>CM076578.1:627039988-627742399 GCA_034641835.2 Pinus albicaulis | reverse complement strand
GGCCTCCAAAACCTTGCTGCAAAAAGGCCTTTTTTGGTGCTGCACAGCTGGAAATTTTGCAAAAACAAAGACATATTTATGCATTCCTATGTGAGGACAAGGAAAATGTGCATTAGGAAAGTTCTATCATGTGTTCCAGAGCATAAAAGTCAATATTTTTGCTATTTTTGTCTGAAAAGAATAGTTTGAAGAGATATTTTGTGCCTTGGACCTTGTAAGGCCTCAAGGATAGTTTTAGATATTTTGCTTTGGCCAATGGCCTTCTAGTTGCTCTAGTGAGATTTTTCTCCTCTTGGCTTATATAAAACATGAATATTCATTGTAAAAAATAGGGAGAACTTGACATGTTGAGAGCAATACATAGTTTTATGAGATTTGAGAAAATATTTGTTTTATGAAGTGGATGAATGTCTTGCTTGGCTTGATGGTGGAGGAGCATTGTGTGCAGGATTCCATAGCTTTGTTGATGTTTCCCTGATTTGTTTATGTCTTATTGTTTTCATGAATTTTTCATGCTTCTTATTTGCTATAGATCAGAAAATTATAGGTTGAGATATGCTCATGGAAGCACCTCAAACCTCTTAATTATTACAACTTTGATGTTTTCTTCTTCTTGGTCATTATAAGGAATTATTAACTGCTCCTTAGGTCCACCAAGAAATTGTCATTTTTTTCATTAATGGTCAGTATGTTAGCTATTAAATCTGATTCAAGGTATGCCCTTCTTATTTGAAGTTCTCAAAACTCTATTTCTGAAACCTTTCTATGAAATACTGATTGCTTAGGTTAAGTCAAAGAGGTCTCGTTCGATCTTGCCCTTTGTCCATGATTACCAACTTGTTTCAGAGTTCCCAATAGTTTGATATATGTTTTTTGGGAGTTTATTAATTTATTTGTTTATCCAATATGTTTTCCCAACAGATGAAGGTGAATTTCTAAAGTTAAGAGTTCTTATGCTTCTATGTCTCACTTGAATGTTTATCTTTCAAGTTTATCAGTTTGAGTATTGTTCATAGAGATTAATGGTTTTCCCTACCTCATGAGTATTTTCTTTCAAACTATATATGTTGAAGACTTCTTCATTTTTTCACAAACTTAATGTTCATTTCACCTGATACCTCACCCAAAGGATCCATTGACCTTGCTAAATCGGCCCTGCGTTACACCTTATCCATCATTTAGACATCCTTGACTTTATATAACCCCATAGCCCTGTTGATTTGATGAACTCGCTTTCCATTTGTTCTACTTGATTAGTTTTACCTCAAAACCAAAAAAAACTAAAATATACTTAACAACTAGCCTAAAATATAACATACAAAGCAAAAAAATTCACATCCTTCGCACCATATAGAGAGCCCTCTTTGAGTCCAGGAAGGCTAGGTACTAGGACTCCAAATATTGGTCTGATGTTACCCCGCCATTAGGTTTACCAATATGCCAAATTACGGGACACTAACAAGGACCAAACTGGTCCCTACCATTTCACATATGTACCGATGCTTTAGACACTACATTAGGAGCATTTTTGGGACAAAGGGAAGATCACTATCCTTATGCTATCTATTTTACTAGCAAAAATCTTTCCCCCGCTGACTTAAATTATACAGTTATCGAGAAATAATTGTTAGCAGTTGTGCATGCTATCGGAAAATTTAGACATTGCATTACCAGTTATGAGACTTTTGTCCATACCGATCATTCTTCCATTAGGTTTTTAATGAATAAACCCATTAGTAATGGTAGAATAACTAGATGGCTGTTTCTTTTACAAGAATTTAATATTACTATAATCGATAAGCCTGGAAGTGATAATCTAGCAGTTGACTTTTCGTCTCATTTGAATATTGGACAGGGAAGCACGGAAACTCCAGTACCCGATGAATTCCTAGATGAAGCACTATTCGCCATTTCCACCATCACTCCTTGGTTTGCCGATGTTGCAAATTATTTGGTGTCAGGGAAATTACCTCAGAGCATGTCTGCCTGGGAAAAACATAACATTGTTTAGCGCAATGAAAATTACACTTAGATCGAGGGAGACTTGTTTTACATAGGACCAGACCTGATCATGAGGTGGTGTGTGCAGGAAGATAAAATGTACGATGTTTGAGAGCCTCCCACAACAAGTCTTGTGGGGGGGATTTTGCCGACAAACGGACCACATACAAGGTTCTTCGCACTGCGTATTATTGGTCCTCTCTCTTTAAAGATGCCAAGAAATTTGTCTCTAGTTGTGATGTTTGCCAGCGGATGGGGAAACTAGTTTCCTTCGATGAGATGCTCCTTCAGCCTCAGATAGCCATTGAACCATTTTAGAAGTGGGCATTGGATTTTTTAGGGCCCATCTCCCCGATGTCGAAAAGGAAGAATTACATTTTGGTATGTACTGATTACGTCACTAAGTGGGTAGAGGCAAAGGCATTATTTGCTGCCACAGAAAAGGTGATAGTAGAGTTTCTATTCGAAGACATCTTCATGAGATTCGGTGTGCCGCCCGAGATTTTCATAGACCAAGTTACGCAATTCACATCAAAATTCGTCAAAGAACTCACTGAGCAGTATTAGATCAAACAACGTAAATCTACCCCTTACCATCCTCAAGCTAACGGACAAGTGGAATTCATAAACAAGGTCTTGGAGTCTATCCTCATGAAAACTTTTCAATTGCACCATAAGGACTGGGTGGAAAAGTTATTTGAAGCATTATGGCTTATAGGATTACCTGGAGAAACGTGACGGGACACACCCCGTACGAGCTAGTCTATGAGAAACAAGTAATTTTTCCCATCAAGTTCCAAGTGAAGACATTTCAGACTGTTGCCTAATTGGGAATGAATCTGACTAAAGCCCAAGAGCAGAGGTTGATGTAGCTGAATGAGCTCAATGAGATCTGACAGGATGCATATCATAGAACTTTGCTGGTACATGATCAAATAGCTCGATGGCACGATAATTTCATCAAAAATAAATTTTTCCACGTAGGTGACTGGGCCTTGTTGTATGACAGTAAGTTCAATCATTTCAAAGGTAAGTTCTCTACTCGTTGGTTGGGACCCTATGAGGTAGTTAAAGTTTTTGACAACGGTTCAGTTTGTATTAGAACCATTGATAATGAGCAGAATTCCTTCGTGGTAAATGGACATCGGCTAAAATTTTACCATAAACCACTCTCACATGATTTGTTTTTGCAGGACATTCAGAAGGATCCAGGACTAGAGCTAGTTCATGGAAATGACCAGCCTCTTGTTGGATCAGTTGATTGATTTTTCTTATCTATTTTTTCTATATATATATTAACAAGTGGACTGTCAATTTCCATATATACAGGTGGTTCTCCCCATAGTCCATGTAGAATAATGGAGGAATTCGGCAAGAGTGGGTTTATTCCTTTATCCAGGCCTGCCAAATTACTTATGGAAAAGGAATAGTTGGAGTCTTCTCTGGGAAACTCAGACTCTCTAAAAATGAATGCCCTGAGTAGGAACTACATTAGGCTTGATAAAACAATAAGGTGGTGGTAGCCTAGGGATACAATGGGCATTGAATTATTCTTTTCTGGGCCCACTAGAATAATTACAGAAAATAAACCCCCCTGGAGCCTTCTTTTAGGACATTTCAAGCCCCCTAAACATAAATGCATGCCCTAGGTAGTTATCATCTCAGGCCTAGTTAAAATCCATGAGATGGTGGACAGGTTCTAGTGCCGCATCACAAAACTGAGTGACACTTTGTTAGAGAAATTGGAGATTCTATGTTCTGTTCTTCACAAAAATCAGCTCCATGCTTGAGTTACTTTGAATTTGTCATCCTTGTCATCTTTGAACCTGGACATTCGAATACTGAACCAAAATATTCTTTTGGCAATCTGCTGTCTAGAAGCTAAAACATGGTCATGAACAATCTGTGGTACCAATAAACTGTGCAAAGCTCTATTTTTAACAGCAGTACAATCCTGGAATTGCAGCCTAGGCCTAAAAGTATGATTGATCTGGATATCATTGTTGGTTGAAAATTTTACTATTGACCATGATTGGCATTGCAGCAGAAGCTACATCTCGAAGAGCAGACCTGCTCCTGTAAAGATATGATGTTATTTTCATTCCTAATATTATTTAAGTGACAAAGGTATGTGCTTAATCTGCTTAATTTAGTTGGTAGTTTTAATGATTATTAGAATTACATGTTGTTTTACCATGTTCCCTATGCCTCTACTTTCATTTTTTTCCTTCCAAACCAATTATAATCCTACATCCCAGAATCACCCATTCCCTTCAGAATATCGTCCACCCATGTCCAAAAATTCATATGATTACAAGTGGTGATCAGGGCTGTTGATGAGGATGCACGAATGAAAGAGAAGCACATGATGATGAGGGACAACACCCTCCACACGACAATATTATTTTAGGAATAATGACATGATAGGGACTAAACCTTTCATGCAGACCAAACTTCCATCATAAGCAAATGTGCCATTTTTGGTTAAGCTCAGAATCGTCCTCATAATCCGATTACTTGGTAATGTCTCCACCATAAGTCATGATTTCATTTTTATCCATCTCCACGATAAGCAATGCAGCGTCTCTATGTAGACTAAGGTGAATTTCGATAAAGAGAGGGGACGTTGGAGTATGGGTTGTTTTCATAAGGGGTGGGCACCTGCTGACATTCTTCTTGTGAGCCATAGCAAATGCCAGTCACCAATTCTCCAGAACCAAGGAATAAACTTTGTTGTGCTGCGTTTATTTCCGAATTAACTTCCTAGCCATTTCACTATGGGTCATGACAGGTGCAATTACATGCCACAGGCTGAGTGCAAAGATGCTTGAATCTTCTTGGATCATGGGAACTGATAGACACGATCCCACATTCACCCAATTTTCTTAAACCGCAGGTTACCAGTTATGCAAGGAAGCCATCGATCGAAAGTCGTGAGGGGTTTTTCTTCAAAAATTTCAAGGATACAATGACGTTGTGGCAGTGGAATTTTCCCAGAAATTCGATGGGAAGAGAGCAAGGATTGAGAACCTTTGCCTCGAAGTCCTAGAAAAATCAGTGAGCAGAGAAATCAGATTACCCACTGGGGGTGAGAAATTCTTCAAAGGGGGGAAATTAAGCATAACCAATTGTGATAAATTCCTAAAAATAGCATATCAGTCACTAAGTTGGAAAAATGGAATGCTACGAAGCTAAATTCAAGATCAATGGCAGTCAATGCTAACCATGATCCAATTCATTCTAACTTGTGAAGATAGGTATGCAATCATCTTTCTATATCAGATCAAATTGCTAAAGCATCTAATCGAGGATTTCTCTGTATATATTCTCCACTTATTGAAATTAAGTTTGCATAAGATGGCCAGAGAAGTTGAATCTGAGAGTTGGAAGCCAGGGACTGCACTGTATCATCATAGCTTGATCAATGTCCTGGTTGTGTTTGAACTAAGAAAAAGGAAAAATTCATGGGAGGATTTCCTCATAGAGAATTTTCCAGGTGAAGAAACTCAGTGAAATGGAGACAAAGGTCTGTAAGTAAATTTGTAAAATAAAAAATAAACATCCCTGCTGCACCCACTTCACCCACCCAATCTACTGCACTTCCGACCAGAAATGCCACAAGGCCCAATCCTTCCTTTAGTCATGAAGTTGGACCTTCAAAAAGGAAGTTAGGAAAACGAATAAGGAAAGCCTTGTCCCCTCCTGAAGAATTAATTGAAAATACCCCAACTCAAGAAGGTCGCAAGCCCAGTTTGAGGAAAAACTCAACTCATGCTAGTAAATCTCGAGTTCCCACTTCCGAGACTTTCATACTAGAGAAGAGAAGAACCAGAGGCATGGGTAAGTCCCCTTGCAACACTGTTGATTCCCAACACATTTTTGGGCCCTCATCCCCGTATTCTACTACTCCGTCTCCCTCATCTTCTCCCCAATTTCCTCCATCACCCTCATCTTCCCATCAGTTTCATATTCTAGATAATATTGCCCAAGATGTACATGCTTTTACCCGTGCTCCTGCTTCCATAAGCCCAGAACAGCAGGGTCATTTTCCAAAGTAGGGTATGGGCCACATTCCAGGTGAGGGTTATCCCCAATAGTCAAAAGTTCCAGCGAAGATATTAGTCCCTGATGAAGAAGAAAATTTCAAAATTAGATCAGTAAGACTTCATAATAAAATCTCTAAATTAAGGAACAAGGCTCACAGGTTTAAGACGCTATTCCAATATGTAAGTAAGGAAAATTATCAGTTAAGAGAAGAGAACCTATGGTTATATGTACGGAATGATGAGCTTTAAAGGAAGGATCAAAGGCTAAGATCATGGAGAACATCTAAGATTTAGTTTTCAAAGAGGACAAGTTCTAGAGGATTGGCTACACAATTCACAAAATACTCAGCCTCATTTAGGAAAAGTTTGGAGAAGTTGGCCCAAGAAACTGATTTTTTATTGGATAGTGATGACTTGGAGGCATGAGGACATGCCTCAGATCAAGTGTGGAGGAGATGTTGAGGCCAATTTTTGTCTTTTATTCCTTACCTTATTTTCCCCTTTTGGCCTAATTTTGACACATATATACTTCCTTTTTCCTCTCCTAATCCCTAATATGGAAAAACTTTAATCAATTCTTGTTCAAGGTAAAAGGCAGTAAAAGTATAATTGTTTCTACTATTCTATAGCTATTTTAGGCATTTTTAGTAACATGCTTATTTTTTAACTTACTATTATGGGTAGAATGATGGATTCCTTGTAAGATCTGTTTGATTAGCTCTTTGACTTTGAGGAAAACTATGTTCCTTCAACCATATTTCAGTTGATATGCCAGCATGCCTCGAGACAGAAGCTCCAGCTCAAAGCTCCAACTCAGCAAATTCGATGCTCCTTCCACCACTTCGACAAATTCAAAGATCGTTGAAGGACCAGCTGGCCACTCTTCGTATAAGTGGAATTCAATTGACTGAAATTAGGAACCTTCTTTCTATAGAAGCATGCAGATTTGATAAGAAACTGATAAGTTTGAATTTAGGAAAATTAGTGCTGATTTTTAGGATTATCATATCCACGGTTTTCAACGTCCTACTCTATAATAGAACTGCTACTAATTCTGTAACTAAGAATGCCTATAATGGCAAAGACATATGATTTGATTGGGAGGTTCATGTATTCCGTTTCAATAATCAATACAAACTGTGATTTCATGTTCTAAAGGTGAAAGTTGAATTCTCATGTTGATGCGTTCTTAATTAAATGTAAATTCAGTGGATTTGATGAACCTCTGAGATAAGTTGTTGTAGGTGTAGTTAGTACTGTAATCAACGCTTTCTCGGGTGTGGCAAGGGCCCACCACAACTGGTTTAGCCCTGTAGACATAGTTATAGGTAATTCATAAATATAGTTTTATTCAATTCTTGATTGCAGAGTTATTTGTTTTTAAAAATCAATCTTGTGTCTTGGCTTTGATTCATGTTGCTGTAGTTCATAAGTATCGTTGATTAAATTCTCGATTGCATAGTTATTTGTTTTTGGAAATCGATTTCAGCATTCGATGTATGTTGCCGTAGCAGAGTAATTTTATATCTCTAGGATCAGGTTGGGAATGTCATATTAAAACCCTATGATTGTAGTTGTAAATGTGTCTAATTCCTTCCATTAGGATTGCTGTAATATTCCCATTTTAGCACATGGCTAAATGGAATATTAAAATTTTGTTTTTATCACCTTGCAGCCGAATAAATGGCTAAGGGAACCCATTATTATTGAAGACATGAATACAATCCCTCATAATGTGGAAGGGAACATTGGATTTTTTAGGGCCCATCTCCCCGATGTCGAAAAGGAAGAAGTACATTTTGGTATGCACTGATTACGTCACTAAGTGGGTAGAGGCAAAGGCATTATTTGCTGCCACAGAAAAGGTGATAGTAGAGTTTCTATTCGAAGACATCTTCATGAGATTCGGTGTGCCGCCCGAGATTTTCATAGACCAAGTTACGCAATTCACATCAAAATTCGTCAAAGAACTCACTGAGCAGTATTAGATCAAACAACGTAAATCTACCCCTTACCATCCTCAAGCTAACGGACAAGTGGAATTCATAAACAAGGTCTTGGAGTCTATCCTCATGAAAACTTTTCAATTGCACCATAAGGACTGGGTGGAAAAGTTATTTGAAGCATTATGGCTTATAGGATTACCTGGAGAAACGTGACGGGACACACCCCGTACGAGCTAGTCTATGAGAAAAAAGTAATTTTTCCCATCAAGTTCCAAGTGAAGACATTTCAGACTGTTGCCTAATTGGGAATGAATCTGACTAAAGCCCAAGAGCAGAGGTTGATGTAGCTGAATGAGCTCAATGAGATCTGACAGGATGCATATCATAGAACTTTGCTGGTACATGATCAAATAGCTCGATGGCACGATAATTTCATCAAAAATAAATTTTTCCACGTAGGTGACTGGGCCTTGTTGTATGACAGTAAGTTCAATCATTTCAAAGGTAAGTTCTCTACTCGTTGGTTGGGACCCTATGAGGTAGTTAAAGTTTTTGAAAACGGTTCAGTTTGTATTAGAACCATTGATAATGAGCAGACTTCCTTCGTGGTAAATGGACATCGGCTAAAATTTTACCATAAACCACTCTCACATGATTTGTTTTTGCAGGACATTCAGAAGGATCCAGGACTAGAGCTAGTTCATGGAAATGACCAGCCTCTTGTTGGATCGGTTGATTGATTTTTCTTATCTATTTTTTCTATATATATATTAACAAGTGGACTGTCAATTTCCATATATACAGGTGGTTCTCCCCATAGTCCATGTAGAATAATGGAGGAATTCGGCAAGAGTGGGTTTATTCCTTTATCCAGGCCTGCCAAATTACTTATGGAAAAGGAATAGTTGGAGTCTTCTCTGGGAAACTCAGACTCTCTAAAAATGAATGCCCTGAGTAGGAACTACATTAGGCTTGATAAAACAATAAGGTGGTGGTAGCCTAGGGATACAATGGGCATTGAATTATTATTTTCTGGGCCCACTAGAATAATTACAGAAAATAAACCCCCCTGGAGCCTTCTTTTAGGACATTTCAAGCTCCCTAAACATAAATGCATGCCCTAGGTAGTTATCATCTCAGGCCTAGTTAAAATCCATGAGATGGTGGACAGGTTCTAGTGCCGCATCACAAAACTGAGTGACACTTTGTTAGAGAAATTGGAGATTCTATGTTCTGTTCTTCACAAAAATCAGCTCCATGCTTGAGTTACTTTGAATTTGTCATCCTTGTCATCTTTGAACCTGGACATTCGAATACTGAACCAAAATATTCTTTTGGCAATCTGCTGTCTAGAAGCTAAAACATGGTCATGAACAATCTGTGGTACCAATAAACTGTGCAAAGCTCTATTTTTAACAGCAGTACAATCCTGGAATTGCAGCCTAGGCCTAAAAGTAAGATTGATCTGGATATCATTGTTGGTTGAAAATTTTACTATTGACCATGATTGTCATTGCAGCAAAAGCTACATCTCGAAGAGCAGACCTGCTCCTGTAAAGATATGATGTTATTTTCATTCCTAATATTATTTAAGTGACAAAGGTATGTGCTTAATCTGCTTAATTTAGTTGGTAGTTTTAATGATTATTACAATTACATGTTGTTTTACCATGTTCACTATCCCTCTTGTTTTCCTTCAAACCAATTATAATCACCACATCCCAGAATCACCCATTCCCTTGAGAATATAAGTCACCATGTCCCAAAAATTCATATAGATTTCAGTGGTGATGGTGACTACAGTGAGGATGCACGAATGAAGAAACATGGTGATGAAGACAACACCCTCTACAAACAAATATTCTATTTTTAGGAATAATGACATGATGAGGACTAAACATACCTATGGAACCAAACTTCCATCATAAGCTTATGTGTCATTTTTTTTTAAACTCAGAATCGTCCTCATAATCTGATTACTGGGTAATGTCTCCACCGTAAGTCATGATTGCGTCTTTATCCATCTCCACCATAAGCAATGCAGTGTTTTTTTGTAGGATAAGGTGAATTTCGATAAAGAGAGAGGATGATGGAGTATGGGTTGTTTTCATAAAGGGTGGGCACCTGCCTTCTTCTTCCAGTGAGTATATGAAATGCAGATCGCAATTATCCGGAACCGAGGAATAAACTTTGTTGTGCTGCGTTATTTGAGTGCTACAACCATTTCCCTATACGTTATGGCAGTTAAATTATTTTGTACCCTGATGAAGTGGTCAAAAAATCATTTGAATCTTGAATCCAATGAGACTGATAGACACGATCCCATTCACCCAATTTTCTTAAACCGCGAGTTACCGGTTATGCGGGAAGCCATCGATCAGAAATTGTTGAAGAGTTTTCACAAAATTCAAGGATACCTGACAGCTTTGTGTGAGTGGAATTTCCCAAAGTCCGATGGAAGAGAGCAAGGATTGGGAACCTTTGTCTCGAAGTCACACAAAACTCAGTAAGAAGAGCAATTGGATTACCCACTGGGGGTGAGAAATTATTCGAAGGGGGGAATTTAAGCATAAACAATTGTGTGAAATTCTTAAAACCAGCATATCAGTCACTGATTTGGAAAAAGGAAATGCTACAGAGCTACATTCAAGATCAATGGCAGTCACTTCTAACCATGATCCAACGCTTTCTAACTTGTGAAGGCAGGTATGCAATCATATTTCTATATCAGATCAAATTTCTAATGCATGTAATTGAGGATTGTTCTTTAGATATTCCCCATTTCTTGAAACTAAGCTTGCATAAGATGGCCAGAGGAGTTCAATCTAAGATTCAGAAGCCAGGGAATACATTGTATCATCATAGCTTGATCAATGTCCTGGTTGTGTTTGAACTAAGAAAAAGGAAAAATTCATGGGAGGATTTCCTCATAGAGAATTTTCCAGGTGAAGAAACTCAGTGAAATGGAGACAAAGGTCTGTAAGTAAATTTGTAAAATAAAAAATAAACATCCCTGCTGCACCCACTTCACCCACCCAATCTACTGCACTTCCGACCAGAAATGCCACAAGGCCCAATCCTTCCTTTAGTCATGAAGTTGGACCTTCAAAAAGGAAGTTAGGAAAACGAATAAGGAAAGCCTTGTCCCCTCCTGAAGAATTAATTGAAAATACCCCAACTCAAGAAGGTCGCAAGCCCAGTTTGAGGAAAAACTCAACTCATGCTAGTAAATCTCGAGTTCCCACTTCCGAGACTTTCATACTAGAGAAGAGAAGAACCAGAGGCATGGGTAAGTCCCCTTGCAACACTGTTGATTCCCAACACATTTTTGGGCCCTCATCCCCGTATTCTACTACTCCGTCTCCCTCATCTTCTCCCCAATTTCCTCCATCACCCTCATCTTCCCATCAGTTTCATATTCTAGATAATATTGCCCAAGATGTACATGCTTTTACCCGTGCTCCTGCTTCCATAAGCCCAGAACAGCAGGGTCATTTTCCAAAGTAGGGTATGGGCCACATTCCAGGTGAGGGTTATCCCCAATAGTCAAAAGTTCCAGCGAAGATATTAGTCCCTGATGAAGAAGAAAATTTCAAAATTAGATCAGTAAGACTTCATAATAAAATCTCTAAATTAAGGAACAAGGCTCACAGGTTTAAGACGCTATTCCAATATGTAAGTAAGGAAAATTATCAGTTAAGAGAAGAGAACCTCTGGTTATATGTACGGAATGATGAGCTTTAAAGGAAGGATCAAAGGCTGAGATCATGGAGAACATCTAAGATTTAGTTTTCAAAGAGGACAAGTTCTAGAGGATTGGCTACACAATTCACAAAATACTCAGCCTCATTTAGGAAAAGTTTGGAGAAGTTGGCCCAAGCAACTGATTTTTTATTGGATAGTGATGACTTGGAGGCATGAGGACATGCCTCAGATCAAGTGTGGAGGAGATGTTGAGGCTAATTTTTGTCTTTTATTCCTTACCTTATTTTCCCCTTTTGGCCTAATTTTGACACATATATACTTCCTTTTTCCTCTCCTAATCCCTAATATGGAAAAACTTTAATCAATTCTTGTTCAAGGTAAAAGGCAGTAAAAGTATAATTGTTTCTACTATTCTATAGCTATTTTAGGCATTTTTAGTAACATGCTTATTTTTTAACTTACTATTATGGGTAGAATGATGGATTCCTTGTAAGATCTGTTTGATTAGCTCTTTGACTTTGAGGAAAAATATGTTCCTTCAACCATATTTCAGTTGATATGCCAGCATGCCTCGAGACAGAAGCTCCAGCTCAAAGCTCCAACTCAGCAAATTCGATGCTCCTTCCACCACTTCGACAAATTCAAAGATCGTTGAAGGACCAGCTGGCCACTCTTCCTATAAGTGGAATTCAATTGACTGAAATTAGGAACCTTATTTCTATAGAAGCATGCAGATTTGATAAGAAACTGATAAGTTTGAATTTAGGAAAATTAGTGCTGATTTTTAGGATTATCATATCCACGGTTTTCAACGTCCTACTCTATAATAGAACTGCTACTAATTCTGTAACTAAGAATGCCTATAATGGCAAAGACATATGATTTGATTGGGAGGTTCATGTATTCCGTTTCAATAATCAATACAAACTGTGATTTCATGTTCTAAAGGTGAAAGTTGAATTCTCATGTTGATGCGTTCTTAATTAACTGTAAATTCAGTGGATTTGATGAACCTCTGAGATAAGTTGTTGTAGGTGTAGTTAGTACTGTAATCAACGCTTTCTCGGGTGTGGCAAGGGCCCACCACAACCGGTTTAGCCCTGTAGACATAGTTATAGGTAATTCATAAATATAGTTTTATTCAATTCTTGATTGCAGAGTTATTTGTTTTTAAAAATCAATCTTGTGTCTTGGCTTTGATTCATGTTGCTGTAGTTCATAAGTATCGTTGATTAAATTCTCGATTGCATAGTTATTTGTTTTTGGAAATCGATTTCAGCATTCGATGTATGTTTCCGTAGCAGAGTAATTTTATATCTCTAGGATCAGGTTGGGAATGTCATATTAAAACCCTATGATTGTAGTTGTAAATGTGTCTAATTCCTTCCATTAGGATTGCTGTAATATTCCCATTTTAGCACATGGCTAAATGGAATATTAAAATTTTGTTTTTATCACCTTGCAGCCGAATAAATGGCTAAGGGAACCCATTATTATTGAAGACATGAATACAATCCCTCATAATGTGGAAGGGAACATTAAAGTAGCTTCATTTTGCACCATCAAGTGTGAAAAGGTGCAAATGCATGAAGACAAGGTCATATTTGACCAAGTCAACAACGCTGCCATAAGAGGAGTGGCTCACTTTATGAGATAGCGCAGTGTGAATGAGGAAGAGGATATTTGGGGGAGGAAACCCTAATGGATGGGGCCCATAGAGAGAGAGCTTTCACTTGTTTAAAAGGAGGGCAAGGCAGCCATTGTTACTCATGCTATGGATTATTGATTTCATTGTCTATTCAGACATTGTGCATTCTTTTACTGTTTAGCAAGAATTGTCGGGGAATTCCTATTTAGGATTTATTCACCTTCTTAAGAGGCATATTGAGGGATTTTTATTCATTCTCCACACTTCTTGGCTCAAGGAAAAAGCTACTCCTTTTAGTCACTGTGTTATTCCTGTTGAAGCATAACGCAGTGTTGTTGGGTGTTTTAGTGGAGGACACCATACACCATTTCCTTGGCTCACCTGTCAGAGGAGGGAGCTTCTATTCCACTGGGAGGTTAGTGAGGGATATTACAGAGCTCATTTTAGATCATTAGCATCAAGCCAAGTACTTCCCTTCACCAACACCGCAATCCCTTCCCTTGACTGCGTTATTTCTGAGTGCACTCTCAGTGTTGACTTGCTCCACTATTTTGGAGGGTGAGATCTTCAGGGATTGGATCAGCCTTTCACTTGAGAGATCCTTTGGATGAGATTCAGCCATAATTTTCAGCATCAGCAGCTATATCTATCCATTTATATTTTCTAAGTTGCAGTTGCTGCCCAGCAACTCCGACATTTTTGCAGATTTGCCATTTTATGCTTATTTCTGCCAATCATTTGAAGGATTGTGTATTTTAGTTTCCACGGGTTTAGATATTGCTCCCCCTTATTTATTTGAGCTGTATATTGTTATATTTTTGTATTGACACTATTTGCAATAGTTCTTCCTCATGGATTGTGTAGTCATAGCCAGGGCTTTTCTTGTATAGTAGTATTTCTTCATGTGCCATGTAAATGTTTCATCGGGGCTGCATTGCCTAGCTTCAGAGATCATTTCCTCAATATAATGTACACATTTTTTCTACTACAATATAATATAATGGTTATGCAGATCTTCCGGCATTCTTGTATTAATGCATTCACTATTATTTTCCAGCTCATATTTATGTATTATTGGATCTCCACATTGGTAATGCCTTGACATATTCCCAATAGTGTAGTTGTTCCTAATTTGGAATATTATAGTGGTATCAAAGCACGATCTCTGGCTTATCCTGTGAGTCTTAGCCAAATAATATCAAGATGATGAAGAAGATGAGTTTACTCTCATCTATTTTCAGATCCAGAGGATACCTCTCCAAGGAGGTCAAGAAGATTGAAGAAGGAGAAGAGGAAGGGCCATGCACTTACTACTCTCACAAAGAAGCATACCACAAGCATGAAGAACACTTGGAATTCAAAATTCTAAGTGAGCACCTTGCTGAATACCAAGATAAACCTAGAGCCTTACAAGATACTCTAGTTTTTCCACAATTTATTCAACAGGAAGAAGAAAGAAGACCCCACAGCTATGGGATGATGAGAGGCAATAGATTTCTATTGTCAACATTTTATGGATCACTCGCATGTGCAGCAGAGGTTTGGGTAAATAAGCTAGAGGCTTTCTTCTTGCTACATCCTATAGTAGATAGAGAGACAATAGAAATTACAGCAATGCACCTTGAAGGTGAAGCAAAGAATTGGTGGATTAGCCATCTAAGCCACACAAGGGTTTCTACTCTTGTTGATTTTTCTCAGAGATTGATCAGTAGATTTGGCCAGAAGAGGGAGGAGCCCTCACCACTAGTTAATAAGGCATGTACCAGCATTGTTGAGACCATGGAGGAGTAGCCTTCATCTTCAGCAATTTGGGAGGCCAACACTTATGAGGAGGAAACTCTTGCAGCCCTGCAAAGAGCTTCCACAATTGACCAAGGTATGATTAAAAATACATCTCTTGTCATTTCAACAAACACTTTGGAGGGATCTATATCATTGCATGCAGTTGATATAGAGCATCATAATAACACTGCGTTGAGAAATAATGGAGGAAAGAGGAATCATTCCTCATGTGAGCACTTAAATAGAAGCTTCATTCAGGAAGCCATGGAGGAAGCAGTGAAAAGGAGTAGACATCTGGAGATAAGAAAATCTTTCTCCTCTCTATATGACACTCTCTCAATGAGCATGCCACAGCTCAAAGAGAGACTTCTACTGGAAGAAGATCCAAAGCCTTTTTTTTTTTGGAAGGACATGCATGAGGAGGAGATCTCACAGAGAGAATTTAGTAGAGGTGCACTCCCACACATCATGGAGTGCAAGATTCTTCATCAGTTTGAGGAGGTTCTTCCCTTCTCATAGGAACAGATAGTAGATGGAGGACATCTTCGGATGGATAACATCTCTCATGACTTTGTTGGACATTCCTTGAGCCATGCACATCATTATGGGAGGTTTTTTCCTACCACCTATTTGGATCCTCATTGGGTCAAATTGATCCTCAAGAAGATTGCATTTCAAGATCACATGAAATGCAGCAATATAATTTGGGATGATGGTAGCCCTCATGGGAGGAGTACCAATATCAAGGGTGGAAGAAGACATGCACAATTGGTTGAGTGGATGTGGATGGTGCGCAAGAATCTGGTAAGCTACTTGTAGATTTATGATACCGGGTAGCAGGAGGCTTGGCTGCGGTGGTTACTCTTGAAGGAGTTTGGCCATCACCTGGCATACACTCTTTCCAAGGGTATGATGATGGAGGAGATGTGGCAGGATGCTGGCATCATGGAGTAGCAAAGAGTATGGGTGCATAGTGATGATGCAACATTCATGTCATTCACTATGTCTTCATCACATATCTTGTATGATGAGAGCATGAGGAAGAAGTAAAAACATTTGTTGCTGGGGTTATTCTTGAGAGAGCAAGAGTATTTTTTCTCTCATTTCTTGTATGATGTTGCAGGAGTAGGAGATGGAACCATCATGGTGCAAAGGGGATACTCCTTGACCTTTGATGATCAGGAATTACTTCCACTTTGGGAGAAATTCCATACTTGCAACAACATTGTTGGACGGTGTCCCATCTATGTTAAGGGAGTTGAGGGAAACAACGTTGTACCATCTAGAGACTATCTAGTGCCTCATGCAGAGGAAGGAGGAGATATTGCTCCAGGTAGAGGGATTCTTTCATCTTTTCAAGGAGGACCCCAAGATCTCATGTATGGAGATCAAGGCACAACCCATGTTCTACATGTGCCATTGTTGAGGAGGTGTGGAACCATGGAGACACAAGGAGGAGATAGGGAGGATGACCATCATGATGAGATGAGAAGAAAACATCCTTGTCTATTTTATGAGGTTAATGCACCTAAGGAGGTGATTGGATTGCACAGTGGAAGCATGGACATATTGTTTCATTCATATATTCAGTCATCTCTTGTTGAGGATGTCTCATTGCATGAAGACATTTTTTCGGGGAGACGACTGGACCATCAGAGGAGAAGGGATGCTTCACATGTTGAGGCACCATTCATTGATTTCAAAGGAGTGGAGTGCTCCCAGGATCATTTTTCTTGCATGATATTGATAGATCAGCATATGAGGAGATGCATAGATCATGTGCAGATGGAGGAGATACACAACTCTTTGGAGGAATTAGCATAGCCACCTCTTTTCTCTTTGAGGATGAGAGGAGACTCATTTTTGAGCCACTCCATTTGCATACACAAAACTTATGGTAAGGGTATTTTTTTTTTTCATGATGATTTGTATATTCATCCCTTAACCATATATGTACAAGATGTTGCTCCAAGGAGGAGCATTCTTCTTTCTGGATCCCATGGTATACTTGAGGCCATAAGCACTATTGGTAACCACTCCCTAGGAGGACTTGGGGAGGAAATGTATTTTGGAGGACGTACTCACCTTGAACCATGCATCATTTACTTTCTCCATAAATTTGAGGAGATTAGGACAGCAAGCAAGTGGTTGAGAGGCCACACTTTTTGTCATACTCTTTTACAGTTGAGGGTCAAACTACATTGGTTACAATTGAGGGACCATTGTCCTTCTCCCTTGCCAAACATGACAACAAGAATGGTTATCAATATGATTCATTATGTTGTTGTTGTCTTTATGTTTGTTGAGAGCATGAATGGGGTAACGACACATTGGTTGGATGTATCCCTTGGGGGAGAGGTCTCCCACATTATTTGCATTGCATGTTCTAATGGGAGCATAAGAGGATATGTGGCCACTACAATAAAACATTGGTTTCCATTTGAGGTGAGTCATATGATCGATTGGATGCCATATGATGGTGACTTCCAACTCATCACATATGAGATGGATTGGGACAACATGATTCATAACGCTAGAGAAGAGATCCTTGGAGGTCTAGTCTTCATTTTGCCACTTGAGGGAAACATTGTTGCAGCCCAATATCAGCATATAATTTGCACTTATCCTAAGTGGAGAGGAGGATAGTGTGGGGTAGGCTATTTTTTCTACCAAGGTCAGATTTTCAGCCCACCTATATTGTAGGAGCCAAATGTGGAAGATGATTTTCAGGAATTGCCATGTTGGGGGGTAACTCACTTTGTATGGATGATTGCTTGGGAGATGGAGGATCTACATGAGGAAGATGTTCCTAAACAAATTTCAAAATCCATGCCTTGGGTGGATATTTTCCAGTTCTAACCTTGCAGTTGCTTGAGGACAAGCAACATTTGGGAGGGGAGGGCTATAATATTCCCATTTTAGCACATGGCGAAATGGAATATTAAAATTTTGCTTTTATCACCTTGCAGCTTAATAAATGGGTAAGGGAACCCATTATTATTGAATACATGAATAAAATCCGTCATAATTTGGAAGGGAACATCAGAGTAGCTTCATTTTTCACCCTCAAGTGTGAAAAGGGGCAAATGCATGAAGACAAGGTCATGTTTGACCAAGTCAATAGCGCTGCCATAGGAGGAGTGGATCACTTTATGAGACAGCGTAGTGTGAATGAGGAAGAGGATATTTGGTGGAGGAAACCCTAATGGATGGGGCCCATGGAGAGAGAGCTTTCACTTGTTTAAAAGGAGGTCAAGGCAACCATTGTTACTCATGCTATGGATTATTGATTTCATTGTCTATTCCGACATTGTTTTGTTGTTTAGCAAGAATTTCCGGGGAATTATTGTTTAGGATTTATTCACCTTCTTGAGAGGCCTCTTGAGGGATTTTTCTTCATTCTCCACACTTCTTGGCTCAAGGCCAAACCTACTCCTTTCAGTCACTGCATTATTCCTGCTGAAGCATAACGCAGTGTTGCTGGGTGTTGCAGTGGAGGACACCATACACCATTTCCTTGGCTCACCTGTTAAAGGAGGGAGCTTTTATTCCTCTGGGAGGTTAGTGAGGGATATTACGGAGCTCATTACAGAAAATTGGCATCAAGCCAAGCACTTCCCTTCACCAACAACGCAGTCCCTTCCCTTGACTGCATTATTAATGAGTGCACTTGCAGTGGGGACTTGCTCCACTATTTTGGAGGGTGAGATCTTCAAGGATTGGATCAACCTTTCACCTAAGAGATCCTTTGGATGAGATTTAGACATCATTTTCAGCATCAACAACTATCTCTTACCATTCCTATTTTCTAAGTTGCAGCTGCTGCCCAACGACTCTGACATTTCTACAGATTTTCCATTTTGTGCTTATTTCCGCCAATCCTTTTAGGGATTGTGTATTGTAGTTTCCAAGGGTTGCAATCTTGCTCCCCATTATTTATTTGAGTTGTATATTGTTATATTTGTGTACTAACACTATTTTCAGTAGTTCTGCCTCATGGATTGTACAGCCATAGCCAGGGCTTTTCTTGTATAGCAGTATTTCTTCATGTGCCATGTAAACGTTTCATCGGGGCTGCATTGCCTAGCTTGAGAGACCATTTCCTCAAGATCATGTACACATTTTTTCTACTACAATCTAATATAATGGTTATGTGGATCTTTTTCCATTCTTGTATTAATGCATTCACTGCGATTTTCCAGCCCATGTTTATGTATTACTGGATCTCCACATTGGTAATACCTTGAGATATTTCCAATAGTGTAGTTGTTCATAATTTGGAATATTACAATTGTGTTCCATCCTTCACCTCATAGGCATTTTTCTAAATTGATATTTTCTCAGAAACAAAGTTGAGCAAATAATCTGTCATCCCTCTAGATAAACGAATTGCTGAATTCATTTCTGCATGAATGAACAGAGCCTGGTTGTATACATTTAATTCGATCTTTTTGATGAGTAGATAGGGCTGAAATACGTATTGCTAGATCGATTTCAGTAGAAGAGAATAGCTCGGATTGAAACTAGATTTAATGGTTTAATGCTTCTGTGTGTTGAATGGTCTTGTGCATTAAGTAATCCACATCTCACTATGTGTGCATAGCTTATATTGATGACCATAGTCCAATTGCTATAACAGATGGATGTCATTGCTGAGTGAATGATTTTGTTTGAATTCTATGCACTTGGTTTGAAGAAGCAAAGTTTTGTTTACATTGGAGTTTTGGCTTATCATTGCTTAAGACAAAATAGGAGTGTGAAGTTAGATTCGTTGGAGAGTGACAGATATATGTTCTTTTGGGGTCTTAGACGGCAAGTCACTAGGAGACCCGTGTGTTGATTAGGTAGAAGAAAGTAGATGATTCATAAAGTAGTTCTGAGAAAAATTTTCTTCATTTCTTTGGCATGATTAGTTAGATGTTTGCAGTCTTATTTATTCTTGCATAATATTAGGGTTTGGAGTGGGAGGTAAAATACTGATTGTAGCATTTGGATCAAGTTAAATTAGTAAGATTGCTTGGAGTGAGTGCATATTCCCTTAAGGATAGAATCTTAACCAGCATTCCTTTCTATATTGATGTTTGAAATTGTGTGTTAGGTGCAAGCTTCACAATTCCATGTCCATAATAATAACAGTGACGAAGTGATTTAACCCCTGTAACTTGATTCGGAAGAAATTATACATTAAATATTGAAACATTTTATTGCAAGTTTCAGAGGATGATTAGATGACTGCCTGTGGTAATTTATGCGAACTTTTCATCTCTTAGTTTCAATATTGAATTTATTTCTATTTTTTTTTCTTAATGCAGTGTGTGTTGATTGAACTGATAACATTATCTTATTGCAAAAACCAGAGTGTCGATTTATATAGAAGTTTGAGTGACTTTGTCAAAGTATAGTTGGAAGCTTTGATGAAAGACAATTGTAATTGAAAGCTGATCTACAGAGTACAGTTGTGTATTTGATAGCTTGAGTCCATTTCAGTTTACATTGAAAAGTAGAAGTTGGGGATTAACAGCGTCAGAAGTAAGTAATACATATATAGATGGGTCGACTAGGTATGAAAGATAAATGGCTATCATAACTGAATTCTGTGTGTGTAACATCGATATTCAAACCAGTGTGATGCTTCACCTTTTTTCTTGACACCAGTATAGTGAAATTGGCATGAAGTGTTGTCATCAGAGTTAGTTAGGGATAGCATTAGTAATTGCAAGTTCACTGTGTGAGTGTGGAATTAACTTATAGGGTACTCAGATTAGGTAATTCCTTTTTAGTGTGACCTCCAAAGATTATAACTAGGGTTTTTGAGATTTTCTGCAAGCAGTGAGTTATTAAATCAAGGTTGTTGTTGATTTGGAAATGGTTTTTGATTTTAGATTTAATGTTGAGATAAATTGAATAAGGGTTTCCAGTGTTCAAACTAGAATTTGTTGATTGTTCCTATTTTCATGAATTGATTTATTTTCGACAATGTGTGTTTATAGATGCTTGTGTGTGCCTCAATTATTAAACCAAATATCATAAGGAATCATACAAAATTCAACTCTAAAAGCTGAATCTTGAGAGTGTAGTACAACTCGTGTTTACGAGCCTGGATTGATATACAAATATTGGTGAATTATTTCGACAGTTATTTCACACAACACATACTATCATTGATACACAAGGCATGAGTCAAGAAAATATGATATTTTGGGTGGTAACCATACTCACCTAAGAGAAGCCAACGTAGCCATGCCTCCTTTCATGAGTATTTTTCAAGGCATGGGTCAAAGAAATAGGAGCCTTTGGGTAGTAACCAAACTCACCCAAGGGCAACCAACGTAACTAATCATCTTACTAGCCCATATCATATATATGAAAGTGGTCATGCAACCCCTTGCTTATCATCCTCACCCACTCATCACCATGTGGATGATGAATGATGTTTTGCATAAACATGGTATCCTCTGTTTGTAGAATACAATCCTTCCCAAACTGACGAAAAAATTTGCATTCCATGAAATGTTGAAGTGCACCTCCAATGAGATCTCTTAATGAGACCTTATTCTCATCAATGGCACTCCAAAACTAGTGAGGTTATGGATCTGTTGCAAGTAGAAGTTTATGTTTGGGCTATGATATGCTCATTGAGAAAGTGTCATCTAGAAAGGAGGAAATATTCCTCATCTCAAGATTTCTACCATTTATCATCTTAACCTCCCTTACTTCCTGAGTGAAGCTACCTTCAAAATGATCCAAGAATAACGGGGCCCCTTAATTATCATTGCTACTAAGTGAAAACATTGTAGATCTGCATGGTAATACATATGATGTCTCAAAGCAAGTCACAATGTTGATCTCATAACCAGTCATTGTACATAGGATCATGCTCATCCCATTTTCTGAAACACTACACTTCAACTCAAAGGGTTGAATGTAGCTCAACAATGATGAACTGGAATATCTCTTAATCTCCTCCTTGATTATATCAAGGGGTCCTCTATGCTGTGATGTGTTATTGCTTCAAATCAACATTTTGTTCTAACCGTTGGTTATGCATTGGCCCTGATGGCATGTCCCTATAAGATTCAATAATATCAACTGAAACAATATGTGATGAAAGTGCATGCACACCTTGGATCAACTGATGTGTGGGAACCTCTTGCAAGAACACAAGAGTTCCTCCAACTAGGACAATGGTGTCTCCAACTACTGTTAAGAGTGATGGCTTCTCTTCTCCAAGTGCACCAACGCTAGAATCTACCTCCTCTTCCTCATGCATCTCTTGAATCATGCATTGGGCCTCTATGTGTCAAGAGCTCAAGACTATCTTGCAAAAGTGCAAGTGTCTCTTCTCTGGATGCAAGTACTTCTGCAGTTGGTGGCGAATATAATGACTCTTTGTCCAGAGTGACAAGATTCACATCCTCCTTTGTTTCCTTAGGAAATTTCTCTTTGTAACACATCTCTAGTTTTCTCACATCAAACTTCTTCCTCAATTTGTGAAAGAAATCTGAATATTTTGTCACCTTTGCATGCTCCATGTGACCAAACCACCAATCATTGGCTTCACCATAAAAATGAAGTGCTGCAATCTAGATAGCCTCTTTTTCAACCACAACATGTAGCATTAAAAATGTATCTAACTCTTTCCTCCAAACCTTAATAGTGCTTGAGAAAGATCCATCAAATGTAGGAAAATAAAATATATTGTGCCTCTTTCTTCTATTTCTGCTATAGGATCTTCTTTATTCTTTGAGTTCAAAGAATTCTTGGAGAGTTAGACTCTCTTTGAATTCTCTAGACTATGCTTTGTTCTCTTGAAGATACAGAATGAGAGTCTCATGAGTCTCAGGTTCTCTTATTTTTTCATTGCTATACCATTCACCTTGTTCAATGAAAGTGGACATAGTACATTTATGAGGAGATCTATGATTCTATGGTTTTCTTTTTTGTTGATAGGAAGTGCTTGGACCTTCCTCATCAAATATTCTGATTAGAACCTTGTTTTTCCTTTATCTCCTCATTTGATTGAACTCTTTAGAGATATATTGCATGGATCTAAAGAGAGTGGAATAACTGCAATCCTCCTTCGTGATAGATCTCATCTATCTGCTACTTCTATTGATGCAAAATATGAAGTGTCCACAAGCTGAGCCAAAGATCATGCTCTCATACCACTGTAATATCCCAAAAGGGAGAATGCAGTAATACTGAAACATAATATAAGAACTAAAACTAAGTAAAAAATAAATCTAAATAAAACATCAGAATATACAGAGAATATGAGCCTTTTTATTATGTGGAGAGGATTCATTTTCACAATGTACAAAAGATGAGGGAATCTAGCCAAAGATATGGCCTAGAATCACCCTGCAAACATGCTACAACTAGCACTGCGTAACTTGTGAGCTTATAGGAAGCAATAATACTTTGTCCCTTTTGGTGCTAATGTACATGAAGCTGGTACAAAAGGAAATTCAGATCTATGGAGCTCATGAGATCTGATGATGCCAAGATTCAAGATTTGGCCAATGTGATGGGAATCCAAGATAACCCAAAAAGGATTTTCCAGATCTATAACTTTGGAAAATCACCCTCCTAGGGTTTGATCCTTTGACTGCTAGGTTATGCAGATCTAAAGCTATATATGATCCAAATATGGCTGCAATATTTTATACAACCATATCTAAGCTTTGAGGGTTGATCCCTCCTTCAGATCTACAAGCTAGGAGCTTGAGATCTTGCCTCCTCTTCTTCCTCCTTCAAGTTGCAGCAACTGAATATGTAGCTTCTATAAAAACTGCAATGTGAAAGAGGGAGAGGCTCTATGCCTACTGAAATGTGCTACAATATACTCCAGGCTGATGGAAATGGTAATGGAAAGGTGAGGGGATGATCCCTCATATGATTACTAGCTGAAATACTAGTAACTTCCTTCCTCCTTTGGATTTGCAATGATGGACTGCACAATACTTGATGGGACTACTGATAATAGGAGTTCAATAATGTTTGGCCTAATATCATTTCTGAAATTAAGCCCTCTGAATGTTGCTCTTCAAGCCCAAGGTGATAGGAATACTCCTACACCAGTTCTCCAGCTGAAATACTAAAAACAATCTCCACTTCCCAAACTGATCTTTAGAAATTGCATAATTCATGATGGTAAGTGTTCTACATAGAATGGAAATAATGTGGCACCAATGATTGATGATGAATGAAGTACAATACTCTTTCAAAAGCTACTCAATGAAAGGGGTGGGAATCCTGCTCAGGAACACCCAGTGCTAAACAACACTTGCAATCTTAGCTAAACAGCCAAAGAAAGCATGGAATGTTAGATGAAAATTCTAGATCTAAACAGACCTTTACATGAATAATCAAAAGCATGCCTCCAATGTTGCCTTCATCTCTTTTATATACAAAGTGAGCCTTCCCAAGCCCTGGTCTACCTCTAAACTGCGTTTTTCATGTGGACACAATCCTCCATGGTTAACTGCGTTGTCTCTCCAAGTCCTCCATAATGTCTACATGCAATGTGCACCCTCTCCGTCATGTGTGCATTAAATGCACTACTTCCTCCATCACTTCATCATGAGTTCTCTATGATCTTTCATTAGATTCCCTCCATGATATCAGTTGACTGCTTCAACCTCCATGATCTATCTCAGTAATGAGATATGATCTCCACTCCATTCACATTAGTAGTTGCTCCACTACTCCATTATGTAGATCTATGTTTAATTAATCCACATTCAGACATAAAAAGTGGATATTCATTCATCTTGAGGATTATGGGTCCCTCCACCCTTTTATTTACTTAATCCATTATGAAAATTAAGAACTCTAATATTCCAAATATCATGTGAAAATTTGGGAATATTACACTAAAGGATCCACTACCTAGCCATTCATAATAGAGCTTTCAAAATTAAGTTGAAGGCGGCAACAAATAAGAATGGGGATAATGTGAGCAACCCCATTAGCACCCACTAACTCAACAAATTATAATATTTTGGTCAATTTTGTGTTTTTTGTCACCTGTGCCCTAACATGATCAACATTCTACCAATTTGGCAATTTGTATTTTTTTGTGTGAGGACATGGAAGAACTTCATTATGGAGGAGATGTTAGGGCTAAAAATTGACATGATTTTATTGAAAATCCTCCTTTTTTACCTCATATAACACCCATTTTGATCAATTAATCTCATCCTATCATTATTTTTCCATAAAAGGTTATTGAAAGAGACCTACAAGGTAAATTTTTGAAATTAAATATTTATTCCAAAATTTTAACATGATTAAGAGAATTGATTAGACATTTTAGGCCACTAATGATGGTTTTGAGAAGATATAGTAATATCCATGGGTTCAAGTAACCGACCTCCAAGTTCTTGATGGTTGAATCACTCCTGGGAAGAAATTGTGACATGGGTTTTCTTCTACACCCCAACAATATGCTTTGGTGTCCATCAAATTGGGTCAGAAGTCATTGCACATTATACTAGTCACCTGTAAAAATCGCATTTACCAAACCTCCAAATTTCGAATGAAATGTAGCTATTATGCCTGCACATTTCAATTTTTCAAATAATGCACGCAACACCAATTTGGACATTTGGATCATTTTCTTGAATTGGCTATGAAATCCACTCATGTTTCCTTTTCTCAGATTTTGTTAAGATTGTAATTGTAATTGATGAGTGAATTAGTGGATCCTTTAGGTCCATACTTTTATTCTCCTTTCTCATGTAATAGTATAATTTTCATACCCTTTATGCATTGCACAAGAGGCAAATGGAGGCTAGGAGGATAGATCAATCAAACATTTATTTATTTTACCCTAGATCGACCTATTTTTTGAGTTTTCCTACACCAATTGACATGAAATTCATTGGTATCAAGTTAATACAATTTAGCATGTTGGTGTTGTTTCATATCTATTTTTTTTGTAAAATTTGTGTCTAGTTTAGATCATTGATGTAGGAAATGTAGCTAGTTGGGAGGGCCCACCAATCTAGCTTCATTTGCCTTTCAAATTTACTATATATTATTCCTTGAATGTGTGTGATAATACTATATTCTAAATACCCTAATTTTTATTTTATTCATGATATATGTATCGTTTGTTTTGTATTCCTTATCACATTGCCACTATGTATCATTATATGCCTATTTATATCTTGTTTTTCATTTTTTTATCTCATATATGGATTGTTGTGCTAATGCTTGTTGTGGTGTAGGTATGTAATATTTCTTTTTTTAAAGAAAATTTGTATAATTATGTGTGCTTATGTTGTTTTTGTTGCAAGTATACAAAACTAAATCCATCCCCTTGTCCAAAATAGAGTACAGATTCATATGAATAGTCTATGTATGTATGTACACTAGTGAGAGATATAGTGAATTAAATATTAATTAATTCACAATAAATTATCTCACATGCAACTGAGGATTTACTATTATTAGCTGCATGCATGTCAGATCCAGTGGAGACCAAGTTGAGTTCTAGGTAAAAGGGAAGTTGACTATCAATTGTAGGATTATTGGGTTGCACACATGCAACCAAAAAACCATTGGAGTTCCCATGATACTTGTGAAGTCAATGCAAGCAATAATTCTTGTCTTTTAGGGATCTATTCCATCAAGGATTGTGTAAGAAAGGCAAGTTGTCTGGAGGCTAAGAATTGCCTATGTGTTGGCCAGTTTTCCATATGATAGTGTGAGACAATTAGCTAAGTACTGGAAAACTCTTGTGAGAAGAGTTTTGTATGTAATTTTTTCATGATCCATGTTGAATATACAACAAAATATAGTGGTGTTTTTAGCTCTAAGATTTCCCTGGGAAATTATCTGTGTTGTGTGTTATTGATCTTTCTTCATGTTCATGTGATAAGCGATTGCATTTTCAATTCTGCAAAATATTTGTAGAAGTGATTCATTATTTAACTTTAGTACATTTTTATATTAGGTGAATCCAAGATATATATGCATTTTGTATAATTTATACATGGTATCAGAGCATAGGAAATTTCAGAAGTGAAGTAGGAGCTGAGTTTGTGACTGAATAGAATTTGAATGTGCAGAAAGACTTTCTTGGTGTTACAGTTGATTCAAGATAGAAATGGATTTTAATGGCTTGAGGTTAGAGTATTCACTCGAGGGAAGATTGAACTATATTTATTGGAAGGACAGGATGGAGGGAGTACTCTAAGACAAAGGCTTGAAGGAATTCATTGACACAGATGTTCCTAAACCTGTTGTGGCAGATGTTGAAAATCTTGATGCATGGAAAAAGAAAGTGGTGAAGGCGAGGAGGATCCTGTTGGAGGGAATACGAGACTACATTGTCTCAAGCCTCCATGGGAGAGCCACACCATATGCTATGTGGAAATATTTTACGGATCTATTCCAAAGCATCAGCAACCATAGGAAATTGATGCTCAAAGATAAAATCAAGAAGATCAAGATGGAAAAGGGCGACACCATTCCAAAATATCTAACAAAGTTTGTCCAATGTCGGGATGAACTCGGGAGCGTTGGAATTACAGTTGCTGATGATGATTTGGTGAGCTCGGATATCCTAGGACTCCCAAAGAGTTGGCACGGTTATCAAGAATCTTTCAATGGAAGGGAAAAATTGCCAGATTAAGAATGACTGTGGTCGTATTTGGTGCAGGAGGAGTTCAGACATAACACTAGAGATATATATTCATCTAAGAATGAGGATGAAGAGTATTTTAATTTTGTTTCCAAGGCGAGGAAGGGGAAGGGGAAGAAATTTCATTCTAAATCCGAGTCCAAGAATGGAAAGAAGCAAGAAAATTCCAAGGTGAAGTGTTTTCACTATCACGAGCATGGGCATTTTGCTACTATCTGTCTACAAACTAAGAAGAATAAGAAGTATAGAGGATTTTCAGCTGGTGAGGCCCTTGCCTCGCAATTATATCTTGACTTCTAATTTATCACATGCATGGTTTCTAGTGTATTAGGATATGTGTGGTATTTATATATTGGCACTTCCTTTCACATGATGGGAGATAAGGAACTTTTCAGTGACTTAGAGGAGAAATATCTCCAAATGCATATTGGAATGGGTGACGATGGACGGTACAGTGATATCGGTATTGGTACCATTACCTTTCAGAGGGAGTCAAGTAAACCATTTCAATTAAAATATGTAATGCATGTACCAGTTCTGAAGAAAAATTGATCGCAGTCGCAATGTTGGAGGATAGAGGCTATGATGTTGTTTTTAGTGATGGAAAAGCTTTCTTGCGACATAAAACAATAGGACAAGACAAAAGGATAGGGATTCAAGTTAAGAATATCTACAAGCTATAGGTAGATGGTTGCACAACAATGATGGGCAAGGCAGATCAAGTGGTGAGCCGGGATGAGTGAAAATTATGGCACGGACGATTGGCCCATCTTCACCATGGAGCCTTGAAAGTCATGCAACAAATTTCTACTAGTCTTCCCAGGGGTACACTTGCATAGGCAGATACATGCAATGGATGTACTATGGGAAAATATGTAAAGTTCACCTTTCATGAGAAAGAAAAATGAGCTTCGAGGATCCTTGAGAGAGTTCACACATACGTGTGTGGTCCTTTCTTTGTTTATTCAACATAAAAACATAAGTACTATGTAATATTTGTTGATGAATTTTCTCGTAAGTGTTAGATATTCTTCATGCAAAAATAAAGATCAAACATTCTCTAAGTCATGTGATTTTAAGGCACTGGTGGAGAAAGAGTTAGGGAAAGAAGTGAATGCTCTTAGGAGTGATAATGGTGGAGAATACATCTCTAACAAATTCAAGAACTTCTACATCAAATAAGGAATTTCAAGAGAGCTCATAGCGCCTCATAACCCACAATAGAATGGGGTCGTGGAGAGGAAGAACAAAACTATTGTGGGTGCATCATGAACGATGTTGCATGATCAAGGCCGATCGATGCATCTGTGGGTAGAAGCATGCGACACAATGGTACATGTGCAAAACCATTGTCCTCATAGAGTACTTGGCATGAGTACACCTGAAGAGGCTTTCACTAGTAAGAAACCTGATGTTTTGGCTCATCTGTTTATGTGCATGTGACCAAGGACGCTAGGAAGAAGCTGGAACCAATAGCTGAGGTTGGGATTTTTGTGGGGTACACTGAAACACCCCATAATTATTGTGTGTATTTTCCAAATAGTAGAATGAATTTTGTATGACAGGATATCAAATTTGATGAGGAGAAATACATGTGGTTGTCGCTTGAGAGGGAGTTGGACTTGCATGAAGAGGAGGAACTATTGGTTCCCAAGGATGAGTCTCAAGATGTGGATCAGCGACATGAGGAGGTTCATGGAGTGGAGGAAAACACTCATGCAGAGCCATCCATCATAAATGGAAGAAGGCGCACTATGGAAACTGATAGATTAACACTTGATGTTGCAGAGAATGTAGGAGCCCCTACTTCACAACGCAATCAGAGACAGTTTCCTGATCGATTTACAAGATACATGGTTGTTATGAGAAAATTTATTGTGACTTAACCATCTTCCTTTTAGGAAGCAGTCCAACAACCAACTTGGGTTGATGCAATGGTGGAGGAGTATGACTCCATTCTCAAGAACAGTGCATGGTAGATAGTCCCAAGACTAGTCGACAAATCAGTGGTTGGATCGAGATGGATCTACAAGGTAAATCAAGTTGTTGATGGAAGTGTGGAGAAATACAAGGCCATATTTGTGGCACGGGGATTCTCACAGATCGAGGTTATATATTATGATGAGACTTTTGCACTTTTTTCAAGGTAATCTTCCATAAGATCCATCCTTGCACTCTCAGCGTAGATGGGTCGCGCATTCATCAGATGGATGTGAAAATTGTGTTTCTCAATGGGATCATTGAGGAATAGGTATACATAGAGAAGTTTCAAGGTTTTTAGATCTTCAACAGTGAGTCTCATGTGTGATGACTCAAAAGAGCACTATATGGGCTGAAGCAAGCACCTCGTCCTTGGTACACTCAAATAGAAATTTATTTCACCAGATTGGGCTTCACCAAAAGTGAAGCAGATGCAAACCTGTACCAGATTGTGGTTGAGGGTAAGCTATTGATCATTTTTCCTTATGTTGATGATATAATTTTGATTGGTGATGAGCAGTTGATACACTCATGTAAGGAGGATCTTGCAAGGGAGTTTGAAATGAAGGACATGGGACTCCTTCATTATTTCCTTAGATTGGAAATATGGTAGAGGGATGGTGAAATTTTTGTGTCTCAAGGAAATAATGTAAAGGAGATATTGGGTAACTTTAACATGGAGAGCTACAAACCCATGGATACTCCTCTTCCAGGAAATTGGAGGAAAGAGGATGTTACTTATAGAAAGGTAGTGGATGCTACTGTCTACCAACAGTTAGTGGGTTCGCTAATGTATCTAGTGAACACGAGACTGGAAATTTGCTATGCAGTTAACCAACTGATTCAAACTATGGTTATGCCTACCAAGCTATTTTGGAAGGTGGGGAAGAATGTCATGGATACCTAAGGGGCACATCAGAGTATGTTCTATTGTACAGACCGATGGAGGGAGTGAAGCTTCATGGCTTCACAGAAGCAGATTGGGTTGGCATTCCATCAGACAAAATGAGCAAATTAGGAGGGATATTTATCATTGTATCGACATCGATTTCCTGGTACAGTAGGAAGCAACGATCCACGAGACTCGGTTCAATGGAAGCAGCATACATGGAAAAAAATCAAGCTTCATGTGAGGTTATCTAGATGAGAAATATATTGGTTGGTTTGTTTGGTTCTTATATGGATCTAACAGTGATTCATTGTGATAATCATAGTTTCATTAAACTCTCGATTAATCATGTGTTTTGTGACAGGTCCAAGAATATAGATATTCGGTACCATCATCTCAAATATTGTGTCAAGAGAAGGACAATGTTGCTTCAGTACATTCCCACGGAATATCAGGATGCACATATTCTGACAAAGGCACTCACCAAGATAAAATTCGAATACCATAGATACAAGATCTGGGTGAAGGATAATCCCTTTCATGTTGAGAGGTAGTGTTGAGATTCAACAAGAAAATTCAGCACCCATTCCTAGTGCATTAAGAACCTGGTTTCATTAAGCACCCAGACTAGGGTGGGGCCCACACTGTTATTTTTGGGTGTGTGTCTATTTTGGTTATCCCTTAATTAAGATGGAAATTAAACTTTAATATATTCTTAATGTGGACCTAAATCAGTAAACTGAAAGTGCTAAATTCAGTTACCTAATGGATTTCAAGTTATAGGTAGTTGGTGAGGCATGTAGAGTAATTCTAGTTGTAATAGAGTTCGAAGTGCAATAGCACATTGGTTAATGCAAGTTGTAAATAGTTTAACTCAGTTAAGTGAGTTAAACTTAGTTTTGCTAGTTGTTACTGAAGATACACTAGTGAGAGATCTAGTGAATTAATTATTAATTAATTCACAATCATTGATATCACATGCAACTGAGGATTTACTATTATTAGTTGCATGCATGTTAGATCTAGTGGAGACTCAGTTGAGTTCTAGGTGAAAGGGACATTTACTATCAGTTGTAGGATTATTGGGTTGCACGCATGCAACCAAACACCCATTGGAGTGCCCGTGATACTTGTGCAATCAAGGAAGGAAATAATTTCTATATTTTAGGGATATATTCCATCAAGGATTGTGCAAGCAAGGTTGGTTTTCTAGAGGCTCATAATTGGCTATGTGATCAGTTTTGCATATGATAGTGTGATACAATTAGATGAGTACCGGAGGGCTCTTGTGAGAAGAGTTTTGTATGTAATTTTTTCGTGATCCATGTTGAATATACAATAGAATATAGTGGGGTTTTTAGCTGTCAGCTTTCCCAGGGAAATTATCCATGTTGTGTGTGATTGACCTTTCTTCATGTTCACGTGATTAGCGATTGTGTTTTTAATTCCATAAAATATTTGTAGAAGTGATTCAGTATTTAAATTTATTACATTATTAGATCCGGTGCATCCAAGATATACATGCATGTTGTATAATTTCTATAGAAAATGGCACTGCAAAATAGTGGGGTTGTACTCCAATAATTGGTGATTACTTATATAAAAAAAGCATATTATAAGTATATATTGTTTGTTACAAAAATTAATTGAGAAAAATAATAGAATATTGTAATGATAAAATGAGCACGCCATGAAAATAATAAACTTGATATGTGCACTAGGAATATTAATGTTAGAAAACCAATAGGAAATTAGAACTACACCTTTCCCTATCCTTATTATATATACAATACAAAATAAAAAGAGAGGACTCTTATGGAGTACAATAGAGACTATGGTAGGGGACATGGTACTATAGAAAAACTTCTTCCATTGTGTTACTATAGTATCCAAATCCTCTATTATGCTCAATTATTGCATCATAAATCAATACAATAGGATCTTAACCCATTTCATCCCTCACAACATGATGTTTAACACCACTTTAAATCTATTAAATTTGGGTTTTTTCATGCTCCAATTCCTCATTAATGTTGACATGTTGTAATCCTCTATAATCTTATTTGGATAGTGTCACATAGTTAATGCCACATGTATGAGTAATGAACATTAATGTAGTAAGTACTCCACGCACATGGATGGAGGTACCCACCCGATATTTGATTTAGAATGCACACACACAAAGTGATAAGGACCAATCAATGAAGAATGTGTAACCAGTATTCTAATATTTCAACAAAATCCACCAAAACATTTTCTTAGTATGCCACTACCAACAAAATTGGATCTCTTCAACAATACTCAAGTTTTCACACTTAATTAGAGGTAGTGGTGATGAAACTTTCATTATATCCTTTTCAAACTCACACATAGCCATGGTCAAGCTTCAATAGTGGTTTCTAGATGCTAGAGTTGAAAATGGATAAAGATGTTACATTTGTTGAGATTAACTAGTTATGACATGCCTCAAATTTTGTAGGTGCCAACCAATGCATAGTGGTTATGATTTCACACCTTCGTGAATTTTCAATTCATTGTGCATGACCAACTAAAGGTTATAGAAGATAAATAAAATATTTAAGATGAAGTTTTGTTTTATATTTTAATGTAGAGACATGTATTCCTACTTATATTCTTGATAATTGAACTTCGTAGCTCAATTGAGTCCAAATTTTGTTTCCCTTATCATGTGCTAGCTCCGATGTTGTAATTTAACATGAGTGACTAGATTCTACTTATATTTCTTATTTTAAAATGAGTTCTTATATGGTAGCGTACTGGGGTTAGTTTTGAAATTACATGCTAATAGCAATTAATGAAAATAATCGATTGAGATGTACAACTTAACCATTTTCAGCTTTCCGACACTAATTTCTAGTAAATTTCCTTGGATGCCAACACCACTAATAAATGTCATTTTCAAATGCATGAAAGTGGATCAAAAAATTTCATATTATTATGTTAGATTCTTCAAATATATAGTGTTAGCATTTCCACATATAAATGGACCTATTTCATAAATATTAATGCACCAACTCCTTCAATATAGTTTTCAATACTTAACCTACATTGTCAACTCAATAATGTTAACTCCACAATTTATCATTTCTTCATCACTTATATCCATCTTAACACACCAACTCCTTAAATAATCTTTTCAATAATTAAACTACATTGTTAGCTCCAGAATGTTAACTCCACAGTTTCTCATTTCTTCAACACTTCTTACTTTAAAGCCAAATAATGTTGAGTGACATATGCTTTGGGAAAACATGTCTTTTATGTGTAAAACATGCTATTATTTTGAACAATATAAAAATAATAATGATAATAATCACACATAAACCATTATTTACACTGGAAAACCCCAATCGAGGAAAAAATAACAAACAATAAATCTATTATTATCATTGGCTTAAACATTGCCAATCCAACTAATATATTTATCTTGGTTAGGTGAGCCTTCACCCCTTAACTCTTAAACATTACAATATATAATTCCTCATCCTTTAAAGGCTTCATCACATGTAATACCAGGGGATCAATATCACAGGTCACCGAAATCACAATTGTTAACATAACTACCTTAACCCTTTCACTAAGTCAAGCTTACCTAATAATCTCCCCCTTAAAACTTGACATGGGAATTAGAGGAACTTTGAGGTCTAAAATGAGCCTCCTAGGGAAATTATAAAATAAGATTATATCATATCATCAAATTTTAGAGGGGAAAAAAAAAAATTTAACTCGTATTTTCAACTTATCTCCCTATGGGTTTACTCAAATTTTGAGCGTGAAAACTCTTTGGATGTGGAATTTGATTCATCATTGAATTGTTACCCATGTTACATACTTTTTATGGACCCTACTACACGAAAAATGAGAAATACATGAAAATTGTGATTGCAATTATGTTTTTTCTTGTATTTCCCATTTTTTGCGTAGTAGGGTTCATCGAAAGTATGCAACATGGGTACTCCTAAGATGAGTAGTTAAATTTTGAATCCAAAAAGTAGTCCCACTCGAAATATTTTTAAAACTATAGGGAGATAAGTTTAAAATACGAGTTTAAAAAGTATTTTTGTTATTTTATTATTTTTTAATCTTTTTACTTTTTTACTCCAAAAATGGTGAATTATCCCCCATGGTTGACATCATTATATTGAACACTATTGGTTCTTATAAATTTTATTTTGGTTGTACATTTTTCTTAGGAGGCCCATTTTAGACCTCAAAATTTATCTAATGAGTTTCCTTTGACCAAATTCAGCTAATACGGCCAAGTGAGTCAACACTATGCACTCTATCCCTTAACCCCTTCAAAGTTTATACCTACGGTATATTTTAAATCAACATGTCCCTTATCACTTAGGTATAATATCATACTTTATTGGATATTTCACAGGGTTATGCATGCCTTACTAGGTCTTACAGTAGTATGCCCATTTACATGAAAAAATTTCCCATGATATCAAACATTTCAAAGGTGTCATCTACCAAGAGGAGAATAATCCATGACATCTCATTGAAGTATCATGTCAAACATTTTTCATGCAACCAATGCCCATGGTTTCTCTCTCTATGGACCTTCACACCATGATCTACAACTTTAACATGCACCTTCATGTATGCTCATTAATGTTACATGATATTAACCTCAATTTGGGAACTTTGTATAGAATATTACTTGTTTTCCTCATTCTATGATTTTGGTTTTCCTTTCCTCACCTAGGAAGACATCACCACCACCATATATCTCATACTTTCATAAACCATCCCTATGTGGATTCATATGAAAGTATGCACCTAATTCAACCATCCATGCCTCATAATATACATGTGTACTTGAAGAAGAAAATTACACATACCCACCTTCATGTCAAGTGGTTTTCACTTTTGTAGAAGGAGCATCATCAGATCCATTTACAATATTTCTTGTACTACACTTCTTTTTCGCATTTACAACATACCTTTACAAATTTTCTAGATATTTATATCTCCCTATAGATTTATATCCCCCAATGTAACAGCATCTACCACAAGCCCAAGAAAAACCCCTTAGCCACAAATGTGTCCCCTTGAAGCCAAACTTTCTCTAATATCATATGTTATTATTTGGGACAATAGCAAAAGAATAATTAGAACAATCACACAAAAATAACAACACAGAGAAATTTTGATTCACCCTAGAAGATATTGATCAAGAAAAACCAACAAACAATAGATCAATTATAATTTTTGGATTAAAAACAACCAATCCATCCAATATCTTGGTACATGCTAAAGCCACGATTTTTTAACTTAACTACCTTAACTCATGGTCAAGTAAATGTTACTTTAAAAAAGTATTGAATTAATATGCAAACTTTCCCTTTATGCCCTTAATTTATAAATTTATTATCCATTTTAATATATTTTTTCCCATTATATGTGTTATTGTATGCTTATTTATATACTCTCACATATCATATTTGGAGAAGTATGTGTGAATCTAAAGGGTAAAACTCTCATTGAAAATATATTTGTATCCACAATTAAATAAATAAAGGTTATACAATGTGAGAGGTATAACATGATGTTTTACACTCAAAATTGAAATGAGACTTTTATCAATGCAAATTACCACTAAAACTTCACATGTCAAGCATATTTGAATTGGCACAATTCCTTTACTGGTATAGTTTAGTGCACAAACCTATATTATGGTTGAAATTTTATGTGCTTCATTTTTTCAATCTTATAATAATATTTTTAGTCCCTGCCTTGCTAGGGACTATAGCACTCGCTTCGCGGTCAAAGCGTGTTGGCTCTCTATTATTTTTTTGAGTTTATGCAATGTTAACCAAAGTTTTGGGAAAACGCTAAATATTTTATTTTCCTGTAAAATTAAAATTAATTTTCTAATTTATAGAAATATTATTTCTAATTTTCAATTGCCTAAGAAAGAATTTTTGCAACATATTCCCCTAGTGGAGGGAGATTTATTTTTAGTATTTTTTAGTGCCTCATAAAAAAATTAAAATAAAAAAAGGCTAATTTTGTGAGTGGCCATTTTGTTGGTGAGTGCTCTGAAATTGACATAAATATAATAATTCTCTAAGAAGGTCCTTTACGTAAGGGGGGGAGGGGGTGCATTTCTTTGACTAGTGCTCTAACTAACAATAAGACATGTATTACTAGTGCATTTATCTCTTATCTCATTTTAAAAAAATTTCTATTTTAAAATTTTATAGGTTTAGTTGTGTGGGAGAAAATTTGAAAATAGTTTTGAATCTGTGTGGAGTTAAGGATGTGTGAAGGATGGGGTATGTGCAGGATAATAGGGGTGTAGAGGGAAATTTATTATGAAAACATAAAATTAATTTAATTTTAAACAAAAACTTAGTATATAATATTAAATGACGTCTCTTTTTAATGTGTGTGAGAAAGGAGTGTTGTGCGGGACAACGGGTGTGCAGAGAAATTAGGAACAAAAAAATTAATTTGTAATATTTTTCATATTCATATACATTTTCCCTTAACGGTGGATCAGCATGGGGTTTGTGGTTTTCAAAACTAGAAACAACAGTTTACAAACTAGAAACAACAAATCTTGGTATTCATGGTTTCTAATTACTATGTGCATTTATAATTTCACATTTATGGATTAAATACTTATCATTATGAAATATTAAATTAAGTTTCTTTTTAATGTGTGTGAAGAAGTAGCGTTGAGCTAGATAATAGGTGTGTGGAGCAAGGAATAGAAACTTGAATTCAGTCCTCCTTCCACACACCTCTCTCTCACATGATAGTACATATTAATCAATTAGTAATTAACAACAAGGGTGAAAAGGAACTTTATTCTACACACTTGAAATTATTTGAACTTTAAGCATAAACTTAGTATGCAATATTAAATTAAATGTCATTTTTATGCATGTGAGAAAGGAGTGTTGTGCGTGAGAACAGGTGTGTGAAGAAAGGAACACCAACTTCAATTCGTAATGCTCTACATATCCGACTATATTTCCTCTTAAGGGTGGATCGATGTGGGTTTCGTTTTATTTTATATCAAGGTGATTCGATGATTCAATGTGTGGTTTTTAAAACTATGTTCAATAGCTTTAATCATTTAAAAACTAGAAACAGTTAATGTTGGTATTCAAGATTCCCGGATACTTATTATGTAATGTTAAATACATTTTTGAATTAAATATTTATTATGAAATATTCAATGAAGTGAATTTTTAATGTGTGTGAAGTAAAATTATTGTGCGAGAGAATGGGTGTGAAAAGAAAGGAACAAACACTTTCTTCTGCAATGTTCCAGTCCTTCACATAAATTTCCCGTCCACAAAATTCTTCCACGCACCTCCCTTCTACATGACAATACATATTATTCACAGCTTTTAAATACTATGTGCATTTGTGATCTTATAATTGTGAATTAAATACTTATTATCGAATATTAAATGAAGTGTCTTTTTAATGTGTATGAGGAAGAGGTGTTGTGTGGGAGAATGGGTGTGAATCAAGGAACAAAAACTTTTTTCCCAAAATGTTTCATATCTCCATATGCATTTTTGTGGATATTTGTGTTGCAAAAAAGTACATATTAATGAATTCATTATTGTATTTTAATTTTATTTAGTGTTTATGTCTAATCTAGTATTGATATTGAGTTTCATAGAAATAGGAAACATTAACCTTTTTAACAAATCTATAAATATTTTATCTGATGATTTTTCCATTGAAAGTCCAAGTGTTTCCATGACTATGTGTAAACTATCATGGGAAATTCAAAGAAATGTTGATTTAATGAAATTTTCTAGTTATCGTATATGCATACAAATTTGTGTCATATCCTCTATTGATTTAACTGCAATTGTGAATAGCCATATCATTAAGATTTTTTTGAAATAACTTAAATTGAGTTCTTGAAAAAACTTGTGGAGCTTGTGGAGGTAGTTTACAGCGATTAGGTTTATTAATAGTTTCACATAACATTCATCATTTCATAACATATTAGAGTAAATTCAATTTACTAATGCAATCTAAATAATATGCAAGGAGATGACCTGTGCACGTGTGTATTTGGTGAATTGAATGTTGAAAATATTGATATTTACCCACAAAGTTGTTTTGTATTAATCATATATACTAGTTAACTTTAATTATTGGTTATTGGAAATGTTTTTCTAACATTTTTTGAATGTCCCATGACAAGACGGGTATTATATTTGACAATGAAAAATAAAATTGGTGATATGAACCTATTAGCAAGAAACGTACAAGTGATGAGCATACATATATATACACGCTATCATGAAATTGGTCAATGAGGATATACATTGGGACAATAAATCTCGATGCAATATTTATCTCTAAGAAAAAAATTTCAGAACAAGTTTCACCCACAAAATAGTAGTAGGTGGTGATTATATAGGGAAATGATAAATCTACAGTTAAATGGAATTGATATTGTCACTGATTAAGCAATAATTTCTAAGTACAAAGCAGAAATGGCTAGCAGAGTGAGGAAAGAATATATTTGTAGTGATACAACTAATTCATTTTCTCGTATTGATTAAGAACCTTCATTGGTCGACTGTGTATTTTGAATAGTGGAGTGTACAAAATTTTCTCTTTGAAAAATGCATTTAAATTTTGGGAATATTGTTGGATATTTTTTTTTCATACATAAATTGTTATCTCTAAAGCTAGTGTCACATAGGATCACATTCTCGACTTTCAATTGTGTTTGAATGGCATGTCTAAATATTGTATGAAAAGTACAAAATTCTAAACATAAGGCCACTCGGATACAATATTAATTCACTATTGATGACAAATCAGGGTTCAAGAAGTGGCATGTCATGGCAAGGGGGTAAATCTATCTCACAACAATGTAGTATCATGTTCCTTGTTATCGATACTTAATATAGGTTGGAAATGTCGTTCAGGCTCAATTGGAAATTGAGATGTGATATTATTTGATTTTTGCAAGAAATCATGAATGTGAAATACATATGATGGTTCAATAGTCATTGTTATTGGTTTCGTATGTTGTAAGTATTTTTAAATCTTAAAGGATTTTCCATGAGTTAAGTTGATTTATGGTCACAGTTTATCAAATGTGGAGCCTCTTCCCTGTTACATCAAGGGGATACACGAGAGATGTAGAAGTGCTTTGTGGAAGGTGTGGGACTGCAGGTTGATACATGTAAACAAAAATTTCATGCCCCAAACTTTAACAGGATCCAATTAATTGCTTAATATGTACCATTTTATTGGAGGAAGTTATGCAAAATAAGTATGCAGAAGGAAAAATTTTGCGTATTTTCATTTCGTGTAACATTTTTTCCATAAATTCATGAATTATTTGTAAATGGCATTAATTTCTCAACTTTCACAAGTTTCTTACGCGCACTTCCATTTTGTGTAACACTTTCCCCTTATATTTATTTAGAGGTAAGTAGGGGTTTCACATGTTTGTTTCACATAGTTCCATTTCGTGCAACACTTTTCCCCTATATTAATGGATTATTTTTAAATGGGATTATTTCACAACTAGACTTTATTTATGGGTAAGTAGCATTGAGAGGGTCGATAGTAGATTATGTAATTCTGAGAAAAGTTGGAATATGGTTCATAAATAAGTGAGCGAAGCAATTTCTACTAATTAGCAAATGTTATATGCATTTCTGATATTTTTTTCTTTTCAAATGAATTTTAGTGTTTATTTCTCTTTGCATTGAAATTTATGAATTTTGTAGTGTGTGAAATATTGGAACTCTTGTTAGCAAAATCAACTCACTTGAACGCATTGAACATAAATCTACTAGCATAAACTATCATTTCATGGTTAGTGGCATTACTCGGGTAATACTTTAGTGTATTGCGATAGATTTTTGTCCACTATTTCGTATTATGATTAGAGCTAATTTTTATCTATGGTAAAATATTTGGGTTTTGGATGCATTGTGTATGATGGCTAACTAATTGATTAATATGTAGTGTTGTGTGTGTTGTCCTATGAGATAATTATAGTTCAATTAATTATGCAAGAACATCTAAAATATTTTTTTTTTTATTTAAAGGCAGTTTTTGGATGACCAATGTATTGAGAAAATAATAGGCAGATGTTCTAAACTTTTGATAGTATTAATTATTAATATTAGGGTTGTTTCTTTACTTAAAAAAATGATTTAATTTCGCGTATGTGAAGGTAGAAACTGTAGGAAAATATGATTAGATAAATATATATATTGAATGTTTAGTTTATCATGAGTATGAGAGGCTGACAAACAATGTTCATAGCTTAACAAAATATATTTAACATTGTGAATATTACTGACAATTAATTGATGTAGAGGGACTTCTACAAACAGATAGTTTAATAATTCAATCTCTAAAATGAATTATAACTTCAGAGGATTTAAAATAGACTAAAACACAGTTTTGTATTACCTACTTATCTTCATAAAATTCAAATATATACAGAAAACAAAATGGAATGAATACTAGAAAAAATTATAATGAGACAAACTGATTGAAACAAATACAAAATCCTTTTATTAATCATCAATGATCAAAATCTCATACAATTTTTCTTACAAGTGCTCATCCAAGGGTGAAACCCTTAATAACTCTAATGTAGAGTTAGTTATACTAATTTATATCACTTAGAAGTATCTAAAATTACTAAAAAAATAGTATCAAAGTATAGGAATACAAAATTTTATGATTGATCTGTCATTTTCTTTCAGGAAGTGGTTGATGATGTGGCCCCAAAAAGTGTTTCTTTTTTGGCATCATGTTGGAGATGAAAGTTACTCGATAGTTTCACACAAGTGATCCCATTTGTCCTAAGTTGGTATATATAGATTAAATAACCTTCTAAAAACTTCATCTACTTCGGGATATCTCTCAAAAGTAGTCTTGTTAATGAAGAGATGTTTGATTTCATGTTTAATTATTAAATCAAAATCTAAAGCCTCCAGAAATTATTTTCCTGTCATGTGACCTTTAATCCCTGCAAATTTATCTTTGTCAATGGAAACTATGTAGATATTCTTGTATTACTCCTCCAAGATAATTAGTTTTTCATTGGGAGCTGCTAATCTAGGCAATCCTTTCTGATTTATAAAGTTGAAATTTATGTGAAATATTTGGATAGCAGTGCCCAATGTTTCACACTTAGTCTCCATATAATTTAACATATTCTTCTTCTGCAAAAAATTATTGATCATCCATAATAGTTTATGTTCTATCTCTAATGTTAATATGTTCTAACTTGGCCTTTCTCTTTGAATTCAACACTTTAATCATGTATGAGGCTTCTACGAGTTTCCGCTTAAGTGCTACATTTTCTTGTTCAATGAATGCTTTGCATTTGTTGATGAGTTCTTCCTATTCAAAAATGATCTGTATGGAGGGTCATATTACAGTCATGGCTTGACTTATTTCAATCCATGTGCTCTCCTTGGCTTGGGCCATTATGTATGCCATTAATAGCCCACTTTCCAAGTTCTGAACCTTTTGTGCTAATATGTGATATTGGTTCATCTCTTCCATATATAGGGTGCCATTTCTTATCTTTTGAGCTTCTAAGCTTCTCAATTTTTCGAGAATTTGTTCATTCTCCTACTTTTGTAAAGTCAAACCATGAAAAATCTTGGTTGGATCACCTGCTATTGATGTAGATCTTGTTGTTGATGATGAAGAGCTCGGATCTGTACCTACAACTGCAATAGATACTGTTGAAACTAGGACTATGGCAAGCTTATTTGACTGCTCCTTCTCCTTGAGTAAGCCTTCAATTTGTTCCTCTGTCTTCTTGATCTGAATGTTTTTCTCAATGATGAGTTTGAGCATCGCCTCTCTATTATTTTCACTTTCCTCTATCTCCTTGGTCTGTGGATCTTCTATAGAAGGTAATTTTAGTTTCTTTTGAAGAGATGCAATATTTGAATTCTTCTTCTTAAGAATATATTCTACAGATTTATAATCCGTAGGGTCATACACGATATTAATTAAAATATCTTATAAATGATTTAGCTTATGTGTTTGGCTAAAGAGGAATTTTTTTCAATATTCAACTGTGAATGTACATTTGACAAGGTTGTTCTAAATTTGGACAATGACATGGTTGTATTAGTCATGGTAGAGAAAATCATATCTCCCGACTATTTGTGCATGTCCATCTGGTCTATGAGATGAATCTGATTTGCATCAAATGAGAATATGGTTTTCTTATAATCAGAAGGAGATTTAGGAAAATTTACTTGGGTATGTAGAAAAGCTATCTACATCCTTCCCTTTTCACTATCAAAATTTGTCATCAACATATTCCATGATGTAGAGGTCTTCTTCCAAAACTGACTATAAACATTGGCCTTCAAAGATTCATTCTTCTATTTGATCTCTAGGAATTTAGAAAAAATTCTCTGATCACCTTGTTCATTGGTTCCAGTTGATTGAATAATCTCCATGGGATCATGTGAAGCTGAATAAGATGATGGAACATTATGAAAACTTCCTTCTAATGTTGTAGATACTTCTACATCACCCAAGTCAATGATTACTGGTTCTTTCTGGCTTTTCTCTATAGAAATGTTAAAATCTTTCTTATGCTTCTTCTGGTGTATTATGAATTCCTTAGCAATGTTTGCAAAAGATAAGGGTTCCTCTCTAGGCCTTCTCTTCTCCTTGTCTTGGGAGATAGGATTCTGTGAAGTGGATGTAGAAAGAATGTGTTCCTCTAATTCTTGCATTGTATTCTATTCCCATTGATCATGATTCATAAATTTCTCAATCTCAAGACTAGGTGTATGATTGTAGGGAGTTGTCGTCAGCTTGACCCTCAAGTTTAAAATAATGTTGAATGGATCATAGGACCAAGTGAATATTGGTTGGAAGTTAATCCTCTTTAGTATGGCATCTACTTCATTCTCTATTGATCTGGTATTTCATTTGAAAGAGATTACTTTATTTTTTATCTTGAAGTGTGATTTTCTTTTAAATGAAACAAAGTGCAATTCATCCATGTTAATCATCTGTCTAATATATTCCAAAGAGAAAAGTCTCATTGGAACATATTTGGGAAACTTATAAGCTGCGATTTCACAGCCATACACTCTGATTTATGTGTAATTTTGGTAAAGGTATCAGTCTCCAATTTTTACTTGCTCACTTAGATGCAATATTCTTTTGATGTCTGATCCAATCCTAGGATCATTCTAGCAGCTTAGAATTTTTGCAACTGGATGAATGAATCAATCAATGAAATATGCAAAAGAAAACTTAGTATAAATGGATCTACCAATTGAGCCCAATGAATAATTGATTGATTAAAGCCCTGGTCATCCTTCTTATGCAATGTGATTGGTAATGAATCCCCCTGCTAAAAAAGAAACGTGTGAATAAGTACATAAGTGTACTTGAACATCCCTTGAGTTGTTAGGTTCATCATTCTTTCATGCATATTATCAAGAAAACTTAGTATAAATGGATCTAACCAATCGAGTCCAATGAATAATTGATTGATTAAAGCCCTGATCATCCTTCTTATGCAATGTGATTGGTAATGAATCCCCCTGCTGAAAAAGAAACGTGTGAATACGTACTTAAGTTTACTTGAACATCCCTTGAGTTGTTAGGTTCATCATTCTTTCATGCATATTATCAACCAACAACTGGTTTTAATTGTACATGAATGCAGGTTGACTGTCTTTAGAGAAAATGGAGAAGTAACCAATAATTGACTCATGCATCGTCCTGTCATTTGGATAGCCTAACAGACAAGAAATTAAGGAAATGATGTGTCTGGTGGATTTTGGGAACATGGAGAATGGGTAAGGAGGGTTCTTCTTTGGGAAGCTCAGCATCATCTGGAAGGAATGTTTCAAATATTTGTGCTTTCTGAGGAAAGGTCAGCTTGTGGTATAACTCCATGAGGGCAGCCTCGGAGAAATGGGTGAGGGAATCAGTGTATGGGATAATCTGCATTTCATTAATGGTCTCTGGAGTGATAGACATAAAAATGCTTCCATTCTAAGCTACCACAGTCCTTTTGAGGGGATCATATTTTTAGGGTCCTATAATTTATAGGATCTCAAAGTGATTGAGTATTTTATCTCAAAAATTTCATATTGTAAATAATTTTCAATCTGCTAATGATTTCCAGAAATATATAAAAGAAAATGAAAACAGGTTATATTTTTAAAAAAATATGAATAAAGAGAAAGAGAAGAAAAGAGAGCAACATTGGAAAAATAATAAAAATGAAATCAAAACCCCACAAAAGAAAAAATATTGAAAGTGCTGCAAATTTAAATGCCACTATTGTTTGATAGTTTCCTTCTGTCAAATAAATTAAGGTTGTGTGCAATTTTTTTAAAATTCCACAATGACTAGTTATTTGCTTAACCATACATCTCAATCATGGTTAAACATGTTTAAATTTCTGTAAATTAAATTAGAGAATAAAGATTTGTCAAACAATCTAATCTTGGTAAATAAATAGTTAGGTAGGAAATGACATTGGTTCAACTTTTAATCTAAATCAATAGGAGAAATAAGTGTTAGGATTGAATATATTTTAATATTTCATAAAAAAAGGGAAATATGGGTTTTCTAGTCTAAATTCAACCCTAGAATAAGAAATAAAAAATGTTAGCTTAGAAAAAAAATTGAGTTTTAAAGGGTAGGTAGAAGTATTTTGTTTGGAAAAATATGGAAAATGAACTTATCCTAAGTTTAAATCTGCATTATAAAACCCAGAACACAATGGATATGCATATGTTATAAAAAAAATTATCCTAAATTTTGGATCCTGTCAAACCAGGAGGTAACTCCGCAAATCAGAATGTGTATTAGATGAATAATGTACATGTATTTATACATGGAGGTGAGGCTATTGGGATTCATCTCCCAATGACTCTTGTCCTTCCTTATTTCCTAATATTATTTATTATACAATATTACATATCCACACCCAACCCATAGGATTAGGTGTCAACATTCCCCCCTTTAATCCGAAGGGATGTTGGCGAGCCCAAGCATCGATCTGAACTTTTCAAACTTTTCTCTTCCAAGTGCTTTGGTGAAGATATCAGCAGTTTGCTCATTTGTGGAACAATGATGTAGATGGATGGTTTTGGCCTGAAAATGATGTCGAATTAGATGGTATTTTGTATTGATGTGCTTTTTTCGATCATGGAACTTTGGGTTCTTGGCCAACTTTATTGTAGAGGTGTTTTCGATCATGAGTGGTGTGGAATACATTTGTTTAATCTGAAAATCTTCTAGGATTTTCCGGAGCCACACAATTTCCTTTGTTGCTTCAGCTGCTTCCACATATTCTACCTCGGTCATGGAATCTGCTGGAACTGACTGTTTGCGTGATCTCCATGAGACAGCTCCTGATCCAAGACTCATGGTGTAACTTGTAGTAGACACCCCTGTTTCGTTGTCGCCATCAAAGTCTGAATCAGAGTATCCGATCAAGATGAAGTCACCTACCTGTGTATATTTGAGTCCAAATTCTTGAGTCCCCTTCAAGTACCTTAACACTCTTTTTGCAGCAGACCAATGTCCTTCACAATGTTTTTGCATGAACCTTGAGAGGATTCCAACAGCAAATGAAATGTCAGGTCTGGTGGTGGTCAGGTAGATAAGACTTCCTATAAGCTATCTATACTTAGTTGCATCCTCGAATTCCTTCCCTTCAATAGATGTGAGCTTCAAGTTTTGTTCCATTGGAGTGGTTAAGGGATTACATTCATCCATGCCAAACTTGTTCAAGAGATTTCTAATGTACTTCTTTTGAGAAAGAAATATAAATTTAGGAGTTGAATTACTTCAATACCCAGATAGTAATGAACATGACCCAAATCAGTCATTTCAAAACCTTTCTTCAATTCTTTCTTCATGGATGCAATATAGCTCTCATTGTTCCCTGTTATCAAAAGATCATCTACATACACCACAAGATATACAACTATTTTTCCAACTTTCTTAACAAACAAAGTTGCATCACCAAGATCAAAATGTTTGAAGTCAAGTTTCAGAAGATGCTCGGTTAATTTCTCATACCAGGCTCATGGTGCTTGCTTGAGGCCATACAAGGATTTTATAAGCTTGCAAACTTTGTGTTCTTGACCCTGTACAACAAATCCTTCTAGCTGGAACATATAAAATTTCTCCTTTAGATATCCATTCAAAAAAGTTGTTTTTACATCCATCTGATGGACTTTCCATCCATTCTGAGCTGCTAAGGCAAAGAGAGTCTGGATGGTGGTCCATTTTGCTGTGGGAGCAAAATTTTCTTCATAATCGATTCCTTATTTTTGTGTAAAACCTTTTGCCGCAAGCCTGGCCTTGTGCTTGTCAAGTGAGCCATCTGCTTTATACTTGTTCTTGTAGACCCACTTACAACCAATTGGTTTTGTTCCCAAAGGTGGATCAACCAGCTTCCAAGTGCCATTTTTTATCAAGGCATCATACTCCTTTTGCATCACTTCTTTCCATTCATCATGAGAAGCGACTTCTTTGAAGGAAGTTGGTTCATGATCTGTATACAAACTCAATTCACAGTTATAAGAAATATTCATATCAACAGGAGAATCAAAATTATCTACATCACCTTCGATTTGTTTAGTGGAACTTCTTGTTCCTGTTTTTCCAACGTCATCAGGATGAACATTCTCCAGTGTCTTTGTCAGCCATTTGGGAGGACCTCTCTGAGATGGCCCAGGCTGGTCATTTGACTGAGTTGGGATTGATTCAAGATTCAATCTCCCAATTCTGTCAATCACATCGTCCAATGTGTCATCCGTGGTTGTTTCTTCATGTGGGGGAGAGAGTGCTTCAGGACATGATTCCACAGTTTGATTCAATATCGGAATCCCCCCTTCAAGATGTGGACTCACATTATCAAATTCTTGGAAAGACTTTGCATGTGTGAATCTATCCAGGCGATCAAGTTGCCGCTCAACAACCTTGTCACTCTTGGAAGATTAAAGAAATATGACATCTCTTGCTATCACAAACTTCTTATTTGCTTCATCATAGAGACAATATCCTTTGGAGGTATTGGAGTACCCCAAGAAGATACATTTTCTGCTTCTAGCACCAAGTTTGTTCCTTTGACCCTTGGGTATCAAGGCATAACAAGTGGACCCAAAGACCCTAAAATGCTTTACCGAAGGAATGTGGCCATGCCACATTTCAAAAGGAGTTTTGTTTCTAATTGAACTTGAAGGACACCTATTCTTTATGTAAACAGCACATAGAACTGCATCAGCCAAAAACATCAATTTCACATTCTTGAAAAATAACATGGAGCTAACCATATTTAAAATAGTTCTGTTCATTCTTTCAGCTACACCGTTCTGTTGTGGATTATATGGCACAGTTGTTTGATGTTTGATTCCATGTTGACGAAGATAATTTTCAAATTCGTTTGAAGTGTATTCTTTTCCATTATCATTACGTAGAGAGCCAATATTAGTTTGTGCATCATTTTCAATCCATGCATGAAAATTCTTGAATGTTTGAAAAGCATCAGACTTATTCTTCAATAAGTAAATCCAACACATTCTGGTGTAGTCATCAATAAATGTCATCATGTATTTATTTCCATTTGCAGAAGCAATAGGCATAGGGCCACATAAATCTGAATGAAAAAGTTCAAGTTTTCTATGTGCTCTGGAGTGTGAATCATGAAATGGCTGTTTGCTATGCTTTCCTAGAATACAAGCATTACATTCCTTAGGTTTTCTAGGAATTGTAGGCAGTCCATTAACACCATTTTTCTTCAACAAACGAAGGCTTTCATAGTTTAAGTGTCCAAATCTAGCATGCCATAAAATACTTGATGGGAATGTACCTTCATCATGATGTGAAATGAATGCAAAGTTTTGAGCATGAGCAGATGAACCTTTCAGCTTCAAGAGTCTCCCTTCTTCTATTCCCTCCATGACAAGTGAGTGATCTGATGCTGATCTGACCTCTGCCTTGCCATCAAACAAGTGAACTGAGTGTCCTTGCTGCCGGATTTCGATCAGGGACAACAAGTTTCTCTTCAACTCCAGGAGGTATAGAACCTCATGTAGGATATGATCAGGAAGACCAGGCAGTTTAAGCCTGACTGTGCCAAGCCCTAATGGCTTGAGTTTGGATTTATCTGCGAAATATACTGCTCCATCAACTTTGTCAGTGAATTCTTCAAAAAAATATTTTCTAAATGTCATGCGACATGTTGCTCCTGAATCTAGCAACCAATCATCTCTCCATGAAGTAAATGAAACATCAAACAAGTCTTCAGTTACTCCATTGTTACAATGTGCTAGAACATAATGAGCAGATTCAGGTGTTTTACCTTTATCTTTGTCATTAGTTTTACCTTTGTCTTGATTTCTTTGCTACTCAATTTTCTCCCAAGGTGTTCTGCATTTGGATGCATCATGTCCATGTTTATTGCAACGTGTGCAATGAATATTGGATTTGTCAGATTGTCTTCCCCCCCTTTCTGTGAAGTTTCTTCTTCCTCTTCCTCTTCTGCCACCTCTTCCTCTGGATGCATCTGGAGCATGAATCTTTTCTCTATGTGCCAAGTATGCAGCCTCTTCAGAAGACGAAGGAACTGTCATCTTCCCGAAAGCTTTCTCTCTTTCTGCAAACTTTTTCTCAAGGGTATCAAAGGTGATATGCTCAAGGTTTCCACTTGCTCACAATGACTCAAGATAATGTGAGTAAGTCGGATATAATGCCTTAACATATGCTATGAGAGATATTTCCATTTTTACACCATTTCTTTCAATGTCATGCATTATAGATCTTACTTCTGAAGCTAAAGCAAGGGGATCACCATTCTTCATTTCAAGACTGAACAACTTAATCATCAATTGAACATTTTCTAATTCTGAATGTGAGTCATAGAGTTCTTTTAGCTTGCTCAAGGCTTCATAGGCATTTAAGAATGATGAAATATGGCAACTCACCTCTTCATTTACGGAAGATACAATCAAGGCATGGGCCTTGCAGTTCTCGTTTTCCCAAATGGCAAGTTCCTTGTCTAAAGTGGGCTTTGCTGGTGGATTTCCTTCTTGTCCTTCACAGATTCCTTTCCACAACTCATTAAAAATGAGAGTGTGCTTGATTTTCTGGGACCATTCAATATAGTTCTTTTTTCCGGAGAGAACCACCCCTACAATAGATATGAGAGAATGCATTCTTCTGAAGGAAAAAATAATTTCTTTGCTGGAAAAAAATTCTTTTGAAGAGGAAAAATTTTGCTAGAAAATCTTCAATTATGGAAATATACTCAATTGAAGGGGACAAAAATACTTTTCTAAAAACACTGAATTCTGCAAATATATATATATATATATATATATATATATTTGTGTTTGAAGAAAAAGACTTTATATGAATAATTGTATTGAAAGTATGGGGGGGGGGGAGCCGCTATTATGATTGTGAATAGTATTAGAAAAGGAAAGAGGCAGTATATGGTGGGAGGGGGAGATAATATGGTGGGAGGGGGCGGTATTATAACATGTATTGAACAATGGTATTGTAAATATTATATGATAGCGTATTATATGAGGGTGATAATATGGTGGGAGGGGTGTATGATAGCGTAAATATTATATGACAGAGTATTATATGAGGCTGGTAATATGGTGGTATTCAAAGCAGCGTGAAGGCGGTATATGGTGGGCGGGGAGGGCCGAAAAGCCATGGGGAGAGGAGCAACATATTACAACAAAGGAGCCAGGCGGAATAACAACCTGTAGAGGGCATAATGGATATGACAGTGTTGTATATAAGTGGTGGGAGTGTACCAGCGAGGTAGTATACAGGCGGTGTGAGAATGACCGATGCGTTGGAGGCGCGTTATTAAATGGGACAGAGTGATGTATACATTCGTGGGACGGAGCGGTGTATGCGTTGTGTAGTGAGCAGTGTATGAGAGGAGGGCGTAATGTTATAGAAGTGAGTTGCAAGTTGAGATGAAGGGTCTGTTGTTGGAGATAGGGAGTCAGGTGTGCACAGGGTGTGTGTGGTGGGGGCGAGGGGATAGAGATAGCAGATGGCGCGTGAGGGAAAGGGAGATAGCATAGTGTGAGGGGGTAGTAAGCGTTGAGAGGGGAGGGGCGTTTGCAGGTGCGTTGGGTAGGTGCGTTAGGTAGGTGAGATTTTGAAATTGCAGGATTTTAATAACTTCAAAATTTGCAGGTGTGTGCAGGGGCTGCAATTTGTAGAATTTCAGGGACTGCATAATCACAGAATATCTAGAAGCTGCAAAAATAGAACTGGGAAAAAATTGCAGAAAAAAAAGTGCAGAATTACAGTACAGCAATTTAATAGAGCAGAAAAACTATACATAGAAACTGACTGAGCAAAGGAATGAGGGAGTTACACCACAGGAAAAAATGCCAATAGTGGGACTGGCTCTGATACCATGTCAAACCAGGAGGTAACTCCGCAAATCAGAATGTGTATTAGATGAAGAATGTACATGTATTTACACATGGAGGTGAGGCTATTGGGATTCATCTACCAATGACTCTTGGCCTTCCTTATTTCCTAATATTATTTATTATACAATATTACATATCCACACCCAACCCATAGGATTAGGTGTCAACAGATCCAAAAGGAAAGTCATATTACGACAAGATTGTTTTGTCGCATATGGTTAAAGAGTTCACATCTACCGGCCATATGATCCTCCCTCTCTGTGGATCAATGGCTAGTATCGACTTTCATCCCACCCACTCCATCATGCCTCCTAAGAAGAAGAATCAGGAGGATCTTGTGAACCCTTTAGTTCATCCTCCTATAGATTTAGATCACATTCCATTAGCTGATAGGGATTACAAGATCAGTGAGACATAGTCTGAGTTTGAATTGTTCGAACTCTATTTTTGGTTGGATGATAAGTATGTTGACAAAACAGATGAAATTGGACTCTGGGATTCCAATCTCCCACACTACATCTTCCCTTATACCTTCCATGCCCCCAAATTCATCATAAAATGCCAAGCATGCTACATTCCCAATCAAAGAGCCATTATAGCCCCTACTAGTGAATTAGGAGGATCCTCTGAACCCTTTAGTTCATCCTCCTATATGGTTATATTACAATATCAGTGAGACACAGTTTGAGTTTTAATTGTTTGAATTCTATTGTTGCCTGGATGACAAGTATGTCAACAAAATAGATGAAATTGGACTCTGGGAGTCCAATATCCCACACTACATCTTCCCTTAGACCTTCCATGCCCCTAAATTCATCATAAAATTCCAATAATGATGCATTCCTAGTCAAAGATCCATTATAGCCCCTACTGGTGAAATATTCTTCACCATCACTACCCCCAATAAATAAACCAGATGATGCAAGCTCCCTCTGTGGAAAACATAACACTTTTTCCTTAGAATCCCTCACTGAACTTTATCAAAAACTTGATTTTTCCAAAAGAGCCAGGATTTTTGATATATTTTTACCAGAAAATACCGAATTTCCAAACAAAAATCCTCCATCCTCCCTAATCAAGCTAAACAGATCATAATTTTAATTTCATTCTTGGTTATTATTCTGATCAGTGAGTAGATGAACCCATTTTAGGCTCCTTTCCATATTTTCCATAGATAGCAAACCATCCATTATATTTAATCTTAGTCAATTCCTGTTTGATAAAATCCATGAGAAGTTTCTTAAATTTTAGACTGAAGAAGTATTTAAATACTCTTCAATTTCAGTCTATATGTTTTTGTATTATCAAGCAGACAGGTTCAACTTTTCCATGCAGAAACTAGATGAAGAGGGAAATCGGCAGTCAATGATATTTTGGACATCTCTAGTGATGAGAGAGCGGCAAGAATTTTCTTACAAGTAGTTCATTGAAAAAAATTTCCACCTAGCCATGAGTGTCCTAAACAGTTCAGCAAAACCCAAGATAAGTGAATGCATCAAGAGAATTTTGCACTTGGAAAATCAGGAAAAGACAAGAGACTAATACTTGTACAAGAATTACATAGAAATCAAAGTCTATAAATGCGTGTAAGAACCTTATAAGCTCCCAAAATACCTCCCCATGAGGATTTTTGCTCTCGAATACATCAGACAAATGTTGAATTTAGATGAAATACATTTTGTGTCAGCTAAAAAAAAATCACAGTTCAGAATCAAAACACAGATTGGGTCTTTCATTTGTAACAATAGGTCAACAAGAGAAGAGGTAGATAAAGGTCTTAAGGATATTAAATTCATCTTGAGTTTCACATGGTCCTATTATCCTCTGGGTATCATTTCCAAGCTAATATTAGTAAACAAAACTACTCCTTACATTCATACCGAGAGGCTTGAGATAGAGAGATATATGAACAGGTCAGTATGGGCAGAAAATACATTACAGGAAGCTGAGGAGCAACTTGTATCTACATCGACATCACATACTCTTGTTCCACATGAGAAAGAAGCTAAAATAAAAAGGGAAGAAGAGTCACCTTCAGTGACTAATAGTGCAGGAAAATATTTTAAAATCATGTACAAGAAGAGAAAAAAGTTAAATCCAAAGGTAGACACAGAAAATAATCCAGAGAAAGAAGTAGCCATGGTAGTAAAAGAAGCACCATATTCCTCTCAAGTAGGTGGCCAATTTGATGCATCTCCCACAACATATTCAGTATCCCATGATCAACAAGAAACTGTCCAAAGAACTAAATTTATCCAAGGAGAGAAAGAAAATACAGTGTTTGATAGATTCCATGAAATAAAGCTTAAGAATGAGATTCTTAAGAACAACACTTATGCCAATTCTGGAAGCAGAATTCCAGCTCTCAAAGTAGGTTACTATCAGTGTCTGATTCAGAGAAGGGAAATATACAGATGGCCTTTCTTGAGGCCCAAATTCCACAGCCAAAATCAGCATCAGATTATGAGAAAATAACATTCGAGTTTGATATAAAGGATATTAGTCCCATTTACCAAATTGAGATGCATAAAAAGATAGGTGAAATTATTTCCTCCACTTTAACTAACACCACCATGACTCTTTCTAAACTACAGGTTTCATTTTCAAATAATCAATCACAGTTAAATATGGAGAATTTTTCTTCTCTTGCAAAGGACACAAGGATTAAATCTTTATAAGATTTAGTAGTCAAGATGGGATATGACCTTGCAAACATGAAATCTGCGGAGGATTTAATCAAGAAGAAGAATGTTGACATAGTAGCATTGAGGAAGCAATTAAAATTTCCAACTACTAAAGATCCCTTTACAAATGACATTGAAGAGAAAAAGACCCAAAAATTGACATAATGAAGCTCATCATGGAACATAATGCTCAGATAAGGCAAATGGAAAATGAGCTTGAGAAGATGTTAAAAGAAAAGGATAAGAATTCAAATCTAGCTGTGATTCCATTAGATTTTGTACCTCTTAGAGCCATTCCTAAAACAATGGCTACAAGCCCCACTGCACCTACTTCACAGTTAGCTGATGTTGTTGAACAATTGACCAAAGTTGTGCAAAATCTATCAATTTAGACAGAGGAAATCAAAAAGTTGCAGGACCAGGTCAAAGCATTACAAGACCAGAAGACAAGAAGTGAGGCTTTACACTCTGATGAATCTTAGAGAGATTAGAAGTTGATTGAAAGATTGAAGAAATCTGAAATGGAATAAACAATTGGATAGACATTGGCCCAAGCCAAGGAGATCATTTGGAAATCTATCATGAATTTAATAGTTGAAATCTGGCCCTGTATTGAGATTATCTTTGAGTAGAAATATTTGATCAAAAGAGAAACAGAGGGTATAAAAAATATTAAACAAGACTTGGGAGAAATGCCTGCAAAAACAATAAATATCATCAAATTCAAACAACTATGAACTATATGATTTAGGAGTTGATGATAGAACAGAAACAATTTTGGAGGTAAAGAAGATTCTTACCAAAAATAATTTCGTCCAATTAGAGGAGAAGTGTCATAACTTGGCGATATCAGTAAATAGATTTTTTACCAGAATTGAGCCTCTAAATCAGAAGGGGCTACCTAGTCTATTTGTAGTTAATTACAAGTTACTTAATTATGAAGACTATGTTATAAAATTGAAAGAGCTAGCGAGAAACAACTCAAAATTTTCAAACATTGACAGGAAGAGAATTCTTGGAAGCCATGGGTAATGATTTCTTCATCAAGCATGAATTAAATCATATATTTGTGTTAAGGCCCACATTTTCCAAATATACCGAGGTTGATGAAATTTACCCGAAGGTAATAAAATTAACCATTCTAGATGAATATAGCTGGGATAAACTTTGCAAGTTATAGGATTGAGGAGTAGTTCGAATGAAGTTAGAACACAACCAACACACTAGTCAGCATATCATCCATCACATCACATGAATAGGCCTATTCAACAACTAACTCCTCCAAAACAGAGCCACCTCTCCATGATGTTGTACACCTTGCCTATTATTTTGCATAAGATCGATTTTATTGTTTAGGATAATGTCAACCAGGAAAAAATTTAAGGATGGAAACTTATCTTAAAGATTAGAAACATTGGAAAATATTACTAATCCATAGCATGCAAATAATAAAAGTATTAGTGATATTTTAGTAAAAATATTAAAACTTATAATGGTTTTATATAGTCTCTCTAAAATTTTGGCGATTTTAAGGTAAAATAATGGTTTCTTATAAAATTTGGGAGAATCACTTATAGGAAAAAAATGGGAATTTGCGAATTTTTCTTTTGGAAAAATCATGGAAAATTAGCCCATCTACAAATATTAGCCCCTAAAATTTTCCCTAATGCCAATAATAACCTTTCAGTTGAGACAATGATTTTGTAAATGATTTTTCAATTTAGTGTACAAATACTTCACAACTTGAAGTATTACATGTTGGTTGTTGAGTATAATTTATCTATGTATTATAATTTCCTGGTTGCTAGAAGCATCAATAATACAAGGACATTCTTCACAGGATTCATGTGGTGTATGAATTGGTGATTTTTTTCTTCTGTTAATGTGTTATTCATTGTCTTATTTCTCTGTTATTTCTGAAAAGATTAATTACATAATAGAAACTGTGATGAATAGGATATATTATAAAGAGCACCCTATTCTATATGTTTGTAATTTATATGTTTTATGTTGAAGTCAAATTAAGGAATAATTCATTGCTCCTTCGTTTCTACTGAACCTTACATTTCTTCTATTTCATAATTCATTTAAAATACTGAAATATCTAACTAGTGCAACCTATCTTGCCCAGTGAAACTCCTTCAAAGTTTGATGAAGACCTACTTAATCTTGAGACTCCATAGCCAAATGGAATTATAAAAATTTAATTAACCAAACACTCCAAATCAAAATCACAAACAAATAAATAATCAGTGTAGTAATAACTAGCCTAAAAATTCACAAAAAACGTAGCTAAATTTTACATAGATATCCCTCTATAAAGCTAGCAGGGCTAGATCCCAGCTTCCAAAGTGGTTTTGATGTTTTCCTCAATTACAGAATGATAACACATACATGGCTTGACACCAGGTGACTAGGTTAGGGGCTTCATGGTTCTGAGTAAATGTATATAGAGGTAGTAAAGTTTCCCATAGTCTGACTTCATCATGTTTTTCTAACTATTTCTACTTTAGCTACAGGCTCAATTCATAGAGTTTTAATTTTTACTCTGTGTCTATGATTTTGAAGAATTGATCAACTAGAGGGACATGGTCAAGATTGACTGGGGTAGTCACACTAGGGATTTCATCAGTAATTAGTTTACGACCTTTTCCTTTGGGATCCATCGACCTGCAGAGGAAAATAAAGAAGAAAATATCTCTGCTATGTTGATAGTAGCAAAAGGGCGGTCTCTGCAAGTAACAATCCTGGTGATAGGGCGACAGATGGAAAACTTGTAAACTGAAAATGTGTCTCTGTAAACCTGCAATTCGACAGAAAATAGAATATTAATCAAAGGTGGTGCAAGGAATGGGATACATTTATTTATAGAATTGGTGGATTACTACTATGGGGATGACTGTTAGGGAAATTACTGTGGAGGTTTAATGAATAACAATAATGGAGTAATCGGTGATGAAATTGGGTGAAAAACGGTACAAGAGCGGGTGTAGAGGGATGATTGACTACAGCGGTAAGGGAGCGTGGTGTAACAGGATAGTATAAGTGTCAGGAGATGATTTGGCATCAGGAAATGGTCGTTGATGAAAATTCAATTAACTTGGCTAGGATTCAAAGCCATCGTTGGGAGGAAGGTTGATTTCGGAGCGGGTAGGTGACGGTAAGCAGATTTTAGCGGGGTGGGTAAGAAAAGTTGAGGGAGTCACATGTATGCTAGTGGACTGCCATTAGGAAACCACTTTTCAGAACCGACCCCCCCCCCCCCTTTTCCATTAACAAAATTTGGGAAAGGGGGTTATTAAAATCCTTCCCCGTCATTGATCTGGGTGGGGAAGAGATCCATAATTCAAATATGCTCGAACGATAATCACAACGCAACAAAACAACTTTGTCGCTTGCGAACTTTAGAAATAAATCAAATATGTGCTTTATTACAATAATTTTTAAACGCTTAATGAATTCATTAACATAATTAAACTTCATTTAACTCCTAATTTAATTTTTGGCACATTTAAACAAGTTTCCTCTAACTTTCTTTTCTTTTTTATTTAAAATAAGAAAATTATTTCTTTTACTGCTTTCAAACTATGCCTAGAATTTTCAATATTTTTTCCTTCATTTTCTAAAGCATCTAATCATATCATTTTATGATATGATTATTTTATTTCTCATGAGTCGTAACATTTTTATTTTTGATCTATTCGTATCCAAACCTAACATTTTTTATTTTTTAATTTTCTTCTACTATGTATGACTTATCAAAACAAGAAATGTTACAACATCGGCTCCAACTAGGGACTGCTTCCCTCTATAAGATGTGAATAACTATCATATCCAAGTGCCTTCTCCTCAGGTTAATGGAGTCTTTGTTGAGAAAACAAACATACTTGAAAATAAAACAAACTAGTATATATACAATCATGAATGTGTAAATCACTTCTGCACCTTCAGTACTGAATGTAGTGCTTCAGATATCTTCCATTGACTGGAAATGAAGAGAACTGTCCTTCCAAGTTCTAAAATATCAAAGTGTTGTTACCTTTGAATTCTGCAATACTAAAAGGTCCAAACTAGAGGTTTTCAAATTTTCCATGTTTTCCTCTTTCTTCCCTTCTAGCATCCCATCTCAATACCAAATCTCCTTCCCTGAAATCTCTTTCTCTAGCTTTTCTATAAAAGAGAATTTTCATTTTGTTCTGGTATTTCCTGAGCTTGTACTAAATATTATCCCTATTTTCATTTAGTTCAATCACCTGATTAATTCTCCTAGAAAAATCATCAGGTTCTTCATTAACTTCTTGGAAAAATTTCAAGACAAGGAAAGCTAGATTTGTAGGAAAAATTGCTTCTTTACCATAAACCAACTGAAATAGAGATTTGCATATAGATATTTTTAGAGATATTTTGTTAGCCCAAAATTTATATATGAGGTGATTGTCCCAATTATTTTTATGATATTCTAATGTCCTCTTGATAACTTTGATGAAACTCTTGTTTGATGACTCTTCTATACCATTTCCCTACGGAGAGTAAGGAGTAGAATCATGCAACATAATTTGATATTTTTGACATAATTCGATCATTTTAACATTGCTAAATGTTGTTGCATTATCCGTCACTAACTACTTAGCACATCCAAATCTGGACATAATGTTTTCTTCGGTAAACTTGATGAAAACAACGTATGTGGCATTTCTAATTGGAATGGCCTCTACCCATTTGGTGAGGTAATATGCTAAAATTAGTATCAATATATGGTGGTTTCTTGATGCTTTATGAATTTCCCCTATGAAATCCAATCCCCACTATAAGAAAGGTGTTGAAACTAATACTGGAACCAAAGGAAGTGATGCTAGTTTTTTCTTTCCAGTAAACATTTTACATGGAGTACAGCTCCTAACATTTGCTCCTACTTGTGCAAACATAGTAGGCCAATAGAATCCTTCTCTCAATATTTTATATGTTGTAGCTCTCCAGGAATAGTTTCCACCACATATTCCTGCATGAAATTGTTCAATAATTCCTTTTGTTTCTCTTTCTTTCAAGAAAAGCAAAAGGATGTTGAGTGGATCCTTCTAGTATAAATTTTCATTGATGATACAGTACTTTATGGATTTTAGTTTAGTGTCTTACACTGATTCCTAGAAAAATGAGAAGGACACTCAAAGTTAATAAGAAAATGCACAATATCAGAATACCATTCTGACAGCAAGAATTTTTCATCAATATAAAGAGGGACTGGTTGAATTGAAGATGAAGGTTCTTGTGTATTCTTCCCTTCTAAATCTTGGGAAGGTTCTTGTTGATTCTCCCCTTATAAATTTAGAGAAGGTTCTTGTGGATTATCCCCTTCAGATTTTGGAGAAGGTTTTTGTATATTCTTCTGTACTAAAATTTCAAAAATAGAATTTATCCCCAAAACCTTACAATTGGATTCAGCTAAAATTTTCGCCAAGCCTTGACCTTTTACCAGCTCTATAGCTTTGATACTAAGATAAAATTCAAGAATTTTGGTAATCCATATTCCTCTTCTCCCATCGGTGTCTGGTTGAGTTAGGACAATTTTAATAGCACTGTTGAGAACATAAGCAGTAATGGTTGAGTGAAGGACATAAATTCTGAAGGAATTTAAAGCTTGGACTAAGGAATAATCATGTTTTTCAATGATTTCATACTTAAGTTCTGCGTCTCTCATGACTTTACTAAAAAATTCTATAGGTTGGTCATCACCAAATTCATTATTTTGCAAAAGGCTAGTAGCTAAAGTGGTTTCAGAGGCAAAGAAAAATATGCTAAATGGTTCAAAATAATTATGGTTGGCTAAATTTGGGGCTTCGGAGATTTCCTTTTTAAACTGGTTAAAAGCATATCTAACTGGTATGGTCCACTTAACTTCATGATTATTCTTTAAAATATCAGTGATATCCTTAACTATTTTAGCACAGTTAGGAATGAATCTCCTCAGGAAGTTAATATTTCCAAGAAAAACTTGGATCTCCTTCTTGTTCCTTGGCAATGAAAGTTCTTGGATAGCTAAAACCCTTTTAGGATCAATTACCACCCCTTCCTTAGAAATGATGCAGCCGAGAAATTTCCCTTCTCTGATAGCAAAAATTTACTACTTTGGATTGACTGATATCCCGAATTTTCTACACCTGTCAAAAACTTTCGTCAAGTGTTTTAAATGTTTATGATCTAAGTTATAAAACACAGTATGGTTATCAAGATATATAACAACAAATTTGTTTGTCTCACCGAAAAAATATCAATCCATAACTCTCTGAAATGTTGCTCCAATATTTTTTAATCCAAAGGGAATCATGGCATACATAAATGTACCCCAAAGAGTAATAAAAGCAGTCTTCTCTTTGTCCTCTAGACTCACCATTATCTGGTTGTATCCAGAGAAACCATCAAGCATTGAAAGTCTATTTGCATCTGAAATTTTTTGAAGCAACTGATCCATTTTGGGTAATGGGTAGTTTTCTTTTAAGGATGACTTGTTTAAGTTCCTAAAGTCTACACAAAGTCTGATTTCCCCATTCTTATTTCTAACAGGAGCTGAATTAGCTACCCAATCTGAGTATCTTAATGGAACTATGAATTGAGCAACAAGTAACTTCTTAAGATCTTCTCTATGGTAGGGATCAAGACTGGATTGATTCTCCTTAATTTTTGTTTATATGGTTTTGCTTCAGGGTTTAATCGAATTTTATGCTCAATGAGAGATGTAAAATAGGTTTTAATTCAGCATTAGACCAAGAAAAATCATCATTATAAGTTTTAAGAGGTTTCAAATATTCATTTTTTACTTCCTGAGGTAGAGATGTAGAGATTTTAATGTTCTTGATATCTTTAGGTGTTCCAATATTATATTCTTCAATATCCTCTTCAGGTGAATTTGATAGTGGGTTCTTGGGAACATCATTTTGGTCAAATAACTTTTATAAAAGTACTAGACCTTCGGGAATAAATTTGTTTGAAAATAAAATGAAATTATGGTCAGCCATTTTTGAATTTAAATCAGAAGTTTCATTTCCTTTATTGAGATCATTTATATTTGACTGATCTTCTTCAATTTGCAAAACAGAGAATTCGTCAATAACCTATAGAAAATATTTTAACTATTCATCACCCTCAAATATTTTACAGTATTTAAAATGTTAGGAATAGATGGCCTATATTTGACTTGAAATTGATATTTCAATTGCATTTGATCTGGAATTTTGAATGAAACAGCTAGGGAGTCTACATGAATATTCTCATTTCTAGGGATAGTTAGAATATTAAATGAATGAAAGAAGTTTTCCAATGAATCTCGGACCTCGTTTCTGTATGATCTAAGTCTAAGTTCTTTTTTGGAAAATATTCCTAACTTGTTTGACTATGAGTTCAGAGTGACTAAAAACAATTAAATTCTTCACTTTAAGTCTTCTAGCTAACTCTAAACCTAGAAGAAAGGCTTCATACTATGCTACATTATTAGTAACATCAAAATCAAGTTTGCAAGATTGACTTATGTTTTCTTTTTCTGGTGAAATTAAAACATAACCGGCTCTAGCTCCATATTTTGAACAATACCCATCGAAATAGAGTTTCCAAATATCGGTTTTGACAGATTTTGGGTTTTATATAACATCGTCAATTTTAAGTTCAAAATTCTACAAATTATTTGAAGATAATTGAAAACAACCAAAATCTTAGTCAACTGCATATATAGGATTGTTTCTGTCTTGATCTACTTTTTAAAAAGTATGAATGAATCTAACCTCCCTATATAACCCAAGGTTTTCACCCCCATATACAAGAATTGTAGCAAAAGACATGTCCATTTGAAGGCTTCCACCTAGATTGGCACAACAAGACCTTGATAGAAGTATCCCAAACTTAGGATGGATATCAGTCACCACAATGTCCAAAACTACACTTTTTACAGGTATTTGGGCCAAAGTTACCACTACGTGTTTTATGAGTCCTAGACATGGTACCCTTTTGGAATCAAAGGTATATAGGTCATGGTAAGATCGAGTAATTTCCAAATTTAGTTGATCCATGATAACCTTTGGCATAAGATTATGTGAGGCTCCAAAACCTAACATGCAGTTATATATCAAGGAATCATGTGCTTTCAAAGTACCATAGAAAGGTTCCATTGTTTCATCAATCATGTCAAAGCTTGGACCAAATACTATTGAGGTTTTTTCATCTTGTAGACTAATTACATCCCCTTCAAGATCCACACTTGAATTTTGAATCCATTTTGTAACTTGACTTTTGTATCCAGGGTTCTTTGAATGTTTGGATAATGGGATGGGAATTTTGATTCTCTATAGTTCCCTTTCAATATTAAAAGGTGTTAAAACAATTTTATCAATTGAAGTGGTATCAATTGGCTGATTTAAAGGTTGGATTATTGTTTTTTGTGTTTCAACATATTTTATCTGTGGTTCAATTATAACAGGATATTTACGAGGCCTTATGTTACACATCATTTCGTCACCGTCCCGTCAATCCCCATCCTGCACATTGGAGGCTCATTTCTTTGAACAAAATAAAGTGTCATGCCTTGCAAATATCATCATTGCATACCTTACCATGATTCAAAAATTCCTTATGTTAACCATTTCCTGAACAGACCACCAAAAACACATGTTTTTGCCTTGGTGCTAGTAGCCAATTATGCCCTCGCACCGATGAGGCATATTAACACTAGCCCCCGTGATAGTTGGCGCTCTGTCTCAGTTAGCTGACCGCGCCAATCTATTTATGGAATTTTTTTTAAAAATAGAGGCGAAGTTTCTATCATAACAACTTCGTGGATGAGTGATGGGGAGTGGTTCGACTGAATAACCTGTTATCACTCTAGTAATTTCTTAAGTTGTGGGATTTTAGTTTTTAGTCTAAGAATACTAGAGGTAACCAAAAACCTACTTCAAATTCTAGGATCTAGCCTTCCTAGAATTCAGAGAGGGCTCTCTCTTTAAGATTTATCTTTGTTTTTTATTTATTTTTTTAGGCTAGTTATAATGTAACAATTTGTTTTGATTTTAAAGGTTTTGGTGGGAAAAAATCACTTAGAGGTAAAATAGAGAGAAATATACTTTTCCATTGGGCTATGGAGTCTATATCTAGCTAGCAACACTAGAATTCAAGTTCAAAAAGGTACAAATGTATTCAGGGCAAGATAGATAACCCTCAAAGATTTGGAAAAGTGTTTTTTTGTGAAATGGTATGATCGAGATAAAGGGCTATGAAGGATCCTTTGATTCAGAAAATGAAAGAAGGAGGCTAGGGTCAAACGGGAGTAGGAGAAATCAAGGATTCCTAACACCAGAAATCAATAGAAAACATTAAAATGGTAAATAGTTAAAAACAGGGAGCACTATACTAACCTGTAGTAATATTCCTAGTTACACATTTAGATAGAACAAACAGATAATGGATTGCAATTAATTATATGTTTGTTCTATCTGAATGTGTAACTAGGAATATTACTACAGGTTAGTCTAGTGCTCCTTGTTTTTAACTAGTTACGATTTTAATCTTTTCCACTGATTTCCGGTGTTAGTAATCCTTGATTTCTCCTACTCCCGTTTGACCCCTGCCTCCTTCTTTCATTTTCTGGATCAAAGGATCCTTCATAGCCCTTTATCCCGATCATACCATTTCACCAAAAAAAACTTTTCAAAATCTCTGAGGGTTATCTATATTTCCCTAAATACATTTGTACCTTTTTGGCCTTGACTTCTAGTGCTGCTACCTAGATTTAGACTCCATAGCCCAATGGACAAGTAGATTTCTCTCTAGTTTACCTCTAAGTGATTTTTTCCCACCAAAAACTTTAAAATTGAAACCAATTGTTCTATCATAACTAGCCTAAAAACATAAATAAAAAACAAAGATAAATCTTAAAGAGAGAGCCCTCTCTGAATTCTAGGAAGGCTAGATCCTAGAATTTGAAGTAGGTTTGTGGTTACCTCTAGTATTCTTAGACTAAAAACTAAAATCCCACAACTTAAGAAATTACTAGAGTGATAACATAGCCACGGCCTTCCTCCTTTGGCCTCTTGTTTCCACCCTTTGGGGAAACCTCCCAAGCGATAAGGCCTCCCTTCCACCATAGTAGGGATCCCAACCTCCTCATCTCCCTCTATAAATATAGCTCATCCTCCATTGATGAAGCTAGCTGAGTTGAATTAAAGAAGCAGAAACGTTGGAGAGATTTCTATTCAAGATATAACGAAAGAGTCCATTATTGAGAGAGCTTAAGCTTGTGCCTCCATCCCATCCGAATTCCTTGAAATTCATCGAGACACACTTCAACTAAATCCCGCTAAAGGAGGTTGCGACGTCAAGGCTTGGTTGTAACTCTTTCTTCTATTAATGCATATGTATAACTATTGTCTGGTTCCCATATCGCGTTGATGTGTTTTATTAATGCTATATGCTTAACCCTCCCGGACTGGTTAGTAATTATGAATGAGATTTCTGTTTCATATGCTACTCTTTTTTGTTGATTTTGTGCAGGTATCCAAGCATCGCTGCGAAAGGATCGTGACTTGCCAAGACAGGAATCTAGAGGTCACCACTACAACAGCTATGACGACAGAATTGGACTCTAGGTAGGTTGATCTATCGTGTCTATTTCATTCAGTAATTAGGAGCCTACACTTTAGTTTGTCTTTTTTTTTACTATACACACTCTAGGGCTAAAGGGATGGTCTCTATCCACAGAGAGGATTTACCTGCGTAAAAAATTTGCAACTCCACTGGGGATCAGTGTGAGTTTTTATTTTTTCCCTTGTCTAGTCGACTTCGGTCATTTTCTTGTTTGTCTATATTTTCTGGTATGTTTTCTTGTTTATAATCCTCTTTCTTAGCTCCCGAGTGTCAATATTGACCTCTGCTCATTGAATTTCCCCTTTTCCCATACATATCTGGCTTGGCGCATTTTTTGTTTGAACAGTCGCACCGATTGGCACATGTTGCTTGTGTTGCACTAGCACCAACCCCTGTTTGGCACATATTACCGCCTTAGAGTCGCGCCGAAACCTGTAGGGTTTGGATTGATTCTCCTTTTGAGTTTTTGGTCAGTTGTGCTTGTCTCTGGGTAGATTTGTGATTTTCAATTTTTTTGTTGAGATTGTTTTGACTGTCACAGACTTTTTCTTCTCAGACTTATTGAGATTGTTTACTTATCAATGTAGTTTATGGCCTTAGGATTCTTGATTGTCATAGCTCATTGAGCCTTCTGATTGGAAGTCAATTTTTTCGACTCTTTTTAGTCACATCTCTTGATCAATTGCGTTTAGTTCATTTTGATCCTTTGAGCAATTGTTTTGGTTGAATGATCATTTCAGGTTTTGTTTTATTTTTCTTATTGCTTCTCCAAGCATAAATTACATTGCTTGTTTGGATCGTTTCACAACTTTTTCTTTGATTGGAAGAATGCTTCATTGATTTGAGTGCATTTTTATGTTGTGTTTCTTTCACCAAATCAGTGAGTTTAGATCTTTACATTCGCAATCCTTGAACTAGTGTTTGTTTTGTTTTTTCATGTCATTAGTGCATTGTGTGCTTCATTTCATTGAAAAAATAAAAAAATTTCATTCTTTCATTTGTTTGGAAAAGGAAATTTCTTTTGCTTAACTAGTGCTTGATTAGCTAGGAAAGGTTTTTTTCATTTTTCGTTTTATTGAATTAGATGCATTAGAGGATTTCTTCATTTGATTCCATTGATTACTATTGTTTGAAAGATCTCTATCCTTCTCTTAGTTAGCATTCATTGAAGGAAAACGGTTTTCATTTTCATGTAGTCTGCACTTAGGGAATTTGAGATCGGCATTCGGTAGGGCCTGAAATTGAAACATAATTCAAGATCAAATATAAAATAAATTGAATTAACCTAAGGAAACATTAGGACCTAACACACACATTGTAGTGGTCTAGGCTAGAGACATGTTCTGGCGTCTTAAAACCTAGTAGTTGTCATTCGCCTTTTGGCTTTAGAAAGCGCTAGTATGAACTTGTGCTCCCCGTACCGTCAAGTATATAAAGGGAGACCCCTATAAGTTTAAATCCTTTATCCATAGGAGGCTGAGTCTTCCGCCCTGTAACCATGATACGCTAAAAATAGCATTCGAGGAGACTACCTGCACGTACGAAAATTCCTTGGTCATTTCTCTTTCATTTGATCACCAAGGTGTATATGGAAGTTCACAGAAACTTGGTACACCCTCTTTCTTAGATTACTAGAGTAGTAATTTGGATCTTTTTGTGACTCTTTAAAAAGAGAAGAGATCATCGAGCACTTTTCCTTTCACGCTCATTTAAAATTAAAAGTGACTAGAGTCATCTTTTGTCTATTTCTTGACTCTTAAAATATGAAACAACAAAGTCTGGTTTCAACGTTGTAAAATTAATTACCCATGATCACATGCCCGTTAAAAGTCTGTTACTTGGCGTCTTCTTTTTTTTCCTTAGGCCTTGGTCTTGAAGCCTTCTGTTAGCTATCTCTTTTTCTTTGTCTATTTTGAAATACAATCATAATGGTAGAACCACCAGTTTCGTCATATTCCTCACTACCTCCTAGTGGTAGTTCCTTTGTTGACGTTTCTTATGAAACCTCTCAGTCTAGTAGGTCTTTCGAGTTTTCGCAGCCTATTCTCTCGACTATTTTACCTCTTGCTACTCAATCTCCTCCTGAAGAGTCAGTTGAGTACAATTGGCCTCCTCCAGGTGCTTGGTCTAGTTTTGGGGACAAGGAAGAATTCCCTCCTCTTACTTCAGGATCACCATTCATTGTTGTTGTTATACCTCCTAGTCCTTTTCGTATTTTTAATGATCTTACGACTTCATCAGATATGGATTCTTCAAGTCCTGTTGACAGTGAAGGAATGCTTGTTTCTACAAGAGAATATCAAATTTTCCCTGAATATCTTCTACATATTTCTATTCAATATTCTCCTCAATTGGTCTCACTTCCACCTGGTTATCGAACTTTGAGTCAGATTATGTCTGTTGTTGCATCCATAGCACAATCCAATACATCACCTCCCCCTACGAGTTCGGTCCTCCCTTTGTTAGTACTGTCACCTTCAACACTGGGTTCATCGGTTATTGTTACATCTATCCCATTCCAACCTATTGTCTATGTAGCTTCTTCTACGCTGGTTGTTACAACGTAGTCATCAGAGTCTTTTCACACTCGTAGGTCTATCTTACTTAATCTTACTTAATGTTACGCAAGTAAATCCTCTCTATCATTATGATGTTTTCGGTAACCCCGTTTATTCATTAATGTTGATCCTTATCAGACTGTCATCATCAAGGACCTTTGCTACAAGGAAAAACCTCAGGATTACAAGGACAACCCTTACTGGGACAACCTTTGGCTCAGTAGGGACAATCCTTTGGTCAGCAAGGTCAAACTTCGGTCCAACAAGGACAACCCTCCGGTCCTTCAAGTCATCTTCAACCAGGAACATCATATGTTGCCAACGGGCCAATATACCCCCCACAGGGACAACCTATTGTACAATAGGAGCAGTCATACATTCAATATGGCCAAAACTTTGTGCAACAAGGAAAACCCTATAGTCCTACTCCAGGTCAACCTAGTTATCAGGGACAACCTGGTCCATCTCCACCATCAGGCCAACCTCTTCCATAAGGGAAACATGGTGGCTCTCATTATTCAGGCCCACCTATTCCACAAGGGTAGCCTGCTCAACCAGCTCAACAGCCAGTTCAACTTGTTCAATAGCTAATTCAATCTGTTCAACAGCCTGTTCAAGCTACTCAGCAGTCGATTCAACCTATTTATCTGATTCAGCAGGGTCCGCTTGTTCAGCAGCCTACTTAACCTACTCAAAAGGGTCCACCTGCTCAACCCCAAGGTGCTTATTACCCCCAAGGTCAATATCAACTTATATATAGTGCACCTCAAGGTTTCAAATTTTACCCTCAAAATCCATCTCAGTTGGTGTATAATAAACCTCAAGGCCATTCTTACATTCTGCAATAGAATCCTTACGTTGCTCAACAAGGACCTCAGTGGTATGCTCAGAATCAATATCTTGGTCCTCAACCCCAGTATCAACAAAATTATCAAGCTTATAACCCATATGGTTGGAATCCTCCGAGACAAAGCATATGGAGGCAGAATTTCTTGTAGTTTGGGTGGAATGTTCACATGGGTCCTTATCAGAGACCTCCAATGCCTTTTAATCCTCAATTACCTTTTATCGCTATGTTGGAACTGCTTGATGTGTCCAAGTTAATGAACGATCCAATTCTTCATAACCCGTATTGGCCTCCAGTTTCGACTAAGATTCTTGGTGATTGTCCTAAATTTGAGGGAAACTCTAGAGAACACCCCAAGCGCATGTTATGACTTACCACTTGTGGTGTTCCTATAAATATTGGGTTGACGATTACATCTGAATCCATATTTTCCAACAAAATTTTACTGGTGCCGCTGCAAAGTGGTACATTGAGCTATCTCGTGGTATCTTTCAAGATTTCAACTCTCTCGCCATGGAATTACTTACACATTTTCAGTTACCGGTTCATTATGAAACCATGACACACCTCCTCACATCCTTGAAACAGGACTGAGCTACTCATATCTCGGATCATATTCATGAATGGCAATGTCGTCCTCACTTGATTAAGTTTGACATCCCTGATCATCTTCTAACTGATTGGTTCACTATCTCCTTTGTCAAATAGATTGCGAAATACGTTGCTATGGGGGCATGTGTAACCGATGAACAAGCCATTGCTTGTGCCCAGTACCTTGATCTTGTGTACTCTTAGTTTGGCACATTGTACGGTATATTTCCTGATGCCCCTCGACCTGTAACTTCTAAAGCACCAGCGACCCCATCCGTCGATGGTATTATTGGTTCCGTGTCTCAGACTTCTCAAAAGTCTTCTCCTTCAAATTCTGGGAAGAAAAAGTCCAATTCTTCAAATAATTTTGCTTCTCAACCCACTCTGAATCCTGGTAAAACCCCAATTTTGCTTCTCAACCCCAATTCTTCAAATAATTTTGCTTCGTGACGTATTTTCATGGTCCTATGAAGAAATTCCTGGCATTGATCCCAGTATCATGGTGCATTAGATTCATACCTACCCTGGTTCAAAGCCTGTTCATCAACGCCTTCATCCTGTGCATCCTTGAAAAGCTGCTACCATTAAACGTGAAGTTGAAAAACTTCTCAACGCTGGTTTCATCTACCCAATTCCCTTGACAAAACGGGTGTCCAACATTGTCCCTATAGGTAAGAAAAAATGAACCATTCGAGTCTGTGTTGATTATCATGACATCAATCAGGCCTGTCCCATGGATAATTATTCTACTCCCTTTATCGATTAGATCATTGGTGACTGTGTTGGGAGTGAGATATTTTCGCTTATGGATGGCTTTTCTGGCTATAACTAGATTAAAATTCTCGCGACTGATCAGCATAAGACCGCTTTCATCTGTCCTTGGTGTACTTTCATGTATAAGAAGCTTCCTTTTGGCTTGAATAATGTTGGGGCCACGTTTCCATGAGCGATGTCATATGATTTTCACGATATTAAACACATCGTTCAACCTTATCTAGATGACCTTTCGGCTCATTTAGCTAAGCCTAAGATCATCCTGACCATCTTCATCATATCTTTATTCGTTGTCAATGCTACAATATCTGGCTCAATCCGCACAAATGCATCTTCTACGTTGATTCAGGTATACTCTTAGGGTTTATCATATCCCAATATAGGATTCTCCTTGACCCACTCAAAGTCGAGGCTATTATTAATCTCCCCTCTCCATCATAATTACATTAACTACAGAGTCTGTAGGGGAAGGCTAATTTTTTACGCCATTTTTTACCTAACTATGCCGAAGTCGCTAAAGCATTCACTCGATTACTAAAGCAGGGTGTCCCTTTCCTTTGGGATGAGGTCGCCCAAAATTCTCTTGACGCTTTGAACATGTTTCTTTTCAACACTCCTCTATTACGTCCTGCAAACTATCAACGTGATTTTTCCCTCTATTTAGCTGCTGCTTTCAGCCCGATTTCCATGGTTCTGGTTCAAGATGATGACGATAGTGACGAGCATGTTATTTACTACCTCTCATAACCTTCTTGATACCGAAATGTGCTATGATTATGTCAAGAAGTTAGCATTAGCTGCAGTTCAAGAAGTTCAAAATTTCTTCATTATATTCTATTGCGTGTTGTGATTGTGATTTCAGAACGAAACCCTATGACCTACATACTGTCTTGGAAATTGTTGGGGGGGAAATACTCAAAGTGGATTGTTATCCTCCAAGATTTCAATTTTGTGTTTACTACTGCCCAGTCATAGAAATCACTCATCTTTGTTGATTTGATCTGCTCCCTTCCCTTTGATTCTGCTCTGTCTAGTTCTGAAGAACACATTCCAAAAGATACATTTTTTCTGATCTCTACCCTCGATCCTTGGTACGGTGATATCATATATATATTTAGACTTTGAATTTTAGATCTAAGTTGACGAAGGATGATCGTTGATGCATCTGTCATCAGTCGTAACCTTATCATATATTTGGAGATACACTCTACCGTGTCGGAGTAGATTCCATTCTTCGTCAGTGTTTGACCCTCAAGGAGGCTGAGAAAGTTCTAAATGATTGCCACAGTAGCATCTGCGGTGGTCACATGTCTGGTTATGCCACTGCACAAAAAATTCTTCGTGTCATGTATTTCTAGCCCTCCATCTTCAGGGATTGCATTGTTGTTGTTCATCAATCTCATGATTGCTAGATCTATCAATGCAAGATGCGTGTGCCGCCTGTACATCTCCACCTTGTCATTATCATTTGTCCCTTTGCGAAGTGGGTCATCGATTTTATGATGTGTAACCCTCACTAGACTGGGGGGCATGCTTATATTATCGTAGCCATTGACTACTTCACCAAATGGGCCGAAGCAATGCCTACACTTGCCACCGACGATAAGGCAGTAGCTCAGTTCATATTCAATCACATCATTTCTAGGTTTGGTGTCCCTCAAGCCATCATTACTACCATGGTTCCCATTTTTAGAATTATATGGTGGAAACGTTGACCTCTAGGTTGGGCTTGCGCCACAACATCTCAACGTTGTACTGTCCTCAGGCCAATGGCCAGGTTGAGGTTGTGAACAAAGTTTTAGTCACTATGCTTCAAAGTACGATTGGGATCCACAAATCAAATTGGCATCTCATGTTATTTTTGGCTCTCTGGGCATACTGAACCTCAGTCAAGGATGCAACCAGATTCACTCCATTCCATCTTGTTTATGGTCTGGAAGCTACACTTTTGATTGAGTTTGAAGTAACTTCACTCAAAATAACTGTTGAATTACTGCCCAACACTTCACCTAAAGAAGAGTGTCTCCTCTACTTAGAGAGACTGGATGAAACTAGATCTTTTGATGCCTTGGTCATCGAAGCACAGAAGAAATGAGTCAAAGCCCATTTTGACCAGTTAGTTTCTCCTCGCTCCTTTGTAGAAGGAAACCTCGTCCTCCTATATGATCAAGCTCATGATAAGCTAGGGGCAGACAAATTTCAACCCATGTGGCATGGGCCTTAGATCATTAAACATGTTTTGAAAAATGAGGCCTATGAGCTCATTGATTATGAAGGTTATCTTTTAGATCAGCCCAGAAATGTGTTGTATCTCAAAAAGTATTATGCATGAGTCATTCGTGCATGTTTTGTGTATGTAAGTGTTTTTTCATTTTTGTACATTTTTTGGCTTGGTGTGTTTTGCAAGTGTTTTCTTGTTCATTGGGTCGTTGCTTATTGTGCAGATGTCTGTTACCCCTTATGTTGTTTTCGTAGATGGTGCTCCCTTCAGTACCTGAAACTTGTCTTCGGTAGCCTGGGTGATTTATGATCCTGCTGGTGATTTGATATACCTACAAGGTATTTGTCTAGGACGAACTCCAAACAATATCGCTGAATATAGTGCTGCAATTGAATTGTTAACCGAGGCAATTACCCTCGGCATTAGTGCATTGGTTGTAAATCTAGACTCACAGCTTGTTGTTCCTAAGCTTAACGGGCGTTATTTAGTTAGAAACCCACATATTTTAAGATTGTATTTACGTGTTCGTTTGCTAGAAATAAATTTTGATTATATCACATATCAACATATTCCTAGACAAATGAATGCATTAACTGATACAATGGCTAACATTGTATTAGATAGACATTTGCGTAATCTGTAAAATTATCATCACATGAGAGACTCATATTAAATAGGAAACTAAATGTATATATATATATATATATATATATATGAAAATTTTGGATCAGTGTGCACCGTAAATTTCAAAAATATGTGTGTTTTTGTTACATCCCAAGACACCATGTCTCACAACAAAATGCAGAAATAAAAGCCTAGGTGTCTAGTCAAAATGATGATCATGATAGCATGTCACTGCCCGGAAAAGCCACCTTAGCAAGCAGTGAACTCGATTAGACACTCCCATAGTATGTCTTTGGTATGCACGAGAAAAATCGTCAAAACACGCATATCCTGGGACCCCACAGAAAATTCCCTTCAAGTTGTGCACAATTTCCTCCTCCTCGCCTTGAGGGGAAACATCAAAATCATGAGGTATTCACCTCACTATTAGATACATCCTTGTAGGTCTCTCTGGCCCTACATATGAAAATGCATGGATTAATTGTCAAAACATACATACCAAAAAATCATAATACTCATAAACATTAAAAAATGAGTCTTACCAAGTGCTTCATCCCAATCCTTTCCTTATTAGAGTGGGAGGTCCAGATCACCAGTGAAATATGTGCCATAGTAGGGCTAGTCCTCCACGAAAATCAACTATCGGCAAAGCCAATAAAAAAACTCTGGTCTCCAGGACATCTTTTGACCGCCCCCTGACCTTAGCATCATAGCTTCCCATCGGGCCATCCGTGGTTCCAGTGCTGGTGGTGTTGGGACTATCACCTCGTGACACTGAGATATTGGTAGTCATTCTAGAATGAATGATACCAGGATAGACCCATAGCCAAACTATTTCAATTTTTCCTTCTTGCACTTTGTTAGCTAATGTTTTATATTGATTGTTACTGCCTCTGCCCAGTTGTAGATGGTTGGTGTCAAACATTATACAACAAGAAATAGCTATGTTTTTGTTTCTTCATGCATTGATTGTGTTCCTACATCTCGTGTGATTGTGTGTAGAACTACCCTTAGTGCTAAATCCGGGATAGTTTGGATGTCCACTTTCTCTCTGTTTGATCCTTTCTGTGCTCTCGGACATACCCTGTCAATCACCATGCCCATGCTCTCCATGGTGGGCCGGGTGTCGGTCAAGATTGGTGCTACCCCCCTCCATGATAGTCCTGTTATGAGCTAAATATCAGAAACATCGATCTCGAGTTCCTGATCTCAAAGAATGAATTTTTCTTAATCCTCATCCCAGATACTGACCAAGTATTGTAGCAGCTCCGGTTGAGCTCTGAGACACGGTGTCATGAAGAAATTTTTCAGTCCATAGTCTCTGAGAGCTTCCATGCATGTTGCATTTCCCATGGCAAGCTCATCCTCTTCATTGTGCTCCCATTCCTTCCACTCTATCACCATTTTATCACTCTCTCACCTGCAAACATGTTCATATGGGCATTATTAGCCAAATCCAAAGCTACAATTTGTGAATTTTAGGTTTGCTTTCTGGAATTGAGAATTTTTAAGAGGTATACGCAGTTGGTGCGCCCTAGTTTAGAAAATTGGGTGGTTGGTCATGCGTGTCTGTGCCCAAAACCTGTGTCGACCGCCGTGCCCTATTTTTCACAATTTTCCCTTCAAAAATCAAAACTGAAGATTTTAGGTAAAGAAAGAATGCTTAAAATGGTGGGAAGGATGTCGAATCTTACCTGGAACTGACAGATTCGATATTGGTCTGCTGGATTTCCCACTATCGTCACCACACATTCACAAGGTAAAATGGGTCACTATTGCTCCTCAAGAGGTAAAACTGAAAAGTAATTATTTTTTACCATTTTTGGCATTTTATAACTTTTCAGAACCCTAATTAGGTTTTAAGACATATTTTTTATTATTACATTATGTTATTTCGAGAAATGGGTTCTACGCTTGTTTCTTGTGCAGTGACAGGTATTTAATGTGATAGTGATGAAGTCACGAGTTATATTTTATACTTTTTTGGACTCGGTAAAAACATGGAAAAGTCACTACTAGAGTCATATTTCAGCTCTTTTATGACTCTCTAAAATTGAAAATATTGCCGAGACTCTTGTCTTTTTGAACTCGTTAAATGGCTATGAAATGATATCTACCAATATACGTTTACCCCTTTTTCAGGCTGGGACAGATTATTTACGAAAAAGGAATACCTTAGCCTATCGCGACTAAGAGGTTCTTTCAGATATTGTTTTCTACCTTTTTGAATCTAAGAGACTACTTACGAAAAGGTACATGCTGGAGTTTTCTTTTCTGCTTCTGTTCAAAATCTCTAAACATGAAAATACGTTGAGTTATTCTTTTGTCAGACTCATTAAACACTGATGACATCAGACATCGTCACCATGACGTTAATAGAGTTCCTCCTTCCTAAGGCTCACAAAATGTACTAGGATGTATTTGTCCGAAGGGAAAACTTACAACACAAGCATATGCTATCCCCTTCAAGCTTTTTTAAAAATAATAATTGGGGTACTTGCCAGAAATGGTGGGGGGAAATTGAACTAGATTTTAATTTGTGTTAGCAGTATGTCGCTCTTGAACATGACACGTGTTTGCATTCGTGTCGGGTTGGGGACATCTCATTTTGTCGTTCTTGCCTTTGTGGTTTTTGGCAATATTTTTTGACCTCTCATCTACTCTTTGCCATGTCATCATGACCTCAGATCCCTTGATGTCAAATACTTCCAAATCCAAAGTTTTGTCGCTAATATGTTCAAGAGAATTTTTCCTCTGCAGTTTTCAACCTCCGTCTGATTCTTTATTGATCCTAATTCACTATCATTATGTTACTATGTCTCGTGTTGATGATGTGGGATACATTATGGCCCTCCTTTGACCAGGTCACTTCCTGTCAACTTCATCTCATTATCCAGGAAGTTGGTCTATAGACTCCCTACCGGTACCTTCACATGGCAGGTTCTTCACATTCGACAACAGGTCCACATCATTGGCCCTTGATTGGGTGATTCTATGGGTGTTCGATGCCAGATCACTGCTCACATTCCATGGATTGTACCTGTTGTACCTTGAGATCCATTGTCATTATTGGTGGTTTCTCTTGTGCCTGTTAAAAAGTTTCATCATTGGCTGGTCTTTAGATGATTTTCTTGCATATTTGACTTCAGCTCACGTATTCACATGCTTGAATCTATACCTGTTCAGATCGAGATGGAGCACAAGACCCTAGGTTTTGTCTGATAAAATCCAGGCTGCAGAATATTATGATGTATCATGATTTTTTGCATGACTCTTTTGATTGGATGGTTGCGACCATACCTGAGTCTATTTGTTGATCCTTATCACTGGATGCCTTCATCCATACCTTGGATCTCAGTTCATATATATACTCTATTATGGATGGCTGTGCCCATGCCACATGTTCATGTCTTAGAGATATTTTTTGTACTTCTAATTGCAAGTATTTCGATAGCAGTGTTTGGTTCGAAAGCTTTCTCGTAAAGCATTTCACCCCTTCCTCTCTCTCGGACCTCATGCTTTAGGGGGAATCTGTTACACAACATTTTGTCACCATCCTTGAAATCCCCATCCCACACATTGGAGGCTCATTTGTGTGAACAAAATAAAGTGTCATGCCTTGCAAATATCATCATTGCATCCCTTACCATGAGTCAAACATTCCTTCTGTTCACCATTTCCTGAATAGACCACCAAAAACACTTTTTTTTGCCTTGGCGTTGGTAACTAGTTATGCCCTCGCGTTGATGAGGCAGATTAACACTGACCCCCATGCCAGATGGCACTTATTCTTAGTTAGCTACCCATGCCAATTTTTTTATGGAATTTTTTTTTTAAATAGAGGCGAAGTCTCGATCATAACAACTTCGTGGATGAGTCATGGGAAGTGGTTCGACTGAATAACCATGGTCTTCCTCCTTTGGCCTCTTGTTTCCACCCTTTGGGGAAACCTCCCAATGAATAAGGCCTCCCTTCCACCATATTAGGGATCCCAACCTCCTCCTCTCCCTCTATAAATATAGCTCATCCTCGATTGATGAAGCTAGCTGATCTGAACAGAAGAAGTAGAAACGTTGGAGAGATTTCTATTCAAGATAGAACTGAAGAGTCCCTTATTGAGAGAGCTTAGGCTTGTGCCTTCATCCCATTTGAATTCCCTGACTTTCATCGAGACGCGATTCAACTGAACCCCGCTGAAGGAGGGTGCGGCGTCAAGGGTTAGTTGTAAATATTTCTTCTATTAATGCATATGTATAACTATTGTCTGGTTCCCATATCGCGTTGATGTGTTTTATTAATTCTATATGCTTAACCCTCCTTGACTGGTTAGTAATTATGAATGAGATTGTTGTTTCGTATGCTACTCTTTTTTGTTGATTTTGTGCAGGTATCCAAGCATCGCTGTGAAAGGATCTTGACTTTCCAAGAAAAGAATCAAGAGGCCACCACTACAACAACTACGACAACAGCGTTGGACTCTAGGTAGGTTGATCTATCATGTCTATTTCATTCAGTAATTAGGAGCCTACACTTTAGTTTGTATTTTTTGTTACTAGACCCACTCCAGGGCTAGAGGGATCATCTCTGTCCACGGAGAGGATTTACCTGCGTAACACCTTCCAGGGCCTGCCCTTGGTCTTAAATCATACCTCCTATTTAGTTTTGTAGTGAATAATTCAAGAAAGGTTTGATATTTAGACATTGAGAATTTTCTTAATCCTCGTGGGATGTTTGATTTTGAGAAATAGGGACAATATCATTTTGAATAGATGTATTTTCAATATTATTGATGTCTTTCATAAGCATAAGAATACTATCATCAGGTTGTTAATCATCAATCAACAGAGGAGGTGGAATTTTCTAATCATTATTAGGCCTTTGAAGAATTTGAAGCTGAGGATCTTTCTTAAAGTGAGCTTGAGTTTTAGTTTGAGGTCTAGCAACAGTTTGTTGAACAGCTCTAAGTTGAGTTTCAATTTTATAAATCCTATTAGAAAGGTTCATAAGTAATAAATGTATTGCATCTATATTTTGATATTTGTTTTTAGACTTGGAAGAAGAAGAAGCTTCTTGATTAGATTTCATTTTCCTCTGACCCTTTTCAGCTTTGGCGTTAAGCTTAGCTGAAGAAAATCTATTAGCTTCAACTTCAATGGCATTATTTTGCATATCTTCTAAGGTATGATATGTTCTTTCCCTAAGCATTACTGCAAAGTCATCTTCAAAAAATTTAGAAAATATAACCTTTGATTCTGTTGCTGGTGGTTTACAATCAGCGTTTGTTTTATGATAGAGTTTGTTAAATCTCTTAATGATGTCAGACACTGGTTCACCATAGTTTCTTTTGAGTTCTTCAAATTTTGTTATAAAATAGACATGTTCCCTTTTAACACCCCATTGATTCTTAAATATAGTGGTTAATTATTCCCAAATTTGAATAGAGTGTGTCCTCAATTGTCTAAACCAAATCCTAGCATTTCCTTCTAAGGATTGAACAAAAAATCACATTAATACATTTTCATATTTGATATGCATATTTTCATCAAATTCTAAGAATGTTGCTAAATGATTTTCAACAAATAAACTAGTTTCCCCATTAAACCTTGGAAGGTGTTTCAAGCGTCCTTCAAGAAAATTGTGTAATATGTTTGGAAACTATAAAGAAGCATATCTTCCTTGAACAATATGCTGAAAACCGGACATACCTTGTGATGAAGATGAAGAGGAATCTATCGTGGTTTTTATAGAAGATGATGAGGTAGATGTAGAAGATGATGTTGTAGAATATGGAGGTGAAGATGGAGGGGTAAAAGAAGGTGGTGGAAGAAGTCAAGTTGAAGATTTTCTTAAAGATAGAAAAGTCTTATGAATGACTAAATTTTGGACCTCTATTTATCCTTCTTTAGTTTCAAATAAAGGATTTGAATATAAGGAGAAAATATCTTCTGGTTGAGCAGAAGCAGATGGAAAAACATAAGAAGTTGGAGAAATGAAATCAGTAGGTTTGAATTCAGGTAAGTGAAAATCCAATTCCGGGTTCTGATTTGGGAGATTTAGAAGGTACTTCAAGTACTTGATATGATTCTAGTGAATGAACTAAAAGATAAGACTGGAAATCAACTTCTTTAGAGATTATTTCATGTACCCTAAGTAGTAGATCTTCTGAATTTAAAGGAATGGGTCCATATCTAAAAGGATCAGGGACTGAAGTAGCCTCCGGTTGAGGAGGAATAGAAGAATAATGAGTTTGAAGTCTTCTTTGTGAACAGACTTGGCTTATTTGTCTCTCTAGATCTGAAAAAGGTAAAAAAATCTCAAAATCATAGTGAGACTTAGTATGTCTTGAAGGAGCCAGCTTTGGGTTATGTGAAGTCGTGAGGTGAAATATTTTAACCTTACTAGTCCTTTATTCACCTTTAAAGGAATAGGTATATCGTTTTCCTAGGTAAAATGGATCAAATTTCGTATCCTTGGAAACAGAGCCAGTCTGATGTTGTCCTCTGAGAATTATAGGTCAATTAATTATGCCAGAGCATCTAAAATATATTGTTTGTTTTAAAATTTGTTTTTCGATGACCAATGTATTGAGAAAATAATAGGAAGATGTTTTAAACTTTTGACAGTATTAAGTATTAAGAAAAGGGTTATTCCTTTACTTCAAAACAATGATTTAATTTTTTATATGTGAAGGAAAAAACTGTAAGAAAATATGATTAGCTAAATATCCAGATTGAATGTTAGTTTATCATAAGTATGAAAGGCTCACAAAAAATGTTCACAACTTAACAAAATATATTTATCATTATGAATATTACTAACAATTAATTGATTTAGAGGGACTTATACAAATAGATAGTCTAATAAGTTAATCTCTAAAATGAATTATAACTTCAAAGGATTTAAGATAGACTGAAACACATTTTTCTCTTACCTACTTATCTTCATAAAAATCAAATATATGCAGAAAACGGAAGGGAATGAATACTAGAAAAACGTACAAGGAGGCAAACTGATTGAAACAAATCCATAATCCTTTTATTAATCATCAATGATCAAAAGCTCATACAATTCTACTTACAAGTGCTCATCCAAGGGTCAAACCCTTAATAAATCAAATGGAGAGTTATTTATACTAATTTATATCACTTAGAGGTATCTAAATTGATTAGAAAAATAATATCAAATTATAGGACTACAAAAACTGATGAGTGATTTGTCACTGTCTTTGAGGAAGTGGTTCATGATGTGCCCCAAAAAAGTGTTGCTTTGTTGGCATGATGTTGGAGATTAAAGTTACTTTATAGTTTCACACAAGTGATCCCATCTATCCTGAGTTGGTATATCTAGATTAAATAATCTTTTGAAAACTTCATCTACTTCAGTATATCTCCCAAAAGTAGGCTTGTTGATGAAGTGATGTTTGATCTCATGTTTAATTATTAAATCAAAATATAAAACCTCTAGAAATGCTTTTCCTATCATATGACCTTTAATCCCTACAAATTTAGCTTTGTCAATGTGTTGGAACAGGGTCTCCTAAAGCTGTGAATTTTGTCCATTTTTGTATATTTTTGTAATATTTAGTCTAACGCAGTGGTTTTGGGGTGGGTCAAAGCCCCTAATGCATTGTAACGGGTCAAGGGTAGACCAAGAGTCCACAAACCACAGTTTGCGGACCATTGGATGCATAGGCTAAATCGATATAAATAGATAAACCTTTTCGAGTGATAGTTAAGAAAATAATAGAGATTGATGATAGTTGAAAATTGTTAGATCTATTTGGGTTGCTAGGGTAAGGACTCCTACTACCTATGTGCATGGAGATCCTCAGTCCTGTTGTGTGTGGACCCTGCTGGTTGTGTGCACAGGCTGTGTTGGATTGTATTGGGGTTTTGGAGGATAATATATGCAAATTTGGTTAGATTACCTCTGCGTTATTTGAGTTTATGTATTACTGTTGATGCAAACTGTTGAACCTATTACATTTACTATTGGTTATTCGTTTTTGCTTCAGATTTGTCTTTATTATAATACAAAGTATTAATGTGATCTATTGTCACGCATTTATACTTGTGATAGTGCTAATGTGGAAGTACTGATTAGATCTATGACTGATAGTAGCTCTGTTAACTGTGGACTATATTGATTAGTGAACCTGCAAATAGATCTTTTTTATAGCTATAAAAGTATCCTTGTTCCTTTTATATGAATCTATGATCTGTCGATTACTGTGATTATAGTTGTTGTAATGGTAGCTTGGTATTACGCACATGGATGCGAAAGTAATTAGTAGCTAGGAGCTTTGGGATATAAGTATGTAACTAGATCTGTTAAATACAAGCCTGGTAAGCTAGGAACGCAACTCTGCTTGACTTAATTTCTCTCTCTCTCAGGGTGCGGAAACCTAGTTCCAGCACCCTCCAATATTGATTTGGGTGAGACTTTGGCCTACGCAAGCAGGTCACTGCCGAAAGGGCCAATAGCATATGGGTTTTTTGGAAAACCTTAACCTTTGAATCTGGATCAGGACCCCTTGAGCCAAAAAATGGTTCCATTGCTGGGACTGGGAGCATTTTGAGAGAGGGATCGGGTAATGCCAAGAGAATATTGGAAACGTGAGAAGAAATAACTTGAAGAGTGGTTCGAAAAACAAATTCATGAATTTTCGATAAAAGAGAATCGCAGCATAAGGTTGACTACGGAAAAGTGGAAGAATAAGTACATTTTCACAGAGATCTGCGAAATTTTCTTTGTGACATTTACAACCGAGCTTCAGGAGTGGCTTTCAAGGCTAGTATATTTCCAGAAGTGTTGGAAGGATGAACGGGTCATGCAGTGGACTCTAGATTTGATCCAACAGTTAGAAATACTGATAACACCATCACTAGTACGATAGATCACTGGGTGGACAGTGTGCTAGGAGGGTTTCTGACAGAGTTTTCCATCGATCAATTTGTCTCCTATTCTGAAGCAGAGTGAAGGAGGGTCTCTAGGGTAAGTTTTTGAAAACCTTATCATTGCTGATTAAGATATTACTATGCGAAAAGAGAATTTTGTGCAGCCACACAGAGTGAATGAGCTCCAATCAAAGTGAGGTTACAATGCACAGTGGTAAATACTATAGAACTAATCAAGAAGGAGATTGATCTATCTATAGTCTAGTAAGAAATTTTGTTGCACAGAGTTCTCCATCTATGCCATAGTCGAACCCTCATAGGGGTAAGAACTCACTGCCTCCACCACTAGATGATGAAATGGCCTCGCACATGAAGCTACCAACCTTCAAAGTTGTAGGGGATGAAGATATGGATCAATTCTGGTTTGTCGCAGGGTCGGTATGGACTGTGCAGAATGTAGCTAGTGACGCAGCGAAAATAGCATAGCTATCCCTTGCCTTTGAAGGAAGAGCCTTGGACTAGTACATGGGATACATTGACCAACATGCAAATGCAACCATTGAAGAGATTAAAAACACCTTAAAACAATAGTTTAAGAAGCCCAAGTCCTACTCTTAGATAGTGAACTATCGGAAGTATATCAAACAAGGACTGTATGAATCCATATGGGAGGCTGACCAACGGTTAAAGAAGGAAATTAGAGAAGGATGATTTTTGTACGATGACAGGTAGCACATAGAGTGGTTCATTATAATATCCCAAAATCGGGTTTGCTAGCAAGGCATTCCTGAAAAACGTATTTTTTAGAAATGGTTGCTACAACTCTTGAAATCAGCCCTTGGATCCCTTATATTTGAGTATCTAAGTCCTAAATCCAAGATGAGATCAGAAAAAAATCTTTCTAGGTGGGTTAAATATATCTCCCACACCTAGGCAGGCTTAAAAACTGCCCAAATAAGGGACTACAGCAATACAAAGAACACTGCCCAGAAAATAAAGAAGCTTTAGATAAAAATAGAAGTGGGCCAATATGACAGCACAAAAATATCTTATACAATGAAAAATAAGATTTAAAATGGAGCCCAATCAATGTATAGGAGAAACATGGAGACTTTAATGGAGAAAAACCCTCTAAAAGAGTTGTTGCAACAATATAATTCACTGTGAAGCCAATACAGCGTTATTTTCATGAGTAAACAAAAGTTTTAGGTTACAAATCAGTTCTAGGATACATCTGTGTATAAAATATTAGATCTGTATCAGATCTGTACACTAGACTGTCTCTATATTACATACCCCTTGGGGTTTTCAGCAAAACATGAAAGCGCAAGAGTAGATTTGAGATCTACTGCAGCAGATCTGTAGAATGCTTCAGAAATTCTGAAGTAGATACATGAAAGAGTGAATAAGATCTGAAACATACATGGATTAGTTGGCTAATCCATGGATCACCACAGTGTAAAGAAGGCTCCTTTACACCAGAGATCTCTCCTCCAAATAGTTGCCAAACACCCTGCAACTCTTCACTTGCAAAATAATGCATATTTGGGGTAGAAACTGTGCTATAGGCTTGCTGTAGACATTAGCCTGATGCCAAGGTTGGATATAAAGCTCCAATGATCTAGGAAACTCTTTCCAATGGGATAGAATACTTTCCCAGTGAAAATAGGGGCTAGATGTGCATAGATCTGAAGAGATATATCTCCCACTTACTGCTACTCACAAGAACAACCAAACCCTCAACAAGATCTGAATTGTAGTTGGAAGAAGAAGCTTGGCCAAATGCCTGATAGTGGACCAAGAAAATCAAGACTTTTCCAAGAGGCCTCTCAAGGAAACAGGTGGGCTTCCCGACCAGGAACACCCAAGTGCTAAACAACACTATTCTCAGCTAAAAAACCAAAGAATGAGAAGTGTCTAAACAGACAAATATTTTCAATACTATATGTTCAAAAACCCCTCTCATGCTGCTCTCCTCTTTCATTTATATGGTGAAATATTTGCAAAACCCTAAACCATCTCAAAGGTTTAGCTCCTTTCACATTTGAAACCTCCAACTAGATCTGCGATGTTCATCTAGGTTCATTGAATTTGGATAGCGCTGTAGATTTGGTCCTGTTGACCTAGTCAATTTTCACAATCCCTTTTCACACATGAGGGATTTTTATTAAGGCATCCCAGATTTAGCCTTGTTCACATGGGCATTGATTTATTTTGCTGTTTAAGGAGTTTAATTTGTCCTCCTTTACATTTTTATTCTTGAACAAGAAAATGAAAACAAAATTGAATATTCCTATTAGCTTGGGATAATTAGGAATATTACAGTCCTCCCCTCCAAAATGTTGCTTGTCCTCAAGCAACTGATAAGGTGAGTGCTGCAACTCATCTCCTCCTCCATTGGTGTCACAAACAAATGATAAGCTTCTCTCATAAGCTAAGTGATCACCAAACCATCCATCCATGACTTGTTCCAACAATGTCCTCATGAGATGCAAACAACTCCTCTCATAAGGAAACAATGAATCACATGAAACAACCATGGTTTTCCCAATGCCCTCCTTGAAATATAAGACAGAAAGTACAGGGAGTGTATTCATCCCATAGGGCACATGCATGCCTTCCCTCCTTCCTCCATTCATCCCCATAAAAATTACAAGTACATCACCAATATAGGGTATCAAACAATGTATAAACAAACAGAAATGTGTGCACATGGAGGTGGATCATAGTACCACATGTGGAACCAGCGCAGAGCATCCCATGCCTGCATCAAACCAAGATGTGGTAAGTGGCTTTCCCACCACTTACTTGCTACCCAAGTTATCTCACTATTGCAGAAAATGTAAGATATATTTGGTGCCTTTGGGAAGCACCCATCATGAAAATAAATCTCCCTTTGCACATCAAGGGAGTGACCAAATTCAGAATTTTTAGTGGCCTAAAAATTACCATGAGATTCACAAAATATGTTACTCCTCCTTGGATTCATGGTCTGCAATAACATGGTGTAAGAATGCATCAAATCATAATATAAAACACATGTACTATGAACATGCTCTCCACCAACAATCCTCCTCATATCAATGGAGTGGTGCATAGATCTACTCTCTTCTTCAAGGGAAGAAGGAGAGGGCTGATTTAACTCTTCCTTAGAGTCATGTTGCTGCTCCAACTCCACAAATTCCATGCATATTTGACAATGCTGATATAGTTCTCTCTCAAATCCCTCCCAATAATAGCTCCTCAAAATGATATTGTTGAGCTTCATGGAATAGGTGTGTCTGAAATTGAACTCTTCATAAGCCCTTTGTAGTAACTTCTCCTTGAGCTTGGAAGCTCTAGACAAGAAGATCCTACCATGATTATAGATGACTCTATCAAGGATTGAATAGCTCCCTTCATGCAACCAGTCATCAAGAATCATGAAAGTATGAAGATCCTTGGAATATTCCACCAACAGTTGGGATTTCCAATAGGGATCTAATGTGCCCAACAATGACACCACTGATAGTCTGTCATCTGAAGTGTTTTCCATGTTGTTTTTCTCCACCTTTACATCTCCCATGCCAAAGGTACAAGGTGGAAGGTTGCTAGTCCTTCCTTGTTGCCCTCCTTGATCATGCATATGCTCAAAAGAAGAGGGAATCTCTTGGAAGTTGGTCTCCCATGGGAGGCTACCATCAGTCCAAGACCCCTTTTTTTTTGCCAAAGCATGCATGTGAGACCACCATCTCTCTCCATGTATGGAAGAGTGTTCTTCAAGCAAGTTTGCCTTTTGATTCAAGTCTTACCTTCCATGCTTCATGATGGTATCAATCTATCTCCTTGCAACATATCTTTTCAACACAATTTGAGAGGTGAGAATAGATAATGATGTCAAAGGAAAAACGTTTTCCCTTTCTTTGTACCTTCCCCATACTCTCAAAATTGTAGCATGGTCTTCTAGTGCTCTATCCTCCCTTGGATCTATGAAAGGAGCATCACAGTATGAAATATATTTCATCAAATTTGAATCAGGTGGTCTCCCAGATGGCATACCATAGGATAATGATGTTTCATGGCTCATTCCCATGTGAACAAAAAATGGGAACACATCATGACTGCTTCCACTATGCAAATCCATCTCTGATTTTTGTGTGGAAGTACCATGAAACTTGGATACCCCTCTTAATGGTGTAAGAGTGCCTCTGATTGGAGCCCTTACCCCATATTCTGATAGTGGATCAGCTGTGTGACCCCTCCTTTATTCTATCTCATTGTATTTTAGCAAAGACACATGCTGCTCATGTCCTCCATATGGAAGAATCTCTGGAATTCCTTGCAAGGTGCAAGAACCCCTCTAATGGAAGCCATTGCTTCATCTTCATCTCCAAATGAAAATAGATCTCCTCCTACTAGCACAGTGCTAGAGGATCTTCTCTGCTTTCCCTCCCCCTTCTCCTCATCAGTGGATAATGATTCATCATCAAGAGATAGATTTTCTTGATCTCTTAGTGAAGAATAAATCCTCGTGTCTTCTCTCTGAGAAAAGAGATCTTGCTGAAATGGGGCCTTTGCCTCTGGTAAATTATGCAGCAAATTTTCAACCTCGTCAAAAATGTTTAGGATAGGAGTTGGCTCCATGGCATCCTCTAACTCATGCAAAGATTTAGATCTCTTAGGCTTGATCTTCTCTGCCCAAGAAGTCTGAGAATGTCTCTCATCAAATCTTGTCACTAGTATCCTAGTGAATCTTGCATAAGAAGAGATGTTTCTCCCTTTCAAGGAAGAGAACTCAAACAGCTACCAAGCATAAGCCTTCCCTTGAAGATGTAGCACTGCTCCTCTCAAGGCTTCTTCTTTTGACACTTGATGTAGCTAAAATTATGTGTCAAGATTATTTACCCAAGACTTGGCTGGGTCTTTAGGTGATCCATCAAATGTAGGTAGAGAGAATCTACCCAAGGTGTGTTGCATACACCCTTTTCTTCTACTGTAGCTGTTGGATCTTTCTTCTTTTAGTTGACAGAACTCTGGGAAACTAAGCTGCTCTTTGAATCTCTCTGATTTAGATTCATATTCTTGGAGATAATCACCAAGATATTCCTCCTTTGGTGTTCCTCCCTTTCCTCCTTTCTTTGACAAGAAAGTAGGCATGTTCCAATGTTGTAGATAAGGTTGTGTGGCTGAATGCTCACACAAATGGTAGGAAGTACTGGTGATTTCTTGATGTAATAACCCTCCTAAATGATCTGCATTTCTTTCCCTCTACATCCCCCAGATTTCTTCCTTCAGCTCATGCAAAGCTTGAGAAAGAGTTCTTGAGAACTCTTCTCTTTGCAAACTTTCAGATAAAGGGTTTGAACACTTTACTTATATGTCTTCAGTGTAACCATATTTCTTCATCAGTATTTTCCTCCCATGAAAATACATATTGGCTCTTCAAAAGGCAAAGCACAGGCTATGCCAAGAAATATGCTCTGATACCACTGTAATATCCCAAAATCGGGACTGCTAGCAAGGCATGCCCGAAAAACGCATTTTTTAGGAATGGCTGCTACATCTCTTGAAATCAGACCTTGGATCACTTAGATATGAGTATCTAAGTCCTAAATCCAAGAGGAGATCAGAAAAAAATCTTTCTAGGTGGGTTAAACAAGGGACTGTAGTAATACAAAGAACACTGCCCAAAAAATAACAAAGTTTTAGATAGTAGTAGTAGTAGGCCAATATGATAGTGTAAAAATAGCTTATACAATGACAAATCATATTTACAATGGATCCCAATCAATGTACAAGAGAAAGATGGAGACTTTAATGGAGAAAAACCCTCTAAAAGAGGTGATGCAACAATATAACGCACTGTGAAGCCAAGACATTGTTATTTTCATGAGTAAACAATAGCTATAGGTTAAAAATCAGATATAGGACAGATATATGTACAAAATATTAGATCTATATCAGATCTGTACACTAGAGTGTCTCTATTTTACATACCCCTTGGGGTTTTCAGCAAAACATGAAATCACAAGAGTAGATATGAGATATACTGTAGCAGATCTGCAGAATGCTTTAGAAGTTATGAAGTAGATACATCAAAGAGTGAATCAGATCTGAAACATACATGGATTATTTGGCTAATCCATGGATCACCACAGTGTAAGGAAGGCTCCTTTACACCAGAGATCTCTCCTCCAAATAGTTTCCAAACACCCTGCAACTCTTCACTTGCAAAATAACGTAGATATGGGGTAGAAACTATGTTTTAGGCTTGCTATAGACTTTATCCTAATGCCAAGGTATGGATCTAGAGCTCCAATGATCTAGGACACTCTTGCCAATGGGATATAATACTTTCCCAGTGAAACGAGGGGCTAGATGTGCATAGATGTGAAGAGATATATCTCCCACTTGCTGCTGCTCACAAGGACAACCAAACCCTCAATAGGATATGAATTGTAGTTGGAAGAAGAATCTTGGCCAAATTCCTGATAGTGGACCAAGAAAAGAAAGACTCTTACAAGAGGTCTCTCAAGGAAAGAGGTGGGATTCCCGACCAGGAAAACCCAAGTGCTAAACAACACTATTCTCAGCTAAACAACCAAAGAATGAGAAGTATATAAGTAGAAAAATCCTTTCAATACAATATGTTCAAGAACCCCTCTCATGTTTCTCTCCTCTTTCATTTATAGGATGAAAGCCTTGCAAAAACCTAAACCATCTCAAAGGTTTAGCTCCTTTCACATTTGAAACCTCCAACTAGATTTGCACTGTTCATCTAGGTTCATTGCATCTGGACAACGTTGTAGATTTGGTCCTGTTGACCCAGTCAATTGTCACAATACCTTTTCACACATGAGGGAGTTTTATTAAGGCAGCCCAGATTTAGCCTTGTTCAGATGGGCATTGATTTATTTTGTTTTTTAAGGAGTTTAATTTGTCCTCCTTTACATTTTTATTCTTGAACAAGAAAACGAAAACAAAATTGAATATTCCTATTAGCTTGGGCTAATTACGAATATTAGATTCATTGCTATGTTGTTTCCCCACCTGTGTGTGCCAATGGGACATCAAGCCATTGAATTGCAGGAAAAGGCCTTGGAAATTGCGATGAAGCTAGAAGCTGCACCAAGAGATGATACCTAGTTATGAGTGCAATAGATACAAGGCCGGCTAGAAGAAATTCATATGGAGATCCAAAATCTGCGGAAGGAGCGAGGAACTGAAGCTAACCCTAAAATATGGTGCATACGGTGCAGGGTGAATGGACACACCAAGGATAACTGTCCTCTACTAGCAGGCTACATACAGGCTGGGGGACCCAGTCCATTGTGACCTAGGGAAGCTACCAAACCAATTGGACTAGTGCTTTGGTGTGATGATTTTCGTGTTGATAAGATGCACGATACCAATCGCTACCCCCACCTTGCCGCATATGTCCCAAAAATAAAGCAAAAATGGTGCAAGTTCTGTAGATCTGTAGGCCATGATGAACAGAACTGTCAGACGTATGATCTGATGATAGAAAGATGAAATCTATATAGGGTACAGTCAGATCCATCCTTGCCAAGATCGCCCTCGGACATCGGTGGCTCCCAAGCTTGGGGCAGGGGAGGAGCCTGAGGTGGAAGCATGGGTAGGGGGAGAGGACAACTGATTTTCTACAATTGTGGGGAAACATGTAACTTTGCAAGGGACTTCGTGAACCCTATGAGACAATCCTCCAGATACTGTAGATATTTGGATCATGTGATTAAAGATTGCCTGATTCTGATGGCAAAGATGTAGGAGAAGTAGCAAACACCTACACAGAATATACAAAGGGTCAAGGTGAAACCTTGAGATGAAGGTCCAAGTGTTAATGTTCTAACACGTAGCGGCATGGCCATCGGAGGAGCTGCGGAGAAGGCTGAGGAGGAGCCCCTCATCCATAAAGTGGTTTTTAAACAAGAAGGTTTGGACTTACAGAAAGAAAAGGAAACCTTTGTCTCAACTCGCCAAGATTTTTATAAGGCTGAGGCACCTACTCCTCATGCCCCTATGAACCCCAAAGTAGATGATGAGGGCAAACCATTCTTGTAGGCATGTATGAAGCTGTTATGCAACCAAAGGGTCGTAGAAAACCTCCAAGCCTTCATAGATAGCTACACAGAAAAAAAAACCCCAACTATGGAAATTAAGGATGTGCACAAATTATATAAGCATAAGAGACACACTAGTAGGGAGATGTGGTTGACCGCATAGATTGGTGATTACGAAATGGATCATGTCATTCTAGACTTAGGATCAGATGTGAACATACTACCTAAACAAACTTGGCAGTGAATGGGAGAACCTAAGTTGGAATGGTCCACTATCCAGCTGCGCATGGCCAACTAACAAAAGATCATCCCGTTGGGGAGACTATCAAAGATCGTAGTAGATATCACAGGAGTTAAGGTCTGGGATGAATTTGAAGTCATTCAAATTTTATAACATGCAGACCCTTACTCAGCACTCCTAGGATTGTACTGGGCCATAGATATGGGTGGTATTATTAACTTGAAAAAAGGGAGCATGGTGTTTGAAAATGAGGGAACATGGGTGATAGTGCCGCTAGATCCCACAGAAGGAGAGAGGTTCATAGAGCCGGTGCATGAGGAAGAAGAGGTGGATCAAATCTAAAAGTTAACTGCAAGGGACAAAGACTGGATCAATCCTACAGCCGACGGTGTGCTTTGCTGGGAAAGAGATAGCAAATGCTTCTCCGACTCCGACGAGGAAATGGAAAATTGGAAAAATTGTTTGCATGACGTCTCTGCGCTTCGCTGCCTACGAATTACAAGGGACTTCTGCTGCATATATTTAGAGGTAAGAGAACTACCCTACTTCGATGGTTCTGCTAGTATAAAAGAGTTTTTGCGAACATTCAAAGCTAAGGTGCCCAAAGAATGAAGGCTGTGTGCCCTTAATCTAGCCATGCGCACAACACCTGCAAGATGGTGGGACACACATAAGGGGGCATTCTAGGAGTGGGAGGAATGTCGGGATATGTTGGTCCTATGATTTGAGCCTCTGACTGACATGTGTGTCAAGAAATTTCTTGGCCCAGGGGATTCGCATGAACATTTGTTCACCTGGATGGAGAAATGGTGTGATCATACTATAGAAGAAAGGGTTCACTTGCTTATTCATGCCTTGGGACCAATTCCCACTGCATGGTACCTAGATGCGTAGCTACATCAACACACCCGCCAGTGGGAAACCTTAAAGCATGAATTTTTGGGGACATTCAAGTTAACAGGAGAATCAGAGGTGCTTGATGAAGCTCTGCAGGATATCAATACCTTTGTATTTGGTGAATCCAGCGCCTATGCAACATATGAGATACCCACATGGGAAAAGTGGATGCGAGATATTGTCAATTGTCTCAATATAGCTATAGATGAGTGCAATGAGGATCCACACAATATCTCTATCCCAGAATAAAATGGGGTACGTCCAGTTGCGGGACCTCCATTGCAGATTGTGGATGTGAAAAAGCCTTTGAAACTACAAGAAGTCAATGTTGGCATGACACAGAAGCATAAGTTGGATAAAATTGGGGACTACTGGGATGATGACAATGTAATTAAAGTTTCTTAATTGGTCATATAATATCAAGACTTATTCCCAACCAATTTTTTAGAGCTCAAAGGGATCACATGAGACCTACAGGTTATGTGCATCATGCTAAAACTAGATGTGTGCCTTGTGTTGTACCTCAAGAAACAATTCCTTGGCTGTGGTAAGGAATCAGTGCTCGAGACATTTATAGATATATGTCACAGAAATATTTAATCAAAAGGTATTTGTGTAATCATCCTCAGATATTTTTTATTAAACCTTGAATAATCAAATGCAATGAATGTCCCACAATGCCAGTTTTTGTTGATATTAAATGAAATTATAAGAAGAACATGAGGAGAGAAAGCCCAAACTGATACGTTGTTGAAAAGAATTTATCACTTGAAACTTCAGAAGAATTTTATCACAAGAAATAGTTAAAATGAAGGAGCACCTATTAAGGATTTTAACTCTTATTCACATATGTAAAAAGAGACATGCAGCTTCATTACTTCATTTTATTCATAGACAGAAATTACAAAATGAAAACTGGAAAAACATATAAATGTCAACGAGTGCCAAAAACTTGCTCTTCATTCATTAATCATTTTAATATTTTGTACAAAATTTGCAGTCTCTAGGTCCAAAAACCTAGAACCCCCACCCCTCTTCTTGCCTCTGCTTTTATATCTGCCATCTAATTTGACTTCCTAACTACTACAATCAATTTTAAAACTGGTTCTTGAAGTAGTTTAGGAAATTTTGGAATTAATTAAATTTAAAAAATAGTTGTTTTAATATTATATATAATATAAAACCAAAATAGAAACTCACCCTGCTACAAGTTAAAGAAGGATGAATAGTACATTTTGGGTGCCACCGTTATACTCATATGCATCATTGAAAAAATCACACATGGTTTTCGAAAACCAATTACTGCCTATGGAAGCACCTGTAGCAGTTTCTTGAGAAGGGGATGAGTGATGCCACATTGCATCATAGACGTCGATTTGTGAATAGTGGTTCAAGACAAACCAATCTACGGGGGCACTATCTCACATAAGTTTTGAGCATTTTGTGATGCCACAAAACCATAGGATCTGGACCGGATGATCCAAGTCATTGATTTATTTCTTGAGGTAGAATACTGCCATATTATATGTGTTTGATTCCCTTCTTTTTCATGCAGAGTGTCATTGATATTTGTGTTTTCATGCACTCAAATTAAAATATTTGAATAATTGATGAAATCTCTCAAACCTCTTCGAATTTTTAAACAATTCCTGCGATAAAGTCAATTGGGAATATTCTGCAAAAAAGCCAAATTATAGAATTTTAAAATTTTCCTTTGTTTTCCCGCAATTGGAAATCGAAAATCATGACTTGAGAGGATCTGCAATTTCTGTGCAAGTAATTTTCCACTCTTAAATAAAATCTTGATGCTAGGTGTTTCACATCTCTCCCAATCACACCAAGATGCGCTATATTACCATTGGAAGAAATTGTCGGTAGACTTGGCTGATCAAAACCATTTATTGCCGTTGCTACTACTTCATAAGAGGAATTCACATCCATACAAACATTTTTATCTTGAGAAAGGTGTCGAGTCTCAAATCTGCATCTTTCTTATACACCTTTCTAGACCTTTTTTTCAATCACATGGACCTTCTACATCATGTTGGGAAAAATACTGAGAGGGGGAGGGGGGGGGGGGGGGTGAATCAGTATTTACAGCATATTCAAACTTTTTACTTTTTCATGCTCTAAAACCCATACGCTACTTTGCTGAAGCCAACTAGCGTATACACGCGGATATCCTTCATGAAACTTGCGTATACCCAGAGATCTAATTATACCATTAGTTCTTCACTTACATAATTCCATCATTCATTTATTAGATGTTCTATAAACAGTAAACATGTGTATTAAGAATAGAATAAACCATCACACAAAGCATCACACATGAACACTGGGATTTTTAGGTGGAAACCCAAGTCGGGAGAAAACCACCGCTGCAGTTGCTCAGCCTTCAATATTTTATTATAGAGAAAACATCTTACAACATATGTGTTGGTGCGGACTCTAGGCACGCGGGCAGCTGGCGCTCGTTTGCAGAGCCAAGGGTGAAGGAGCTCCAACTGACTTGTTTGACCTCTCTGGAAGGGAAGCATGACCCCATTGCTCTCGTTTACCGGCCTCCACTGTAAAGGAACTCTGACCCCCTAATCTCGTTTACCAACCTCACCTGGAAGGGGCTACCCACCCCACATTGAAGGCTACAACCACCGAGCACCTCATGGACCACGTTTCATCAATTTCCTGCTGGATCCAAAGCTTCCTTTAGGACACCACTTGCAGGCCACATTTCATCATATTTTCAAACTGGACCCTTTCCATACTTTTAAGCACAGTCAACCATGAAACAGATACATATAACTCACTGACAGATATCATTAAACCAACAGAACAGATCAGACATTTCTTACCACAGACTTCAACAAACCCTAGTTTGCATACGCGCTTTCCTTTCACTGATGTCGCGTATATACGCGCTTTCGTTCACATAAACCAGCGTATACCTCTGTACATATTTCATTGCACATACGCGCTTTCTCTTCAGCGAAGCCGCGTATATACGCGCTTCTTCTACAATAAAATAGCGTATAGATCTTCAATCATTACAGAGCTGCATACTTCTTCAGATCAGACATTCAGTTCAGATTCAACCCTTTACTTCAGACAGATGTTCGCCTCATCACAGATCTAATCACTTCATAAACAGATCTAGCAAATACAAGTACATTTCGAGATCTAGAAATCTGCCACATCATTTCTTCATAAGTGCATCTGGGTCAGATCTATCATCAAACCTTTACCCTTTCCATACAGATATACTTTACAGAGAAGTATTCATTCAAGCTCAGACATCTTGCTCCCACACCATGATATGCACAATGAATTTATTCTCCTTATATAGGTTTATCCTTTTTCAATACCATGAGCCCCTTTTTCAATACCATGAGCCAAAACAATACCATGAGCCCAAAACTACATTACTTAATTAATTCTGGACAGGGAATCTGTAGACAGAATCATTGCCCAATACAATGGGTCAATACCATGGTCGTTACCCCTGGTTTTGCACTTTATGAGCGCTTTTGCCCATACGCAACTTGGAATGTTGTTTCCCACGTGCATACGTGACTTCTCCTAGACAGATCCGCATATGCCTTGAGACATACTCTTTTCACCATAGATTTAGCACATGCTAAATTCCTTTCTTCATTGCTTTCTATACTCACTATAGATACATCAGATTTAGTTCATCAAGAACATATTCTATCAAGCACAACTTCACCAAGTAAGTTGTCATCATCTTCATTAAGTGGGTTGCCTTTCAAGGACAACACTCAGCATCATATTGTCAACAAACATCATATCACATCAGATTTACATCATTTACCAAGTCCATCAAGTCAAGAATAACTTCATCGGGTGGATTGCCATCAAGGACAACACATGTCAACAGTCGCATGTCTTCATCTTCATTCAATGGGTTGTCATCAAGGACAACACTCTGCATCATATTTCCAACAATCTCCCCCTTTGGACTTGATGGCAACCACGATGGTGTTTGGTTACCACAACAGATAAGTACATTGACACCATGTCACTCTCCCAATTCTTTGACATCATTATCTGCATTCAAACACCATGTCACTCTCCCCCTTTGACATCAAGGGCAAAGGGCGATCAAAACCAATATACTCTCCCCCTTTTCTCCTCATGTGGAAGAAGCATTCTGCAGATCTGATATATACTGAAGTGACCAAGCTCCCCCTGAGATCATGATGAATCTTCAAACATATTTTTCAACAAAGTACATGACTCTATGAACTTCCTATCACCAATGACTCATACTTACATCAAAGATCCATCCAAGTGGATTTACATATGAGACTCCAATACCCAACCAAGTGGGTTTACACATCTCAACTCGACTACCCAACCAAGTGGGTTTACAAATTTGACTCAGCTACCCAACCAAGTGGGTTTACAAATTTTGACAAGTCCTTACATGACTGAATATTACAATTTTACATCAAGGGTCTCAACAAGACCTTTTCATCGAATTACAAGTATGACTTTTTATGACCAAAACTAGAAAGATCTTAAGAAAGAGATCATATTTCAGACCCATCATAATGCCAACAATGAATTATACTCAGCAAGGCTAATGCTCCCCCGAGAATCTGTGCATCAAGCAACCTTTCCTTATGACTAAGGCTCCCCCTTAGTTTGTGCATCCTGAACACTTTCACCAACAAATCATCAAGGCATATTTATCAAAAATTAGAAATAGAATTGTGAGAACTGGAACACCACCAGAGATACCAAACAGTATCAGAGATACCAAGCGGCCCATTGTAAATTGTCTTTGAGGAGTGACTCCAAAGCCAAAATATCGGCTATTGTCGGACATCTGTGGTTTTAAATTTTGAACTTCTTTTATATACGTAGTAATGTTTAATGAAGCCGCGTATCCAATTCCATATTCTAAATTTTAACCAGATCTGATCCTCTGTGAGAAAAAGACAGTGTTCAGCTTCTTTTGAATGCTTCCCTGGACTACATATAGATAGAACAGTGCAGTTGTGTCTTCAAGCGTCATCCAACGGTTGTAGCATAAGCACATTAGTAACCAAGCCTTCATATTCTTTGCAGCATCAATACAATCTTTCCAAGAGAGATTATCATACCAAAACAACATCTTCAAATATGTGTCAAGCAATCATCTATGTGGTCCAATATCGTCAAGATCTTTATATGTAGGCAAAAGATCTCAACCATAGTAACAAAGCTCTGCATGATTTATTTCTGAATCAAATGACTTCCAACTCATCCATGTGTGAACACAAAAGATACTTTTCAGTAAACCGGGATCAAAATCTCATCATAATAAACCATGTACCAAGTCATCATTAAGCATGAGTATCACAATAACCAAGAATAAGCAGTCATATTGCCAACAATGCAATCATTAGTATTCAACCTCCTGCTCCCCCTGAACTAGTGCTCCTCCTTAACTAGTGCAACCTGAATACCTTTATCAGTAAATCATCAGCAACGATCTCTACATGATCTATCCTTATCTATGATTTATAAGACTTTCATCTCAGCAACGAATACTCTTCATCATCAAGCAACCAGGACTCATCCATAATCTTCAACATAAGTAACCAAGTATCATGTCATCATTATTTAAAAATGAGAAATTAAGCTGATATAGAGTCAATAATACAATTATTAACAATCAGACTGTTACTCCCCCTGAGCCTCTGCTCCAGATCTTCAGCTAGCATATAAATTCTCTTATCATCAATGCATACGCGACTGTGTCTGATTAAACTCGCGTGTATATGCGACTTTTGCTAATATAACCCACGTATGGAAAGTGAAGCATAGAAAATTTTCATCTTCCTTCATTTCCTCTTGAGTTTGTACCTCCTGTACCTGTCCTTCCCACATCAGATGCGCTGTCAGAAGTAAACATAACCAGAATAATCAAATCAACCATGAGATTCATCATGCATTGCTCCCCCTGTGATGATACATTACTAAATCTCATAATGTATCCTACATCATTCCTACAGTTAATAAGAAAAGTAAGCTTCAGAAGCGGATGACTGCAGTAGGGTCAGAATTCCCTACGTTTCTGATCGATTCTCCATCTTTTTCCAAACTTGCTTGAACTTCCTAACTGTGTGCTGAAAGTTGTCCACTTTCTCAGATCTGTTCAACCTGCATTCCTTTTCTACATGTCCATACTTGTTACAGAAATAACATCTCATGTGTCCAGAGAAATAAGCATAAGAATCATAATGAGTATTTATAATCTTCCTCCTTTTACAAGCAGCTGCTTTATGTCCATACTTGTTACATGAAAAACAATACCCCTTGAAGAAACTAGAGTACCTTTCTATGTAGGAACTGTTTGTTTGAGACTGAAATGATCTGCTCCTGCAATTTGCTGCAACATGCCCATGATTATGACATTTAAAGCATTCAACTTTATTGATTGATTTCCTTCGAGATTTCATCATTGTTGGTTGACCTTTTGTCTCTTTCAACACTTCAGGTTTTGCATTGTCATCCTCTGAAGTTTTAGCACTTCCTTGTGAGCTATATTCTCCTTTAACAGTTTCTTGGAAACCAAGACCAAGTTTGATAGCAGGAGACCTTTGATTACTCAGAATGTTGTCCAAAATGTTAGTACTATCTTGAAACCTCAAAAGTTTAACCTTTTCTTCTAATTTACCTTTGAGAATGTTTACCTCAACCTCCAAGGCTTGAAATTGCTTTGTCATGCTTTCTTCTTTCCTTCTTCCATCTTCTACTTGATCCTTCAGATTTAGAATCTCTTCTTTCAACCAATTTTCGTTTTCTTCACATGTTTGTTGCAGCTCTTCATTCCTCTTATTTGATTTTTCCACATCTTCTTTGAGAGAGATGATTTCTGCTTCAAGGCCTTCCTTTTCAAATGTTTTTAGAGGTTCCTCATTCTTCTTACTTGATGCTTCATTGCCATAAGCACTTTCAGATCATGGTCAGAATCTTCTTCATCTTCACTGGACACTTCATCATCATCTTCATTTGCATAGAAAATTTTCCTCTTTTCAAATTGTTTCCCTTTACCATGTTTTTCTCTATAAGGAGATTTAGCAGCATAGTGACCAACTTTTCCACACTCAAAACATTTGAAGGGAAGCTTACCTTTGAATCTTCCAGTGCCTAGTTGGAGTTTTCTCACAAAATTCGATTCTTCTTCTTCGGATATATAGCTGGTTTCTTTGACAACTTCCTTTTCCTTTCCTTTTGCAGACACCTTAAAAGCAGCTTCTCTGATTTGAGAAGGACCTCCTTGTCTCATTTCAAAAGAAGTCAAAATACCATGTAATTGAACAATAGTAAGAGTTTGCAGATCTTGCCTTTCTTCAATAGCTGAAACTTTAGAGTCAAATCTTGAAGTCAAGGATCTTAAGACTTTTTCTACCAGAGTAGTATCAGTTATGGTTTCACCCAAATTTCTCATCCAATTTACAATATCATCTAGACGAAGAAAGAAACTGGCAACACTTTCATCACTATGCATCTTCAAATTTTCATATTCAATTCTAAGAGTTTGGAGTTTTGCACTCTTTACCTTTGTGTCTCCTTCATAGCTTAGAATGATTTTGTCCCATATGTCTTTTGCCGAATGTAGTTGCATCACTTTAGCAAATTCTGATTCAGACATGCTTCCCAATAAGACATTCACTGCTTTGGCATTGATTTCATACTTCTTTCTTTCAGCTGCATCAGTAGGAATACTTGCCGGGTATTGATAACCTTCTTCCACGATTGCCCATACATCCGCACCAAGACTTTGCAGATATGCTTTTGTTCGTACCTTCCAGAATATCAGATTGCTTCCATTGAATAGAGGTGGCTTTATAGACATTACTCCTTCTTGACTTCCCATTGCGACGGATCTCCTTTGAGCGATCAAGCTTCTGCACAAGGACCTGCTCTGATACCAATTGTTGGGAAAAATACTGAGAGGGGGGGGTGAATCAGTATTTACAGCATATTCAAACTTTTTACTTTTTCATGCACTAAAACCCATATGCTACTTTGCTGGAGCCAACTAACATATACACGTGGATATCCTTCATGAAACTCGCGTATACCCAGAGATCTAATTATGCCATTAGTTCTTCACTTACATAATTCCATCATTCATTTATTAGATGTTCTATAAGCATTAAACATGTGCAGTAAGAATAGAATAAACCATCACACAAAGCATCACATATGAACACCAGGATTTTTAGGTGGAAACCCAAGTCGAGAGAAAACCACCGCTGCAGTTGCTCAGCCTTCAATATTTTATTATAGAGAAAACATATTACAACATATGTGCTGGTGCAGACTCTACCAGCACGCAGGCACCCACCTGCGCTCATTTACCAGCCTCTCCTGGAAGGGAGCTCCAACCCCCGACTCGTTTACCAGCCTCTCCTGGAAGGGAGCTACGACCCCCCGATCTCGTTTACCAGCCTCACCTGGAAGGGAGCTTCAACCCCCTGACTGAAGGCTACAACCCTCAGCACCTCTATGGACCACGTTTCATCAATTTTCACACTGGATCCAAAGCTTCCTTTAGGACACAACTTGCAGGCCACGTTTCATCATATTTTCAGACTGGACCCTTTCCATACTTTTAAGCACAGTCAACCATGAAACAGATACATATAACTCACTGACAGATATTAGTAAAACAGCAGAACAGATCAGACATTTCTTACCACAGACTTCAGCAAACCCTATTTTTCATACGCGCTTTCACTTCACTGATGTCGCGTATATACGTGCTTCCGTTCACACAAACCAGCGTATACCTCTGTACATATTTCATTGCGCATACGTGCTTTCTCTTCGGAGAAGATGCATATATACGCGCTTCCTCTACGGCGAAGTAGCGTATAGATCTTCAATCATTATAGAGCTGCATACTTCTTCAGGTCAGACATTCAGTTCAGATTCAACCCTTTACTTCAGACAGATGTTCGCCTCATCACAGATCTAATCACTCCATAAAAAGATCTAGCAAATACAAGTACATTTCAGATCTAGAAATCCTGCTTCATCATTTCTTCATAAGTGCATCATAGATTTAGATCTATCATCAAACCTTTACCCTTTCCATACAGATATACTTCACAAAGAAGTATTCATTCAAGCTCAGACATCTTGCTCCCACACCATGATATGCACAATGAATTTCTTCTCCTTATATAGGTTTACCCTTTTTCAATACCATGAGCCCCTTTTTCAATACCATGAGCCAAAAACAGACACAATATTTACCAAACATCATTTACCAAGACCATTACGTCAAGAATAGCTTCATCAGGTGGATTTCCATCAAGGATAACACAAGTCAATAGTCGCATGTCTTCATCTTCATTCAGTGCGTTGCCATCAAGGACAACACTCTACATCATATTGCCAACACGTCATCAATATCATTGCATATTAATTGTAAAAGAGCATTTAAAATGGTTTTTAACTATGTTTTGTGTCTGCTGGTTGATTTAGATTTTTGCTCATTTAGCTGCAGAATCTTGTCACTTTCCGCAGCTGCTGCAACTTTCCGTAGCCATTTTGTTAAAGTCTATATTGCAGGTGTCTCCAGGAAAATCGAGCCACATGGGCAAGTTAGAAATGACATGGACATGGATCGTGTCCTATTGGCTCAGTCGAATTCACCTAAGAAGGCTGTGGTCAAAGGTGGCTAAGTGGTGGTCAATCGTAGAGTCCCACGGTGACAGAACTCTGTTTCTCATCACGTGAATATTTTTGTGGCCGTTTCTAAATCACGGGAGACATATCAACACCTGTAAACGGCTCCATAAGCTGAATCCAACAGCCACTCTCCATATATTTAATCCTCATGGCGGCCATAATGCTAGATCTCTGGACGTGATGGTTCACGTGTCTTCTATCAGCGCAGACTTTAGGGAATTAGTTATATCTCCCTCTGTTATAAATAATGCGTTCTCATACGCATAGTAGTTAGATCTGTAATGTAATTGCGTCGCCATTGTGCTGTGACATTATTTCTCTGTTATGACCGCATTTTAATATATGAGAAGACTCTGTTCAAAAGCGTAATTCATATTTGAAAGCTGTTGCCCGAAGTTTGTGCAGAGGGCCCCTGCACACGCTGAGGTTTTATGTATTACTGTATAGTTTCATGCTTCATTTCTTTATGTTCATTGTGCCATAGTCATTCACGTGTATATAGATTACATATTTCATGGTATTTACATTTCATATTTGTCCATAATATTTCATGCTTTACATTTTACTTTTGTTCATAATATTTTATGTTTTATATTGTTGTTAACTGATCAGTGTTTTTGTTCCAGATTACAATAGGTAGCTCGGGCATTTGCACATCTTTTTATAATGACTAATGACATGGAATCAATATTGTCCTTCTGCTAATTTACTTTTCTTAGTTTTTGTTTAATTCCAACACTGTTTTGTTTATTTCAGTCTTGCACATTTGCTTTAGTAGTTAGATTAGATATTAAATTGCTCATGTCATTTTCAGTTACCTCTGAAAGCCATAGCGAGACTAATGGTGAGGGATTGAAGTATGAGTGTGTAGTTTGATATTAGTTTACTTTTCTACAAGTTAGATATTAAACTATTCATGTCATTTTCAGTTACCTCTGAAAGCCATAGCGAGACTAATGGTGAGGGATTGAAGTATGAGTGTGTAGTTTGATATTAGTTTACTTTTCTACAAGTTAGATATTAAACTGTTCATGTCATTTTCAGTTACCTTCGAAAGCCATAGCAAGACTAATGGTGAGGGATTGAAGTATGAGTGTATAGTTTGATATTAGTTTACTTTTCTGCAAGATAGATATTAGATTGCTCATGTCATTATCAATTACCTCCGAAAGCCATAGCGAGACTAATGGTGAGGGATTGAAGTATGAGTGTGTAATTTGATATTAGTTTATTTTTCTGCAAATTAGATATCAGATTGCTCAAGTTGTTTATGATTACCTCCGAAAGCCATAGCGAGACTAATGGTGAGGGGTCAGAATATGAGTTGATGTAATTTTATTTTAGTTTTACTTTACTTGCAATCTTTTCTTTGAGTAACAGTTTCTTTTGTGTTTAGACAGCAGCAAGGGTAATGGTTTTCATGATCAATAGTTCATTGTTTGTTTAACTAGAATAGTAGCACATTTTCATTTCCTTTTAGGAACTAATTTTCTCATTGTATGTTTCAAAATCCTTTTGAAGTTTGAAGTTTGGTAAATCATTATAAAGGACATCATTGCCTTGAAAAATCATAACCATACTTGTCTTTTAGAATTTTTATCTCACATTAGGAAACCAACCAAGATAAAAAGAAAAAAAAACCAAAAACGACAAAAAGTAAGAGATAGGTTACCTTGCACATATAGTGTGCCACACTTCGTCAGCTTACGAATCCCGGATTGAAAAATTAATGTAGCAATTTAGGACACACTAAATTTACCAAAGAAAAGGCTCTTGTCATTATTAAGAAATCAAAAAGCTTCAAATAGCAGTGGAGCTGGCATCATCACCTTTAGATCTTCAATCCTATCTGAAAGATCTGACATTAGATTTTTTAAGCACACTAACCTCATCATTCATGACACTTGTAGGTAGTATACCATTCAGAGATGCTACATCAATTGTTTCCATATGCCAACTTGCAAAAGGATTTCTAAGTTTAGTTAGTTCAAATAATGGCTCGAGATGTTTCTCCTTCTTGTCCTTCTCCTCAATTATAATTTCATAGAGCTGGCCTCCCTTTTTTTTTGATATGATGCAGAACAACTTTCCCCAAAATATTATAAGGCATAATATGTCCTCTAGCTTCATTAATAACTATCGTTCATAAGAAATTCAAGGCAACATAGAGCTTGCTGGATAGGGCTACATTGCTTTGTGATTGAAAAGGAGGTAACCCATCCTCAACTAGGGAATTTGTATTTGTTTTAGGAAACTAAAATTTCTTCAATGAAGCATGTCATCTAAGAATTTTTCCACCTCCATTAAGACCCAAAATTTCATGCTTGTACTGTTTAATTTGCTGACACGTTGAGCCATGAAACACATCCAAGACATGAGATGAGGAGAGTTGTTGAGAAACATATGTTGAGCTTGTGGTTATCTTCTTGAACATGTTCAAGTTATTCTTAATTTTCTAATAATTGTTCCACAGCAACCTTGAATTGCTAAGAACCTCTCTCAACTTTTAGCTGAGTGAAATTGTGCTACAACATCTAGCTCCAATTGGGGACAACAATTTGGTAGCAAAGTGCTGAGAAATTGTAGAACAGTAACCTTTATTGGGCATGGATTCAAAGAGAACTTGTAGACCAGTAGCCTTTATTGGGCATGGAGTCAAAACCAAATGGAAGTTGATCCCAATATGAAATATCCCTGAAATCTGCCACACTTTGAACTTCTTCCTTTATTCTTTATCATTTTCGTATCTTAGTATTCTATATCATGCATATTGTACTTGAATACAACAACCTGAACACGAGAAAGCTAATACACTGCTTAAGCTGGAGTTAACACATGTATTATGATTAGGGAATCCAAGTACATTGATTAGTTATGATAAGGTGTTCCTTTCCGCTGGAGGGTAAAGCTTCTAATTCCTCACCATATTAATAGTGAGTCCCTACCAGGCAAGGAAACTCACTCATTTCAACGAAGTGGATGCTCGTATATAATTAGTAGAAGCCTTTCAACCTCTTTATTCCATTATATTCCATTATATGGGCCAAGGGTTGGTACCAACGTGTAGGTAAAGTGGCGATAAAAAACACATAAATGGCCTCTGAGGCAGTTGAAGTTAGATGGTGATGCCTGAATGATGCTCAATGGAAATATCTCTTTCCCAAAGCTGAGGCCATTGAACTAGCAATACTGCAACTGAAAATGCTCAACTTCTGAGCTTATTTATGTAAAAATCCTATATATATATATATATATATATATATATATATATATATATATATATATACATGGCTAATCTTAATCAGGTGAATTCAGCCTTCCAATGGCACCAACCCAACATATGATTGTTATATTTAATACCTTCATACTGTAGAAATTTAAAAATCAAAATAGGAATGTACCTTGAAAATTTTCCAGATACAAAACTTTGTACATACCCTTGCATAAACTCTTGTTGTTGATCAAAGAAATTTGTCATATGCTCAGCCACTGGATCATAGAATTGAAGAGATAGAACTTCAGCTGCCTCCTCTTCTTGAAAATTTTGCTGATGTAGATTTATTTGAATAGGGCAGCTTCCTTCATTGTTTGACTCCTCAATTGGGAATTGTGTGCGAGGAACTTGATTGCCATTTTTTGTAGGTAGGCATTTAGGCTGAAAATAAAAATAAAAGGTTTGTTCCCCATAATGCTGATGTTCTTCGTATAATGCCAATTCTTGAAAAAAATCTTCCTCCTCCTGCAAACATGCCTAAGAAGCTCCACTAGTTTCCTCTCTACTCACAAAATCATTAAAATTATGAAAATTGTAATGATCTTCTAGGCTTTCATAGTGTAGTTCAGTTGTTGCAATGAATTTTTGACCAAAATCTTCAGAATGCTTATATTCTTGTGTTTCAGCAATACAGGAATCCTCTGACACCTTTTGAAAATACTTGTTCACCTCTGAATTTGCATTCTCTTGAAAAGCAATTCCAATGTTTTCTTGACAGGCCCTCTTGTCATCAACAAAACTTGCTCTTTCAACGCGACAGGAAAATTTTCTACAAGCCCACACATTATCTTCAATTTCTTGTGCATAACAAAACATTAGATTCAGAGTGCAAGGCTTTCTCTCCTTGAGATAAAAATCTAAGATAATAGAAAGAGCCCTCAAATAGTAAACCATAGCTACTGCTTCAGGAGGTTGAACTTATTTTGGCATGCTGAAATAAATTTTTTGAAACCTATTATTAAACACAGCGATTGATTCATTGATTTGCCTCTAGATAGAATATAATTCCAAAAGGTATTTTTCATATGACTTACGCTTACCCAAATATCTAAGAAAGATATCTTGAAAACATTTCCATGAACTAATTGAACTTGCTTCCAAACACTGGAACCATTGCTGAGCACCCTGCTTTAATGAATGAAAAAACATCCCTAAAGCCACATCTTCATAAATGATTTGAAATTTGTCCAGAAAGTACTCAAATTCCAAGATATGTTGTTTAGTTGAAATATCCTCATCCTTTCAAGAGAAACTTGGAACAAATTTGAATCCTTTTAAAGGATATTGATGAAGAATTGTGGGCAACTTCAAGGGTTTAAATATTTCTTTGTTTTTGAGTTGAAATATAGTCAATTTCTTGTGAGGAAAAATATTATCATTCAAAGATGACGGATTAGCACCTCTATGCCCAGACTCTGACTGATTATCTTTAGGAGTTTTAATGCAACAATCATCTCTCCTCTCATATTTAGGAGATAAAGTTGTGTCAAGATCTATGATACAAGCATAAGAAAATTCATATTTTCCCAATAAAGAATTTACTTTTTGGGCCTTATAATATTTTGAGAATATAAAGCAAGAAAAAATATTTTTGATATGTAAGGGAAAATATACCACTAAACTGATTGTAAAAATTAGAAGTTCGTTTAAAAAACTCAAACTCTAATATCTGTGTTTTCCACAGTGCTTTCTCATTTTCTTGTCCGCAGAATTCGTCATCTAATGAAACCTTCATCAATGGAGTCGCCAGGTGAATAAATAACAACCAAACGTTATATATAAATATTGTTCACCATCAATAATAAGGATTTATGAGACCTGCTACCAGGAGCAGACAATGTAGGATCAGGTGTCAAAGTGGTTTCTGGTTTCTGACCCTTTTAAGAAACCAATGTTTCTGGAACTGAAAAATTGGGTATTTTCTGCTGCGAGGTATCTGACCTCATGTGAGGCATTTTGAAAGCCAGAATTTTAAAAGGGAATAAACAAAGCTGAATATTTCCTCCCCACTGAACAACCATAGGAAATAGAAAGAAAACCCAGGGAAATGAACTTAGCTTCTTCATTACAGGGCAAAGACACCAAAAAATGTTGTACCTCAAGAAAAAATTACTTGGCTATGGTAAGGAATCAGTGCTCGAGACATTTATAGATATATGTCACAGAAATATTTAATCAAAAGGTCTTTGCATAATCATCCTCAGAGATTTTTTATTAAACCCTGAATAATCAAATGCAATTAATGCCCCACAATGCCAATTTTTGATGATATTAAATGAAATTATAAGAAGAACTTGAGGAAAGTGTAATATCCTAAAATAGGGAAAATAAGCGGTATTGGGAATATCTTAAAATATTCCAAAAAAGCACTTCTTAGAAATGCATTCACAGAAAAACGCATTTCCAGAAATATATGCCATAGAAATGAAAATCATCACTTGGATCCATTATATACATCCATATATCATCTAATTCCAAGAGGAGATCAGAAAGAAATGAAACTAGGTGAGCTGAACAGACCTCCCACACTAGTGTAGTTGAAAATGACTAAAAACCTGAGACAGTACTACTAAAAAATAGTACACAAAAGAGACTGCACACTATTATGAGGGTCTCAACTCAGAAAATATGAGAACAAGTAGATCTACTCATATATTAATCAATAATTCTTAAGAACTGAGATCTAGTCTCCTTATACAAAATACAAGAGAACCCGAGAAGGGTTTCTTGTCATACACTCTGCATACAAATGTGATCTTCTGAAAATTACTGAATAACCACTACACCACTAAAGAATGAGAGTGTATAAGGCTGAAATATGTCTGATATTATGTATATCCCTCAAGGGCTTCCTCCTGTGAAAGGATGAACCTCTCAATCACAAGAAAACACTGTAATGGAGCCACTAGACCATCCACTGAAACTGCCTCCAAAAATAACACATTACCTAGCTAGAACAGTGCTGGGAATGTTGGGAAAAAGTGTGGCCTGATGCCACATATCTGAAATGAGCTCAAGACCTCTCCAAACAGATCTCCCAAGTGAAGGAAACCTCCCTCCAATGGAAAACTAGCTCAGAAGGTGGGATTCCAATCCCTCCATTGCTGCACCCTGCAACATTGCACAATAACCTGCAGAAACTAGGCTGATGAAGTAGGTTGAAGCTTGGCTTGAAAAATTGATGTGGAAAATGAATGCAAACTCTCCTAAGAGGCTTCTTAAGGAAAGAGGTGGGATTCCCACTCGGGAACACCCAGTTCTAAACATCACAGCAAACCTGCTAAACATCAAGAGGAAGCAAAGTCTGAGCAGAACAAAATAATAATTTCAAAACATCCAGAATAATGCTGCCATCCTCTTCCTTAAATAAAATTTGAGTTTACTTGCCCTTGGCCCCACCCAATTAGGTCATTTTCATCAAGATATTCATCTCCCTCCAAAACTGCATTATTCCTTCCTTGATCCCTGCTCCTCCACTTCTGCGCTGTTGACTTAGTGAAAGTAGACTGAATCAACTTGATATTATCCCTATTCACACATGGAGGTGTTTTATTAAGCTGCTAAGAGTGTCTCCTTTCACACTTGAAGTGTTTTTATTCCTCCTTATGAGACTTATGGGCTTTTCTACCCATTTATTCACTGGCTAAAGATACTGCAAACTCTAATGTTCCATTTAACTTTGAGGCTAAAATTTGGGAACATTACAGTCCTCCCCTCCAAAATATTTTCTTGTCCTTAGGAAAATGTATAGGGAGAGAAAAATTTCTCCCCTCCTCCTCTTGTGGCTTCCCATCAATGGCATCCATCACTGCATCCAGATAATCTGCAATAAAACTGCCATCCAATGTTTCCTCCCAAGTGTGAAAAATCAAATGGTCTACATCAATCAAAGGTGGAAAGTGTGAATGGAAACCTTTTTGCTGTCCCATGGCCTCCACAAAGTGGGAGTGATGAAAAACATGGTGAATGAGTGTCTCCCTCGCCCATGCTATCATCCAAATCAAATGAGCCATCCTAGGTAGCTCATCAAAAGAATCATCAACCTCAGTTTTATACAATGTGTTGGGGATGCATGGAGAGATTGGATTTTGCCATCCAAATGGTTTCTCTCTCCATTTATGGTAAACATGGGGCTGCCTCTGTCCTTGGTATGAAATAACATGGCCTCCAAGAATGGCCCAAGTTCCCCCATCAAAAAATTTAGCCATGAAGTGCCTCCTCAAGTTCTTCAAGTGGTTCCTCCCACAAGAAGGAAAAAAGTGTGATGTGGCAATCATGGTTTGCCCATGGTTCCTCCTGAAATGTACAAAATTTAAAGTGGGGAGAATCATGCTCCCAATGGGCATCTCTACTACCTCCAGCACTCTCCAAACAATTCCTCCCATAAATATAAAAATATCAGTAGTAAATGGAAGCAAAATGCAATAAAAACAAGCTGCCATATGACAACCGGAGAGTGCTTCATCATCCCACCAATGGAACCAGTGCAGTGCATTCTTTTCCTGCATCAAAAAAAAAATTAACAAGTGCTTTCCCAGCCACTTGATTGCTGCCACAGTCATCTCATAAGACGGAATCATGAATATACAATTTGGTGTCAATTGTGCACACCAAGAATTTTGTGGCTTCCCCCACAAACCACCAACAAGATATCCAACCTCACTACTGCAATTAGCCTCAAGTACATCATAACATAAAGTATAAAAAGGGATGATCCTACTTAATACAACATGTTTCTCATATAAAGTAAAGAAAGGAAAATCATAAATCAAATGTATACCTCCTCTACCACGTACTTTGGTCCTTGAGCTAAAATGGCTCAATTGAAAATGATCCCTCACTCCAAATGAGTAAGAAGGTGGCTATGAAATCCTCTCTATCACCATCTAGGATATGCATATCTCCATATGTTGAAATATATCATACTAGATGCCCTCCCAAATAAAATCCTCTGCCAAGGAAAGATATGCATCAAAGTGCCTAGAAAAGAAGCCCTCATATGTTGCATGTAGCAGCTTCTCCTTGAGCTTAGAAGCTCTAGTCAAGAAGACTCTACCATGAGAATAGATGACCATATCCTCCACCATGTATCTATCATCTCCATCAAGGTTATCAAGAATCATGCAAGCACCAAGATCCTTGGAGTACTCTACCAAGAGTTGAGACCTCCAATATGGATCAATCCTCCCAAGAGATAGCACTGGTGATCTGGCATGTGAAGCTCTCCTCATGTTTCTGCCTACTACTTAGACATCCCCCATGCCAAATTTCTCCTCCAAACTCTTCCCCTCTCCAAAATCCAAGAGTGGTGAATCCAAAGACAAGATGTCTTTCATAACCTCTAGATCTAGTGGCCTCCCAGGTGGAATGCCTCCATGTAGTGAGACATCAATGTCAAGGGTAGACTGTACATATGGTTGGGAAACCTTTCCCTTGCCCTCACAGCTCAAATCATTTTTCCTCTCTCTTGCATTAGCTTTTTGAAATAGAGAAGGATGTGTGCCTCTCATCAAGTGATGTTGCTTTTCCTCCCTACCTCCTCCTTCCATCTACAATGCTTCACAATCATGCTACTCACTGATTGTGCTTGGACATCCATGTATGAGATCCTGGGGAACTTCTTGCAAGGTACAATAATCCCTCATGTTGGATCATGTGCTTCTCCTCCCTCTGCATGAGGTACTGGATGTGCTCTAGATGTGACAACGTTGTTTCCCTCATCTCCATCAAGGTGTATGGGCAACATCTCAACAATTTGATCCTCTTGTAAAAAAGAGATCCCCATGCCTCTAGCAATGTTTAATTCAAGATGCCAGCTTCTCCCATGGTTCTCTGAAATGGAGTCTCCTCCATCACATGCAAGGTTTTTGTTCTCTCAAGTTTTTCTTACTCATGTGTCTTAGGAAGTTTCCCATCAAACCTTCCCATCAATTTTTCAATGAATCTTGCATAAGAGGAAGTGTTTGCATTCTTCAAAGAACAAGATTCAAAAATCCACCATGCATGGGCCTTACCTCCAAAATGCAGTGCTGCAATCCTAATGGCTTCATCTTCAGAAATATGGTGTTGCTGAAAATAGGAGTCTAGCTCCTTCACCCAAGCTCCAGCTGAACATGTAGGTGAACCTTCAAAAGTAGATAGAAGAAAGCTATCTGCATCCTACTTCTTGCTCTTCTCCACCTGCATCTTACAAAACTATTGGAAATCAATATGATCTCTAAACCTCTCAGTTTGAGATTCATATTCCTGCAACAAATCACTAAGAGTTCTCCTCCTAGGCATTCTTCCTCCTTTCATCCATCTCAAGATAGATCTGGGCACTTGATTGTGCTGTGCATCATGGTGTGTATCTACATGCTCAAACTCACCATGTGAAAATCCAAATTCATCTCTAGATTCAAACTCCTCTAGAGATCCCATCTCCATTATTATTTTTGTCAGCTATCCTTGAAAGCTCTGCATAGATCTTGGAAGAAGCTTTGTAAGCCTGTATTCATTTCTCCCTTCACATAATGGAGCCTTCTCTTTTCTTTCCATATCTTATGAAAGTATAATGGCCTAATATCCACAGGTTGAGCCAATATTGAAGCTTTGATACCACTATAATATCCCAAAATAGGGAAAATAAGCAGTATTGGGAATATCTTAAAATATTCCAAAAATGGACTTCTCAGCAATGCATTCACAGAAAAATGCATTTCCAGAAATATATGCCATAGAAATGAAAATCATCACTTGGATCCATTATATACATCCATCTAGCATCTAAGTCCAAGAGGAGATCAGAAAGAAATGAAACTAGGTGAGGTGAACAGACCTCCCACACTAGTGTAGTTGAAAATGACTAAAAGCCCCAGACACTGCTACTCATAAATAATAAAGAAAAGAGATTGTGCAGTATTATGAGGGTTTCAACTCAGAAAGTAGGAGAACAAGTAGATCTACTCATATATTAATCAATAATTCTTAAGAACTGAGATCTAGTCTCCTTATACAAAATACAAGAGAACCTGGGAAGGGTTTCTTGTCATACACTCTGCATACAAATGTGATCTTAAAAAAATTACCGAATAACCACTGAAACAATGAAGAATGAGAGTGTATAAGGCTGAAAGATGTCTAATATGATGTAGATCCCTCAAGGGCTTCCTCCCATGAAAGGATGAACCTCTCAATCACAAGAAAACACTGCAACGGAGCCACTAGACCATCCACTAAAGCTACCTCAAAAAGTAATGCATTCCCTAGCTAGAACAATGCTAGAAATGTCAGGGAAATGTGTGGCCTGATGCCAAAGATCTAAAATGAGCTCAAGACCTCTCCAAACAGATCTCTGAAGTGAAGGAAACCCCCCTGCAATGGAAAACTAGCTCAGAAGGTGGGATTCCAATCCCTCCATTGCTGCACCCTACAACACTATACAATAACCTGCAGAAATTGTGCGGATGAAGTAGGCTGAAGCTTGGCCTAAAAACGTGATGTGTAAAATGAATGAAAAATCTCCCAAGAGGCTCCTTAAGGAAAGAGGTGGGATTCCAGCTCGGGAACACCCGGTGCTAAACAACACAACAACCCTACTAAACAGCAAGAGGAAGCAAAGTTTGAGAGACCCAAAATAATAATCTCAAAACATCCAAAATAATGTTGCCATCCTCTTCCTTAAATAAAATTTGTGCTTTCTTTCCCTTGGCCCCACCAAATTAGGTCATTTACATCAAGAGATTCAACTCCCTCCAAAACTACATTATTCCTTTCTTGATCCCTGATCCTCCACATCTGCGTTGTTGACTTGGTCAAAGTAAACTGAATCAACTTGATATTATCCATGTTCACACATGGAGGTGTTTTATTAAGCTTATAGGAGTGTCTCCTTTCACACTTGAAGTGTTTTTATTCCTCCTTAGGAGACTTATGGGCTTTTATACCCATTTATTCACCGGCCAAAGATATTTCTAACTGTAATGTTTCGTTTAGCTTTGAGGCTAAAATTTGGGAACATTACAGAAAGGAAGCCCAAACTGATACGTTGTTAAAAATAATTTATCACTTGAAACTTCAGAAGAATTTTAACACAAGAAATAGTTAAAATGAAGGAGTGCCTATTAAGGATTTTAACTCTTATTCACATATGTAAAAAGAGACCTGCAACCATTACTTAATTTTATTCATAGACAAAAATTACAGAATGAAAAATAGAGAAACATATTAATATCAACAAGTTCCAAAAACTTGCTCTTCATTCATTAATCATTTGAAAATTCCGTAAAAAATTTTCAGCCTCTAGGTCCAAAAACTTGGAACCCCCACCCCTCTTCTTGCCTCTGCTTTTATATCTACCATATAATCTGACTTCCTAACTACTACGATCAGTTTTAAAACTGATTCTTGAAGTATTTTAGGAAATTTTGGAATTAATTAAATTTAAAAAATAGTTTTTTTAATATTATATATAATATATAACATAAAATCAAAATAGAACCTCACCCTGCTGCAAGTTAAAGAAGGACGAATAGTACATTTTGGGTCCCACAATTATACTTGTATGCATTATTGAAAAAATCACACATGGTTTTCGAAAACCAATTATTCCCTATGGAAGCACCTGTAGCAATTTCTTGAGAAGGGGCTGAGTGATGTTGCATTGCATCGTAGCCATCGATTTGTGAATAGTGGTTCAAGACAAACCACTTTACGGGGGCACTATCTCACATAAGTTTAGAGCATTTTGTGATGCTACAAAACCATAGGATCTGGGTTGGATGATCCAAGTAATTGATTTATTACTTGAGCTAGACTACTACCATATTATATGCATTTTCTTCCCTTCTTTTTCATGCAGAGTCTCATTGATCTTTGAGTTTGCATGCACTCAAATTACAATATTTGAATAACTGACGAAATATCTTAAACTGCTTTGAATTTTTAAACAATTTTCGCATTAAAGTCAATTGGGAATATTCTGCATAAAACCTAGATCACAAAATTTTAAAATTTTCCTTTGTTTGCATGCAATTTGAAATCGAAAATCATGACTTGAGAAGATCTGCGTTTTCTGTGCAAGTAATTTTCCACTCTCAAATAAAATCTTGATGTTGGGCAGTTCACATCTCTCCCAATCACACCAAGATGCATTATATTACCATTGGAAGAAATTGTTGGTAGACTTGGCTGATCAAAACCATTTCTTGCCATTTCTGCCACTTCATAAGAGGAATTCACATCCATACAAACATTTTTATCTTGAGAAAGGCTCTTGTCATTATTAAGAAATCAAAAAAATTCAGACAACGATGGAGCTGGCATCATCGCCTTTAGATATTCAATCCTATCTGAAAGATCTGACATTAGATTTTTTAAACACACTAACGTCATCATTCACGACACTTGTAGCTAGTGTACCATTTATAGATGCTATGTCAGTTGTTTCCATATGCCAACTTGCAAAAGGCTTTCTAAGTTTAGTTAGTTCAAATAATAGCTCGAGATGTTTCTCCTTCTTTTCCTTCTCCTCAATTATAATTTCATAGAGTTGGAATCCATTTTTTTTTTATATGCTGCAGAACAACTTTCCCCAAAATATGATAAGGCATAATATTTCCTCTAGCTTTGTTAATAAGTATCGTTCATAGGATATGCAAGGCAGCATAGAGCTTGCTGGATAGGGTTGGATTAATTTGTGACTGAAAAGGAGGTAACCCATCTTCAACTAGGGAATTTTTATTTGTTTTAGGCAACTGAAATTTCTTTAATGAAGCAACTCCCTACCTAATACTTTTTCCACCTCCATGAATACCCAAAATTTCATGATTGTACCTTTTAATTTGTTGACACGTTGAGCCATGAAACACATCCAAGACATGAGACGAGGAGAATCGTTGAGCAACATATGTTGAGCTTGTGGTTATCTTCTTGAACATGTTCTAGTTCTTCTTAATTTTATAATAATTTTTCCTCAACAACTTTGAATTTCTAAGAACCTCTCTCGACTTTTAGATGAGTGAAATTGTGCTACAACACCTTGTAAAGCAGTGGCCTTATCGGCTGAACCCCAAATATAAGCAGAAGGTTAAGGAATAAATCGATAAAATGCTCGCCAAAGGTATTACCGAGCTTTTCGAGTAGTCGAATTGGGTAAGTTCAATGGTGGTTTAGGAAAATAAAACAAACTGAGAAATACGAATTTGTGTGGACTTACGCAAGCTAAATGATGCCTGCGTACATGACCCCTTTCCAACACCATTCTCCAATGAGATCCTGGATAGCATAGGAGGCCAGGAAGCATACTCATTCACTGACGCGTTCTGAGGATACCATCATATCAGAATTGCACCAAAATATCGCAGCAAAACTACATTTTCCACTGAATGGGGATCCTTCCAGTATGCTGTAATTCCATTGGGAATCAAGAATTCCTCTGTTATCTTCTCGCGGGTAGTTGTCACGGTGTTCAAGGAATTCGTCCACAAATTTATAGAAGTGTATTTTGATGATTGTACTGTCTTCGGCTTAGTAAACACGCACATTTCAAACATATGCATGATGTTGGACGCTTGCCAAAAACACTAGATTTCCCTAAATATCAAGAAATGTATCTTCTGCATACCCTTCGAAATCTTGCTCAGACATATAGTTTGCTGACAAGGTTTGATGGTGGACCCTGCGAAAGTGGTCGTTATCATTAATCTGATAGTGCCTACAACTTAGAAATAGCTGCATTTGATCCTGGGACATACAGGATACTACAAAAAATTCATTCAAGGACACACATTGATCACAACACCTCTGGAAAAGCTGCTTAAGAAGGATGTTTCATTCTTCTGGGATGACGAGTGCCAGAAGAGCTTTGAGCTACTCAAAGAAAAGATGGTATATGCACCTATTCTTATTTTTCCCGATTGGGCAAAGGTATTTCATGTTCATGTTGATCCTTCGGGGATTTCCCTAGGAGCAGTCCTTACGCAGCCTGGTGCCAGAAACATTAATCACCCAATCGCATTTGCTAGTCGAAAACTCTCAAATGAAGAGTGTAATTATGCCACCACGGAGAGGGAAGGGTTGGCCACGGTCTATGAACTACAGAAGTATCGGCACTATCTGTTAGGAGGACACTTTAAGATGTTTACAAATCATTCAGCTTTAAAGTACTTGGTGAATAAGCCTGTGTTGGGGGGGGAATCTGCAGATGGTTGTTGCTATTTCAAGAATACAATTTTGAAATCATAGTCAAGCCAGGGAAGTTGAATGCTACACCGAATCACTTGTCCCAAATTGAGACGGGCGAGGAACCCACTAACTTGGAGGAAGGATTGCCTAATGCGTAGTTGTTCGCCATTAAGGTCATTGATGTGCACTTCGGTGATATCATTCAGTTCCTGACTATAGTAATGGCACCTGTAGAATATTCAGTACAACAAAATAAGGATTTGGTTACTCGGGCGGTAGATTTTACCATTATTTTAGGTCATTTATATAAACTAGGAGCTGAGGAAGTGCTGCACAGATACGTTCTAGAGCATGAAAGGCACACTATCTTGGCAGAAGCTCACAAAGGCATAGCAGGAGGTCACTATGCAGGCAAGGCAATGGCACAAAAGATCTTGCGGGTTGGGTTATGGTAGCCTACCCTGCATAGTGACTCTCACGACTATTGTAAAGCCTATGATACGTGCCAGTAGATAGGAAGGCCATCACGTAGAGATGAAATGCCTTTACAACCGCAAATGGCTATGCAAGCCTTTGAAAAATGGGCATTTGATTTTGTGGGACCAATCAACCCACCAGGGAAAAAGATAAGCGCGTGCTACATAATTACTACCACTGATTATGTAACCAAGTGGGCCGAAGCACAAGCGGTGAAGGATTGTACTGCAGATATTGTTGCGCACTTCATGTTTGAGCACATTCTGACTAGATTTGGATGTCCAACGATCCTTATGAGTGATAGAGGTATGCACTTTGTTAATGAAATAATACAAGGTTTGACTAAGGAGTTTTGGATGCATCATTGGAAGAGTACCCTGTATCATCCACAGGCAATTGAAGCGGTCAAAGCTTTTAACAAAATATTGGAGAAAGCACTGACTAAGGTCTGCAACACCGAGTGCAGTGATTGGGACGTGCGCATCCTATTGGTTCTTTGGGCCTATCAGATGACCTACAAGAATCTAATAGGGAAAACCCCATTCAGGATGGTCTATGGCAAGGAGGCCATTATGCCGATGGAGTATATTGTTCCTAGTTTGCATATCGCAACATTTATGAAAATGTCAGAACCTGACATCATGGAGGAGCGTTTAGGGCAGCTTATGGCTTTGGAGGAAGATCAGTTTATTGTTATTTCCATCATCAGGTTAAAAAGGCCCACGATAAGGCATGGCATGATTGACATATTCACCAAAATATGTTCGTAGAAGGAAAATTGGTCCTCTTATATGATAGCTAGTTTGTGAAACACCAAAGGAAGTTTCAACAGAACTGACTTGGTCCCTACACAGTTAAGGAAATTATGGATGGTAGAGTTGTTAGGCTAGCTATCCTGTGTGGAGATATGCTACCAGGCTATGTCAATGGTAGCTGGCTCAAACCATATCGGATCAAATGAGTATATGGCCAGAGTAGCTATATAGAGCAGGATATGCCCACCAAAGAAGATGAGTATGACTAGGGTATGTACAGGAAGCAACCACAAATTTGGAAGCCTGAAGGGGTGCACAGGAGGTGCATGTGTCTGTTCAAAGCGTATCAGGTGTGCTAGGAGCGCATGGTTGTGTTGGGTGCACAGGAGGTGCGAAAACTAGCTGATGGAACAGTAAAAGTGGGTAACAAGCTAAAATTACCATTGAAAGGAGCGGGCGACCGACATTTAATGAAGAAATTTCTAGAGATTTTTTACCATTTATTTTATGGTAAGTTTTAATTAAGATTCACCTAATCGTTAGTGGATCTCTACGGTTATAAAAGGGGAAGGATCGGTTGAGTGATGGTTTCATATATTTTTCCTTGTTTGTGCTCTGTAGGATTATGCTTTAAGATAGTCTGGGCCTACTGTGTTTCTTTCATGTCTGAACAGCCTACCCCCTCTAATAGTAGCCACCCAAGGTTGGGATTCATTTTTCGCGCCAGAATGATGGCCACCAACCCTATTGAGCCCTCACAGAAGACAGCCTCATCAGAGCCATAAACCGAGGAAGTAATAGAGGTCGAATCGGAAGCCGAAGCAGTCATCTCTACACCACCTCCAGCAGTGAAGAAAGGTGGAGAGAAAGCGCAAGGTTTAGGGAAGCCTGCAAAATAGGCTAGGGTAAAACCCTACACTTCTCCCCGCCATATGAAGTCACTGCAAGGGTCAGCCCTGGCAGGCTCACCTAAGCCAGCAAGGCGCCCTCTATCTGATAAGGAACAGGCCTAGGTCACTCAACCAATCAATTAGTTGCCACCATTTGTCCAGCCTTGCAGGCCCTCGACCTGCACGCCAATTAATCTTGATGGCCTGATCACCTACTTGCAGATTTCGCTGACCCCGTGCAAGGTCGCCGTCATTGGAAAACCCTTTGGCAAGCTTCATGAGGTAAAGTTTGACAATCATGACTTGGCCAACTATGAGGCCTTTCCCCAGCTGGCACCTAAGTTTTACTTGGAATAGATACTGGAATATGATAGGGTACAGGTTGTCTCTATGCACTGGGTACGTGGGTTGGCTAGTTTTGGGCTATTGAACCTACTAAGGATGCCACATTTTGGCCACTACAATGTTACATATTGCTTGGTGTGCGAGTTGCTCACCTTGGTCCATTATGGTAGCTTGTGGATCCGGGACCGTATCCCTATTTACATTGCGCTAATTCACTAAATTACTGGCCTCCATATGGAAGGGCCTGACCAGATGTTGTGGGTGGGCAATAAGTATGAGCAGAAGATCACTGACAGCGTGCGCGAGATTTACCATGTACTACGGAATACTCGGGGATTCATAATCAGTACCATCAGTGACCCGGGGACGCAGATGGGTACATTGTTGCTAGCATGCAAGTTGATGCGCAAGTGCCAAGCCACTACCACCCCCTCATATGTCATTCAGTTGGCAGGACAGTGCAAAAAAGGAGTTTGCTTCAATTGGGCCCAGCACCTGTGTAACGAATTTTTGACAAATGTCTGTGAAGCCTAGGATCAGGGGCACCCATTCTACTATTCATGGCTGCTGCTGTTAGTGTCCCATAATTTGGTAGATTGGTAACCCAAATGGCAGGGTAACATCAGACCAATCATTGGAGTCCTAGGACCTAGCCTTCCTGGACTCAGAGAGGGCTCTCCCTATGGTGTGAAGGATGTGAATTTGTTCGCTTTGTATGTTAGATTTTAGGCTAGTTGTTAAGTATATTTTAGTTTGTTTTGGTTTTGAGGTAAAACTGATCAAGTAGGAAAAATGGAAAGAGAGTTCATCAAATAAACAGGGCTATGGGGTCAGATAAAGTCAAGGATTTCTAAATGATGGACAAGGTGTACTGTAGCGTTGATTTAGCAAGGTCAATGGATCCTTTGGGTGAGGTATGAGGTGAAATGAACATTAATTTTGTGAAAAAATGAAGAAGTCTTAAACATATATAGTTTGAAAGCAAATACTCATGAGGTAGAGCAAACCATTAATCTCTACGAACAATACTCAAACTGAAAAACATGAAAGATAAACATTCAGGTGAGACATAGAAGCATAAGAACTCCTAACTTTAGAAATTCACCTTCAACTGTTGGGAAAACATATAAGATAAACAAATAACTTAATATATGAAGAGGGAACTCCTAAACAACATATATCAAACTATCGGGAACCGTGAAACAAGTTGGTAAGCATGGACAAAGGGCAATATTGAATGAGACCTCTTTGACTTAACCTAAGCAATTAGTATTTCATAGAAAGGTTTCAGAAATAGAGTTTTGAGAAGTTCAAATACGCAGGGCATACCTTGAATCAGATTTGATAGCTAACATACTGACCATTAATGAAACAAATGAAAATTTCTTGGTGGACCTAAGGAGTAGTTAAAAATTCCTTATAATGACCAAGAAGAAGAAAACATCAAAGCTGTAATAAACAAGAGGTTTGAGGTGCTTCCATGAGCATATCTCAAACTATAATTTTCTTATCTACAACACATAAGAAGCATGAAACATTAATGAAAACAATAAGACATAAACAAATCAGGGAAACATCACCATTCACCAACTTATGGAATCCTGCACACAATGCTCCTCCACCATCAAGCCAAGCAAGACATTCATCCACTTCATAAAATGAATATTTTCTCCAAGCTCATAAAACTATGTATTGCTCTCAACATGTCAAGTTCTCCCTGTTCTTTACAATGAGTCCTCATGGTTTATATAAGCCAAGAGGAGAAAAATCTCACTAGAGAAACTAGAAGGCCATTGGCCAAAGCAAAATATCTAAAACTGTCCTTGAGGCCTTACAAGGTCCAAGGCACAAAATATCTCTTCAAAATATCCTTTTCGGACCAAAATAGCAAAAATATTGAATTTTAGGCTCTGAAAGACATGATAGAACTTTCCTAATGCACATTTTCCTTTTCCTCACATAGGAATGTAGAAATATGTCTATGTTTTTGTAAAATTTCCAGGCGCGCAGCACCAAAAAAGGCCTTTTTGCAGCAAGGTTTTGGAGGCCTTCTGGATATCGAAAAAGGCCTCGTGATGGCTCTTTGGAAAGATATGGATGTCTACTTTAGAAATATACTTATTTTTTCTCAATAATATTTCTATAAGTTTCCCAAAGAGTAGAAAATTTTCATATTCCCAGGGGCATAGCACCTGTTCAGAAACAGTGGCAGAAAGGTGAAAAAATTGTTTTTTTTGGACTTTTTGAGGGACCAAAACAACTCCAAATGAGCTAAAATTTTGTGAGCATGCTCCTATAGTGCCAAGGAATCCAAAAATGTAAACTTTTCCTGCTGAGGATGCTTTTATATAAAGCGCAGCGTCTTGGGTGCTGTGCTCCTGGGCTTAAAAATTTACAAAAAACCAAAAAGTGTCCAATTTTGCTCAAAATTGGTGAGTGAATCCCTCAAGGGTCCCTAGAGACCTGTAGTGAAGCTTGAGCCAAAATTCCAAGCCTATATTGTTCTTGTCCATATTTTGGCACCGAGCGCCTCCTTTGGGCAGTTTTGAGCTTTTTCCTAGCAAACTGATTTCTCTTTTTATAATGCTCAGTCATCTTTCTCTGTAAGCCCAGATCCTTGTTTGCCTTCTCTAACTTAGCCACCAAATGCAAGTTTTCCCTTTCAATCCATGATTCATTGTCACGCTCAATTTCTAAGGCAAGGAGCTCAGTGAGAGGGCATTTCTGTGCTTGGGTTGATTCCTCCTCTCTCTGTTTTTCTAATGCTCTCCTAAGACCCATAGTCTTAGGCCTCTTCCTAGCTTGCCCTTCTTCTTCATCATCTTCTTCATCGTCGCCATGTACTCCTCTAGCTGTACTAGTGATTTATAAGATTCTCTTTTGTATTTGAGCATCTGGGCTTCATAAATGGCAAGTTTTCCACTCATTTTCTTGTTTTGTGTTTGTAGGAAATGAATGAGATATTTTGATCTTTCCAACTCAACCTCTAAATCTGTGATTTGTGCACTCCAGTCCTGCAGGAGATAATTTAGTATCCTAGTTTCATTTTCCTCATCACTTTCAATGTGGAAGAGTTCAAATTCCCTCTCTAATTCATGCCTAATTTCTTGTTCTTCCATTGCCTTCTTGCCTTTGTCCTCCATGGGCTTCTTACCCTTGTCTTTATTTGGAAATGCACCCTTGTATTTCTTTGGCAGTTTACCCCTGCTCCTCAATACCCTGGTGACATTGCTTTTCATTGTTTGAGTGACTTTTCCTTTCACTTTTTGGTGATTTTTTTCCTTCACTGGTCTTGAGGATGAGTGCATGCCCCCTTTCCTTTTGGAGGCAGAAAACACATGCCTCCTACCTTTCCGATAAGGGATGATGAGAGGTGTTACAAACTGGGCTTGTTCAATCTAGTCACTTACAACCCTAGGACTGTATTTTTCTTCGAGAATGTTTTCTATGGGTGTCCCTTTTTAACTTTGCTATTGGCAGTCCCTTTTATTATCAATCTCAACATTTTTCATGCTTTCATTACCAGGAGGACCTTCAAAAGTGTCATACTTTGTTTCTGCATTATGGGAGGCGCCTAGGTCTGACATATTTTCATATTCAGGAATGCCCATGTCTTTACCTTTTTTACTGATGTTTTGACTGTCAAAATCCCTTGGATCCTTCACATCACTTCCTTGTTTATTCAAAAAAACTCTAAAAACTGTCTCTGGACTATCTGCATTAATCTGGTCATTGTCATGATTGTTTTCCTCTTGTTTGGCACTGTCTGTTGTGAGGCTGTTAGTGTCTTTTTCTTCACTATGAGTCCCAGCATCTTGTCCTCCTTCCTCAACATGGGTATCACTGCTTAAATATTTGTTTTCTTCTTGGTTCTTATCGTTATCTATGCTGTTTTTTTTACCGTCTTCCCTTTGGCTATCTTCCTCCTTGCTTCCTTCATCTTCTCCATCACTGTTTGTATCATGATCAACACTATTTTTCCTCAAGGCCTTCATGATATTTTCCCTCACTGTTTGTATCATCTCCCTTGTCTTCATTATTTTGGTCATCACTCCTTGGTTCATCTTGATTATCATTGTTTTCTTCAGGGCCTCCGTTGCTTTCTTCAAGGCCATTTCCTCCTTCTTTATTTTCATTATTTTCTTCCTCATCTTCATCACACTCTTCCTGTATTTTATCACAATCTTCCTCACTTTCATCACACTCTTCCTCACTTTCATCGTCATCTTCCTCATGTTCCTCATATTCCTCACACTCTTCCTCACTTTGATCATCACTTCTTTCTTCCTGATCATCAGTGCTTCCTTCAGGGCCACTACTGCTTTCTTCAGGGCCAACATTTCTCTTTTTCAGGGCCACTACTGTTTTCTTCATGGCCACCTTTGTTTTCTTCAGGTTCAATTTTATCAGGGGAAGGTGTTTTAAGAAGTCTTGTTTGGGAGAGTGATTCATGGGAGGAAAGTGAATCATGGTCAGTGGAGGGCGATGAAGGAGTATGAGGAAGATTTTGAGAAGAGGATGGAACATTTTGCAGTGGGATGGAGGATGAAGTGGTGGAGTCATCATGGGAAATAAAGGCTTCCCAAGGAATGCCTTGATGCTGCAGTTGGTGAGTTATAATGATTTTGACAAGAGAGTAATGAAATAGGCTTGCCATCTGCTGGGCTCGGGGCTTCTTTTTCATGATGGTGGGAATTTTTTCAATGCTTTTGTAGAGGAAATAAGGCATGTTCAGTAGCTTGGTCCTGGTGAAGTGCATGAGGATCCTAATATGATAGGAGTAGATTCAAGAGAACCTACCATCATAGGTAAAGTATTTCATGAAAATCTTCATGAGGAGGGCATATCTATCCAGTAGATGTGAAAAAGGAAAAATGGCTTTACATGCAACTTGACAACTAGGTTTTAGAAAAGGATGATAATGGATCAAGTCAAGATGTTTCTATTTAAAACATCTCTCTCCTATGCAAGGCATACCAGTAGCTTTAGAGATAGCTTTAGGGGTAAACTCAAACCTTACCCCTGCTAGATGAACTTTATGCCTGTGAAGCCTTAGGGAAAATAACTCTGTTAACTGAGGATGGCTCTTTACTTCTTGTACCTTGTTGCAGAAATAAAAACACCGTAATTCTTGGAAATTAGATAAGAAAGAAGGGGAGGCTCTCAGCTCTTTGGTGTCTGTAGGCTCAAACCTATTGGGATTCCCTCCTTTCTTAGACTGTCTTCTTGGTATTTGAGGCTCATCACTTTCCTCTTGAGACATAGTGATTACTTTATCCTTTCCTTCAATTTTTTAAACAAAAGGCTCTTTTTCTGATGAAGTGATGAGGAGAGAGGTTTTTAGGAGATTTGGACCTCTAAACATGCTTATATGATTAACAGAGAAACAAGTGGCATTTCCATTCAAATTTTTTCCTCAAGATTTCTTTGACACCAACCTTAGTCCTAATTGGTGCTTTTATAACTTAAATAATGATGAAGAGATGCTAATTTATGAAGAATACCTTTTAAAACATGCCCTCATAGAAAAATGCAGGTTCTGGGAAAAATGTTCAAATTTTGGGCCTTTCTGTAAATTTTTGGTTGGTGTTGTGCTTTTCCTCCAGGTGCACAGTGTCGTGGCTCGGGTGTTGTCTGCATGAGGAGTGTGCGACAGGCGCAGTGGTGGGGGCGCAATTTCCTGGCCCAGAAATTGTTTGCACACTGAGTTGTGATAGGCACAGTGGTGGGCATGCAGCGTCGTCAGCTCAGGCGGTCTCTGCACGTGGAGTGTGTGACAAAAACAGTGGTGGGCATGTAGCGCCTTCAGGCCCAGGTGGCCTCTGCACGCGGACTTGGGCGCTATCAGGCGGGAGTCCCTGCATGCTGGGCAGGGAGAAGAACACACAACACCATTCTTCAAGTGCGCACGGTCCATTTATAATTTGCATTGCATGCACCTATAGCCGCGCAACTCCCGTCTACAGGCGCGCAACATCTGTGGAAAATTTCCCAAGGATGCTCTCCAAAGCTTCAAACGCACTTCTCATTTTTCAAAAGGTGGAATGAAAAGGAAAGAGGCCATTAGGGTTGTTTATACTCCTTTTTGAAATAATTTTGAACAAAAAACCCACTTCTCTAAAGTTTTAAATTCATCTTTGCATTGTCTCCCCTTGACTGTCTTTTTAGTGCCTTAGCTCTTTTTTGGAGCCAGACCTTTTGCTATTTCTCTTTACCACTCCCTTTAGCATATGAGAACATGATTAGGCTTATCATGGCATTTTTCCATTTGCAAGGTGAATTTTTCAACTATTTTTTCCTCCATTTATTTGAATCAAGTCTGTGACTGGTGCCTTTGTGTAACATTTTAACTTTCAAACTTTGATTTTTCTCTTTTTAGTGCAATGGCACTCAGTGCCTTTTAAAAATCAAATTTTGTGACCTTTTGGATTTTGAATCACATATTTTGATCCAGTGGAGTTTTGTGCTTCTCACTTATCTTTAGAAGATAACTTAGGAACCTTTTTACACCCTCTGTTGTTGATGAAGGAGGTGCTCATTTTGACTTTTCATGCCTATCTGCTTTATTATCCCAATTTTCTGAAACTGTTTCCAAATATCTTCCACTGTGGGTTAAAAAATCAGATATTGGCATTTTCACACAAACTATACCATGCTGCTTTTCCTCTTCAATGTGACTTTCTTCTTTATAGTGGTTTTACTCTCTTCTTTCATCTGATGGTGCATTTGACAGCCTTTTTATTTTTCGCAGGGGCGCGGAACAGGGTAGTTGTCCCTTTCCCAGTTATGCTTTGAGGCCCAAACTGTCCTAATGATCTTTTGTCAAAAAGCACCATGCCTTTTCATATATTATCGACCTTTTGAGATTTACACAGAGGTTTTTATAAGCAGTAATTTACCTCTTATAATGACATCAAGACCTTTGTAGTAGTCTCTAGCTCACTGTTGTGCCTTTTAATCACTGTAGATGACCTTTTGAGACCTTTTAGGTATCCCTAAATTATCTGTGTAGAGAAACTCTTGATTTTCCTTGTGACTTCCAGCTCACTGTAACCTTTATTAAAACTGTCAATGACTTAACTGAAACTCTCTTTGGTGCCTCTCTTTGGCTCTATTTTGCTTTAGATTAAACATCAAGACATCCCTGGAGAAATGCATTTGATACGATGGCTTATTCTTGGCATATTTCACTGTTGGACCAGGAGGACCACCTTGGAGATTTTTTGAGCGCCTTCTTTAGAAATATGACAATCTCAGATCTATTTCTTATGATTTTACCCTTGATTCTATGTGAAATAGTAGTGCATAAAAAATGATGGTGCATGACCTAGGGAAACCTAATTGACTTGTCTACAAGGTTTTTTAGGAAAGGGATTTTAACTGATGGTTAAACAACATATTTTTTTGAACAAGATGCAGGGTTTTTAGATATCCCACTTATGCACCGTCACCTATAAACCTAGACATTTTTATGGTACTTTGAAGGGCTTTCTAGATAGAATTTTGATATCAACAGTGACTTGGGAAATTGGAGAGTAAGAGGGAAAACTTGGCTTAACTTGGCCAGACAAATTTGTGAAGTAAGAAGGCTTAGGCATCAGAGGTAGAATGCTATAGACAGAAGTAACAATCATGGATAGAGTAAGGCTTATTAGTCCAGGATGGGGTCTTGACAGGATGATCAATCTAATCATACCAGACAAGAGAGGAGGGAGAGTGAAAAAATTTCTTTGACGGGATTTCTAAAAGACATTAAGATTCTTTGAATTTGGTTTCTAGAAAACCTGGAAAAAGCATATAGTCATCTAAACAAGTGAAAATTCCTGATGACTAATAGCTGCTACTCATTGTCATAGAAAATTTTAGGGGCTAATATTCGCAGGTGGGCTAATTTTCCATGGTTTTTCCAAAAAAAAGATTCACCAATTTCCATTTTTTTATAAAACTGATTCGCCCAAATTTTACAATATAAAATTATTTTAAATTAAAAATCGCCAAAATTATATAGACAATATATATAATATCATTATAAATTTGAATAATTTTACAAATACATCAATAAAAATTTTATAGTTTGCATATTAGGGACTAGTGAGATTCACCAATTTTTTTAACTTCAAGATAATTTTTCATCCTTAAAATTATCCCTGCTCATTGTGTTGGTTGCATGGGAAGCACTGAAAGATTCAGTCCTCCCCGAGATCACTCCTAACATGTGCGAAGGAGCACGCTATGCCAACTTGTGGGATTCCAAGGACGTGCAGCGTATCAAGGAAAACCAGTTCTTCTAGGTCCTTTTTCAGAGAAACTTGGAAACAACCATCAATTCTTGACCGCGCTTGTCTCCAGTAGTGTATGACAAGTATAAAACCATCGCAGCATTTCAGATCACCATGCACCACATCCAAATCAAAGCACTCAAAGATAAATCATGGGTCTCGCTCCCATATATGGCTAAAGACGAGGATATTGATCACATCGTCGCTACATGGTCTCCGCAGTGGAAGATTGGAATCAAAATCGGTACGGTGGGAACCACAGGGGCGAGTGCTGAAAAGGTTACCCCGACTACCATAGCCAAAGGAACTGGTGAATCAAGAAAATTCATGAGGAAAGAAGGGACAGTAGGATCACAGCGGGATTCGCAGCAAAAAAGGAACATCGGAAAGGACGCAGACACACAGAATGATTTGTAGCCAGATAAAAACACAAAGAAGGGTGTGGAAGTGTCATCATAGAAGGGGTCGCAGAAAAATCTAGGTATAGAGGGCCAGGAGACTGGAGGTGTTGACTCCCCTAGAGGAACAAATCATACAGGTGAAACTGCTAAAGGGCCACGAAATAAGCAGTGCTCTCAGCGAACAAAACACGATGAAATAGTTACACTCATGGAAGGCGACCTTGAACAAATCACAAATGCAGTCACCTGGGCCACGGAGGATAGATGTATGGCTCTGGGAGACCAGTAGAAAGCCATGGTCGACTCAATTCAGGTCGAGCTCTGATCCCTGCAAGTGAAAACGAACATACTGCAAACCAGTTTGGTCCAGGCCCGCTCAGCCTCCACAACTCGTAGTACGACACTTGTTGCAGTATAAAGTTGCCTCTGTCCCCTGCCAGGCGTAGCCTTCATAGTAAGTCCACCCAAATTGGGAGCACAAGTCCAAGCCTATGCAGAAGTTTAGCTGGATATAGTTAGGTTTCCACATGATTCAATGTAGGTTATACATAGCTCTTTGTTTAAAAAAATTCAACATAAGGACCATCAGGTCCACCAGCGGCTCAGCACAGTGGAGCAAACCATTGTAGAACAGACGACTGAGATAAACAAGGTACAGGCTGTGCAGATGGAGCTGGAGCATTTAATTGGTACACTCTGCGCAGATGTTACTAATGAAATACCAGCCACAGCTACCCCCCAAGCCAAGATCGAAGGGCTGGCTGCAACCTTAAGAGCCTTACGATTAGAGATTGATGTCATCAAAACTTAGATGGAACAGAAAATCGCAGACTTGTAGGCCAAGATGCAGCCAGAAACACCTCCGGAGGTTAGGGCCCAGTGAGCTGTACTGGTTACAGCTACCACGAATATGATCATAGGCCAAATTTCTTAGGGCGCCCAATTATTGGACACAACAATGCAGCTCTGGACCAAGGTACAACGTGATCCTCTCCTACGGGAAATTAATCAAACATTGTACCAGAAGGAAGAGGAGTTCGATCAATTGGAGGCTACCTTGAGTACATTGGTCCCTGCCCAATGCTTGGCCTGACTGTGCACCAGCCAGGCCCTTAGAGACGACGTGGAGGCCCTTTGATAGTGGAAGCAAACACTGAGTGATCACCTCAAGCCATGGGCAGACAAGGCCCTCAAGTTGTCCCACGATGTTGATGTTTCCATAAAATAGTTGAACCAGACATTGGAGAGCATCACAGCTGCTACAGAAGGCCCAACTGCACAGAAGTTGGTAGAGATAGCTCAGACCGCTCCTGCGCAAAGCAAAGGAGTGCTGCCACCATTAATTGATGCAGTCAAGTAGCTTCAGGAAAAGATGGAGGACCCACGACCTCCATGACTCGGGACGAGTCACAAGATTGTGTTGGGGGACTTTTGGAATAGGGTCTCCTAACGTTGCAATTTTTTTCCATTTTTGTATATTTTTGTAATATTTAGTCTAACGTAGGGGTTTTGGGGTGGGTCAAATCCCATAATGCATTGTAACGGGTCAAGGGTAGACCAAGATTCCACAAACCATGGTTTGTGGACCATTGGATGCGTAGGCTAAATCGGTATAAATAGATAAACCTTTTTGAGTCATAGTTAAGAAAAGAATGGAGATTGATGATAGTTGTGAATTGTTAAATTTGTTTGGGTTGCCAGGGTAAGGACTCCTACTGCCTGTGTGCAGACCCTGCTAGCTATGTGTGCATGTTGTGTTGGATTCTATTGGGGTTTTGGAGGCTAATATATCTGAATCTGGTTAGAGTACCTCTGCATTATCTAAGTTTATGTATTACCGTTGATGCGAACTGTTGAATCTATTACACTTACTGTTGGTTATTCGTTGTTGTTGCAGATCTATATTTATTATAATACATAGTATTACTGTGATCTATTGTCATGTTTTTATACCTGTGATAGTGCTGATGTGGAAGTATTGATTAGATCTATGACTGATAATAACTCTGTTAACTGTGGACTATACTGATTAGTGAACCTGGGAATATATATGTTTTATAGCTGTGAGAGTATCCTTGTTCCTGTTATATAAATCTATGATCTGTCGATTACTGCAATTATAGTTGTTGTATTGGTAGCTTGGTATTACGCACGTGGATGCGAAGGTAATTAGTAGCTAGGAGCTCTGCGATATAAGTCTATAACTAGATCTTTTATATACGAGGCTGGTAAGCTAGGAACACAACTCTGCTTGACTTACCTGCTCTCTCTCAAGGTGCGGAAACTTGGTTCCAGCACCCTCCCATATTGCTTTGGGTGAGAATTTGGCCTGCACAAGCAGGTCACTGCCGAAAGGGCCAGCAGTATAGGGGTTTTTTGGAAAACCTTAACCTCCGAACCTGGGTCAGGACCCCTCGAGCCAACACAATGGCAATTGTGTACAGATTCTTGCAGTACTCCTCCAAGCTGATTATTTTTCATTGGGAGCTACGAATCCAGGCAATCCTTTCTGATTTAGCAGGTTGAAATTGATGTGAAATATTTGGACAACACTGCCCAAATTTTGACACTTAGTCTCCAACTGATTTAACAAATTCTTCTTATACAAAACTTTCTTGATCTCCAGAATAGTTTCTATTCCATGTGTGATGTTAATCTGTTGTAATTCTACCTTGATATTTGAATTAAACACTTTAATAATGTTTGAGGATTTTTTTATTTTCTTCTTAAGTGTTTCCTTTTCTTCTTCAATGACTATTATAGCATCATTTTTCACCCTCTTGTGATTCATGATTGTCTCTTTGGCCTTGGGCACCCTTTCCCACAGACTTGAATAAATTTCATAAAAAACAGTGTTTCAAAACCCATACGCGGATATGCCCAGACTTTTCCGCGTGTATACGCGAGTCCAGAGATACTTTTCCATGTATGCCATTAAAATCATTAAAAATATATATTAAAAACCCTATTTTCGAGGTTGGGTTGATGTTTATTCCCGTAGTTCAACCACCCCATCCCATGGCCAACTGTTTCCAACTGATTGAAACTACTTTGAGGGAGTATAAAAGCCCCTCATATGCATGGCCTAAGGGAGGGAGAAAAATTATAGACATTATACTCTGTTGGATCCCAATTCAAGTCTGATTTCCCGTGCCTCCTGCGCTTCCCAGGTATTTATAGGAAACCCTTGTTTCCTGGAGATGTTCATCAGCTTATATGTCATCTCATGTGCACAAGTCTTGGAAGAATCCTAGCGAGGCAAGGGCTGGACAGATCCAGATGACGGTCTGTTCGAAGATCATGGAAGGATTCAGGTGATCTCTCCACCTTTCTATTATTGTACATGCTATTCGTAATGAAGAAGAACCATCTTGTTTCCGAATTCATGTGTTAATATCTGCTTATATATGTGAAAAGACTATTAATTAAACATTTATTATTGTTTATATGATGTTTCACATGGATTATACTGACATTCAGGAAAGATATATGCTGTGCAACTAGATTCCCGTACACGCTTCTTCTTGATTTTCAGGTTGAAGAGGAAGAAGATTTTTTGGGGGTTTGGACCCCACGGATCTACATCAGATGTAGGATCTACGGGTGAGTTCTACAACCGTTAATATCTAGTTTTTAGCGTACAAGTTTGGTTGTGTGAGTCCTTCTTGAATAGTATGCCTCGATCTGTGGAGGTTTTTGACCCAACGACCTCTAGGGAGTTATTTCCCGAAACAGAACTGGCGACTCCACTGGGGATCACATTCTTGTGATTCCCCTGTTGGGTGGTTCCAGTTGTTTTAAAGGTTCCCGACAGTTTTAATCATTATTTCCAGTCTAGTTAGTTTTTTCTCAGTTGAACTAAAGACCTGGTTCTTTAGCCAGGCTTGATCTTTTTATTTTTCGTTATTTACTTTTCCATACGCTAGTTTTCCTATATACAGTCACGTATACACGCAGGTTAAGGAAGTCGTGTATACGCGTGTTTCCTTTGCCACAGTCGCATATGCACGCCTGTTGCAAAAATTCTAAGTAGCGTATGCCTGAGAAAATTTCGAAATTTTTTATTTTTTGACTTTTTGGTCTTGTCTGCCTGTGGTGACCTATTCCTGCAGTGTCCCTTTAGTCTTTGGATTGTGTTGAAGGTGGTTACTGGTATTTTTCTCTCTTTTTTGGTTGAAGACCGGCTCATTTGGAAAATCTTGGTTTTTTTAGTGCTTGCATTTCTGGTTCGAGTAACAAGATCTCTTTTTGGAGATTCTTGGTTGTTCTACTTAATCAGGACAGAGAGCTTCTGCTCATATTCTCTTTCCTAACTTTATTTCTTGCTTTGCACTTTAATTTTTTCCTGCTTTTCAATTGGTTTTCTTGATTTCATTTGACTAGGTCTTGTTGCGATTTTTTTTTTTTTTTTGAAGAGTCATTTTTGGTTCTTTGAAGTTTTGTTTGCTACAAGCTTTTGCTATTATACCGGGTTGATTTACTAAGTTTCTTGTCTTCCTTTTGCTTGTATGAATCTTGCTACCAAATGGCATTATAAGATTTGGAGCATTTTTTTTGGAGTTTTTCTTGAAATTCGGAGATTGTTTGGCTTGGTAACTGGATAGTTTTCTTGGTCTTTTTGAAGTCTTCTTTTTATAAAAATCAAAAGCCCAAAAACATTTTGTTTTGCCATTGCTTTTGTTTTGCATTTTTGTTTTGGTTTCTTTTCATCTTCTGACGCCTTGTTGAAATATTTTGCCTCCGGTTTCTGTCTTTATCTGGGAAGAGAGTCTTCATTGGTTTCTTTCTCTTATTTCGAGCATGTTTTGGCATCTTTGTACTTAGAGTTTCTGGTTTGGGAACTAGCTTTGTGGACAGCTGAAAAGTGATAAAACTGTGGGATTCCTGAAGATTTCTCTTTTATTTGTTAGATATTTCATCTTAGAGTTGGCATGCTCTTAGTAATTTTCATTAGGTGCACTTGAACATTTGTAGTCTTTTTCATAAATTTTGCGAGCGTGAGGTTTGATATTTGAAAAGAAAAAATAGTCTCGTAGAACCCGTGTAGAAATTTCTTTTTATCGAAAGGAAATTACTGCATCTGCATGTAGCGTGGTTTTCATTAATTTCTTTTCTGCGTCATAAAACATCACGAGTTTCATTTCCATATTCCCTTGACTTAATATAACAGCCAACTAAAATAAGCGCAATAATTTAAAAAAACAACTAGCAAGTTTTTTATTAAGTGTCATACATCAACTAGCTAGGTTGTAGGGCCTTGGATTAGGTGAGTGGAGAGTTAACTCTCCAAGGCCGCTCAAACTAGAACATAGAATTTTATTAAATGAGCAAAATCCAACACCGTTAGGTGGACTAGGAAAGCTCTCCTCCAGAGAGTCAAGCACGAGGGAAAGCGAAGGCTGAGAAGAGATATACCCCTCTCTGATTAGATGGATCTTGCCTTAAGACTGTTCTGCCCAACTGCTGACACGGATTGGTGCCCTTAGTTTCCATTCCTAGGTATCACACAGGTGACTGTGGGGGGGAATACCCGTGGTACCTGAGGCAGACGTCGTATTACTTTCAGCAGTACTTCTGGAGGGTGCCCCGATGAAGCTTGGGTATTTGCACCGGCAAAGGTTGTTGTTAGGAGGTCAACGTAACTGTTTCTGTTACCTTCACTAGTAGATCTGGGCCATCATTATCCCAGACTATTTTCGGGAGGTCCTATTTTTCGCTTTCTCTTATTTTGGTGTCCGGTCCTAATAACCCGGAGCGGAAATACCTGAAGGCTGCTTGCTTGGTTGAATCTTAGGGATTTTTTGTAGTGAATTCTCTTTGCTCCTAGCTTTCTTAGCTTCATACTTTTTTGAGTCTAATTAATCTGTTAAAGTGGCTGATCAAGCACCTCATCGATCGAGGCAAATCCGGGGTTATCTCCCGAGAGTGTTGAGCCTTCTTCAAGAAGGCGTAGGAGTAATATAGCCGTTGAATATCACCCAACGGTATCTAATGTAGTGGAGAGAGATCCTCCGCTAGGGCTTGAAGGTTCTGTATTTGGTTCCGAGAGGAGCACTCCGCTCACCTCGAGAGTCTTATTTCCGCGAGAAGAAGAAGTAGAAGTAGAGGAAGTACCTCAGCCTCCTGAGTCAATTCCATCTCCTTTTCCTCCTAATTCTCCGTTTGTTGTTGAGTACATCGGACTTGAGTCTGCAAGACTAGAAAGTCCTTATCCATCTTATTCATACTTTTCAATGGCCACGACTGGGAACGCGGCTTCGGCTGTGAGTGCTGCAAGCATTCAGACTCCTACTTCGGTAGAAGGAGGAGGCACAATTGCTATATCTTCAATTGCTTCTAGTACTGTTGTGTTGGGCTCTGGTCACACCCAAGCACAAGCTTCTCAATATGGTCCCTTTTTTTTTGGAATGCCCATTAGTGGGATTCCTTCGTTTTCCTTTTCCACTGCTGTAGCTGCATCTGCACCCATGTCCTCTATGGCTAGTGGGTCGGCTTCTTTTTAAGGGTTCCACCTCAGAAGTGGGCATGTTCCTAGTTCAAATCCTTCCTTAGGGTCTTTTCCTTTTACTTCCCAGACTCAAAGTTTTAACCCTTGGTCTGGAGGTCATAGTTCGACTACCTTTACTGGTTGGAACCCTATATTTACAGCAGTGGGGGCAGGGAATCAGTTTTTCGCTGGTTAGCAAGGGAATGTTCCATTCCCTTCGTTAAGTACTTGTCAGGATTTTTCCCCTTTTTCTAATGCTTAGAACCCCTATTAGGGGGTTTCCTCTTCATTCACTACTTCAGTGGGGGGAACTGGTCCAGTTTATGGTAACTCTACGTTGGGAGGAGGTCCTTCTCCAAATACTGGGTCACAAGGATTGTCCTATGGCCCAACATTTTCTACGAGCTCTTTCTGGAAACCTGGTGTCTCATCAAATACAGGTTATTCTTTTCATAATGTTGGGAACCCATCCCACCAAAGATGGAATTCTCAGGCCTCTCCTCGTTTACCTTTTCTGGCAACTTTAAACTTGCCAGATTTATGGAAATTGACAAATGATCTAATCCGATATAGTCTGGGGTGGCCTCCGGTTCCTACCAAACTACCTTCAAACATTCCAAAGTTTGAAGGCAAGAATATAGAGGACCCGGCTGATCATATCACCACTTTCCATCTATGGTGTTCATCTAACTCCCTGATCGAGGATTCTATTAGGTTGAGGTTGTTTCAACGCACCTTGACTAGAAATGCTACCAAGTGGTACATTGAGTTAACTAGGGGTAGTTTTGCTACTTTCGGAGATCTAGCTACTATATTTCTAAATCATTTCTAGTTTTCTATTCGTTATGATGCCAGGACAGAACTGCTGGCCAGTTTTAAGCAGGACAAGGCAACCCACATTTCTGATCATATTCAGGAATGGCGGAGAAGGAAGAGGCTCATTAAAGCTTATATTCTAAAAGAATTCCTCTTGGAATGGTTTTTGAAATCTTTGCAGCCAGATATTTCTAAGGATGTATCCTTGTTAGGGGTATTTTCTGAGGAACATGCTATTTTCAGGGCCCAGCAGCTTGAATTGATATATTCTCAGTCTGGTGTCCTTCATAAATATTTGCCTGATGCTCCTCACTCCAAATTAGACTTTCCAATATTAAACCTAGTCCTCATGGTGATGGACTTATTGGGTCAATAAATAGCGGTGCAGCTAACCTGCTTAGTCAATTGCAACATTTTTCTATATAGTTTGCTTCTTCTGGTCAGGCTGTGCCTGCTGAGTCATCGCCTTCTCAATCTTTGTCGGTAAATTCCATCCAGAATTCTAACCCTAAAGGAAATAAAAAATCTGAAGGGAAGAAGAAGGGACGAAATAATAATAATAAAAAGGGCAAGGATGGGAAGGGTACTGCAAATAAATCCAACGAGCATGTTGGTGAGGGTCCAAAGGATAAAAATAAAGTGAAGTTTCCATGAAATTTATGTACTGGAGACCATCTTACTTACCTTTGCCCTAAAATTCAAGATGTGTAGCATTTGTTAGCTCAGCAGGGTTCTGCCAGTTCCCATGCTGTATTGACAAACCCTTTTCCCTAAGGGCAACAGCTAGTTGTTGGCGCGAATCAAAATACTGGGGCTTCCTATGGGGGCACCCAGGAAGGGGAAAATCCGTCAAACATATATATGATGAGTTCTCACGTAGATATCGCCACGAGATCCCATGATTATGGCGAAGCTGAGTCTTTGAAAGCCAAGGGTGCTCCCGATGGTACTGAACCACTTCATATTACGAGGCCTACTGTTGAGCCTATACCTCGGATGCAAAAAGCATCTACTAAGTATACGGCAATTAATCCAAATGCTAGGGCTGCCTAGAACTACTCTATAATAGAATATTTAGCGCAGAGCCCTTGTGCTATGTCTGCTCTTGAGGTGCTCAAGTCTTTCCCAGCTCAGCGCAGTGCTTTTCTCACTGCTATTGGGGCTATCGATCCAAAGAACTCTCTTGTGATTACATTTGATATGTCTAATTTTAAAAAGAGACTCCCGTATCATATGCTTTTCATATCAAATCATCGTTTCAGAAATTCAATATCTTTCATACGGTCATTGATGAGGGTGCTTCCACATGTGTGATGTCTCTCACATGTTGGAAGGGAATTGGATCTCCCGCAGCTATTCCCTCTGCTACACTTCTGACTGCGTTTGATGGTCATTCTCACAGACCGCATGGCATTATCCCAGCTTTGCCCATCTATGTTGGGGGAAAAATTGTAAATATAGAGGTTGAGATATTTGATGTAAGCTTGGACTACAACCTTCTGTTGGGGCGAAACTGGATTTATGAGATGGATGCTATTACATCCTCATTATTTTCGGATTATTTGTTTCCCTCACGAAGGGAGGATTGTTACAGCTGACCAACTGGATTGTTCTCTTGTAGACCCAAATGCATCTACTAAATCAACTATCCCAAAGGTGGATAATGCCAAGCTGCCTGTCGAGAATTTAGGGGTTGGAATGTATTCTTCTTTGATGGGTACTTTCGATATTCTACCTCCTATTGTTCATATAAATGCGATTTCATCCTCCAGGGTTCCTATTTGAAGAGAGTTCTTCAAAACTCATTATTTTTCGGACCCTTGGACCTTACCTTCTCCTACCTCCACATTAGTGGAAGGCCAAGTGGGTGGAATGGCATTTCCAATGTCTACAGCTGAGATCGCTTATCAATCTATTGTTGACTTTGCAGAGTATTTCCAGCTTCTCTTTCTCGAGAAGAGTTGGATGGCAATGTGGTTTCAGCTTGGACACTTAGTTCTTCTTCCACCCAGGATTTCCTTGATACCACTCTTCCATCTAAAGAGGCCATCCTGGAAGCTATGATTGGTGTAGATAGACAGTGGGATGATTTGCATCATTGGTCTTAATTTTTACCTGATTTGAGCGAAGTTGAATCGAGTTTTCCAAGTCCTTCGTCTTCTGGTCCTATTCACCTAGTCCTGAACCCTTTAGGATCAGCACAGGTGTATGCTGAAGCGAACATGGCTATGATTTCTCCAACTATCCCGGTGAACATTTCCAGAGATCCCAATGTTATAGAGAATGTCTTCATCGGAGCTGAATGTTCCCCTGAAGATATTCAGCTTTACACCGACCTATTTAAAGAGTTTAGGGATGTGTTCACTTGGTCTTATGAGGAAATGCCTATTATAGATCCATCTATTGTCCAGCATGAGATCAAGACTTACGAAAATTCTAAGCCTGTGAGGCAAAAGCTTCATTCGGTCAACCCTAGGAAGGCTACAATTATCAAAGCCAAGGTAGAGAAGCTGCTTAAGGCAGGATTTATTTTCCCTATTCCTTTGACTGAGTGGGTTTCGAATCCTGTTCCCGTGGATAAGAAACAAGGAACAATTCAAGTTTTCATTGACTTCAGAGACCTTAATAAAGCATGTTCTAAAGATAATTACCCCACACCATTTATAGATCATATTATCGATGAGTGTGCCGATAATGAGATTTTCTCCTTCATGGACAGTTTCTCCGAATATAATCAGATTACTATCCGTCCTAAATATCAGCATAAGAATGCCTTTATTTGTCCTTGGGGTACTTTTTCTTACAATAAGATGCCTTTTGGTCTTAAAAATGTTGGGGCTACTTTTCAGCGGGCCACGTCATATGGCTTCCACAACATTAAACATATTATCGAGGCGTATTTGGATGATTTAGCTGCTCATTCTCGAAAGAGAATGGATCATCCTTCTCACCTCCATAAAGTATTTGAACGATGTCGTTTCTACAAGATTAGGTTGAATCCAAACAAGTGTGTTTTCGCGGTCACATTCGGTCGGTTATTGGGATTTATAGTGTCTACGAAAGGGATTCGAGTAGATCCCTTCAAGGTAGAGGCAATACTTCTATTGCCTCCCCTGTCTTCTATTCATCAACTTCAAAGTCTACAAGGAAAAGCTAATTTTCTTCGGAGATTTATCGTAAATTATGCTGAAGTTACCAAAGGATTTATGAGATTGTTGAAAAAGGGAGTCCCATTCTTTTGGGATGACTTTGCTTAGCGCTCATTCGATGCTTTGAAAAAAGCATTGACCTCTGCTCCTATATTGATTCCACCTGATTATAGCAGGGATTTCCTTTTGTATCTTACAGCAGCAGAATCTACCATTGGTATGGTTCTGGTTCAGGAGGACGATGCTCTTGTAGAGCATGTTATATACTACCTTAGTTGAGGCTTGGTAGGACCTAAACTCTGGTATACTCCGATAGAGAAGCTGGCTTTAGCAGCTGTTCATGCTGTACAGCGACTCAGACATTATATTCTTCTACGAAAAACTTATTTTTTGGCAGCAGTCAATCCATTTCAGTTTGTTCTCAGTAGGCGAGTGATTGGGGGAAAATACAATAGATGGATTGTGATTTTGCAGGAATTTGATCTTGAGTTTATGTCTACCAAGTTGAAGAAATCATTGGTTTTCGTAGAATTAATCTCTGAGTTACCTTGTGGAGAAGAGATAGTTTATGATGAATCCTTCCCGGATGAACATTTGTTTCTCATCTCTGCACAGGATCCTTGGTATGGGGATATCATTGTGTATCTTCAGACTGTGAAGTTTCCCTGTACTTTTTCGAAAGATGAGTGTCGTAAATTACGTCACTTGGCTAAAAATTATTTAATTATTGGCGATGCTTTATACCGTTGAGGGGTCTGAGACATTTCTTAACTCTCAAAGAAGCTGAGGCTGTGCTGAATGATTGCCACAGTGGAGCTTGTGGTGGTCATTTATCAGGGCTTGCTACAGCCCAAAAAATATTGCGTGCTAGATAATTTTGGCCTTCAATTTTCAAAGATTGTGTGAAGTCGGTCAAAAAGTGTCATCCGTGTCAAGTCTATACTCGAAAAATGCACGCTCATCCAGCTCTGCTTTTTCCAGTCATTACTGTCGGTCCCTTTACAAAGTGGGGTATTGATTATACTACTTGTAACCCGCCTTCGGCTAAAGGTCACAAGTACATTATTGTAGCAGTAGACTACTTTACAAAGTGGGTCGAGGCTATGCCTACTTTTGGGAATGATGGTGAGACAGCATCTCTTTTTCTTTTCAACCAAGTTATTGCTCATTTTTGTATTCCTAGAGAGATTGTATTCATTTTCAGAACAACATGATGGCTGAGTTGGCTCTAAAATTAGGTTTCCAGCAGGAGCATTCATCTCCTTATTATCCTCAGGCCAATGGGTAAGTGGAAGCCGTGAACAAATCATTGAAGACCATTCTTCAAAGGACGATTGATAAAGCTCGATCCAACTGGCATATCATGCTGTATCCTGCACTTTGGGCATACCGGACGTCAGTGAAAACTGCAACTGGCTTTACTCTGTTTCAACTAGCTTACGGGCTGGAATCCATATTCCATATTGAATGTGAGATTCCTTCTCTAAAGTTAGCTGTTGAGCTTCTTATTGACACTTCTAGTCTCGAAGAGTGTCTCCTTCATCTGGAACATCTTGATGAGCAGTGTCGGGATGCTGCTACGATGAATGAGGTGCATAAGAAACGAGTCAAAGTTCAGTACAATAAGGCGGTCAAACCTAGTGTTTTATCGGAAGGTGACCTCATTTTGGTCTATGCCCAAGAGAAGGATGCCCTGGGCACAGGAAAGTTTAAATCTATGTGGTATGCCCCCTTCATTGTTAAAAAAGTCCTTAAAAAAGGAGTGTATGCCTTGTTTGATTTGAAGGAAATGAGTTGGCGGAGCCCAGAAATGGGCTCTATTTGAAAAGGTGTTATGCCTAGGCTTCAGCTTGGCATTTTTCTTTTGTATATAGTTAGTTTTGTTTTCTACATATCTGGTTTTTTGGTCTTTGATGTGATGGTGATGTTTTTTATCTTCTTTGGCAGGTTGTGTCGAATGTCATGAGTCATTATGGTTTCATCGATGGTGCTAGTAGACACACCCGAAACTTGGCTTCCACGGCTTGGGTGCTTCATTATCCATCCGGTCAGCTGTTAGTATCAAGAGGAGTCTGCATTGGTCCTACTTCCAATAATGTAGCAGAGTACACTGCAGTTATTTATCTACTCTCGGAGGCCATATCTTTGGGTGTTGATTCATTGGTAGTTTTCTTGGACTCCCAGCTAGTGGTGTCACAGTTGAACAATACTTATCAGGTTCGAGATCCATTCTTACTCCGGTTGTTTTTGAGGGTACGTTTGTTACAATGATCACTTCAGTTTTTAACATTCATTCATATTCCTTGTACAGACAATTGGATGGAAGACTCATTAGCTAATCAAGCAATTGATTGGCATATTAATCATTCAATTTAATCATCAAACAAATCATGCATTTTTTTTACATTTGTCACATCGCATCATAAACCACTGTATATATATATATATATATATATATATCATTAGAGTGTTCAAAAACTATACAAAATTTTGGATCCATATGTCATACAAAATCAGGGCTTATGCCCGATCATGTTCAGTATCAAAATATATAATCATCCAGTAATCATGTCTATCTACTCCTGTGGCCCCTACCCAATATTTGTGTTCTTATAGAACACGATGGCAGTAGCGACATGGCAGAATAATCACACCCAGTCACATGGTACTCCCACTACCTGTCTCTGGATAGCCTCAGGTAAATCTTCCATAATAGCCATAGGTAATTGGTGAGTCAAACCCTCCAAGTTCTCTGAATAGCATGGAGGGTCATGCCTGGGTCTTCAGTATCTGCCTCGCCTCTGCAGTGCTTGTGCCGTGGGTAGCCCTCAGGACGGACTGGTCCAGTATCTGTATCATGGTCATCATAATATTGTCAGTCATTTTGAATCCAATCAAAAAACATGTTTTGTTTTCACATTTTTTCACATATATTGAAGAAAATCATCAAAAAATCATATAATAAAAAATTGCAATCTCACCGATTGCGCCCCACGCCGCGCCAAGTGGAAGGACGAGGTCTGGATCACTGCAGAAATCCATCCTGGCATAGGGGTAGTCCTCCACTGTGATGACTTGTTCCTCCCACCATTGGAAGAACTCGTCGTCCTAGGTGGTTCGGGGAACTTCACTTCCCGACAGTCTCTTCATCAGATCAGCCCATCGAGCAATTCTTGGGTCTCTTGGGCTGTTGATGGAAGAGATCACTTTGGGTCGAAGCCCATGAATCTTCTCAAAGAATAATTTCATCAAAATGGTTCCATACTCGAAATTCTTTGTTTTAGTTTTCTGGATGGAGGTCAGTTGTTTCTTCATGTTGACTAACAGAGCTGTACACCAATCATACAGGTGAACTAGGCATTCCACATCTATGCTCGTCTGGGTCCTGGATGCCCGATGAAAGGAAGCAGATCCTGCTACCCTGCCGATGGTAAACAGGAGAATCTTCATGTGCAGATCTCTCAAATATCTTATGGCAATCCGAGTCCCTACTTTTTGGGACCCCTCTACACTGTAGACGTGGACATAGTCATTCACCGTAAGCCCTCCCAAAGGCTTGCCGTGCAAATCTACTGGGTCTCCCCTCTGTGAGAGCCCAATAATGCAGTAGATGTCTTCCACCTCTATGTGTATAGGCATTTGGTCTATCACGAAGAAATATTCCTCCAGTTCCCAGTAATTTACCAGCATTTCAAGCAACCGGATGTTACTTTTCATGTTTGGCATTTTGAAGAATTTTAGCAATGCGCAATTTCGGAGGATGTCGAGTGATTGTTGATCTTGCATCACTTCATTATCAATTGCACTATGCTCATGTTCCCTCCAAGTGATGGTCATCCTGAAAAAGTTCATTTATTTTTTCATTAGATGCATTTTTTACATCACGGACTGCGCATACGCAACTTCCCTTGCAGACAGTCGCGTATCATACGCAGGTTCGTCCACACGAACCCGCGTATACGCAGAGCCCTAAATCAAAACAAATGTTTTTTACAGTGAAATTTCCAAATTTTAACTCTATTAATGGACAAAATTGATAATAATGATGGATTAAGAGCTTACCTGACTGCTCCGGTGAAGTTTGACCACTGATTGCTCCTGTTTTGACGAAAGAGGGTTTTTTTCTCTAGAGCTCTTTTTTCTCCAAATCAGCAAGTAATAATGAACCAAATATGAGGTAACATGTGTATTTATGCCCAGAAATTGAAAATTTTTGCAAAAATTTGTTATGCCTTTTTTTTTTTAATCTATCTTAAGCTGCATAACTCGGGTGCTTGTAAGTGTCAAGATTGGTATATTTTCAGGTACATTTTGATGAAGTTGAGATTTTTCCCGTTTTTTTTTTATCCATGACTATTAACCTGTTATGGCAGGTATATGATATTCACTATCATATAGGTTATGAAATCCACTTTCCGTTGCATTTTGCATGCTAGCCTCCATTCTGATCACTTGTCGTAGGGTCGATCCGATCAGGTCATGAGTATTTCACCCATTTCACTCGCTGATTATTTAATCATGACTTGGTGGTAGAGCCTTCCTTTACATGGGCTTCCTATTTAGTTCCTCGCTAGCACTTGCTGCCCATGCTGCACTTTATGTAGGCTTGGGAGTCCTCTTTAGTCCCGCCATGACTTATGTGTTGAAGCTTCATTCTTCTTATTCACTATCATTTTTTCTAGCTATTACCCTAGAGGCTCCCTGGTGTTGTTGAGTTGTATTACTGCATTGCATACTGGCTACTTGTTTATCCTGGCCTTCAGCCGGCTTCATTTGGACTCAATGTTTAAGCCATCTTTTGACCTTGACTTTCTATACAAGTTAACCATTGCATGCACTTAGCTATTGCAACTTGACACCCTTATTACCCATGGATGGAACATTCCTTCGAGTATCGTTGACCAGTTTCCACCACCTTGCATTGGGCATAGGATGGTTCCTATTCCAGGAACTAGGGCATATGTTTCCTGATACTCATTCTATCCATTGTACTATAGCATTCTTTTATTCCTTTTCAGGCTTATTATATGAAAAAGACAAAAAAAAATTAAATATGACAAAAAGACCGGGAACGGAATGTTACTTCATAATTTGATGGCAGTACAATATCTGTTTGTCGCCCTTGAACAAAGCACATACCATTATATATTTCCTTCATTTGGGATGGTTTTATTTTTGACCTAGGTTCAACTGTTACCTTGTTTCACTGGTCAATCCTCCTCCGGTTGGTTATCTCTTCCAATCATATGGAAAGTTTTTTTTTGCCTCTTGCATAACAGACTTATACAGTGTCATTATTTATTGCCATGGTCATCACGAGTCGTGCTTTTGTTAAAGGGAAGTTCAACCAGAGTCGGCCATTCTGCGGTGTCTCTTGACTTATTATTCAGTCGGCCTTCCCGGTATTGTCAGTATCTTGTTCTATCACATCAGATGTTTGGTATTTGCTTGTGCTGGTTTGAGAAGGTCTCCATTGACTTCTTGCTAGCGGGTTTGTCTCTTATCGACTACGACATATTTCTCTGAGAGTAAACCTAGAGTCGCACCCTGGCCCTATTTCCATTATTGATAGGTGACCTTGTGCTCGGCATTTGATCATCATTATGGGTCTTTGACTGAGTGGTTTTCCTTGTGTTCGACGTCAGCATACATTATCACAGTTGGGATTCGTGCAGTACCTTGATTTCCATTTGACCCTATCAGTGGATATCTTGCCTCTGTGTCAGCTTTCATTATTGGTTGGTTCAGAGGGTTTCTTCCATGTGCTAGCTTCATCTTGTGCATGTTAGAAACGTACTTTGGTTTGGTTCCGTCACTCTGCTTCATTCGATTCCTTCCAAATCTTGGCCTGCGGGTTACACTCACGCTGGACTGCTATGGGATGCCTTAATGCCTTCCTTCCAACAGATCTTTTCCCATCGACTCTGACTCATTGCTCTGGGAATAAGATCTAGAGTCTTTTGTCAGTACCTTAGGGTTTGCAGTCATCAGTGGTAGACTCTTCGCTATCGACAGTGGGGATTCATTATTGCCTCCTGATTGGTAGATTCTTCCAAATGTTCGACTTCAACTCATTCATTCACACTTGTTAGATTGTACTGGGGCACCTTGACACTCATTATCATTATCGGTTGGTCATCTCGCATTTGTTAATGGTATACATTATTGATCGGTAATCAAACGATTTCTCACATGGTCGACTTCAGCTCATTTATTCCCATTGTGTAGAATTGTGCCATAGTGATCGGTGAAGACCTCGGGTTGCATCAGCATGTTTCAGTTCACTTTTGACAGTCCATTCAGTTTCTGCCAGTGATGTCGTCCACCCTTATATGTTGCAGTGTCAGTACAGCAACATCCTATATGTTGGCTCCCGAGTTGCATGATTGTACCATGTGTTCCACCCCTTATGATTTGGTACCTAGAGATTTTGTTACTTTTGTGATCAGACATAGATTTTCAACATCATTGATCAGTTTTCTATATGTGATACTTGGACATTGATTCCGACTTGTACTTCCAGGCCATGCTCAGATGATTCATTATGTACTTTCGGTTCAGCTATACTTATATACGTTCTGGATTTATTCTGTACTTTCTATATGGATATATTTTTGACTGAGCATGGGTATGCCCGCCTCAGACATGAGCTGACTCTCTGTTTTCTTTCATTGGCTTTTGGCAGGCTGAAATCTGGTGAAATCCTCTCTTATCCTCGCGAAGTTCTTTTTATGCACATAATACATTTTGGCCATCATATACCCCTTCTAACCTCATATATTAGGGGGCATATGTTATAGCATCATTTTTCACCCTCATGTGATTCATGATTGTCTCTTTGGCCTTGGGCACCCTTTCCCACAGACTTGAATAAAGTTCATAAAAAACAGTGTTTCAAAACCCATACGCAGATATGCCTAGACTTTTCCGTGTGTATACACGAGTCCAGAGATACTTTTCCCCGTATGCCATTAAAATCATTAAAAAGTATATTAAAAACCCTATTTTCGAGGCTAGGTTGATGGTTATTCTCATAGTTCAACCACCCCAGCCCATGGTCAACTGTTTCCAACTGATTGAAACTACTTTGAGGGAGTATAAAAGCCCCTCATATGCATGGCCTAAGGGAGGGAGAAAAATTATAGACATTATACTCTGTTGGAGCCCAATACAAGTCTAATTTCCTGTGCCTCCTGCACTTCCCAGGTATTTATAGGAAACCCTTGTTTCCTAGAGATGTTCATCAGCTTATATGTCATATTGTGTGCACAAGTCTTGGAAGAATCCTAGTGAGGCAAGGGCTGTACGAATCCAAACGATGGTCTTTTTGAAGATCGTGGAAGGATTGAGGTGATCTCTCCACCTTTCTATTATTGTACATGTTGTTCGTAATGAAGAAGAACCATCTTGTTTCCGAATTCACGTGTTAATATCTACTTATATATGTGAAAAGAATGTTAATTAAAAATTTATTATTGTTTATATGATGTTTCACATGGATTATACTGACATTCAGGAAAGATATATGTTGTACAACTAGATTCCCGTACACGCTTCTTCTTGATTTTCAGGTTGAAGAGGAAGAAGAGCTGCTGGGGGTTTGGACCACGCGGGATCTACATCAGACGTAGGATCTATGGGTGAGTTCTACAACTGATAATATCTAGTTTTTAGCATACAAGTTTGGTTGTGTGAGTCCTTCTTGAATAATATGCCCCGATCTGTGGAGGTTTCTGGCCCAACGACCTCTAGGGAGTTATTTCCCGAAAAAAATGACTTCTTTTAATTTTTTGATGAGTTATACCTATTAAAAAATGATCTATATGGAGAGCCATAATTAATTCATGGCTTGACTTATTTCAGTCCAAATGCTCTCCTTGGCTTGGGCTAAGGTATCTGCCATCAATAGTTCACTTTCCAATTCTAAACCTTTTGTGCTAATCTGTGGGATTTATGCATCTCTTCCATGTATAGAGTGTCATTCCTTATCTTCTGAGATTCTAAGTTTTTTAATTTCTCTAGAATTTTTTTATTCTCCTGCTTCTGTAAAGTCAAATTTCGCACAAAATTGGTTAGATCACCTACTCTTGATGTAGATTTTTTTTTTTTATGAAGATCTCGGCTCTGTACCTGCAACTACAATAGGTACTGCTGAAACTGGAATTATGGCAAGTTGATTTGACTACTCCTTCTCCTTGAGTAAGAATTCAATTTGTTCCTCCATCTTATTTATATGAATGTTTTGATCAATGATGAGTTTGAGAATTTTCTCTCTATTTTGTTCACTTTCATCTATCTCCTTGGTCTATGGATATTTTGTAGAGGGTAATTTTAGTTTCTTTCTAAGAGCTGCAATATATGCATCCTTATTCTTAATAATCACTTCTACAACTTTACAATCCTTAGGGTCATACCCAATCTTAATTACAATAAATTCTAAAGACTTTTACTTATTGTCTTTGGCTAAAGAGGAAATTTTTTCAATATTCAACTATGAATTTACATTTGAAAAGGTTGTTCTTAATTTGGACAATGTCATGGATGTGTTAGTCATGGTAGATAAAATCATCTCTCTTGATAGTATGTGCATGTACATCTGGTCTATGGGATAAATCTGATTTGCATGAAATGAGAATATGGTTTTCTTATAATCAGAAGGAGCTTTAGGAAAAGGGACTTGGGCTTATAGAAAAGCTATCTAAATCCTTCCCTTTTCATTGTCAAAAATTTTCAACAACCTATGCTGTGATGTAGAGTTCTTCTTCCAAAATTGACTGTAAACATTTCCTTTCAGAGATTCATTCTTCTATTTGATCTCTAAAAATTTAGAAAAAATGTTTTGATCACCTTGTTCACTGGTTCCAGTTGATTGAATAATATCCATGGGCTCTTGTGAAGCCGAAGAATATGATGGTAGGAACACTTCCATCTGCTACTGTACATACTTCTCCATCACCCAAGTCAATGATCTTTGTTTCTTTCTAGATTTGCTCAGTAGAAATGTTAAAAATTTTCTTCTGCTTTATCTGTTGAATTAGGAATTCCTTAGCAATGATTTCAGAAGATGAGGGTTCCTCTCTAGGCATTTTCTATTACTTTTCTTGGGAGATAGGAGTACGTGGAGTGGGTGTAGAAAGAATATCCTCCTCTAATTCTTGCAATGTATTCTCTGCCTATTGATCTTGATTCATAAATTTCTCAACCTCAAGCCTAGGTGTATCTTTGTAGGGAGTTGTCTTCAAATTGACCCTCAAGTTTGAAATAATGTTGAATGGATCATAGGACCAAGTGAAGTCTGGCTAGAATTTCATCCTCTTGAGGATGGAATCTGCTTCAATCCCTGCTGATATAGTATTGCGTATGAAATATCCTACTTTAGTTTTTATCTTGAACTGTGATTTTTCCTTACCTGAAACAAAGTGCAATTCACCCACGTTAATAATTTTTCTAATATATTTGAAAGAGAAAAGTCTCAATAGAACATATTTAGGAAACTTATAAGCTTCTAGTTCAAAACCATACACTGTGATTTATGTGTAATTCTGGTAAATATACCAGTCTCCAGTTTTTAATTGCTCACTTAGATGTAGTATTATTTTGATGTTTGAGCCAATCCTAGGCTCATTCTAGCTACTTAGTAGTTGGGAAACTGGATGAATAAATGAATCAATGAAATATGAAAAATAAAACTCAGTTGAAATGGATCTAATCAATTAAGTCCAATGAATAACTGATTGATAAACACCCTAATCATCATGCTTGGGAAATTTGATTGGTAATGAATCCCCCTGCTGAAAAAGAAACATGATAATAAGAACATAAGTGTACTTGAACATCGCTCTAGTTGTTGGATTCATCATTTTCTGATGCATATTATTAGCCAAGAACTGGGTTTAATTGTACATGAATGTTGGTTGACTATATTTAGAGAAAATATAAAAGTAACCAAGAATTAACTCATCCATTTTCTTGTCCTTTGGATAGCCTAACAGACAAGAAATTAAGGAAATGATGTGTATGGTGGCTTTTGGGAACATGGAGGATGGGTAAGGAGGGTTCTTATTTGGAAGCTAAACATCATCTAGAAGGAATTTTTCAAAGTTTTGTGCTCTCTGAGGAAAGGTCAGCCTCTGGTATAGCTCCATGAGGGCATCTTAGGAGAAATGGATGAGGGAATAATTCTATGGGATAAGAAGCATTTGATTAATGGTCTCTGGAGTGATAGAAATCAGAATGTTTTCATTTTGAGGTACCACGGTCCTTTTGAGGGGATCATACCTGGCTTAACACCAGGTGACTAGGTCAGGGAATTCATGGGTCTAAGGAAATGTATATAGAGGTGGTAAAGTTTGCCAGAGTCTGACTTCATGGTGTTTGTATAATTATTTGTGATTTAGCCACATGGGAAATTCATAAAGTTTGAATTCGCATTCTGTGTCTATGATTTTGAAGAAATGATTTGATAAAGGGACATGGTCAAGATTGATCAGGGTAGACACACTAGGGGTTTCCTCAATAACTGGTTTACGAACTTTTCCTTTGGGAGCCATTGACCTACAGAGGAAAATAAAGAAGAAAATATATCTGTTATGCTGATAGAAAATGAAAGGGTGGTCTCTGTAAGTAACAATCTTGTTGACAGGGCAACATATGGATAAGTTGTAAACTAAACATTTGTCTTTGTAAACCTAAAATTTCACAGAAAATATCAAATGAATCAAATTTGGTGAAAGGAACAGGATACATTTATTTATAGCATTGGCGAAATACTGTTATGGGGATGACTATTATGGAAATTACCATGGATTTTTAATGAATAATAGTAATGGAGCGGATGGCGATGAAATCGGGTGAAAAAAGGTACAGGAGCGGGTGTAATGAGATGATTGACTATAACAATAAGGGAGTGTGGTGTAACATGATAGTATAGGTGGCGGGATATTATTTTGCGTCAGGAATAGTTGTTGGTGAAAACTCAATTAACTGTTGGTGGGATTCAAAACTATCGTTGGGAGGAAGGCTAATTTTGGAGGGTGTAGGCGATGGTAAGCAGATTTGATCGAGGGGGGTGCGAAATATTGATGGAGCGACACGTATGATAGTGGCCCTCCATTGGTAAACCACTTTTATGACCCCCCCCCCCCCCCCACCGTTAATGAGAAATGGGCAAGGGGGTACGAAAATCCTTCCCCATCGTTGATATAGGCAAGGAAGAGATCCATTATTCACATCTTCTCGAACGATAATCACAATGCGACAACAAAAATTTGTCGCTTGTGAAATTTAGAAATAAATCAAATATGAACTTTATTACAATAATTTTTAACTGCTTAATGAAGCGATTAACATAATTAAACTTCATTTAACTCATAATTTAATTTTAGGCACATTTAAACAAGCTTCCACTAACTTTCTTTTCTTTTTTATTTAAATTAAGAAAATTATTTCTTTTATTGCTTTCAAACTACGCCTAGCATTTTATATCTTTGTGCCTTCATTTTTTAAAGAATCTAATCCTTTCATTCTGATATGATTATTTTAGTTATCATGAGTCCTATCATTTTTTTTTTTTGATCTATTCATATCCAAACTTAACATTTTTTTATTTTTCATTTTATTCTACTATGTCTAATTTATCAAAATAAGGAATGTTACAACATTGGCTTCAACTGGGAATTGCTTCCTCTTGTAGGATGTAGAGAACTAGCATATCCAAGTGCCTTCTCCTTGGGCTACTGGAATATTTTTTGAGAAAATAAAAATACTTGAAAATAAAACAAAACGATATATATACAATGATTAATGTGTAAATCACTTCTATATATTTAGTACTGAATGTAGTGATTCATATATCTTCCATTAACCGGCAATGAAGAAAAATGTCCTTCCAAGTTCTACAAGATGAAAGTGTTTTTACCTTTGGCTTCTACAACACTAAAAGGTCCAAACCATAGGTTGTCAAATTTTCCATGTTTTTCCTCTTTCTTCCCTTCTAGCATCCCATCTCAATACCAAATCTCCTTCCCTGAAATCTCTTTCTCTAGATTTTCTATCAAAGTGAATTTTCATTTTGCTATGGTATTTCCTAAGCTTATACTAAATGTCATACCTATTTTCATTTAGTTCAATGATATAATTAATTCTCCTAGAAAAAACATCAGGTTCTTCATTAACTTCTTGCAAAAATTTCAAAACAGGGAAAGCTAGATTTGTAGGAAAAATTGCTTCTTTACCATAAACCAACTGAAATGGAGATGTTCCTGTAGATATTTTTGGAGATACTACGTTAACCCAAACTGCATAAATGAGGTGACTGTCCCATTTCTTTTTATGATCTTCTACTGTCTTCTTGATAAATTTTACCATACTCTTGTTTGATGACTCTGCTAGACCATTTCCATGTGGATAGTAAGGAGTAGAATGATGCAACAAAATATGATATTTTTGATAGAATTCAATCATTTTCACACTACTAGATTTTTATGCCTTATATGTCACAATCTGCTGAGGACATCAAAATATGGATTTGAATGCATTAGAGGAAATTTCAACCTAAAAGTGGCCTCCTAAGGAAAAATCATAAAATAATAGTTAAAATAATAAAATAAGAGTTATGAAATTTGGAGGGAAAAGAATAAAACTATTTTTTTAATTGTATTTTTGGTTGATATCCTTCTAGGCGTACTAAAATTTCAAGTGCAAACACTCATTGGATGCAGAATTAAATTTTTCATCCAACAAGTACCCATTATGCATTCTTTTGAGAAGACCCACATTGATAAAAAATTTAGGTACATTAAAAAAGTGTGTTCAACAAGATTTATTACGTAAATGAAATTTTTATCAATGTGGTTATTCTCAAAAGTATGCATAATGGGTACCCGTTGGATGCAAAATTTAATTATGCATCGAACGAGTGTCTAAACTTGAAATTTGAGTAAAACTACAAGGCGATAAGCCAAAAATACACTTAAAAAAAGTAATTTTTCTTCTTTTCCCTCCAAAATATTTTCATGTACCTATTTTTAAATTTAAAGGATTTTGATTTGTTTACATATTATGACATGGAAATTACGTGAAAATTTCATGGGAACTTTTAGGATAAATTTCCTCTAATGTTTTCTTCGATAAAATTGATGACTAAAGTGTTTGTGGAATATCTAACTGGAATGGCCTCTACCCATTTTTTGAAGTAACCTATTGCAGTTATTGTTCATCTATGGTGGTTTCTTGATGTTAGATGAATTTACCCTATGAAATACAATCCCCATTGCAAGAAATGTGTTGAAACTAATACTGGAACCAAAGGAAGTGTTGTTATTTTTTGCTTTCCAGCAAACATTTGACATGGAGTACAACTCCTAACCTTTGCTCCTACGTGTGCAAAAATAGTAGGCCAATAGAATCCTGCTCTCAATAATTTATATGTTGTAGCTCTCCAAGAATAGTGTCCACCATATATTCCTACACAAAACTATTCAATAATTCCTTTTGGTTCACTTTATTTCAAGCAAAACAAAAGGATATTGAGAGGATCCTTCCAGTATAAATTTGCATTGATGATACATTTCTTTATAGATTTTAACTTTAGTTTCTTACTCTTATTCCTTGAAAACTTAGGACACTCAAAGTTAAAAAGAAAATGTACAATATCATAATACCATTCTCACAGCAAGAATTTTTCATCAATATAAACAAGGATTGGTTGAATTGAAGATGAAGGTTATTTTGTATTCTTCCCTTCTGAATATTTGGAAGGTTCTTGTGGATTCTCCCCTTATTCATATAGGGAAGGTTCTTGTGTATTCTCCCCTTGAGAGTTTGGAGAAGGTTCTTGTGGATTCTTCTCTACTATAATTTCAAAAAATTAATTTATCCCCAAAACCTTACAATTGGATTCAGCTAAACATTTATCCAAACCTTGACCTTTTATCAACTTTGTAGTTTTGATACTAAGATAAAATTCAATAATTTGGGTAATCCATATTCCTCTTCTCCCATGAGTTTCTGGTTGAGTGGAAATTAAGTTAGTATTGAACTTAATTATGACAACATAAGTTCTGTGTCTCTCATGACTTTACTGAAAAAGGTTATAGGTTGATCATCACCATCTTCATTCTTTTGCAAAAGGACAATAGCTAAAGTGGTTTCAGAGGCAAAGGAAAATATGCTAAAGGGTTCAAAATAATTAGGGTTGGCTAAATTTGGGGCTTTAGATATGGCCTTTTTAATCTGGTAAAAAGCATATCTAGATGGTATGGTCCACTTAACTTCATGATTATTATTTAACATATCAGCGATATCCTTAACTATTTCAGCATAGTTCAGAATGAATCCCCTTGGGAAGTTAATATTTTCATGAAAATCTTGGATCTCCTTCTTTTTCCTTAGCAATGAAAGTGCTTGGATAGACGAAACCCTTTTAGGAGCAATTACCACCCCTTCCTTAGAAATTATGTGGTCGAGCAATTTCCCTTCTATGATAGCAAACAAAGACTTCTTGGGATTGAGTGATATCCCGAATTTTCTACACCTGTCAAAAAATTTCATTAAATGTTTTAAATTTTTTTGATCTAAGTTAGAAAACACAATAAGGTCATCAAGATATATAACAACAATTTTTTTTGTCTTACCCACAAAAGCTAAATTCATATCTCTATGAAATGCTTCTCAAGAATTTGTTAATCCAAATGGCATCTTGGCATACATAAATGTACCCCAAGGAGTAGTAAAAGTTGTCTTCTCTCTGTCCTCTGGACTCACCATTATCAGGTTGTATCCAGAGAAACCATCAAGCATTTAAAGTCTATTTTTACCTACAACTTTTTGAATCAACTGATCGATTTTGGGTAATGGGTAGTTGTATTTTAAGGATGAATTGTTTAACTTCTTGAAGTATACACAAAGTATGATTTCTCCATTCTTCTTTCTAACAGAAACTAAATTAGCTACCCAATCTTAATATCTTAATGGAACTATGATTTGAGCATCAAGTAGTTTATTAATTTATTTCTCTATGGTAGGGAGCAAGATTGGATTGATTCTCCTTAATTTTTGTTTATAGGGTTTTTCTTCAGGTTTTAATGGAATTTTATGCTTAATTAGAGATGTATCATAGGTTTTTAATTTTTCATAAGACCAAGCAAAAAATCCTTATAATTTTTAAGAAGTTTTAAATATTCAGTTTTTACTTCTTGATGTAGAGATGTAGATATTTTAATTTTCTTGATATCTTCAGGTGTTCCAATATTAGATTCTTGAATATCCTCTTTAGGTTAATTTGATAGTGGATTCTTGGGAACATCATTTTGGTCACATAAATTTTCTAGAGGTACTAGACCTTTGGGAATAAATTTGTTTAACATTTGAATGATATTATGGTCAACCATTTTTGAATTTAAATCAGAAGTTTCATTTTCTTTATTGAGTTCATTTATATCTAATTGATATTCTTCAATTTGCAAAACAAAGAATTCATAAATAACCTGTAGAAAATATTTTAATTGTTCATCATCCTAAAATATTAGCCAATATTTAAGATTGTCGGGAATAGATGGACTATACTTGACTTGACTTTGATATTGATATTGCATTTAATCTGGAATTTTTTGTTGAGATTCAATAAGAAGATCCTAGTGAAAATTATGCACCTACACAAGGATGGAGCCTTGGGCCATTTTTAGGTGGAGGTCTATTTATAGATGCATGAGAAAATTCTATTTATAGATGATGTCTATTTATATATGAGGTATATTTATAAATGTTTGTGTGAGTTCTATTTATAGATCACATGTCTATTTATAGATGCATGTCGGCTATTATTATCCCCTAATATTAGTTGGACAATAAAAAATAATCTATTCTTAATGAGGACTTGGAAATAGTTAACTAAAGTGGAAAATTAGTTAGCTATAGGAAACTTGAGTTCAAAGGTTGTTTGGTGGGACATGCAAGTAAAATTATTTGTAACTGAGTGATTCAAAGTTGTAACAGAGTTGGATGTGTAGTTATGTGAGTTTTAAAGTAGTTTAACTCAGTTAAGTGAGTTAAAATCAGTTGTGCTAGTTGTAACTGAAGGTACACTAGTGAGAGATCAGTGAATTCATTATTAAATAATTCACAATTAGTGGTCTCAAATGCAACTAAATATTTACTATTGTTAACAACATGCATGTCATATCCAGTGGAGACCCATTTGAGATGTAGGTGAAGGGGATTTTGACTACGAGTTGTAACATTAGTCGGTGCACTCATGAAACCACACACACATTTGATGTTCCCATGAGGATTTCACATTCATGGTAAGCAGGATTACATTCATTTAGGGGTTTCTATCAGCTGGGATTGTGCAGTGGAGGCAGGTTGTCTGGAGGCAGTAAATTGGCACATGAATTTGCCAACTTTTGTATGACAGTGTGAGACGATTGTATATTGTACTAAGAGCTCTTGGATTAGATATTTGTATGTAATTGTTTCATGATCCATGATATAATACATAATAGAATATATTGGGGTTTTTAGCTTTATTCTTTACAGGTAAAAATGTATGTCTTATGTGTGATTGATCTTTCTTCTTGATATTGCAATTGGCAATCTTGTTTTAAATTCCGCAAAGATTTTTGTAGAAGCGATTATGTATTTAATAGTGGCATATAATTTTTAGATCAAGAGAATCCAGGAAATACATAATTTGTATTAAAATTCATACATGGTATCAAATCTCAGAAGATTGCAATTTTGAAGCAGAAGTTGAGTTTGTTCATGGAAAGAATTTGAATTTGAAAAAATATTTTCTTGGTGCTACAGTTGAGTTAACATCAAAATGGCTTTCAATGGCTTGCGACTCGAACTAAAAGAATGGAGATGGTGCTCGAAGATAATGTCTTGAAGGAGTTCATTGACAATGATGTTCCTAAGTCCACTTCAACAAATGCTGCATTACTTGATGCATGGAAAAATATAGTGGCAAAGGCGAGGAGGATTCTTTTGGAAGGTGTACGAGACCACATTGTCTCAAGCCTTCATGGGAAAGCCACACCATATGCTATGTGGAAGGATTTTATGAATATTTTCCAAAGCAGCAACGACCATAGGAAATTGGCACTCAAAGATAAACACAGGAAGATCAATATGGAAAAACAACATTCCAAAGTATCTCATGAAGTTTGTCCAATGTCGGGATGAACCGGGGAGTGTGGGAATCATTGTTTTTGATGATGATTTGGTGAGCTTGGCTCTCTTGGGGCTTCCTAAGAGTTGCCATAGTTATGAATACTTTGTCAACGGACAAGAAAAACTACTAGATTGGGAACGACTGTGGTCGGATCTAGTGCAGGAGGAGTTTAGGCGGAACACCAGAGATGGTTCTTCATCAAAGCATGATGATGAAGAGGATTGTGCTTTGGATGCCAAGGAAAGGAAGGGAAAGGGGAAGAAATCTGAGTCTAAAGGAAAGAAGTTGGATTTTTCCAAGGTTAAGTGCTTTCACTATCACGAACATGGGCATCTTGCTACTAACTGTCCGTAGAAGAAGAAGAACAAGAAGGCTACTGGAGCTGTAGCTGGTGAGGCCCTTTCCTCTAAATTTGAACTTTACTTCTCCTTAATCTCATGCATGGTGTCAAGTGCATTAGGATCGGTGTGGTAATTTAATAGTGGCGCTTCCTTCTACATGACGGGAGATAAGGATATTTTTAGTGACTTGGAGGAGAAATATCTCTAGATGCAGATAGAGATGGGCGAAGATGGATGATACATTACAAATGGAATTGGTATCATTTCCTTTCATAGGGATTCAGGTAAACCATTTCAATTGAAATATGTTATGCATGTTCCAAGTCTGAAGAAAAATGTTGTCTCAGTAACAATGTTGGAGGACAGAGGCTATGACGTTGTTTCAGCGATGGAAAATATTTCCTGCAACATAAAACAATGGGTCAAGCCAAGAGGATAGGGATTCGAGTTAAAAATATCTACAATATATAGGTAGATGGTTTTGCTACCATGATGGGAAAGGCGGAAAAAGTGGTGAGCCAAGATGAGGGCGAATTATGGCACACACGATTGTTCCATCTTCATCATGGATCCTTGCAAGTCATGCAACACATATCTACTAGAATTCCAATGGGAACACTTGCTCAATTACATCAGGGCAGGGTTTTCACCATTGGAAGGTATGTAAAGTCCACCTTTCATGAAAAGGAGAACTATGCTACGATGATCTTGGAGATATTTCACACAGACGTGTGTGGACCATTCTCGGTTGCTTCAACAACAAAACATAAGTATTATGTTATTATTTGTTATGAATTTTCTCGTAAATGTTGGATCTTATTCATGCAAAAGAAGGATCAAACATTCTCTAAGTCCTGTGAGTTTAAGGAATTGGTGGAGAATTAGTCGAGGAAGCAAGTGAAGGCTCTGAGGAGTGATAATGGTGGAGAACATATCTCTAACGAATTCAAAAACTTCTACAGTGAAGAAGGAATTTGAAGAGAACTCATAGCGCCTCATAACCCACAGCAAAATGGGGTCGTAGATAAGAATAATAGAATCATCATGGGTGTAGCATGCACGATGTTGCATGATAAGGGCCTACCAACACATTTTTGGGTGGAAGCATGCAACACTGCAGTTTATGTACAAAATCATTTTCCTCATAGAGTACTTGGCATGAGTACACCTGAAGAAGCTTTCACTAGTAAGAAACCAGATGTTTCACACTTTAAGATTTTTGGTTCATCTGTTTATGTGCATGTGACCAATAACGCCAGGAAGAAGCTGGAGCTGACTACTGACGTTGGGATATTTGTGGGGTACAAAGAAACACCCCATAATTATCGTGTGTATTTTCCTAATAGTAAGATGATTTTTATGGGACGGGATATAAAATTTGATGAGGGGAAATCCATGCGGTTGTCGCTTGAGAGGGAGCTGGACTTGCATGCGAAGGAGGAATTTTTGGTTCCCAAAGATGAGTCTCTAGATGTGGATCAGTCATAGGAGGAGGTTCATGGAGTGGAGGAGTCCACTCATGCAGAGCCAAACATCAGAACAGGAAGAAGGCGTACCATAGAAGCTGATAGGCTGAGACTTGATGCTATGAAGAATGTAGGAGCCCCTACTTCATAGCACAGAAAAAGAGAGTCTCCTTACCAATTTAATGGATACATGGTTCTCATGAGAAAATTTACTGTGACTAAGCCATCTTCCTTTCAGGAAGCAGTGCAGGAGCCCACATGGTTAGATGCAATGGTGGAGAAGTATGACTCCATTGTCAAAAACAGTGCTTGGGAAATTGTTCCAAGGCCAGTTGATAAATTAGTGGTAGGTTAGAGATGGATCTACAAGGTAAATCAAGCTGCTGATGGGAGTTTTGAGAAATACAAGGCCAAATTTGTGGCTTGGGGCTTCACACAGATCGAGGGGATTGATAATGAAGAAACCTTTTCACCTGTCACAAGGTATTCTTCCATAAGGACCATCCTTTCTCTCTCAGTGTAGATGGGCCGATGCATTCATCAGATGGATGTGAATACTGTGTTTCTCAATGGGATCATTGAGGAAGAGGTCTATGTAAGGTCCCACCTTACCCACCATCAGTAAGATAGAGAAGTAGATGTCACATAATCACTAATACTCATTTGCACAAAATCCTAAAGAATTAGTCACTGTAAAATTGTTTCCAACAAAAGGCCCTTTTTATTTTGAAAGCTTTAGATAATACAAGAAACAAATGTCTTAGTCACACTTCAGCAAATTATTAAATTCATTTTCACATTCATACCAAAAACTTGCAGACATAGGAAGCTACACCCATTAAATAGTTTATTTAAAATTTATAGTAACATAAAAACACAAGAGTAACTAAGAATTTTAAACTAACAATTTATATGCACAAAAGCTACAGCCATTCAAGATTTTTGACAAACACTTTGCAGATATGCACTCTACACTCATTCAGCCCTTATGACAAACACTTTGCAAGCACGCAATTAAAAGTCATTGAGGCATTTTGTCAAATACTTAGCAACAATGAATTTAAGATTATTCTTCAACATATTTATCTCATAAAATTCAGAATTTAAATTGTAAATGTTTCCATCTTAAAACAGGGACTAAATAATCTTAGTTTTTCAGCAAAGACTCAACAACAGGCGCACATAACTCAGAGCAGCAATCTGCCAAATCGCCCAGATTTCCGATCTGGGTTCTGAAAAGTATTGTTTTGGAATGAAATTAGGGGTTACATGACCAATAGGCACGGATACCCCCTGATGTTGGGCTGAATCGAATTTAAAACGCCCAGAAATGCGATTCTTGAAAACAAAAAATTTATAGCCTAACTGTTTCATTTATGACTTTTGTCAAACATATGGAATGAAAACTTACAACTACACCTCTACATGAGGAAAAACAACCCAAAGTTATGCTACTAAGATATGCTCATTGAAATCACACATTTCTAAATCCACCATATGAGTCCTTAAAACATTTTACCATCCACAAACTAATTCATATGATTTGACAAGCTTTTTGAACCAATTGTTACAATTTGACAAACACATGGCAGCCCTGAATGCTACAGCCATTAAGGCTTTCTATCAAAATTCTGATGGTACTATTACAACAACTTGAATAACAAAACATTGAATTATTAATAAGAATATGAAACATAAGCCATAACTGAAATTTATCTCCAACTTACCTCAAGCATTTGATCTTCCAAACTATATTTTAGTTGCCATTATTTTTTCATTTTCTCTTAAGGGTTGATTCTGTAATTCCTCCAAGTACATTTTGGATACATGTCTATTTTCTTACTTCTGATGTAAGCTGCAAGTTAGCACTTATTCATGCATAAATAAATTGATAACATTACTCATTCACAGATTTTGTCAAACACTTTGCAAATTATCCTAAAACCATTTATAAAACATGCATCTATTAATTATTTGAAACAAAACCATAAATCATGAAATACTTACCCAAGTCCTTTGGAATAAATTTATTGCAATTACCTTCAACAATATTTGGCTTTCCTTTTTCAAATGCTACAATACCAAGATTAGTACCATAAACTACACCAATAATAACTCCAATATTGAGATCTAAACATCCATACATATAGATTAATCTAGTCTTCATTTTTAAACACAAGCCTAAACCAAAATTAGATGCTTACAACAATTTAAATGTCTACTTTTTATTTTATGCTAAATCTATACTATAATTTTAGTACAATGGAAATTATATCTGAAGAGATATTCAGCTCCAATCGTTGCGAATATGATCCACCTTCGATCCCTTAACCAACTCATTTGAACCATCCGGTTTTCCACCCAACCATATCCAGGGAGAACTCCTCCCCCTGGAACCCCCGAGTTGTAAAAGCTCACAAACAGTACCAAAATACAGCAGTAGAGAGAGAGAGATGCAAGGAAAACTAAGGAAAATAGTTTTCACTTCCTCTAAATACCACTCATGTTCAACCTCAATAGATACTTAGTAGATTAGTAAGAAATTCAGATTTTTTTTGGAAGTAATTGGATACTCTCCATATCTCTCCCTCTCACAATATTCCTCAAGTCTCTTCCACTCTTGGCATTACCCCCTCCTCTCCTCAAATGAGAATACATGAGACTCATATATAGGAGGAGCAACAATTCTTGTCATAAAGGAGGATTAATATGCATGCATTGTATTCCATTTAGAGGAGTGTAACTTATGCCATTAAGGAGAGGTATGCATGCCTTATTTAAGGAGAGTGTAACATATGCATTAAAGTGAGTGTAAGAGGAATATTTTATGACATATATTTAATGAGTGTAAGAGGAATATTTTATGAAACATATTTAATGAGTGTAAGAGGAATATGCCATTCATTGATGAGTGCATAAAAGAGAGTGTAATGTAATATTTAAAATAGAGAGAGTTACATAGAGCCATGAGAGTCATGAAGGAGAGAGATGTGCAGTGATTGAGGAGATATAATTCCCTTTTAATAATAATATCATAGTCTCATAAAAGATAATAATAATATTAATAATATTAATAATATTGAGGATTAAGTTGAGATTGAACTATTACAATTGATTAATCATAAGTTAAGTGATTTTCCTTCAAGTATACTTTTTTTACCCATTGATTGGAGGTGATTTACTATTTTTGGAAAGTCATACTTGAAATAGTAGGCATGATTTTCTATTTTTAGAAAGTCACTCCAAAATTGTTAGGAATGAGATCTTATTAAGGAAATTCATATGTGAGCTGCCCATGAGTGGTATTTTGGATAATAGGGATTCCGCACCCCTATTGTATGCATCTTTGTGCCTTAGTAGATTGAGGACTCCACGCCCGGATCTACTCTAAAAATCCAAGATTCCACACCTTGATCTTTTTAAATATTCAGGACTCCACGCCCCAAACATTTCATTATAGATTCAAGACTCCACATCTTTATATTTCATGGATTTATGACTCCACGCCCTAATCCTTTTATTATATATCCAAGACTCCACGTCTTTATATTTCATGGATTTAGGACTCCGCGCCCTAATTTCCATGGCTTCTCATCTACTTTGCTTTGAAACTCTGCGCTTCACCTTAAGGTACTGATTGTGAGCTCATACCCATCTGATGGTTCGTTGGTAAGGTCTTCTTCCAAGACCTGCACACATCACAAACTCATTGATCAAATAAATCAAATGAATTTCATAATTAACTTATTCAAATTTTACCAAATATTGTGCATGACTTCCACAGTCATTTTCGTTTTGGAGAAATGACTTCCACAATCATTTATAACTTGAGCATCCTTGTTGGCAATGAACAAGTCCCCTGCCACATCATGCTTAGTACGATATTATGCACATATAATCATACAATTATGTATCATCCATAAATCATAATTAACCATATGTTCCATCTAACCATGATCATCCATGGATCTGTGTCTCAATTCTGAATCACCATTCATGTTATACACCTATGTCAAAAATAGGATACCAAAAGAGAAAAAATTGCTAATATGCTCTTAACCAAAATCAATTATTGTGTATGCAACCATAGATATTATCATAAGCACACAACAACCAAGTGACCTAAACCAGGTCATAGCATATAAGCATGTACATAAGTCTTTCATACATAATATTATATCATTATATCAAAATCACCATCTCTAAGTGTCATTTAAGCTATCTCACTAAGAAGGGACACTACATACTCCCCCTCTTGGGCTAAACTTGGCCCGAAGTTTTTCCTACGGTCATAAGATACTTAGTTCTTTTAGATTCTCCTATCAATAAGTTGTTAACCTTATGTATATATATTTGATATTTTTTTTTTTTTTCTTCATGCCAATCCATAGTTTAATGTTTTCTAAATTGGAAGAAACTCCATGACAACTAAACATACCATTCTTAATCATGTAGAAAATATATCCATGCCATATTAGACATGTTTTGATATAAAATACCAAAGATTTTTATCAAAACTAACCATAAAATTTATAGTACCTTATAAAGTAATATTGTATGTAATTGATAAGATATCTACTTAATTTATCTATAATAATTTGATATTCTACATGTTTTTCTTTCTCATAGTCTATATGAATCCTACATGTGTCATCTTCAAGGTTCTGTAGTATGTTGAGCTTGCCAAGCTATAAATAGAACACACATTGGTTGTATACACAACAATGATGGTCCATACCATATCAGAATCAAATTGGCATACAATAAGCATAAAATAATCAACATACAATTGTGAGTGAAATTATGCAACAAAACATGATGTTATATATAAAACCCACTCTTACACAACAAAACATGATGTTATATATAAAACACACTCTTACATCCCACTTGATTTATGTCTTCTCAATCCAATTTTCCTCTTTTCATTCCATAAGACATCCTTGCAATTGAAATATTTAGGATTTATCTTTAGTTTTTACTAAACGTTTACTCTTTAGGGAAAAAATACAATTTGAGGTTCAAGGCACCATTTTTGTTTTTGTTTTTTTTTTTTTTTTTAACTAACAACCTAAGGTTAAATACAGTCCTCACTGACCCACTTATGTATTATAGATCATTCCTTTAGTTTGCATAATCTTCATTATTATTCACTTCTCTAACTTGAGAATCAATTATGAAATGACTTAGTTAGAAGATCTTCATTCTAAAAGTAGATTAATGATATATTTTTGAAAGTGGCTTGTAATCAAGAACAACTCTCACAATTATGAAAATATGGTAACCTTGATAACTTTATGTCAATTTGTTTTCCAACTATGAAATCAGTCATGATTTATATTTAGTAATTATTCCTTACTATTAATACATACACAACAACAAACTATGAAAACCGTACATTTCTCAAAATGTGATGAATCTTGTTAAATTTACATAATATTTAGACTATCACAAGGGAATTTCTAGCCTAAAGTTAGACCCCCTTTTTTTTTAAGGATAATTACCACCCTCTCAAATTATTACAACATTTTGTAGGACTAATAAATACTCAAACAACTATACATCCCAACAACAACAAAAAAATTCTTAAATCCAACAATCTCTTCCATTCCACATACAATACACTCATCTTAGGCTTCTAAATCATGCAAGAATTCCAATTCATCAAAATGTGATATCACTCTCCTTCAATTTCTTCCTCAAAAAATATCACAAGCACATATTCTTGTAAAACAAGAACTCAACTAAGCTTTTCATTAATCACATGTTTTTTTTTTTTTCTTTAATTTCAAATAAAACAAGTTCCCACCACATAAAATATTTTCCTTCTAAACATGCTATTCTCTTCACAATTTATAAACAATTTGAATTTTGACACGATCGCTGAACTAGCAATAGCTTAGAGCAATACATGAGTTCAATCTTCATAATTTATCTAATTAATTTGGTTAAATAGAATGCAACCAATATTCAACTGATAAAATCATTAAAGATACTATTATGGCTTTCCTAGACCTAGTTTGTCTTAAGCCAATAGAAAAGTTATTTCATCAACTTATCACAATAAACTTTTTCTACATTTCAAGAATTTGAAAGTCATTTTAATTCTACCTAAATTCAATACATACAAAAGGATTCAATATATCTAGTTCACACTTCCATATATCAAAATCAATTCTTCCAAACATTCTAAACCACCTAATGGTGTTCAGTATATCAATCTTAGTATCTTCATTTGTAATAAAAATAAAATAATGGATTTAAAGCTCAAGCACATTTGTGTTACAAATCTCTATCCATTTAAATTTAATTACACATAATCACTCCTTAATCATGAATATCAGATTCCATCAAAATATTCTAACGAGAAGAATTACTTAGCTCATAGATATATTTTAGTATGGATTCCACACCCATACCTTACCTCATTACTTATCTCATAGATATATACTAGTTGGATTCCACATCCATACATTTTCTCATAGATATATACTAGTATGGATTCTACACCCATACATTAGATCATAGATATATGCTAGTATGGATTCCACACCCATACATTTTCTCATAGATATATGTTAGTATGGATTCCACACCCATACATTAGCTTAATGAAAATATAACCTTCAAGTGTTCCTTAAATTGGCTTCCACAGCCCTTCATGCACCAGTGATTTAAGCCTCTTGTTTATTATGGTCATACCTCAACCTAGTAATTGAGTAATTTAAAGCTATTTGATGCCTAATGTCAACCCAAAATACAAAAAATCATGTCAAAGAAATCAGAGAAATTTCATTCTTACTCATTAAGAATGTATTCCCAAATCATATTTTAACACATCTAATTAATACACATACATTACTCTTGAATCTACATTCACTGTTAAAAGTGACATCCTTCAAGGTAGATTTTAGTTAAGTTTCTTTTAGTGTAGGTACGAAAAGATTCAAGATTATCATGATGAACTCAATCATCAAGTTAATGGAATCTCAACCTTACACTTGTTTCTCATTCCCAAAGCATACACACCAAGGTCATCATACTATAGTCCAAATTAAGCCAATATTCTTCTTGGTAGATATGATTTCAGCTAGTAAAGATGGCTACTAAGCCCATATCACATTGAAAATGGTGCATTAAAAATATATGAAACCGTGCATGCACTCCACCTATCTCACTCATTGATTGAAAATCAATTCATTCACATACTTGGGTTTAACCCAAACTTTCTCAAGCACATCCTTTCCTAGCATGTATTTAAGCATTTTAACATATTGTTGATAATATGTCTTAACAAAAATATAAAGGAATATCAGAAATATATATATATTTCATGAGTTTCTAAATGACATAATGATAATAATATCCTTTATGCAACCAATATGCTTCCAAGTCAAGATATACAAAAACTCAACATGCATGCAAAATCAACATTCATACATCATCAACCTACAAGTAAGCATGTTGGCCCATTACGCCCTAGCATTGTAACTCACTCCGATACCATATGTAAGGTCCCACCTTACCCACCATCAGTAAGATAGAGAAGTAGATGTCACATAATCACTAATACTCATTTGTACAAAATCCTAAAGAATTAGTCACTGTAAAATTGTTTCCAACAAAAGGCCCTTTTTATTTTAAAGCTTTAGATAATACAATAAACAATTGTCTTAGTCACACTTCAGCAAATTATTAAATTCATTTTCACATTCATACCAAAAACTTGCAGACATAGGAAGCTACACCCATTAAATAGTTTATTTAAAATTTATAGTAACATAAAAACACAAGAGTAACTAAGAATTTTAAACTAACAATTTATATGCACAAAAGCTACAGCCATTCAAGATTTTTGACAAACACTTTGCAGACATGCACTCTACACTCATTCAACCCTTATGACAAACACTTTTCAAGCACGCAATTAAAAGTCATTGAAGCATTTTGTCAAATACTTAGCAACAATGAATTTAAGATTATTCTTCAACATATTTATCTCATAAAATTCAGAATTTAAACTGTAAATGTTTCCATCTTAAAACAAGGACTAAATAATCTTAGTTTTTCAGCAAAGACTCAACAACAGGCGCACATAACTCAGAGCAGCAATCTGCCAAATCGCCCAGATTTCCGATCTGGGTTTCTTTAAAAGTATTTTTTTGGAATGAAACTAGGGGTTACATGACCAATAGGCACGAATACCCCCTGATGTTGGGCTGAATCGAATTCAAAATGCCCAGAAATGCGATTCTTGAAAACAACAAATTTATAGCCTAACTGTTTCATTTATGACTTTTGTCAAACATATGGAATGAAAACTTACAACTACACCTCTACATGAGGAAAAACAACCCAAATTTATGCTACTAAGATATGCTCATTGAAATCACACATTTCTAAATCCACCATATGAGTCCTTAAAACATTTTACCACCCACAAGCTAATTCATTTGACATGATTAACAAGCTTTTTGCACCAATTGCTACAATTTAACAAACATATGGCAGCCCTGAATGCTATAGCCATTAAGGCTTTCTATCAAAATTCTGATAGTACTATTACAACAACTTGAATAACAAAACATTGAATTATTAATAAGAATATGAAACATAAGCCATAACTGAAATTTATCTCCAACTTACCTCAAGCATTTGATCTTCCAAACTATATTTTAGTTGCCATTATTTTTGCATTTTCTCTTAAGGGTTGATTCTGTAATTCCTCCAAGTATATTTTGGATACATGTCTATTTTCTTACTTCTGATGTAAGCTGCAAGTTAGCACTTATTCATGCATAAATAAATTGATAACATTACTCATTCACAGATTTTGTCAAACACTTTGCAAACTATCATAAAACCATTTATAAAACATGCATCTATTAATTATTTGAAACAAAACCATAAATCATGAAATACTTACCCTAGTCCTTTGGAATAAATTTATTGCAATTACCTTCAACAATATTTGGCTTTCCTTTTTCAAATGCTACAATACCAAGATTAGTACCATAAACTACACCAATAATAACTCCAATATTGAGATCTAAACATCCATACATATAGATTAATCTAGTCTTCATTTTTAAACACAAGCCTAAACCAAAATTAGATGCTTACAACAATTTAAATGTCTACTTTTTATTTTATGCTAAAGCTATACTATAATTTTAGTATAATGGAAATTATACCTGAAGAGATATTCAGCTCCAATCGTTGCGAATATGATCCACCTTCGATCCCTTAACCAACTCATTTGAACCATCCGGTTTTCCACCCAACCATATCCAGGGAGAACTCCTCCCCCTGGAACCCCCGAGCTGTAAAAACTCACAAACAGTACCAAAATACAATAGTAGAGAGATAGATGCAAGGAAAACTAAGGAATATAGTTTTCACTTCCTCTAAATACCACTCATGTTCAACCTCAATAGATACTTAGTAGATTCGTAAGAAATTCAGATTTGTTTTGGAAGTAATTGGATACTCTCCATATCTCTCCCTCTCACAATATTCCTCAAGTCTCTTCCACTCTTGGCATTACCCCCTCCTCTCCTCAAATGAGAATACATGAGACTCATATATAGGAGGAGCAAAAATTCTTGTCATAAAGGAGGATTAATATGCATGCATTGTATTCCATTTAGAGGAGTGTAACTTATGCCATTAAGGAGAGGTATGCATGCCTTATTTAAGGAGAGTGTAACATATGCATTAAAGAGAGTGTAAGAGGAATATTTTATGACATATATTTAATGAGTGTAGGAGGAATATTTTATGACATATATTTAATGAGTGTAAGAGGAATATGCCATTCATTGATGAGTGCATAAAGGAGAGCATAATGTAATATTTAAAATAGAGAGAGTTACATAGAGCCATGAGAGTCATGAAGGAGAGAGGTGTGAAGTGATTGAGGAGATATAATTCCCTTTTAATAATAATATCATAGTCTCATAAAAGATAATAATAATATTAATAATATTAATAATATTGAGGATTAAGTTGATATTGAACTATTACAATTGATTAATCATAAGTTAAGTGATTTTCCTTCAAGTATACTTGTTTACCCATTGATTGGAGGTGATTTTCTATTTTTGGAAAGTCATACTTGAAATAGTAGGCATGACTTTCTATTTTTAGAAAGTCACTCCAAAATTGTTAGGAATGAGATCTTATTAAGGAAATTCATATGTGAGCTACCCATGAGTGTTATTTTGGATAATAGGGATTCTGCACCCCTATTGTATGCATCGTTGTGCCTTAGTAGATTGAGGACTCCACGCCCTGATCTACTCGAAAGATCCAAGATTCCACACCTTGATCTTTTTAAATATTCAGGACTCCGCGCCCCAAACATTTCATTATAGATTCAAGACTCCACGTCTTTATATTTCATGGATTTAGGACTCCGCGCCCTAATCCTTTTATTATATATCCAAGACTCCACGTCTTTATATTTCATGGATTTAGGACTCCGTGCCCTAATTTCCATGGCATCTCATCTACTTTGCTTTGAAACTCCGCGCTTCACCTTAAGGTACTGATTGTGAGCTTATACCCATCTGATGGTTCGTTGGTAAGGTCTTCTTCCAAGACCTGCACACATCACAAAATCATTGATCAAATAAATCAAATGAATTTCATAATTAACTTATTCAAATTTTACCAAATATTGTGCATGACTTCCACAGTCATTTTCGTTTTGGAGAAATGACTTCCACAGTCATTTATAACTTGAGCATCCTTGTTGGCAATGACCAAGTACCCTGCCACATCATGCTTAGTACGATATTATGCACATATAATCATACAAATTATGTATCATCCATAAATCATAATTAACCATATGTTCCATCTAACCATGATCATCCATGGATCTGTGTCTCAATTCTAAATCACCATTCATGTCATACACCTATGTCCAAAATAGGATACCAAAAGAGAAAACATCGCTAATATTCTCTTAACCAAAATCAATCCTTGTGCACGCAACCATAGATATTATCATAAGCACACAACAACCAAGTGACCCAAACTAGGTCATAGCATATAAGCATGTACATAAGTCTTTCATACATAATATTATATCATTATATCAAAATCACCATCTCTAAGTGTCATCAAAGCTATCTCACTAAGAAGGGACACTACAGTCTACATATAGCAGCCTGAAGTATTTGAGATTTTCAGCAGCGAGTCACATGTGTTTAGACTCAAAAGGGCATTGCATGGGCTGAAGCAAGCACCTTGTTCTTGGTACACTTGGATAGACAACTATTTCACCAGACAGGGCTTCACCACAAGTGAGGCGGATGCAAACCTATACCAAATTGTGGTGGAGGGTAATATTTTAATCATTTTTCTTTATGTTGATGATTTAATATTGGTTGGTGATGTGCAGATGATCAGGTGATCATGTCCTAAGTTGTAAAAATGCTCAAAATTTCATTTGCTCAGAATTGGTTGAAACCAGAATGACAGGAAAGGTCTCTTCAAAACGATCCTGTAGTCGTGAATGACACTCAAAACCAATACTGTATGTGGAAGATATTCAAGTTTGAAGTTTCTCAATTTCAGGGAAAAGCCCAAGTTGACTCAGTTTGACTTTGAATAAAAAAATTATTAAAAAAGGAATATTCCATAGAATATTTTGAGAATATTCCATAGAATATTCTGTGCGGGCCAATAAAAGGGCACCATGTGTCCTACCCAGAGGACGCCACGTGGCCCCAGGACTTCAAACAAATGTGTGTTCAAAAATTTTGGGCATTCACCGAATTCAAACCCCAACCTCTTGGAAAACAACGCCATGACTTACCATCTCACCACACAGTTGGTTCTTAATAGGTATGAAGCAGTGGTGTTATTTGAATTTTGAAATGTGTTTGGGCGGAGAATTAAAGGGGGCCAGCCCCTAGGGGCTAGCCCCCTCACTATACGACCCAATACAAGAACCCTGGCCCATGTATTAACCCGCAGTGGATTAAATGGTTAAAAAAACATTATATGAGTCATTCACATGATTTAAATGCAGAGGTTCTGTTAAACATTAATGGCACAGTTCTGTAACCATCAGCCTAACCTCCGCATGTGGCCACGTCCAACCCCAACTTTTAATGCTACCCTTAACTACGTAGAGATTTTGGCAGAGTCTGCCTAGAATGGTGCCACCTCTGAAAATAGTGGAGCTATTTGTAGTTCCACCACATTTGGTGGAGGTTTTCTGGCCCTGATTAGGCAAAATACTATTTTGGTCATAAATTTTTCTAGGAGAGTCCATTTGGAGCGATTTTTTTTTTTGATTTTGGGTATTTGGAGCATTCCAAAGCCACTAGAGCAAGTTGTAGAGCCATTAGAGCATTTCTTCAGGTTTTTTTATCAACGAGAGAGATTGAAGAGCCACTGGGGCTTGGGGATTGGAGAGCTGTATTGGATTATAGTTATCCATTGGAGGTGAAACTATAGTCATTTCTTATTATTTTCTGCACTCTGAACTCATTTCTGTAGCTATTTTCACCTGTTTAGGCATTCTACACATTTTATAACCATTTTTTGAGAATAATAAGAGCAATTACATGCCCATTTGGGGGCCTTGGACCCAAAAAATGTATTCCAGGAGGGGTGAACTGCCTTATCATATGCTGAGTTATATTCTATGATTTATTTGCTGCTTATTTTCAGAGTTAAATATGTTAAATAGTAAAAGGAAATAAGCCCCCCTACATAAAAAAAGACTCATAAACTCATCAAAGTCACTTTGTTCTAATTGAAAAACACATTAAAAAGCTTGCATACATATTTTAATGGATAATGAATACCTTGCACCAACAAACAAGTAGTTTCATTTCCAGATCATTAGTGATTACTTCTATTATTTCTTTAGGCAGAGTCTATAAAGGGCCAAGTAGCTTCGAGAGCTCATCCTTTCTTTGAAAGGTGACATATCCTGTAAATGCCCTTATAGTCCATCTCTATATTAGAAATAAGAAGTTCTCACATTTCAGATCAGATTGGTATCAAATCCTAGGTTTGAGCTCAATTTTTGAGTTTTGTGCAAAGAAATATTTTACTGTTTTGAAAAGTTGATGCTTACTAGGCTTAAACTTAAAAGAGGGGGAGGAAAATTGGTTAGAGTACAAGACAATCCTCAACCAAGGAGGGCCAGGGTGCCATTATCTCCACCTTCTATCTCACCCTCAATAGCCTTAGAAGAAGCCACAAGCATGACTTCAAGAGAAGAAGAAGCTCATGAAGAGATGGATCCCAAGGAAGAAGAAAGAATATTTCGGAAAGCTTTCTTGGATATGACTGAAATGGTAAGGATCCTCTATCAAGAAATAAATGATAGGATTGCTGGAGAGGGATCTAAAAACTAACAGGAAGGAGAGGATTCCTCAGGAGGAAAGAAGGACAAGGATAAGTCTAAGAAATTGAATGGAGGAAATGGTGATCCTTCATCTCCATCGTCATCCTCTTCCTCAACATCATCTTCTTCGAATTTAGTAAATCAGTCACATAAGTAAAAAACAACTGGTAAAAATCCTTTGTTAAAGCTTGATGTCAAATTTTAATTACCAATTTTTAATGGTGAAGTGAATGCAGAGAAATTAGATAATTGGATCAGACAATTGGAAGTTTATTTAAGGATTCAAAATCTGCATGATGATGACACCAAAATAAAATTATCCCCATTAAGGATGGAAGGAGAAGAATTGATATGGTGGTAAGCCAAGACCAAAGAGGAAATTTGAAAACATGGTAAGCTTACTTTATCATGGGCTGAATTTATTACTGTAATCAAGAAGCAATTTTATCCTCTTGCTCATCTTCAGAAGGCTATAATGAACTAGAAAAACTTTAGACAGCTTAAGGGACAGAATGTGCAAGACTATACCCAGGAATTTAGGAGGAGAGCACTATTACTTGGGGTATATTTACAAAGCCAAGACACTTTGTTAAATTACATAGGTGGTTTGCACAGTTACCTTAAACACACTATCCTGATGTTTAATCCTACTAGTCTAGATGAAGTTTTTGTACAAGCTATGCATTTAGAGGCTAGAGGGAAAAAAAAATTTGATGCCCTGAATGGGGATAGTGATTTTAAAAGCAAAGGAAGAAAAAGGGTGGCAAATTCTAGAAAGGAAAAAGGAAAATTATTTTGCAAGAACTGTTCAAAAACAAGCCAATATGAAGACCACTGTTGGAAGCTTCATCCTGAGCTGAAACCAGAGAAATTTAAAAACAAAGAAAAGACCAAATAAAAGGGGAAAACTGTTGCAACTATTGAACAAGACTTACGGTCAGAATCATGTGATGAGACAAAAAAGTGTCACCATTGTATTAAAGAACATCAAAGGGAAATATGTTGTACAAGACACAAATCCCAGTTCTAGCTCAGTAAACTGTCACAAAGAAACTCAAGATGAAAAGAGGAGGATAGAGCTATTTCATGTGAGGATAATCTCAAACCACACAAAGATAGACACACTTTTTGATAGTGGGTCTCAAGCTAATCCGATTTCAGAAGACTTGGTCAAACAAATGAAGCTTGAGACAATTCCACATCCAAAGCCTTATCCAGTTGGGTGGATATGCAAGGATGCAAACTTACAAGTCTCAAAGAAGTGTATCTTACGCTTCGCCATAACAGCTCATTATGTTGATTGGGTTGAACTGGATGTAATACTGCTTGACATTACAGGTGTTGTGTTGGGTATTCCATATTTATATGACAGAAATGCAATCTTCTATCGCCATGAGAATAAGTATCACTTGTTCAAGGATGTAAAAGAGTACATTGTGAGAGCACATAAGAAGAAGCTAGAATCTTCTTTAGTCCATGTAGGTCAATTGAAAAGGCTAGTTAATGCAAGTCAAAATCTGACTTTATTGAAGTTAAAATGACAATATTTTGTACATTTACCTTTTCATGATATTGCTAATGATATGTCTCAGTCTGATAATAGTTTGTATTTGAAAGAAGATGAAAATATGTTACACAAGGTACCTTTGGTGTCGATCAGTGCAGAGAACGAAGTGTCGGTGAAAAGTAGTGCAATATTCCATGAGGTGGAAAGGCATGCAAGCAAAGAGGGAACACAGTTCAGCATGGGTCAATGTTGGTTTCAGAATGGCACATTTGTATGGCGAGAAAACTTGGTCGGAATTCGGCACAAGCACAACGTTCATTCAGCAAGAATTCGCCATGTGAATAGTTGGCATGGTGAAATTTATTTTAAGTCTTATTTGAAGTTTGATCATTGTAGAAACAGTATTATTTCTACAAAATATAGTTGTTGTTCTGCAAATTTTAAGAAATTGCATCATGACTCAGTAATTTTTAGCAACGGTCGATTAGTGAATTCAAGAGACAATTTATCATTTTATGAAAAACTCAATTTGATGAAATCGGGAAGATTTCAGTGGTTCAAAGTTGGAAGAGTGGATAATCAGTCTCCTCATCTTCATTTTCTATAATCAGAGAGATTTTGTGGGTCAAAAAGCTTCCCATTTGGGAGGTGTGATCAGGGGATCATGTCCTAAGTTGTAAAAATTCTCAAAATTTTATTTTCTCAGAATTGGTTGAAACCAGAACGACAGGAAACGTCTCGTCAAAAAGATCCTGTAGCTGTGAACGACACTCAAAACCGATACTGTATGTGGAGGATATTCAAGTTTGAAGTTTCTCAATTTCAGGGAAAAGCCTAAGTTGACTCAGTTTGACTTTGAATAAAAAAATTATTAAAAAGGAATATTCCACAAAATATTCTAGGAATATTCCACAGAATATTCTGCAAAATATTCTGTACAGGCCAATCAAAAAGCACCACGTGGCCTGCTCGGAGGCCACCACATGGAGCCAAGACTTCAAACAAATGCGCGTTCAAAATTTTTGGGCATTCACCGGATTCTAACCCTGGCCTCTTGGCAAACAGTGCCATGACTTACCGTCTCACCACACAGTTGGTTCTTAATAGGTATGGAGTGGTGGTGTTATTTGAATTTCGAAATGTGTTTGGGCAGAGAGTTAAAGGGGGAAAGCCCCCTCACCATACGACCCAATACAAGAACCTTGGCCCATGTATTAACCCGTGGTGGATTAAACGGTTAAAAAGCTGTTATATGTGGCATTCACATGATTTAAATGCAGAGCTTCTGTTAAACATTAATGCCATAGTTCCATAACCGTCGACCTAACCTCTACATGTGTTGTGTAACCAGCTCCAAAAAGAGAAGAAAAGAGATATCAACACCTTAGAAATGAGCCACTTCGAGGGGGCAACCTCCAATACATTACATAAATGAACAATTCTTGGATGATACAATTTACGAAACCTCCTTTCTATATATAGGAGTCCATGGGGCCATAATGTAATCCTAGTGGGCCACAATGTAATCCTAGCCGACCTAACAATAATAATGTAAGGGCACAATAATAACAATATGGGGGTTACAGGGGTACAATAATAACAATAAGGGGCGCTACACTAACATAATAAGGGGCTACACTATTAATATAGGGACTTAACATGCCCCTCTCCTTCAAACAAGTGTTGTCCTCAACGCTTGATTATTTCTTGATGCTTCTGTATAAAATTCTCATCCTCCCATGTGGAATCTTCTACAGGAAAGTTCTTCCACTTGCTGAGATACTCTGAAATTGATCATACTTGTCGAGTTCTTATTTTTGTGACTGCTTCAGAACTTCTTTCGATGTGATGTTGATATTCCTGTTGTTTCATTAGATTCTGCACCAAAGTTAGGTTATCCTTTGAGAGTTGGAGAACTTGTTGTTGATGCTCGATGTCATCTTCCACTAATTTATCATCCATATTAGCTATTATTTTATCCTTAAAACCATCCAAATTAGCCTTAATTTTCTCTTTTAAACCATCTATGTCATCTTCAGTTGCTCTTCGTAAGATCAAAATTTGTTGCACTTGGTACCGTAATTTTGATATCTCATACTACAATTCTTCCTCTTCATGTGTCATAGTATAGATTTCTGAGGGCATAATGGGTGTTGAATTCTTTTTAGGAGGCATCTCAAAACCCAATACTGAAATATATGCTCAATAGGCCCTTGGAATCACTTCAAACTGATTTTTCAAACAAGATTTATGCAATTCGAAAAAACAAATAAACACCTTTTACTTGCTTTTGAAGAGCTCGATATTGAAATTTGATTATATCTATGACTGCAGCACTTCAATATTTGAATTTAAACACTGAAGTAGCCCTATGAATTCTCTTTTGAATGCCACAGGTCTGACCTAATTTGGACTCTCCAAGACAAAGTTGTGTCCAATCTCCCACAATGACCTAATTATGGATTGGTTCAGTAGAGCGAATTTGTATGACTTGCCATGTGTCACTGTTTCATCCTTTGTCTCTGAAATTGATAGCCAAGAAACTACAGGCCGTTTAATTGTGACCAATTTTTACGGCACTCCAATCCAATCCATAGAGAGAGAGTTATTGAAATTTTCCCACGATCACCTCTTTGAGATGAAATTCAGGAGCTTGAAAAAGCACTACCTTCCACAGATCATATCTCCAAAAATATTGTGAACCAAGCTCTGAATTTTTTTTACGACTTTCCTCAGGATTTTAGCTTCGCACCATATGAATTTCAGATTCTAAACCTTCGTAGAAAATTTTTTATAGCGCAAATGCCACGATGACCTGTTTAGGAGCATGAAAAAATACCTGACTTCCACAGATCATATTTCCGAAAATATTGCGAACCAAACTCTGAAATTTTTATACAAAATTCCTCAAGATTTGGGCTTCGCACCCTAAAAATTTCAGCTTCTGAAACTTCGTAGAAAAAAAGTTAAAGCGAAAATGCCACGATGACTTGTTTGGAGCAGCGAAACCCTAGAATCCAAAGCTCCGATACCAAATGTTGTGTAACCAGCTCCAAAAAGAGAAGAAAAGAGATATCAACGCCTTAGAAATGAGCCACTTCGAGGGGGCAACCTCCAATACATTACATAAATGAACAATTCTTGGATGATACAATTTACAAAACCTCCTTTCTATATATAGGAGTCAATGGGTCCATAATGTAATCCTAGTGGGCCACAATGTAATCCTAGCCGACCTAACAATAATAATTTAAGGGCACAATAATAATAATATGTGGGTTACAGGGGTACAATAATAACAATAAGGGGGGCTACACTAACATAATAAGGGGCTACACTATTAATATATGGACTTAACATCATGTGTCCACATCCAACCCCAAATTTTAATGCTACCCTTAACTATGCAGATATTTTGACGAAGTCTGCCCAAAATGGTGCCACCTCTGAAAATAGTGGAGCTATCTGTAGTTCCACCACATTTGGTGGAGTTTTTCTAGCCCTGATTAGGCAAAACATTGTTTTGGTCATAACTTTTTCTAGGAGAGTCCATTTCGAGCGATTTTTTTTTTTGGATATTTTGAGCATTCCAGAGCCATTAGAGTAGGTTGCAGAGCCATTAGATAATTTCTTCAAGTGTTTTATCGGCGAGAGAGCTTGAAGAGCCACCGGGGCTTGGGGATTAGAGAGCTGTATTGGATTATAGTTATCCAATGGAGGTGAAAATATAGTCATTTCTTACTGTTTTTTGCACTCTGAACACATTTATGCAGTTATTTTCGCATGTTTAGGCTTTCTACACATTGTATAACCATTTTATGATCATAATAAGAGCAAGGACATGCCCATTTGGGGGCCTTGGACCCGGCAGATGTAGCCCAGGAGGGGTGAAATGCCTTATCATATACTGAGTTATATTTTGTGATTTATTTGCTGCTTATTTTTAGAGTTAAATATGTTAAATAGTAAAAATAAATAAGCCTACTACATACAAAAAGACTCATAAACTCATCAAAGTCACTTTGTTCCAATTGCAAAACACATTAAAATTCTTGCATACATATGTTAATGGATAATGAATACCTTGCACCAGGAAACAAGTAGTTTCATTCCCAAAACATTAGTGATTACTTCTATTATTTCTTTAGGCGGATTCTATAAAGGGCCAGGTAGCTTCGGGAACTCATCCTTTCTTTGAAAGGTGACATATCCTGTAAATTCCCTTAGAGTCCATCTATGTATTAGAAATAAGAAGTTCTCACATTTCAGATCAGCAGCTAATACACTCATGCAAGGAGGACCTTGCAAATGATTTCAAGATGAAGGATATGGGCCTCCTTAATTATTTCCTTGGATTGGAAATATGGCAGCGATATGGTGAACTTTTTGTGTCTCAAGGAAAGTATGCAAGGGAGATACTAGGTAAGTTTCACATGGAAGGCTGAAAACCCATGGATACTCCTCTTCCAAGAAACTGGAGGAAAGAGATGCTACATCTAGAGAGGTAATGGATGCTATTGTCTATCGACAGTTAGTGGGTTTTCTAATGTATCAAGTGAACACAATACCATAAATTTTTTGTGCGGTTAACCAGCTAAGTCAAGCGATGTTTAAGCCTACCAAGCTCTTTTGGAAGGCGGGTAAGCATGTCCCAAGATACCTGAGGGGAACATCTGAGTATGGATTATGGTATAGATAGACGGATGAGGTGAAATTGTATGGCTTCATGGATGCAGATTGGGTCGGAAGCCCAACGGACAGAAATAACACATCAAGGGGTATATTTAGTATTGGATCTATAGATTTTTCTTGCTACAACAGGAAGCAGAGATTCGTGGAACTCAGTTCAGCGGAAGCGGAATACATGGCAACAATTCAAGCTGCATGTGAGACTATCTGGATGAGAAAGATCCTGGTTGGTTTGTTTGGTTCTCATTTAGATCCGATAGTGATTCATTGTGATAATCAGAGTCACATTAAACTCTTGATTAATCATGTGTTTCAAGATAGATCTAAGCATATAAATATCTGGTATCATCATATCAAAGATTTTGTGCAGCGGAAGTTCATGTTGCTTTAGTACACTCCTATTGAAGATCAGGATGCATACATTCTGATGAAGGCGCTCACTAAGAGAAAATTCGAATCCCATAGAGACATGATCGGGGTGAAGGATAATCCCTTTCTTGTTGAGAGGGAGTGTTGAGATTCAACAAGAATATCCTAGTGAAAATTATGAACCTACACTAGGATGGAGCCTTAGGCTAGTTTTAGGTGGAGGTCTATTTATAGATGCATGAGAAAATTCTATTTATATATGATGTCTTTTTATATATGCATGAGAAAAATATATTTATAGATGAGATATATTTATAGATGTGTGTGCGAGTTCTATTTATAGATCACATGTCTATTTATATATGCATGTCGGCTATTATTATCCCTTAATATTAGTTGGAAAATAAATAATAATACATTCTCAATGAGAAGTTGGAAATATTTAACTGAAGAGGAAAATCAGTTAGCTATAGGAAATTCAAGTTCAGAGGTTGGTTGGTGGTACATGTAAGTGGACTTAGTTGTAACTGAGTGATTTGAAGTTGTAATAGAAATGGATGTGTAGTTATGTCAGTTGTAAAGTAGTTTAAAGCAGTTAAGTGAGTTAAACTCAGTTGTGCTAGTTGTAAATGAAGATACACTAGTGAGATATCAATAAATTAATTACTAATTAATTCACAATCAGTTGTCTCACATGCAACTGAAGATTTACCATTGTTAACTACATGCATGTCAGATCCAGTGGAGACCCAGTTGAGATGTAGATGAAAGAGAGAGTTTTACTATAATTTTTTACATTAGTGGGTGCACTCATGCAACCACACACATATTGGATGTGCCGATGAGGATTTTTCAGTCAATTCAAGTAGGATTCCATTCATTCATGGATTTCTATCAGCTAGGATTGCACAGTGGAGGCAGGTTGTCTGGAGGCAATAAATTGGCATATGAATTTGAAAATTTTTGTATGATAGTGTGAGATGATTGTATATTGTACTGAGATATATTGGATTAGAGTTTTGCATGTAATTGTTTCATGATCCATGATATATTACATAATAGAATATAGTGGGGTTTTTAGCTTTATGCTTTCCCGGTAAAAACATTTCTGTTTTATGTGATTGATCTTTCTTCTTGATATTGCAATTGGAGATCATGTTTTAAATTTTGCAAATATTTTTGTAGAAGAGATTATGTATTTAACAGTGACATATAATTTTTAGATCATGAGAATCAAGGCAATACATGATTTGTATTAAAATTTCTACATTTTGAATAAACTAGTTGAAACAGATAGGGAGTCTGCATGAATATTCTCATTTATAGGGATAGTTGTAATATTAAATGCATGAAAGAATTTTTCCACTGAATCCCAGACCTCATTTCTGTAATATCTAATTCTAGGATTCTTTGTTTGTGAAATATTCCTAACTTGTTTGACTATGAGTTGAGAGTCACTGAAAACACTTAAATTCTTCACTTTAAGACTTCTAACGAACTCTAAACCTAGAAGAAAGGATTCATACTATGCTACATTATTAGTAACATCAAAATAAAGATTGCTAGATTGATTTATGTTTTCTTTTTCTACCGAAATTAAAAAAACACCAGCTCCAGCTCCATCTTTTAAATAAGACCCATCTAAATAGAGTTTCCAAATATCAATTTTGACATTTTTTTGGTTTTCTACAACATCTTCAATTTTCAGTTGAGAATTCTACAAATTATTTGAAGATAATTGAAAACAACCAAAATCCTTGTCAATTGCATATATAGGATGGTTTCTATCTTTATCTGCTTCGAAAAAAGTATGAATAAAATTGATCTCCCTATATAACCTAAGGTTTTCGCCCCCATATATAGGAATTGTAGAAAAATATGTGTCCATTTGAAGGCTTCCTCTTAGCTTGGCACAAAAAAACCTTGATAGAAGCATCCCAAGCTTAGGAGGGATATCAGAGACCACAATTTCCAAAAGTAAAATTTTTACAGGTATTTGGGAAAATTTACCACTAAATCTTTTATGAGTCCTATACATGGTACGCTTTTGGAATCAAAGTTATATAGGCCATGGTAAGATTGAGTAATTTCCAAATAAATTTGATCCATGATAATATTTGGCATAATATTATGTGAGGCTCTAGAATCTAACATGAAGTTATATATCAAAGAATCATGTTCTTTTAAGGTAACATAGAAAGGTGGAATTCTTTCATCAATCATGTTTGTTGGCTTAAGGGGTCATGACCCAGGTTCAGAGTTGAGGTTAACCAACAAAACCCTGTTACTACTAGCCCTTTCACCAGTGAACTTCTTGCACAAGTCAATGTCTCACCCGAAGCAGTATGGGGGGGTGTTGGAATGTAATATTCCAAATATGGAACAGCTAGCAAGGCATGAATGGAAAACACATTTTCCAGTAATGGCTGCTACATAAATTGAAACCAGGACCTAGATCCCTTAGATAAATGCATCTAAGACCTGAATACAAGAGGAGGCTCCAAAGAAATCGTTCTAGAGTGGTTAAACAGATCTACCACTACTAGATGTCCTCAAAAAGGGCTCGATGAGGGACTGCAACAAATCTTAAGCAAGAAATGGAATGACAGTGTTATTTTATAGCTTTGAACACATGACAAGATGTATAGCCAAAAAATATATGATATAGCAGAAAATGTATACAATGTGTGGAGTGTTAGCCATCAATAAAATTTTGTCATAACTGATGATGGCTAAAACGAGTCTTTTAGTCTTCAAGAAACAAGTTTTAAGAAAAATTGTGAGTTCTTGAAGCTTTGCTACGTACCTTGGCCAAATATATTTTCCTATGATAAATATTCATTCAAAAATCCACTAAGTAACCTTGTTGTCATAGAAAAGACTGTTTTCAGACCCATTTTCCATCATTTTTTCCTTTGAAAAAGCCCTATGAAAACCCCTTCATTTCACCCATTTTTCCCATTTATTACCATTTATTTTCTGCAAAAACCCTTTTGAACCTGGTAAAATCCCTTTATTTTGGTTAAAAACCCTTTTTGCCCCTTATCGGAAACTCCAAATTCCTCAAAAAACCTTCTTTTTAGTCAAAAAACCTTCATTTTTTATATTAAGGCTTTAAGCCCCTTTTGCTTAAGCCCAAGCCCATTTTTCTACCATAAGACCATGCTTCATGGCCAAGCGCTAAGTCCATCGGCCATCGCACATCAGTGATCCCAGTTCTTTTGTTCCCAGACCCCTACTCTGCTGATACGTCAATCCTCCGATGATATCAGGACCATCCAATCCCCAAAATCTGATGGCCAGCGCTCCATCGCATCGCATCACTTCAACACAGTTCTCCATCGCATCACTCCATCACGTCAGAATTCACCTTTTCCTCATCCCCTGAACCTTTTTCCCCCGCCGATGCGATCCCCCGAGTGAATCTCTACCATTGATCTAATCCAGATCGGATGGTTCTTGCTCCATCAACGATCTTTGTTTTCTCATTCCCATTACCTTTCCACCGATGAATCCTCCACTGATTATAACCTAACCATTGATCTCTCCCAAATCTAATGGTCCTCCTTCCATCACCCCTGCTTCTCCCATCGGCTCATTGGCCATCACAATTTCTCTTTCCTCCCATCCAAGCCTCTTCCGCCTTCCATTCTCTGATTTCATCTAGACCTTTTATTTCCCTGATCCAATGGTTCCCCTTGATCCCCTCTGATACTCTTATAAACCCCTTTTCCCATGTAAAAAACCCCTCTTCCTAAGTAAAAATATTTCTACCCTTTGTATAAATATGGGCCCTCCATCTCTTATCCTTTCACCCTGTGAACAGATCTCAACCGTAGATCTCCTAGATCTGACGGCTCTCACTGCATCTCCCATTTTTCCTTCCCAAACCATGTTCTATCCCCGCACCGCTTGAAAAAAGGCATTTTCCTTTGTTTTTCCCCTCCATATATATCAAGTCTCTCATCGAATTTGTGCCGTTGATCTTTCCCGATCAACGATCCTCGCACCACCTCCCTCTTTTCATCCGCCAAACATTACCCCACATCACCCCGGCCCCACCATATATTTCATTCGCACATATTTTCTATTTTTCGAGCTCGCTTACAGTCGTAGATCTGGCCCCCCCCAGATCAGACGACCAAAAGTTGATTTTGCATTCATTTCACAAAAATAATTGATAGTGTGTTTTCAAAGTGAAAATGGTGGTTTTTGTTGGACACGCATCGCCCAGGGACCTGTATCACATTCCCTCAGGGAAAAACCATTTACCGCCCATCCCTTGCATGAATACCACTCTGATTTTCTGTGAAACGGGTCATCGCCATTTTGCGCCCAACTCACAGTTGAAACCCTGGTTCTTGGATTTTCTCCATGAAACCCTCCCTCCACGCATTTTTCCTCCTCCTCACCACTCTTCCACCTTCGCTTAACATCTGAAAGCAATCAACCACTAAACGTAGGGTTTTATCTAATAATTTTTTTATGTCGTAGGTTTTAAAATGGCAGCTAAAAACATGAATCCATCCCACAGTCATGATAAAGTGACAAAGGATCGAGGATGACGATCCTTAGGGAAAAATCACGCAGAAAAGGGATCCACAGGGTTAAAATTCCAAGTCTAATCGATGTATCATGAACATCGGTTAAATAGTCAAAACCCTCCAGCACAGCAAAAGAAAGCCACCTGTACAGCCAGCAATGAAGACAGAGATTAAAAGGTTAAAGTCAGAAGCCCGAAGATCAAAATACTTAATTCGAAGATTAAAGGTTAAAGACACAGTTTGAAGAATAAAGATGATTAAAGGAGGCCTAAAGCCAAATCAGAGGCCTAATCAGTGTTTAAAGCCACAAAGCATACAGATCATTAAGGAAAGCCTCCAAATGCCACATCAGTGAGGCAATTAATCGTCAGAAATGCCACCTACTAGTTTATTCTCCTCAAAAGAATACAAATTCAATGCACAGTCATAAATATTTGCCAAAGACAACTCAAAAAGTAATTGCTAGCCTACCAAAAGCCTCAAAAGTCAACAAAAGTGAGTGAAGTTGATGAAACTTAATGTAAAAATCAATTAAAGAGTTAAGACATTAGAAATCTTCTCCATCAAGCCTCCCAAAGGCCAAGAAGAAATTACTCTGTATTAATTGAACAAATAACTCTTCCTTTCACTCCACATCCTCAATTTACCTATAAATATCATAAGAGGAGCCCATTGTAAATGTTGGTTGAATACTTATTGAATGTAAATAGTTATTGAGGCTGCTGAAGCTCTGTTAGTAATTGAAGAAATATAGGCTGAGAAGAGAAGTTTGAAGCTATAAATACCTACTGGACTTGAAGATTTTAACTAGTTTGAACATCAAATATACAAGCTGATTTATGGGATCCTGGTCTATGTCAATGGTGATGTTTTTCTTACTATAATTATTATTTTACTTATGTTTCCATATTTTCCACTTTCTCTGATAAATAATAGAAAATGTAGATTAGGATTTACTTCTAAAATTACCCTAAATCTCACTGATAATCTTTATCTTTATGTTTTCGTCTAATTATGTTTTGAGGATAATTCAATAGAGTATAACCAGTGAAATTTTGGTGAGCCCATGTTTCCTGAGTACAACTTGAGATATGGTCTTTGAAAGTTTCCCTAAGAGTATGCAAAAAGCAGGCTAGGTTAAAAGTCCTTACTTGATCTTAAGTTAATTTTTATGTTTATCTTAAATGTTTTCCCTCGAGAGTATGCTGAAATCAGGTTGGTTTCAAAGTCCTTACCTGATCTTAGGCTTCCCTTTGTTTTCTCATATGTTTTCTTCTTTCTCCACACTTCTTAATGTTCCATATGACAAAATCAACTTAAAGAGATCTTTTGACATAAATGACTTGCCCCATAGACCACTCCTGAAACTTGTTGTGCAATTAAATCCTTTTGTGACTCCATAGTCCAATGGATTGATACTATCTCTTACCTATTCCATCAGCTGAACCATTCTGTCAACTCACTCAGAACTTTACCCTTAAAAATACTTCCCTCATTTTGATGATATCCCACCGAACCAAAAACAAACAAACCCTTGTACTTCATAACTAGCCTAATATCATATCCTTTGAAAACACTTATATAGAGAGATCCTTCTCTGAATCTACGAGGGCTAGATCCTAGGATTCCAAAGTGGTTTTGATGTAGGCCCTGTAGCATTTGTTCTTGCCGATCTTGCAAACTACGGGGATCTTAACATAGTGGCGACTCCACTAGGGACAAATATATTGAGTAATAGATAAATTCACAACTCAATGAACCCCTATTCCTAAATGAATCAAGTGTCACCAAGACTGGTTATTAATGATTGGTGATAGTGAACAACAACCAAACCATTGAAAACACGTAAAAATCCTTCACTTGGTGACTCCATTGGTATTTAGTAGGCCTGCTGACCCCACTATTTTTTCCTAAGACTCCACTGGAAATTTTTTATCATAACATCATACCAAATCAGTTAAGAAGACTTTGAGGATTGAGTTTTCTTTGAAAAAGATTAGTTAACCTTTAAAAGACTGTCATACTTGGCTGAAATTTTCTCATTCTTAGGTCTAAAAACACCATATAGTGACTTCTAGAAGAATTTATACTAGAGCCTATCCTGACCCAAATCCTCCTTAAATAGTTGATAATCCAGAAAGTATCCTTAGGGAATCTCCTAAATTCAAGACTTCAACTATTGTCAGACCAATTCATAGAGCTAATTGTGTCCCTGAAAATCTCTCAGCTCTGCAAGATACAAAAGTTGACTTAAGAAACCCATCAAGAACTAAATCACTTAGTGATATAGATCAGATAGACTTTGAGTCTCCACACTCACCCCAACATAGTGGTGAATGTATTGATAGTAGATAAACCACTCCACCTGATCTTCATTTCATTCATAACTTTGGTTTCTCTCATCCTAGATTTGCTCAACAGTCTCTTGCTGGTCCAAGTACTTTTGTGATCCATACACCCACTATTAAAAGTACTCCATTCCATCCTCCCCCTCCTTTCATAAACCCCCCACTTTTAAACCCCCAATTTGTCCCACAACTTCCTATCATGGTAACATGGTATGCTCCTCTAGTCCTTCCTTTACCTTTAGTAAATTTTCCATAGGACTATCAGTCCAAAATTCCCCATTTCAATGGAAGTGAACCCACTACTATTCAGCAGAACGTAGACAATGTGAACGATGCCTTTGATTATATGGAAATAGAGGATGAGACCATTAATATGTGAATCTTTGCCCAAAGTTTAGGAGGAGAGGCCAAGAAATGGTTCAAGGGTTTAACTCCTAATATTATAAATGATCTCCCTTCTTTACATCAAACGTTCATAAAAAAATGGGAAATGAGGAAGAACCCTCTCCAAATACTTTCATATTACAACAACCTCAAGAGAAACCCTAGGGAAAGTGTTCAAAATTATTGCACTAGATTTAATAGTGTTTATAACACATTACCCCCAGATTTGAAACCTCCACAAGGCTCATCTTTGGCCAATTTCCCCAAAGGATCTGATCCCAAAATGGCCTATCAGCTAAGAGAAAGGGACCCCTTAACTTTAGAAGATATGCAGAGGGTAACCTTAGGTGTGGAAGAAAATCTAATTGAGAAGAGAGCTAGAATGAAGATTGAGAAGAGGGTATCTTATAGGGATGAAGCTGCACCTTCTACATCTGACTCAAAATTGGAAAGGATGATCAAAAAGATGATGGAGAGGATGAGCATATATGAGAGAGCTCAATATAGAGAAAACCAAACGGCTCCTCAAAATAGAAACCAATCCCAAAACCAGAATCAGAACTTCAGAAGAAATCAACCTCAGAACAGACAAAGAGATGTTGATCAATAGATCAGACCTCCTTTTCAAGAAAATTATGTTAATGAGGATGGAGAAACAAATGAACAAATAGAGGATGATAACATAAACATGTTGGGAGTAATAAATAAGGATTCTGATTTCCTCCATGAAAGAAAACAAGGTCTATATCCCCCCTATGATGATAGAAGACAAGAAACTGAATACTATGAACATGACTTGGAAAATGCCATCATAGGATCACCTAAAAAATATGACCTAAGAAGTAAAAAGAATCAAAAAACTCCAAAAAATAAAACCTCTAATAATTCTACCAAAAACAACCCTATAAATACTTCCAAAAAGACAACAGAAAACTATAAAACAGTGGCTAAAAGTTCCGATCCTAGCAAGGGAAAAAACATCCAAATCAATGAAAAACAGAGTGGTGACCCTAGTAGCACTAGCACTTCAACTAATGCCCCTGAGAAAATCATTTTGATTTTTGTAAATAGTATAAATCAATAAGCTGACTTTGATGACGAATCAGTGACTAAGAAGGCTGATCAAACATTTTGAAAAATCAGGTTCCCTTTAACCTAGAGAGTGAGATTGCCAAAATCAAAATCTTTGTCCCACTTACTGAGTTAGTCACTCAAAATGTATAGAGGTAAATTTTTTAAAGCCTTGAACATAGAAGATGTTCATGACACTGTTAACTTAAATGATGATACACCAAAGCTTCTGTTTGGTCCTACGATTGAAGGAAAATTTCAATAAGGAACTACCCCTCCATTCTACATCAGTTTGAATATTCATGATAAGATGTTTTGCAATGCCATGCTTGATTCAGGAGAATCACATAACCTCATGCCCAAGGTAATAATGGAAATATTAGGCTTAGAGGTAACTAGACCATACAAATATTTATATTCCTTTGATTCAAGTAGAGTGAAATGCCTAGGCCTAATAAAAGATCTCTGTGTTAACTTAGCTCAAATTCCAGCCGAAAGCCTAGTAATGGACATTGTAGTGGTTGATATACCTCCCAAATATGGCATGCTTCTTTCAAGATCATAGGGTGCTAAGTTGCAAGGTACTATGCAGATGGATATGACTTATGCCACCATCCCTGTCTTCAGTCAACCTAGAAGACTCTATAGGGAAACACACATGAAATATATGGTGAGTAGTCAAGAAAGACCAAAAAACTCTCCTGTCTATTCTATACATAATAACCTTGACTCATTCATTCTTTATAATGATGAGATTTATAATGAGCAAGGATTAAGTAATGAAACATCAACCAATATAGTGGTCACTCCATCCCCAAACATATTGGTAGCCATAGATGAAGAGGAAAACAAGGAGAAAACTAAAAAACAGTTTACTAATTCAGAAAATCACAACAAACAAATTGAAGGTCTTGAGGCCCAAAACAGTCATAAACATAGTACCAATCATGGACATCAAAGATTAAAACCTCAAAAAATTAAAAATCTTGAGGAACAAAACAAAATTCAACATAGTACAGACCTACAGGAACAACATAGTGACAGGTTAGGAAAACAAGACAAAGAGGACGTAAGTGAATTAAATGATAAATCTGAAGACAGTCCTCTTTGGAGTATGATTTTTGATGGGTCTTGCTCTAAAATTGGTGTAGGAGTAGGCATATGGGCACATAACACTGAAAAAAATCATGCTGAGGGTCATTCCTATAGACTAAGCTTTCAATGTACAAATAACATAGCAGAGTATGAAGCTCTGCTTCTAGGCCTGCATTTATTCAAAAAATTAGGGGCCAAAAGAATAAATGTTCCTGGAGATTTAGAGTTGATAATTAGGCAAGTAAATGGGGAATACACTGCTAAACATCCCAGAATTAGAGCCTATAGAGATGATGCCATTGAATTTTTCAAACCAGGAGGTAACTCCTCAAATCAGAATGTGTTATTAGCTGAAGAATCTACATGCATTTATACATGGAGGTGAGGCTATTGGGTTTCCTCTCCCAATGACTCTTGGCCTTCCTTATTTCCTAGTATTATTTATTATAAAAAAATACATATCCACACCCATCCCATAGGATTAGGTGTCAACATTCCCCCCTTTAATCCGAAGGGATGTTGGTGAGTCCAAGCATCGATCTGAACTTTTCAAAATTTTCTCTTCCAAGTGCTTTGGTGAAGATATCAGCAGTTTGCTCATTTGTGGAACAATGATGTAGATGGATGGTTTTGGCCTAAACATGATGTCGAATTAGATGGTACTTTGTATTGATGTGCTTTGTTCGATCATGGAACTTTGGGTTCTTGGCCAACTTTATTGCAGAAGTGTTGTCGATCATGAGTGGTGTGGAGTACATTTGTTTCATCTGCAAATATTCCAGGATTTTCCGGAGCCACACAATTTCCTTTGTTGCTTCAGCTGCTGCCACATATTCTGCCTCGGTCGTGGAATCTGCTGGAACTGATTGTTTGCGTGATCTCCATGAGACAACTCCTGATCCAAGACTCATGGTGTAACCTGTAGTAGACACCCCTGTTTCTTTGTCGCCATCAAAGTCTGAATCAGAGTATCTGATCAAGCTGAAGTCGCCTACCTGTGTATATTTGAGTCCAAAGTCTTGAGTCCCCTTCAAGTACCTTTGCACTCTTTTTGCAGCAGACCAATGTCCTTCACAAGGTTTTTGCATGAACCTTGAGAGGATTCCAACAGCAAATGAAATGTCAGGTCTGGTGGTGGTCAAGTAGATAAGACTTCCTACAAGCTGTCTATACTTAGTTGCATCCTCAAATTCCTTCCCTTCAATAGATGTGAGCTTCAAGTTTTGTTCCATTGGAGTGGTTAAGGGATTATAGTCATCCATGCCAAATTTGTTCAAGAGATCTCCAATGTACTTCTTTTGAGAAAGAAATATGAATTTAGGATGTTGAATTACTTCAATACCCAAATAGTAATGAACATGACCCAAATCAATCATTTCAAAACCTTTCTTCAACTCTTTCTTCATGGATGCAATATAGCTCTCATTGTTTCCTGTTATCAAAAGATCATCTACATATACCACAAGATATACAATTGTTTTTCCAACTTTCTTAACAAACAAAGTTGCATCATCAAGATCAAAATGTTTGAAATCAAGTTTCAGAAGATGCTCGGTCAATTTCTCATACCAGGCTCGTGGTGCTTGCTTGAGGCCATACAAGGATTTTACAAGTTTTCAAACTTTGTGTTCTTGACCCTTTATCACAAATCCTTCTGGCTGGGACATATAAACTTTCTCCTTTAGATCTCCATTCAAGAAGGCTTTTTTTACATCCATCTGATGGACTTTCCATCCACTCTGAGCTGCTAAGGCAAAGAGAGTCCGGATGGTGGTCCATTTTGCTGTGGGAGCAAACGTTTCTTCATAATCAATTCCTTCTTTCTGTGCGAATCCTTTTGCCACGAGCCTGGCCTTGTGCTTGTCAAGTGAGCCGTCTGCTTTGTACTTGTTCTTGTAGACCCACTTACAGCCAATTGGTTTCGTTCCCAAAGGCGGATCAACCAGCTTCCAAGTGCCATTCTTTATCAAGGCATCATACTCATTCTGCATCGCTTCTTTCCATTCATCATGAGAAGCGGCTTCTTTGAAGGAAGTTGGTTCATGATCTGTAGACAAACTCAATTCACAGTTATAAGCAATATCCATATCAACAGGAGAATCAGAATTATCTACATCACCTTCAATTTGTTGAGTGGAACTTCTTGTTCCTGTTTTTCCAACCTCATCAGGATGAACATTCTCCAGTGTCTTTGTCAGCCATTTGGGAGGACCTTTCTGAGATAGCCCAGGCTGGTCATTTGACTGAGTTGGGATTGATTCAAGATTCAATCTCCCAATTCTATCAATCACATCATCCAATGTGTCATCCGTGGTTGTTTCTTTATGTGGGGGAGAGAGTGCTTCAGGACATGATTCCACAGTTTGATTCAATATCGGAATCCCCCCTTCAAGATGTGGAATCACATTATCAAATTCTTGGAAGGACTTTGGATGTGTGAATCTATCCAGGCGATCAAGTTGCCGCTCAACAACCTTGTCACTTTTGGAAGATTCAAGAAATATGACATCTCTTGCTATTACAAATTTCTTATTTTCTTCATCATAGAGACGATATCCTTTGGAGGTATTGGAGTACCCCAAGAAGATACATTTGCGACTTCTACCACCAAATTTGTTCCTTTGACCCTTGGGTATCAAGGCATAACAGGTGGACCCAAAGACCTTGAAATGCTTTACCAAAGGAATGTGGCCATGCCACATTTCAAAAATAGTTTAGTTTCTAATTGAACTTGAAGGACACCTATTCTTTATGTAAACAGCACATAGAACTACATCAGCCCAAAACATCAATTTTACATTATTGAAAAATAACATGGAGCGGACCATATTTAAAATAGTTCTGTTCATTCTTTTAGCTACACCATTCTGTTTTGGATTATATGGCACAGTTGTTTGATGTTTGATTCCATGTTGACGAAGATAATTTTCAAATTCGTTTGAAGTGTATTCTTTTCCATTATCAGTACGTAGAGAGCCAATATTTGTTTGTGCATCATTTTCAATCCATGCATGAAAATTCTTGAAAGTTTGAAAAGCATCAGACTTATTCTTCAGTAAGTAAATCCAACACATTCTGGTGTAGTCATCAATAAATGTCATCATGTATTTGTTTCCATTTGCAGAAGAAATAGGCATAGGGCCACATAAATCTGAATGAACAAGTTCAATTTTTCTATGTGCTCTGGAGTGTGAATCATGAAATGGATGTTTGCTATGCTTTCCTATAATACAAGCATCACATTCCTTAGGTTTTCTAGGAATTGTAGGCAGTCCATTAACACCATTTTTCTTCAAAAAACGAAGGTTGTCATAGTTTAAGTGTCCAAATCTAGCATGCCATAAAAGACTTGATGGGAATGTACCTTCATCATGATGTGAACTGAATGCAAAGTTTTGAGCATGAGCAGATGAACCTTTCAGTTTCAAGAGTCTCCCTTCTTCTATTCCCTCCATGACAAGTGAGTGATCTGATGCTTTTCTGACCTCTGCCTTGCCATCAAACAAGTGAATTGAGTGTCCTTGCTGCCGGATTTCGACCAGGGACAGCAATTTTCTCTTCAACTCGGGGAGGTATAGAACCTCATGTAGGATATGATCAGGAAGACCAGGCAGTTTAAGCCTGACTGTGCCAAGCCCTGATGGCTTGAGTTTGGATTTATCTGCGAAATATACTGCTCCATCAACTTTGTCTGTGAATTCTTCAAAAAAATCTTTTCTAAATGTCATGTGACATGTTGCTCCTGAATCTAGCAACCAATCATCTCTCCATGAAGTAAATGAAACATCAAATAGGTTTTCAGTTATTCCATTGTTACAATGTGCTAGAACATAGTGAGAAGATTCAGGTGCTTTACCTTTGTCTTGATTTCTTTGCTGCTCATTTTTCTCCCATGGTGTTCTGCATTTGGATGCATCATGTCCATCTCTATTGCAACGTGTGCAATGAAGATTGGATTTGTCTGATTGTCTGCCCCCCCTTTCTGTGAAGTTTCTTCTTCCTCTTCCTCTTCTACCACCTCTTCCTCTGGATGAATCTGGAGCATGAATCTTTTCTCTATGTGCCAAGTATGCAGCCTCTTCGGAAGATGAAGGGACTGTCATCTTCCCAAAAGCTTTCTCTCTTTCTGCAAACTTTTTTTCAAGTTTATCAAAGGTGATATGCTCAAAGTTTCCACTTGCTTGCAAAGACTCAAGATAATGTGAGTAAGTCGGATATAATGCCTTAACATATGCTATGAGAGATATGCCCATTTTTACACCAGTGTTTTCAATGTCATGCATTATAGATCTTACTTCTGAAGCTAAAGCAAGGGGATCATCATTCTTCATTTCAAGACTGAACAGCTTAATCATCAATTGAACATTTTCTAATTCTGAATGTGAGTCATAGAGTTCTTTTAGCTTCTTCAAGGCATCATAGGCATTTGAGAATGATGAAATATGGCGACTCGCCTCTTCACTTACGGAGGCTGCAATCAAGGCATAGGCCTTGCAGTTCTTATTTTCCCAAATGGAAAGCTCTTTGTCTGAAGTGGGCTTTTCTGGTGGATTTTCTTCTTGTCCTTCACAGATTCCTTTCCACAGCTCATTAAAAATGAGTGTGTGTTTAATCTTCCAAGACCATTCAAGATAGTTCTCTTTTCCGGAGAGAACCACCCCAACAATAGAGATGAGAGAATGCATTAGATTGCTGGAAAAAAAATCTTCTGAAGAGGAAAAATTTCTGCTATAAAAACTTTCAACTCTTGAAATTTGCTCAATTAAAGGGGACAAAAACTCTTGCTGGAAAAATACTCTGAATTTAAAAAACTCTTTGCTATAAAAACTGAATTCTGCACCAAAAAAAATATATGTATTTTTTTTTGTTTGGAAAAAAAAAAAATTGTATGGGAGGTCGATATGGAGTGTTATGGGAGGGCGGTATTGTGAAGTGGAAGGGCGGTATTATGAATGTGAAGTGATATTAAATATGATAGGGGGAGGGCGGTATTGTGAATGGGAAGGGCGTAAGGAGTATTAGAGGAGGGGCGGTGGTTAAATATGAATACAAGCAAATGGAGGGGCGGTGGTTAAATATACAATGGACAACGTATTAAATATACAATGGACAGCGTTTTGATATTCGGACGGTATACAAAGACAGAATGTATTAAATATACAATGGACAGGGCGAATACGGAGGGACGTAAAATGCTGGAGATGAATGAACAGGCGGACAGAGAGTAGTATGAAGCGTTGTGTTGTTCACTTGCTAGGAATGTGTTGTGGAGTGAATGAGTGGTTATGGAGAAGCATTGTTAATAGAATATGGGAAGTGGTATGATAAAATGGGAGGGGCGGAAATATATCACCAACAGTGAGACAACGTATTAATATCACCAACAACGTTTTATACACAAGTGAGACAGCGTATTAATATCACCAACAATGTTTTATACACAATGTATTATATGGACAGCGCTGTATGGAAACGGACTGTGCAGACAGCGTGTTGTATAATAGCGCGGAAAGTCCAGTGCAGAAAGTGGTGTGTATTGATATTATATGCAGTGGAAACGTTGTATATTGGACAGTGTATATATGAAGATAGAGCGTTATATAGCGTGGATGACAGCGCGGGTAGTGAGGCGGTAAAGCCAATAGACAACGTAGAATTTGGAGTGACAGCAGTATTGTAATGGTGTATGCGTGAGTTAGACAGTGATGTAGAAATGTGGATAGCGTGTTACAGTTGGGCGCTGTATATAGCGAATGAGAGGAATGAGCAGGTGTGCGCAGGTCGAGGGATGAAGCGGCATTGGGAAGGGCCGAAAGGCCACGGGGTAGCAGATGGTGGGATGTGGAATGGTATTATGTATCGAACATGAGTGAACGGAGCAACGTATGACCATGTAGCAGAGTAAGGGGCCGAGGGAAGAGATGGGTAGGGGGAACGAGCAGAAGGGAGGGCGCAGTCGAATGGGAAGTGTAGGTGAGGGAAGTGTGAGGGGCGTTGGGTAGGTGAGGGAGAAGTGAGGGCGTTACAAAAAAAAATGAAATGGAAGTTGTAGGTGTTGAGTTGCAGGAACTGCAGAAATTGCAGGGGCTGAAAAATACTCAGATATTGTAAGAGTTGAACCTGCAGAAGTCAGAGACTGTATAATTTGCAGAAATAGAAAAAAATTTGCAGAATTTCAGTCTAGCAATAAGGAGCAGCAAAAACTATTAATAAAAATTGACTGAGCAAAGGAGAGGGAGTTACACCACAGGAAGAAATGCCAATAGTGGGACTGGCTCTGACACCATGTCAAACCAGGAGGTAACTCCTGAAATCAGAATGTGTTATGTTGGGAAAAATACTGAGAGGGGGGGGTGAATCAGTATTTTAAGGCTGAACAATTTTTCTTTCTTACTGCATCAAATCATGTACGTTCAGCTATCTTATTATATCTTTTACTTAGAGCACTGCATCAGATAAGCATTAAGTATAATAGAACAAAGCATCAAACATGAACTACACATATGGACACCAGGATTTAAGGTGGAAACCCAATTTGGGAGAAAACCACTGCTGCTGCAATATCAGTCTTCAATATTTTATTATAGAGAAAACTTCTTACAATATATGCTAGTGCAGACTCATACCAGCATGTAGGCACCCACCTATAGAAAGCTACAACCTTCTCTCATTTACCAGCATCTCCTGGAAGGGAGCTACAACCCCCTGACTGAAAGCTTCGACCTTCAGCACCACTGTGGACCTCGTTTCATCAATTTTCAGACTGGATCACACAGCCGCAACCCCAGACTTCAAAAAATGTATGAATTCGTCATCCCGTTTGGCTTTCTGGATAAAAATTCTTCAACATACATGCGTTAGCTCTTCATTGACTGTTCTATTGAATGAATCCCAGATTCATTCTTTCGATGGGTACAACATGGACTCAGAATTATCAGTTAAGTGCGTCGTCTGTCCATACAGATATTCCTTAGAGGAATTCGCTCTTCTTCCACCCTTGACTCTCACACCTATATCCTTTTCGAATAATGATCTTTTCCCTTTAAATAGTTCTCGCCTTTCTCAATACCATGAGTCTAAAACCACTCAACCGCAAATGGTATTCGTTTGTCAATATTCCCTTTAGTATATCCCCGGGGCTCTTCAATTTCTTTTTAATTTATTTCATTCAAACGAGGAAATTCAAATTATCTATGTGCGCCCAGCCTTTAACCCAAAGTTTAACCCTTTGTATTTTATAAAAAATATCCAACGCAAGTGTCGTGTTGATGTGGTGAGTTCCGCAAGCGGAACAGCCATACATCTCAATCGTTTTGTATTAATAATTGTGCCAATCCAATTTGAAACCCCAATCTTTGTCTCCGCCATATAACATTATAAACATTAACGTGCCACTGACTCATCAGTAATATATATATCCATATAACCTTTCGGGTTCTTCAAATAATATTCAATCTTCGACTCTGGCCCACATCGCAGTTGGCGGATTGGCGGTATCAAAACAAAAATTGCGATTGTGATTGATCAACCGGACGCGATGACCACATAAAACATGGCTCATAGTGCAATCGGGTCCGCCCTTTGAAGAAATGCGATCGGGGCACACCATATAAAATTTCTGATTGCGATCAAGATCCCGGACGCGATTGGATCTATTTAATTCCACCGTATAACACCATCGGGTCCGCCAATTTCAATGTGCAATCGGACCCAACACTTAAGTGCTTCCGATTGCGATTGAGAACTTGGATGCAATTTGCAATAAACTGAGGCATATAACTCGATCAGGTCCGTCCTTTGATCGGAGCACATAACAAAACTCTGTCGATCGAACCTTGCGATTCAAGACGTGCGATTCCATTAAAACATTGCCACGTGGTCAAGTGGACCCACGGGCCTCGGCTGTTGGTGCGGGCGATTTATAATGTAACATTTGGTTGTATTGTGTACAACCGTTCCACTATGGAACACTGCCACATCCACAAGACATTTTTACGTTTCATTTACATTGCGATTGGATCGCATCGCATCTCCGGACTCCATATCAACAAGACACTATTTCACCAAAATAACTTGCGATTCCGATTTAGAGCTTAAGTGGTAGGGACCACTTGTCCCGCCAAATCAGAAATAAAAGACTTCCGCCTGTTTAATTCAATTTTTTATTTATTTTGGTTGTTGAGGGCTTAAACTCCTGAAATGACTGTCTTGAATGACTCTACTCCTCCGTAAATTAAATCTACGGGAATATCTTTGTTCCACTGTTAAAACAACTCTGCCCGTCACGTGTTAATTCTCTTCTGTCATTTGTGACTGCGGCCCATCAAGATTTAATTCTCCTTCAATGCACTACTTATCTCTGTAAATGTATTCTTCCTATGAGCTTTGCTGTTGATCGTATTCTTCCTCTGAGCTTTGCTGCTGATCGTTGATCTCTGCAATTCTGCTTGTTCTTCTGTTGCCCATGCCTTTGCCACATCCTTTGCCATCAATGACAATATTCCAACAATCTCCCCCTTTGGCATTGATGGCAATACTCTTCCTCTGATGACCTTAGACTCCTTTGTTTCTTTTCCTCCCCCTTTGACATCAATGGAAAAGAGTTTGATCAAGAAGCCATGCTCCCCTTGAGATCATGCTGCATCTTCCTAATATGACCAACAATTCATCCTTTACATATGACCAATGCTCCCCCTGAACCTGTGCAGTCAGAGATGCCTGACGACACCTCACAAACAAATTTAAGCTTTTGTAATTAAGTAGACCTGAACCTCTGCATGCCAGAGACTACTCCCAGTTTCAGTCTGAGATATTCGAATGCTTCCCTGGGTAGAGGTTTGGTAAATATATCCGCAACTTGTTCTTTGGAGGAAACATATTCTAATTTCACCTTTTGCTCAAGAACTTGTTCTCGTAAGAAGTGATATTTGATGGGAATGTGCTTGGTTCTGGAATGCATAACAGGATTCTTTGAGATACTGATGGCACTTGTATTATCACACATAATGGAGATAGGGGGTGAACATTTGATTTGAAAATATTGTAGAGTTTGCATCATCCAAAGAAGTTGAGTGCAACATGATGCTGCAGCCACATATTCAGCTTCTGCTGTAGATAATGCCATGGAGCTTTGCTTCTTGCTGAACCAAGATACTAACCGGGGCCCCATAAAGAATGCACCACCACTAGTGCTTTTTCGATCATCAACACTTCCAGCCCAATCTGCATCAGTGTATGGATGAAGAGTGAGATCAGCATTCTTTGGATACCATAGTCCAAAGTCTTGAGTTCCCTGTATATATTTGAATATTCTTTTCATAGCCTGAAGATGAGATTCTTTTGGATTGGCTTGAAATCGTCCAACAATCCCAACTGCATGCATGATGTCTGGTCTTGTCCCAATGAGATAAAGTAGACTTCCGATCATAGATCTATATTCTGGTTGATTTACGGTGGGGGAATCATCATTAGAACTGAGATTGCATCCGGTAATCATTGGTTTACTTACAGGTTTGCAATCTTCCATGCCATACTTCTTCAGGATTTGCTTGAGATACTTTGCTTGTGATAAGAATATACCATCTGTTGCTTGTTGCACTTGTAGGCCAAGAAAAAATGTTAGTTCCCTGAGTAAAGACATTTCAAATTCTTGCTGCATATCAGAAGCAAATTTCTGACTCATAGACTCTTTATTACTTCCAAAAATGATATCATCGACATATACAACCACAATCAACAGTTTGTCATTTTCAGTTTTTGTGTACAAGTTGCTATCAGCAGACCCCTTTGAAAATCCTTGTTGATGAAGATATTTGTCAAGACAATAATACCATGCCCTTGGAGCTTGTTTGAGACCATATAGAGCCTTTTTAAGTTTACACACAAGTTTTTCATCATTTCCCAAAATGAATCCTTCTGGTTGTTCTATATAAACTTCTTCTTCTAAATCACCATTGAGAAAAGCAGATTTAACATCCATTTGATAAACTTTGATTTGTTGGAAGCTTGAAAATGCAAGAAACATTCTTATGGATTCAAGTCTGGCTACAGGAGCAAAGGTTTCTTCAAAGTCTATACCTTCTTGTTGAGCATACCCTTTGCACACAAGTCTAGCTTTATTTCTTATAATATCCCCATTCTCATTTAACTTGTTTTTGAATATCCATTTAGTTCCAATGACATTTTTGTCATGAGGGCTTGGTACTAACTCCCAAGTGTGATTCTTTTCAATTTGATCAAGCTCTTCATTCATGGCTTGAATCCAACATATATCTTTGCTCGCTTGACTGACATTGTGAGGTTCAACCGTGGACAGAAATGCCAGGTTGCTAGAAGATCCCACAAGAGTCCTTCTTGTTTGTACTCCTGATTCCTTTTCTCCCAAAATTTGAGATTCTGGATGATTCTTTTGAACATATCTAGATGGAGCCTTTTCAGACAGCTCTTCTTCAGGTTCGTCACTAGGTGTACTATTTGTATCATTACTATTTGATGTAGGAGGATATGTATCCTCATCATCTTCATTTGTTGTTTTCTTTTCTTCTTTTGGGGCTGCAGTAGACTCATCAACAACAACATCAATACATTCAACAATCTTTTGAAGTCTTTTTTTGTAACATTTATATGCCTTAATCCTAGAGGAGTAACCAAGAAATATTCCCTCATCAGCTCTGGGTTCAAACTTGCCAAGTTTTTCATCATTATTTTTGATAAAGCATTTGCTCCCAAAAATTCTAAAATGCTTTATAGTGGGAGGATTACCATACCAGAGTTCATATGGAGTTTTATCACTATTTACACGAACATGTTCTTTTTGAGAATGTTTGCTGCTGTATGTGCTGCTTCTCCCCAAAATGTATCAGGTGTTCCAGAATCATCAAGCATAGCTCTAGCCATTTGTTGAATCGTTCTGTTCATTCTCTCTGCAACACCATTCTGTTGTGGAGTGCCAGCTATAGAGAACTGTCTTTTTATGCCGTGTTGTTCACAGAATTCAAGAAATTCTTTGGATGTATATTCTCCTCCTCGATCAGATCTAAGACACTTGATTTTTAATTCTAATTCATTTTCCACTAGTGCTTTGAAAATCTGAAATTTCTCAAATGCTTCATCTTTGTGTTTAAGCAGCCCAATCCAACACATTCTAGAGAAATCATCAATGAATAAGATATAGTATTCTTCACCACGGGGTGAATTTTTCCTCATAGGTCCACATATGTCAGTATGAATGAGTTCAAGAGGCTTACTTGATGATCCTTCCTTAGCATTAAATTGTACCCTGGTTTGCTTACCGAATTGGCAAGATTTGCATATGATATTTTCAGGTAGAGTAATATTGGGAAGATCATGAACAACTTTAAGTCTACTTGATTTGTTGATTTGAGAGAAGCTCAGATGCCCCAAAATTCTATGCCATAGCCAATTTTCTGAAGATTTACTCAAATAAAATTGTTCTTTGGGGTTCTTCAATATATACAGGTTATTTGGAGTTCTTTTTCCTTTTATAATTGCTTTACCTGTATCAAGATCACGTACCACACATTATTTTGAACTAAAGACAACTTCAGTTCCTTGATCACACATTTGACTTACACTTAACAAGTTATGCTTTAATCCATCCACATACATGACTTCATTAGCTTTCACCTTATCCTTTAGGAAGACAAACCCTTTACCTTTAATTACCGCAGGAGTATCATTTCCAAATGTAACATTCTTCTCCTTTTCTAGAGCAATATATGTAAGAAGTTTGTCTTTATCACCTGTCATGTGTCTTGAGCATCCACTATCAATGTACCATTGGTTCTCTTCATCTTCTGCAAATAACGCTATGCCACAATTTTCAACCTGTAATTCCTTCTTTTTCCATACTTTCGAGCTTGAAGGGACATGTTCTTTTAGCTAAACTTTGCTCCTGCATTTGGATTCTTCATGGCCAAAGTTATTGCAGTAAGCACATTCAACTTCATTTTGAAGAGGAGAGAAGTTGTTATAAGTGTTCTTCTTTGATTCAATGTCCATTCTCTTCTTTCTTGCTTCTCTTGTCATGATAGTTTTATATGCAACACATTGAATAGCTTTATGACCAAAATTGTGACATGAGAAACATTGTCCATTGAAGTAGAAATTTCTTTGATCATGAAATCTTCTATTTGAATTTACCTGCTGGTTGGCGTTCCTTTGAAGAGTATTCGAGTTGAAATTCCTTGACTTGAGCTGATCATGCTTTACCTGTCAGGAATCTTTATCCCTTTGCTGAGTAGCAGAATGTTGCAGACCAGTTGTAGCAGCTTTTAGATAGTTTGGTGCTGAAGCCTGAGAAGTTTCTTCGGTATATCCAAGACCTGTCTTTATAAAAGGAGAACGTTGTACCTTGATAATTTCATCCAAGGTTTCAGATCCTTTATAAAATATAAGATTCATAATCTCTACTTTTTCAAGTTCTTTTCTTAGACTTACCACTTCACATTCTAATTTTTCATTATGCTTCTTCTCTTCTTCAATCTGATTTTTCAAAGTCTCTATGATTATTTTACTTTCTTCTAAGCATATTTTGAGTTGATTGTTTTCATTAAGAATATCATTTTCTTCTATAGCATCCATAAAAGTATCCTTTTCTTCTTTAGAATAATTTTTGAAATCCATAAGAAGTCTAAGATCTTGTTCACCTTCTTCCTCACTATCAGATAACCCATCACTGTCTTCATGAGTATAGTAACTTTTTCTAGAGCTAGACCGGTTCTTATTTCTTCTTGCTTCTTACTTTCTTTTAGCAGGTGTTTCTTTGTAAGGACACTTAGCAGCATAATGACCAACTCTTCCACAATTAAAGCATTTGAAGGGAAGCTTACTTCTAAACCGTCCTGTGCCAAGTTGAAGTTTCTTTACGAAGTTTATCTCATCTTCTTCTGAGACATATCCTGATCCTTCTGTTATTTGTACTTCCTTCCCTTTTGTAGAAGTTCTAAAGACTGCTTCTTTGACTTCAGATGGTCTTCCTCTTCTCATTTCATATGCAGTTAGAATGCCATGAAGTTGTACCACAGTAAGATTTTGAAGGTCCTGCTTTTCTTCAAGAGCTGAAACTTTTGACTCAAATTTTGCTGTTAGAGATCTTAAAATTTTCTCAACCAATGTAGATTCAGTTATTGTTTCTCCCAGATTCCTCATGCGATTTACAATATCATCAAGACATAGAAAGAAATTTTCAATGCTTTCTTCATTAAGCATTTTTAGATTCTCATATTGAATTCTGAGAGTTTGAAGTTTAGCACTTTTTACCTTTGCATCACCTTCATAGCTTAGAATGATTTTGTCCCATATTTCCTTTGCAGTATTCAGCTGCATGACTTTGACAAATTTTGATTCAGTGAGACTTTCCAAAAGAGCATCGACCGCCTTTGCATTTGTTTCATAGTTCTTTCTTTCAGTTGGATCCGTTGGCACTGTAGCTAGATATTGATATCCTTGTTCAACAATTGCCCATACATCTGCTCCCAGAGACTGAAGATAGGACCTCATCCTTGTTTTCCAAAAGACTAATTTGTTTCCGTTGAAGAGAGGAGGCCTGATAGATGTTGTTCCATCTTGATTGCTCATTTTGATTGATCTTCCTTCTAGCAGCTAAGATTTTTCAGAAGGACTCCCTCTGATACCAATTTTTGGGAAAAATAATGAGAGGGGGGGGTGAATCAGTATTTTAAAGCTGAACAATTTTTCTTTCTTACTGCATCAAATCATGTACGTTCAGCTATCTTATTATATCTTTTACTTAGAGCATTGCATCAGATAAGCATTAAGTATAACAGAACAAAGCATCAAACACGAACTACACATATGGACACCAGGATTTAAGGTGGAAACCCAATTTGGGAGAAAACCACTGCTGCTGCAATATCAGTCTTCAATATTTTATTATAGAGAAAAATTCTTACAATATATGTTGGTGCAGACTCATACCAGCATGCAGGCACCCACCTACAGAAAGCTACAACCTTCTCTCATTTACCAACATCTCCTGGAAGGGAGCTACAACCCCCTGACTGAAAGCTTCGACCTTCAGCACCACTGTGGACCTCGTTTCATCAATTTTCAGATTGGATCACACAACCGCAACCCCAGACTTCAGAAAATGTATGCATTCGTCATCCTGTTTGGCTTTCTGGATAAAAATTCTTCAACATACATGCTTTAGCTCTTCATTGACTGTTCTATTAAATGAATCCCAGATTCATTCTTTCGATGGGTAAAACATGGACTCAGAATTATCAGTAAGCGCATCGTCTGTCCATACAGATATTCCTTATAGGAATTCGCTCTTCTTCCGCCCTTGACTCTCGCACCTATATCCTTTTCGAATAATGATATTTTCCCTTTAAATAGTTCTCTCCTTTCTCAATACCATGAGTCTAAAACCACTCAACCGCAAATGGTATTCCTTTGTCAATATTCCCTTTAGTTTATCCCCGGGGCTCTTTAATTTATTTTTAATTTATTTCATTCAAACGAGGAAATTCAAATTATCTATGTGCGCCCAGCCTTTAACCGAAAGTTTAACCCTTTGTATTTTATAAACAATATCCAACGCAAGTGTCTTGTTGATGTGGTGAGTTCCGCAAGCGGAACAGCCATACATCTCAATTGTTTTGTATTAATAATTGTGCCAATCCAATTTTAAACCCCAATCTTTGTCTCCGCCATATAATATTATAAACATTAACGTGCCACTGACTCATCAGTAATATATATATCCATATAACCTTTCAGGTTCTTCAAATAATATTCAATCTTCGACTTTGGGCCCACATCGCAGTTGGCAGATCGGCGGTATCAAAACAAAACTTGCGATTGCGATTGATCAACCAGACGCGATGACCACATAAAACATGGCTCATAACACAATCGGGTCCGCCCTTTGAAAAAATGCAATCGGGGCACACCATAGAAAATTTCCGATTGCGATCAAGATCCCAGACGCGATTGGATCTATTTAATTCCACCGTATAACACCATCGGGTCTGCCAATTTCAATGTGCAATTGGACCCAACACTTAAGTGCTTCCGATTGCGATTGAGAACTCGGATGCGATTTGCAATAAACTGAGGCATATAACTCGATCGGGTCCGTCCTTTGATCGGAGCACATAACAAAACTCCGCCGATCGAACCTTGTGATTCAAGACGTGCGATTCCATTAAAACATCGCCACGTGGTCAATTGGACCCATGGGCCTCGGCTGTTGGTGTAGGCAATTTATAATGTAACATTTGGTTGTATTGTGTACAACCGTTCCACTATGGAACACTGCCACATCCACAAGACATTTTTATGTTTCATTTACATTGCGATTTGCGATTGCGATTGGATCGCATCGCATCTCCGGACTCCATATCAACAAGACACTATTTCACCAAAATAACTTGTGATTCCAATTTAGAGCTTAAGTGGTAGGGACCACTTGTCCCGCCAAATCAGAAATAAAGGACTTCCGCTTGTTTAATTCAATTTTTTATTTATTTTGGTTGTTGAGGGCTTAAACGCCCGAAATGACTGTCTTGAATGACTCTGCTCCTCTGTAAATTAAATCTACAGGAATATCTTTGTTCCACTATTAAAACAGCTCTGCCCATCACCTGTTAATTCTCTTCTGTCATTTGTGACTGCGGCCCATCAAGATTTAATTCTCCTTCAATGCATTGCTTATCTATGTAAATGTATTCTTCCTCTGAGCTTTGCTGCTGATCGTATTCTTCCTCTGAGCTTTGCTGCTGATCGTTGATCTCTGCAATTCTGCTTGTTCTTCTGTTGCCCATGCCTTTGCCACGTCCTTTGCCATCAATGACAATATTCCAACATGTTATTAGCTGAAGAATATACATGCATTTATACATGGAGGTGAGGCTATTGGGATTCCTCTCCCAATGACTCTTGGCCTTCCTTATTTCCTACTATTATTTATTATACAAAAAAACATATCCACACCCATCCCATAGGATTAGGTGTCAACAGAATTGTTGAAAACATTTGTTGAATTCTGACTTACCTTTGTCCCAAGGAACCAAAATATCCTTTCTAATGGATTAGAATTTGCTGCTAGTACTTGTCTAATACCTTATGAAAGAAAAAAATACACCATCCAAGTCAAATATAGACCAGCTATCCCAGATAATGAAAAATATTGGCAAGTGTTTGAAGAGGATAAACAAATAGAAGACTTCCTACAGTCCAAAAATGAATTTGAAATACCAAACTCAGATTTAGAGTATGAAAAAGACTGTCCTACTGAGGAAAAATCACTTTCTGAAGAATAAATCTCCTGATATTGATGAAATAAATTTTTTAACTAATAAACCCAAACACAAAACATAAAATAGCATAGATTTAGAAAAAGAAGACTTAGAAGTGCCCCAATCTAAAAATCAAAGCTTGCCAAAAGGACTGGTCCCATTAGAAGAATTGTTTGACTTGAATGATGTTGCCAAAAAGCCAAAACTAGAACCTATTAAAGCTGAGGTGGAAGAGTGAAACATAGGCAGTGATGAAAAACCCAAAATGATCAAACTGTCTAAAACACTGCTAGCTCACATTAAACTGAAATACATTGAGTTGTTCAAAGAATTTTTTGATGTTTTTTCATGGAGCTATGAAGATCTGAAATCATATGATATAGAGATTATCCAGCATAAGATGCCCTCAAAGAAAACCAGAAACCTTTTAAACAAAAATTGCGCAGAATCAACCCTATTCAATTACCTCTGGTAGAGAAAGAAATTAGGAAAATGTATGATGCTGGAATCATAGTCCCAGTAAGATATTCAGACTGTGTATCTAATATTGTATCTGTTAGGAAGAAAACAAGAGAAATAAGGCTTTGCATTGATTTTAGAAACTTAAACAAAACCTCATTAAAGGACAACTATCCCTTGCCCAAAATGGATCATATCTTACAAACGGTAGTTGGTTCTAAGAGAATTTCTTTGCTAGATGGTTTCTCAGGTTACAATCAGATATTGGTGCATCTTGATGATCAAATTAAAACAACCTTTACTACAACTTTGGGTACTTTCATGTATTTGAAAATTCCCTTTGGTTTAATGAATGCTGGTGCCACATTTCAAAGAGCCATGGATATAGCATTCTTAGAAGAAATAGGTTACTTCATTGTGATTTATCTTGATGACATAATTGTATACTCAAAAACAGATGAAGAACACCTAATAAACTTGAGAAATGTAGAAAATATGGGTTATCTTTAAATCCAAAGAAAACATTATTTGGTCTCCAAGAAGGTAAACTTCTTGGACATATCATATCATAATAAGGAATAAGGATAGACCCAAAGAGGATCGATGGTATATTACAAATCAACCATGCTAGAAACATCAAGAAACTCAATCTTTCATTGGAAGGATTAATTTTTTGAGAAGGTTCATACCCATTCTAGCTAAAATCCTTAGAATCATGACAAATATGCTTAAGAGAGAAGAAGGAGTTAAGTGGACCTTATAAGCAAATAAATCATTTGAGATGGTAAAACAAGCACTTACCAAAACACCAGTTCTTATCAGTCCTGGTTTTACAAAGGATTTCTTCATTTTTTCATTTGCATCGGAACACACAACAACTGTTGTCCTATTACAGAAAAACTTGAAGGGATAAGAGAAGCCAATTCCATTTTTTAGTAAGGCATTAAGAGATGCACCTCTGAAGTACAATATCATGGAAAAACAAGCATTTTCCTTGGTCAAAGCCTTAAAAGACTTCAGAGTTTACATTTTACATTCCCACATAATTATAGAATTTGTGCCTCATTCAATTGTAAAATACATATTGACCCAAGACCCAGATGGAAAAAGAGGAAAGTGGATTGCCGTAATTTTAGAATATGACTTAGAAATCAAGCCCACTAAGCTCATAAAAGGTCAAGCACTAGCAAAACTTATGGCTGAATCCAAATTTCAAGCTCTTGATATAAACATGTTTAATGCATTAGATGAACAGGAGGAGTTGACAACTCCACTTTTTGAAGATAATTTATGAATTCATCTTGGTATGTTGATATTTTGTATGTTTTGCTCAACTTGAATGTCCCTCCTGGTTTGTCTAAAACAAAAGCTAGATTATTAAAGTTGAAAGCTGTAAATTATTGCATTTTGAATAAATTTTTATATTGGAAAAATGCTAGTGGATTATTGCTTAAATTTTTGCCTGAGAATGATGCAGAGAAGATCAAGCAAGAGTTTCATGAAGGATAATGTGGAGGCCACCTCTACTGGAATTCAACTACTAAAAAAATCCTTAGAGTTGATTATTACTGGCCCACCCTCTTTCAAGATTTCCACAAATGATCCTTGCCTGTCACAAATGCCAAATATTTGAAGGAAAAAGAAAGCTGCTTCCCTTACCTCTGCAACCAATCACTATTGAAGCTCCTTTTTAGTAGTGGGGTCTAGACTTCATTGGGGAAATCCATCCTGCCTCATCTACCCAACATAAATTGATCCTCACAGCAACTTATTATTTTACCAAATGGATAGAACCCATCCCATCTAGGAATGCCACAGACTCAGTCATAATTTCATTCCTTGAAAACCATATACTATCTAGATTTGGTTGTCCTAGAAAGATCATCACTGACAATGTTGTTGCATTTGGGTTCAAAAATATGGTGGAATTCTATCATAAATATCAGATTATATTGGGTCATTCTACAGATTATTACCCTCAAGGTAATGGGCTGGCAGAGTCCTCAAACAAAATTTTGGTGAACATAATCAAGAAGTTGCTGGAAGATAACAAGAAATCATGGCACAGTAAGCTAGTACATGCATTATGGGTAGACAGACTAACAATTAAAAAATCAATTGGAATGTCTCCCTACTAGCTAGTTTGTGGAACAGATGCAATATTTCCAACCAGTCTAGGAGTGCCAGTCATGAATCTCATCCAATAAGTACAGTCTAAATATGATGATATGACAAGAAGAATACACCAGAATATACATCTACAACAAACCAGGGAGGAGGTATACATCAGAGCACAGCAACTACAAGAAAACATCAAGAAGTTGTTTGACAAAAGAACCAAGGTAAGTGACTTTAAAATTGGTGACAAAGTATTGAAATGAGATTCAAGGAGAGAAGATAAGGGAAAACATGGAAAATTTGATAATTTATGGCAAGGCCCTTATCTTATTCAATCTGTTATTGGAAACAATGCATTCTTTCTACAAGAATTGGATGGAGCTGAATATTTTGGAGGTCCTGTCAATGGACGGATGCTCAAACATTATTTCTGTTAATTGATATTTTAGTTTTGAAGCTTTTTTGTTCATTATATATAACACTTCTTTTAAATTTGAGAAAAGAAAAAATACAAAACAATAGAAAAAGAGAAAAAGAGGACAGATATAAAAGAAGAAAGGTACAGCCCCATACCAAAAAAGAGAAAAAAATCTGAAAGCGTGCAAACCTAGATGCCCCTACCAAAAGAGAGCACTGCTATTTATTCATACAGCCTAATCATGACTAGATAGATTTCAATTTACTGCTGATAAGTTAGTGAAGAAGATTTGTCGAACTGTTTAATCTTGGCTTATCAGTAGATTAGATTAGGATAGAAAAAAATGGCTCTAATCAGATCAAAACCTGAGCCAAAGAGAAGAAAAATAACTGGTTCTAACCTGCTGAAAACTTGAACCAGGTAAAAAAGAAAATATGACTCTAAATAGACCAAAATCTGAGTCATAAGAAGAAGGAAGGATGTTTTTTATTTTCAGATCTTAAACCTTCACAATTTTGTTTCAATTTTCTGTAAATTTCAGTCTATGTGCAACTTGTTTTTATGCCATAGTCTCAACAACAAATCAGACAGCTTAATCCTGGTTTGGCTGTGTTTTAAATTTTTGTTTTAGAATATAGAGAATAAGATCTGATAGATAGTTTAATCCTGTTAGATAGTAGTTTAGGTAGAGAATTTATGAGTTCAACTGTTTAATCTGGACTCATGGAAGAAACAAGGGTAGATTTAGATTAGTTTTCTGCTTTCAATAAAATAATAAAATGTTGATGTCAAAATTTTTGCAAGTCCAAGTGCACCTTATGAAGAAAAAATGATAGGAAGTAGGCTTTGTAGGTAGAATGTTTGGGATAAAATCATTTTGTTGATACAAATACTAATCATCTTTTTAAAACATCATGATCAAAGAAGAAGCAAGTTGTCAAGGTGCAAAAAAAAAATAAGGCACTGGTCTGCATTCCAGAGATAAATTTCTGAAGATTCTTGACACCTCGAAGGAGCTGCCATCCCCAAGTGGAGCCACTATTAGCCATCAATAAAAAAAATTCATAACTGATGATGGCTAAAACAGGTCTTTTAGTCTTCAAGAAATAAGTTTTAAGCAAAATTTTGAGTTCTTGAAGCCTTGCTGTGTACCTTGGCCAAAGATATTTTCCTCTGATAAATCTTCATTCAAAAATCCACTAAGTAACCCTGATGTCATAGAAAATACTATTTTCAGACCCATTTTCCATCATTTTTTCCTTCAATAAACCCTTTGAAAACCCCTTCATTTCACCCATGTTTCCCATTTCTTACCCTTTATTTTCTTCAAAAACCCATTTGAACCTGATAAAATCCCTTTATTTTGGTTTAAAACCCTTTTTCCCCTTATCTGAAACTCCAAAATCCTCAAAAAACCTTCCTTTTAGTCCAAAAACCTTCATTTTTTATATTAAGGCTTTAAGCCCCTTTCGCTTAAGCTCAAGCCCCTTTTTTTGCCATAAGACCGCTCTTCATGACTGAGCACTAAGTCCATCAGCCATCGTACATCAGCGATCCCAGTTCTTTTGTTCCTAGACCCCTACTCCGCCGATATGTCGATCCTCCGATGAGATCAAGACCGTGCAATCCCCAAAATCTGACGGCCAGTGCTCCATCACATCGCATCACTTCATCGAAGTGCTCCATCGCATCACATCACTTCATCACATCGCTCCATCACATTAGACTTCACCTTTTCCTCATCTCCTGAACCTTTTTCCCCCACCGATGCGATTCCCTGAGTGAATCTCCACCGTTTATCTAATCCAGATCATACGATTCTTGCTCCATCGGCGATATTTTTTTTCTCGTTCCCATTTCATTTCCGCAGATGAATCCTCTGCCGATTAGATCCTGACCATTGATCTCTCCTAGATCTAACGGTCCTCCTTCCATCACCCCTGCTTCTCCCATCGGCTCATCGGTCATCGCAATTTCACTTTCCTCCCATCCAAGCCTCTCCCGCCTTCCATTCTCTGATTTCATCTGGACCGTTCATTTCCATGATCCAATGATTCCCCTTGATCCCCTTTGCTGCTCTTATAAAACCCTTTTCCCATGTAAAAAACCCCTCTTCCTAAGTAAAAATATTTCCACCCTTTGTATAAAGATGGGCCCTCCATCTCTTATCCTTTCACCCCGCAAACAGATCTCAATCTGACGGCTATCGCTGCATCTCCCACTTTTCCTTCCCAAACCATGTTCTACCCCCGCGCCCCTTGTAAAAAGGAATTTTCCTTTGTTTTTCCCTTCCATATATATCAAGTCTCTCATCAAATCTGAGGCATTGATCTTTCCCAATCAACGATCCTTGCACCACCTCCCACTTTTCATCCGCCAAACATTACCCCACATCACCCTGGCCCCACCATATATTTCCTTCTAACATCTTTTCTATTTTTCGCGCTCGCTTACAGTCGTAGATCTGCCCCCCCCCCAGATCAGATGGTCAAAATTTGATTTCACGTTCATTTCACCAAAAGAATTGATCGCTCATTTTCAACATGAAAATGGTGGTCTTTGTTGGACACGCGTCGCCCAGGGACCTGTATCATGTTCCCTCGGGGCAAAATAATTTACTACCCATCCCTCACGTGAATACCACTATGGTTTTATGCAAAACCGCTCATCACCATTTCGCGCCCAACTCACAGTTTAAACCCTGGTTCTTGGATTTTCTCCATGAAACCCTCCCTCCACGCATTTTTCCTCCTCTACAATGCTCTTCCACCTTCGTCTAACCTCTGAGAGCGGTCAACCACTAAACGCAGGGTTTTATCTAATAATTTTTTTATGTTGCAGGTTTTAAAATGGTGGCTAAAAACATGAAGTCATCCCACAGTAACGATAAAGTGACAAAGGACCGAGGATGATGATCCTCAGGGAAAAATCACGCAGAAAATGGATCCACAGGGTTAAAATTCTAGGTCTAATCGATGTATCATGAACATCGGTTAAACATTCAAAACCCTCCAGTGCAGCAAAAGAAAGCCACCTGTATAGCCAGCAATGAAGACAGAGAGTAAAGGGTTAAAGTCAGAAGTCTGAAGATCAAAAGACTTAATCCGAAGATTAAAGGTTAAAGACACAGTTTGAAGAATAAAGATGGTTAAAAGAGGCCTAAAGCCAAATCAGAGGCCTAATCAGTTTTTAAAGCCACAAAGCAGATAGATAAGTAAGGAAAGCCTCCAAATGCCACATAATTGAGGCAATTGATCCTCCAAAATGCCACCTACCAGTTTATTCTCCTCAAAAGAATACAAATTCAATGCATAGTCATAGATATTTGCCAAAGACAACTCAGAAAGTAATTTCCATCCTACCAAAAGCCTAAAAATTCAACAAAAGTGACTAAAGTTGATTAAAATTAATGTAAAAATCAATTAACAGAATTAAGACATTAGAAATCTTCTCCATTAGGCCTCCCAAAGACCGAGAAGCAATTACTCTGTATTAATTGAAAAAATAACTCTTCCTTTCACTCCACCTCCTCAACTTACCTATAAATATCATAAGAGGATCCCATTATAAATAGTTATTGAGGCTGCTGAAGCTCTGTTAGTAATTGAAGAAAGATAGGCTGAGAAGAGAAGTTTGAAGCTATAAAGACCTACTGGACTTGAATATTGTAACTAGTTTGAACATCAAATATACAAGCTGATTTATGGGATCCTGGTCTATGTCAATGGTGATGTTTTTATTACTGTAATTGTTATTTTACTTATGTTTCCATATTTTCCACTTTCTCTGATAAAGAACAGCAAACGTAGATTAGGATTTACTTCTAAAAGTACCCTAAATCTCACTGATAATATTTATCTTTATGTTTTCTTCTAATTGCGTTTTGAGGATAATTCAATAGAGTATAACCAGTGAAGTGTTGGTGAGCCCATGTTTCCTGAGTACAACTTGAGATATTGTCTTTGAAAGTTTCCCTAAGAGTATTCCAAAAGCAGGCTAGGTTAAAATTCCTTACCTGATCTTAGGTTACTTTTTATGTTTATCTTAAATGATTTCCCTCGAGAGTATGTTGAAAGCAGGTTAGGTTCAAAGTCCTTACCTGATCTTAGGTTGCCCTTTTTTTTCTCATATGTTTGCTTCTTTCTCCACACTTCTTAATGTTCCATATGACAAAATCAACTTAAAGAGATCTTTTGACATAGATGACTTGCCCCATAGACCACTCTTGAAACTTTTTGTGCAATTAAATCCTTTTGTGACTCCATAGCCCAATGGATTGATACTGTCTCTTACCTATCCCATCATCTGAACCATTCTGTCAACTCACTCACACCTTTACCCTTCAAGAGACTTCCTTCGTTTTGATGATATCCCACCCAACCAAAAAAAAGAAAACCCTTGTACTTCATAACTAGCCTAATATCATATCCTTTGGAAACACTTATCTAGAGAGATCCCTCTCTGAATCCAAGAGGGATAGATCCTAGGATTCCAAAGTGGTTTTGATGTAGACCCTGCAACGTTTGTTCTTGTAGGTCTTGCAAACTATGGGGATACTAACATGGAGTAATCAATCACTCCAGCTAGGCGATGGAAGCCTTAATGTGACATATACATGACAAATGGAAAACACTGCTACATGAAAGAGATCCCTTGCTAAAATAACGCAGTTTATAGGAGATATTGCAATATAAAAAATGATAATAGAATTATATATCAATATCAGCTCAAAAAAATGAGGGGGAGAAAGCTCTCAACCCTTGAAAACACTAATGCAACAAAAATACACAATCCTTGGAAGGATTGGCTACAATATACATGAAAATTGGCAAATCTGTAGAAATGTCGGAGTTACTAGGGAGCAGCTGCAACTCAATACTATAAATACATGGAGAGGGCTAAAGATGATGCTCAATATAAAACAAACCTCCTCCAATGGATCTCTTAATGCAAGGCTGATCCTAGCACTGAAGATCTTGCCCTCCAAGAAGCTGGTGCAACGTCTCACTGCAGATGCACTCTAGAATAATGCAGTCAAGGCACTGGAATACACTATAAGAGATAGAGAATACTTGTCCTGATGCCAAATATGTGCAATCATCTCAGAAACCGCATTCACTGACCTCCTAGAGAAAGAGAAACTTCCTCCTCTGAAAGATAAGCCAAGGAAAGGTGTTGTGGAAACCCTCCACTGCAACACCAAGTAACACTACGTTATACTTCAGCAGAAATAACACAGTGACTGAATAATGGCTTTGGCCTTGAGCCAAGATGTGGAGAAAATGAAGTGCAATCCTTCAAGAGGCCTCTCAAGAAGGAGAGGAAATCCCAAACAGGAATCCCTCATGCTAAGTAGCACTGCAACTTAGCTAAAAAACTAGAGTATGCAAATAGTCTTCAGACTAGAATCATATGCTCAAGATTGTATCACTATGGCTGCCTCTTTGTTGTGGAGGTAAATCCCCTTTGCGGACAGAGGCAATCCCACTAGCCCTAGAGTGGGTCTAGCAACAATAGAAACACGCAAAGCTATTGATTCCTAGTTACAAAAGATAGAATCACGATAGATCGCTTACCGTGATTCCTTCGATGTTGTTGTCAAAGAAGAAGTTGTGATTCCATTCCTAGCTGGACAAGTCACGATCCTTGAGCTTGTTGCATCCAGATACCTGTACACATGCAAAGAAGAGAGACAACATGCAATGCAATATTTCACACTTTATAACTATCAATCATTCAAAGAGGAACGAATGAAATTTCATTATATAATGGACAAACACAATCATGGAACCAATAGCAGAGTCATGTATATTAAGATACGAGAGAATGATTACAACTGATGCTCTAACATCATGATCTTCCTTCGACAGGGTTCCAACAGGACATGTCTCACAAGTCTCGTCAGGGGTTTGACAGAACTCTCTCTCTCATAAGGTTTTCCTTAGCTCTGCTCTTGATTGTCACTCAGTTATAATTTCCTTCCCCAAAGTTCAACTAGCTAGAAAATGGAGAGGGAAGGCTTTTATAGAGGGAGAAGGAGAGGTTAGGCTCCCTATAATCATGGGGGAGATTCCTATCTCTTAGGAAGGTTCCATGAGAGGTGGAAAACCACTTCCTAATCAGGGAGATCCGAAGGCAAACAACCCAACCCCTTTTTGATGATCCATTTTGAAGTTGTTAGAATCAAAATTCCACCTTCTATTGTTAAAAAAACATTCCTTAATAATATTGGTGTGAGCACAACACAGTGAGAAAGTGCCAGCTAGTGTGCCCACTAGTGTACATTTTCCCCATTGGCACGAGGGATGAACTGGATACCCACGCCAATGCCAAAACATGGATTTTTAGGGTTTTTCAGAGGAAATATTCTTGAGGAGAACTCTTGCCCTTATGCAGAAGGATTCCATCAAGGTGTTTTTAGGACATTTTACTGTTCATAGGTCACAGGAATAGTCCTCCAATGTACGAGATGAGGGATTGCAGGGACAGTGAAAAAATGTTGTGTAACAGATGTCCCCTAAAGCATGAGGCTCGAGAGAGAGGGAGGGGTGAAATTCCTTATGAGAACGTGTCCAACTGAAAACACTACCGTCGGAAGATTTGCGAATACAAATACAATTGATATTTCTGATACATGATATGTGGTATGGACGCAGCCATCCATAAAAAGTACGGAAACAATGAGATCCAAGGTATGGATGCAGCCATCTAGAAAATAAGGATCAACAAGTAGACTCAGGTATGGTCGCAGCCATCCAATCAAAAGAGTCGTGTAATAAGTCATAATAATCCACAGAGAACCCACAACCTAGATGTTATCAGACAAAATACAGGGTCTTGTGCTCCATCTCAACCCAAATAGAGTACAAGTTCGAGCATGAAAATATGTGAGTTGAAGTCGAACATGCAAGAACATCGTTTGATTGCCAGCCAATAATGAAAGTCGTTAGCAAACACAAGAGGAACCACCAATAATGACAATGGCTCTCAAGGTACAAGAGGTACAATCCATGGAATATGAACAGTGAGCTGGCATTGAACACCCACAGAATCATCTGATCAAAGGCTAATAATGAAAACCTTGCGTTGAATGCGAAGAAACTGCCATTGAGGCATGCAGGCTCCAAGGTACCTGAAGGGAGTCTGTAGATCAGCTTCATGGATAATGAGCTAAAGTTGATAGGAAGTGACCCTGATTGAAGGTGGGCCATGATGTTTCCCACATCATTGACACAAGACAGAGGGACATAATGTTTTGTGAATTAAGACTAACAGAGAATTAGAGGGAGGTTGAAAACTGTAGAGGCCAACTTCTGTTGAACATATTAGCAGCACGACATTGGATTTGGTAGTATTTGAAATCAATGGATCTGAGGTCATGGTGACGTGGAAAAGAGCAGATGAGCGGTCAAAAGAGATTACCCAAACCCATGGAGGCAAGCACAAAACAATATGAGATGTTCCCAACTCGACACGAATGCAGACAAGTGCCATGTTCAAGAGCAACATACTACCGACATGACTATAGTACTGTTTCCATTTCCCCCCACCGTTTCTGGCGAGTACCCTAATTATTTTTGAAAACAAGCTTGAAGGGGATAGCATATGCTTGTGACGTAATTTTTTCCTTCGGACAAATCCAACTTAGTACATTTTACGAGCCATAGGAAGGAGGAACTCGAGAACATCATTATGACAGAGTCTGATGTCATCAGTTTTTAATGATTCTGACAAAGGAAGAACTCGGTGTCTTTTCATGTTTAGAGAGTTTGAAAATATAGTGTAAAAGAAAACTCCAGCAGTCCCTTTTCGTAAATAGTCCCACAGATCCAAAAAGGTAGAAAACTATGTCTGAGAGAACCTCCTAGTCACGATAGGCTAGGGTATTCCTTTTTCGTAAATAATCCATCCCAGCCTGAAAATGGGGTAAACGTATACTGGGTAGATGTCGTTTCGCAGCCAATTTAACGTGCTCAAAATGACAAGTGACTCGAAAATATTTTCATTTTTAGAGAGTAAGAAAAGAGCTGAAAGGTGACTCCAATAGTGACTCTTTCGTGTTTTTATAGAGTACGAAAAAGTATAAAATACAACTCGTCTCTTTGTTAAAATCATGTGAAAAACCTGTTGCTTCACAAAAAGACGCATGTAAAACATATTCAATGAAAATAATGCAAAAATATAACAACAAACATGTTTAAAAACCCATTTAGGTCTTTGAAAAATTATAAAATACTAACAGTGGTAAAAAATATTTACTTTTTCTCTTTTTACCTCTTTTCAGAGCAACAGAGACCCTTTTGTGCTTCGATCTTCAGGTGACGAGTGCGACAAATCCAGTGGACCAAACCAACTTTCGTCCAGTTTAGGTAATAACCGACCTCTTTGTCCATCTTTTAAGGTACATTTCGCTGTATTTAATCATGGTTTGAGGTATTTTAGGGAGGGAATTTCAAATTTTAGGGCTCTGCGGTTGGCGTGGGTTCCAAGCATGGACCTGCGCCAATCCTCTTTGTTTTACACAGAGGTCATGCTAGTTGGCATGATTGTTAGCCAAACAGCCGCACCAACGGCGCAATGCAAATTCCAGCTAAAAAATCTCAAAAATGAACCAATGAAATGTAATTTTGAATACTTGAGGAGGTTTATAATGCTCCTATGTTTGAATTGATGCAGGTAACCAGCAAAAATATGGTCATTGAATGGAAAGAGAGAGAGCACAGCAAGGAAGATGAATTGGCAATGGGAAATGAGCATTGTATGAATGCTCTCTGGAATTGTGGGCTGTAAAAATTCTTCCTGACGCCATGTCTTTGAGCTCAGCTCGAACTATTGAAATATCTTATTAGCATTTGGGATGAGGATGAGGAGAAGTTCAAACTTCGAGATCAGGTACTTGAGCTCAAAATTTCAGACGTGTACTTCATCATTGGACTGTCATGCAGGGGTCCAATCCCTATCTTGACTAGCACCAGGCCGTCAAGAAAAAACATGACAATGGTCATGGACAGGGTGTGCCGAGGGGCATGCAAAGGAACAGGGAGTGGGAAAGTAGACATTCAGACCATCCTCGATCTAGCACTGAGAGTAGTGCTACATACCATTACACGGGCTATGAGATCACAGGCACCACACAAGGCCACAAAGACATAGCTTCTTCTCACATCGGAGTGAATGAACCCAACTATCTTTGACTGGGCCATAGCCGTGACTATGAACATTAAATGACAACTGACAAAATGCAAGAATACCAAACTAAAACAGTTTGGATATGGGTCAATCCTGGTGTCATTCTTCTTGGAATGACTACCTATTTTCTAGTGCTAGGGGGCCATAGTCCCAGATCCACCACTGAGAGAGCCACAAATGACTCGATGGGTGACCAATAGATGTCCTAGCGGCCCGAGTTCTTTGACTGGCTCCAACGACAATTGATCATCATGGAGGACTGGCCCTATGCGGGCATCGATTTTACCAGAGACCCGGACCTTCTGTTCCCAGAAGGAGAGGACTGGGACGAGGAGCTTCGTAAGACTCTTTTTAATTTCATGAGTTTTATGATTTTTTGGTATACATGCACGTTCTAACAGCTGATCCTATATGTATGCAGGTGTTGGCCCAAAGAGGCCCGCCGGAATGTCACTAGTAACGAGGAGGACCCCTCTCGCTTATGACCCTCAAGGTGAGGGGGACAAGAGGATGAGCTTTTACAGAACCTAGAGGGGATTTCTCGTGGAGTTCCAGATTATGCTCATTTAGCTGATGTTCCTTTAGCTTATCAGAGGCACACCATAGGGGTGTCGAGTTGTCTCCACCACTTACTGAGGCGGTTGGTGTGGGCAATGACATGCTACCACGAGCACCATGCCAATTAGTCACCTAGGCTTTCTATTTGCATATTTTTTTGAGAGTCATGTCATCTCCGGATGTAATTGAAACAAACATGTATATTTTTTGTTTTATATGATGCACACGTTGCAAACACTCGACATATATATATACATCTATTTTCTTCATGGATCTTGCTTACATATGATAATGTTTTTACAAATTGTGTAAATGTCTATATAATACCATGTTGGCTACTACATCTGTTAGTGTTCATTTGTCTTGGTATATGCTAATATGTAATGTAATCAAAATTTATTTCAAGTAAACGAATACGTAGATACAATCTTAAAATGCATGGGTTTCTAACTGAATAATGACCATTGAGCTGTAAAAGCACAAGCTGTGAATCCAGATGTACAAGTAACGCGTGAATACCAAGGTTAACAGCCTCGTTTAATAATTCCAAAATGACACTATATTTTGCGACATTATTTGTAGTAGGCCCTAGGCAAACACCTTGTAAATTAACCAACTCACCAGCAGGATTGTAAATTACCTAGGCTACCGAAGACAGGTTCCTAGTACTACAAGAGGCACCATCCGCAAAACCGACATAAGGAGTAATAGACATATGCACAATCAGGAAGACCCAATAAGCAGAAAACACTTACGAAGCACACCACACCACACATCCAAAAAAATGAAAAAAACACCTATGTACATATACTATGCAAGAATGATTCAAGCATAATATTTCTTTAGGTACAACCCATTTCTGGGTTGTGCCAAAGGAAGACCTTCATAAGCAATCATCTCATAAGCCCCATTTTTCAATACACATTTAATGATATAGGACCCATGCCACATAGGTTGGAATTTTCCTGCCCCAAGCTTGTCATGGGCTTGATCATACAAGAGGACGAGGTCCCCTTCAATAAAAGAGCGTGGAGAAACCGTTTGATTGAAATGAGATTTAACCCACTTTTTTTGTGCCTCGATAACCAAAGCAGCCAAGTGGCGAGTTTTGTCCAATCTCTCGAGATATAAGAGATTTTCTTCCTCCGGGGAAGTGTCGGGCAGTAATTCCACAGCCAATTTTAGTGAAGGGATCTCACATTCAACTGGAAGAGTAGCTTCCAGGACATACGCCAACTGAAATGGTGTGAATCCAGTTGCACTCTTCACTGACATTCAGTAGACCCAAAGAGCTAAAAATAACTAGAGATGCCAACTTGATTTGTGTATTCCAATTGTTTTTTGAAGCATCGTGAAAAGTACCTTGTTCACAACTTCAACCTGGCCATTTTCCTGAGGGTAGTATGGCATTGAGTTTTCGTAACACAAGCCCAACTTAGATGTCAGCTCTGCCATCATATAGTCCTGAAAATGAGAGCCATGATCAATGAAGATGGCTTGAGGAATGCCGAACAAAGTGATCACACGGTTGAAAATGAACTGTGAAGATGTCTTACCATCTGCAGCCAGTGTAGGCATTTCTTCGGCCCACTTGGTGAAATAATCTACGGAAACGATGATATAAGCATGCCCCCCGGCCAAGTGAGGGTTACACATCATAAAATCAATGCCCCATTTGGAAAAAGGGACAACAATAATGACAGGATGTAATGGGAGGGGCAGCACACGCATCTTGCATTGGAAGATCTGGTACGCATGACACTTTCGTACTGCAACAATACAGTCTTTAAATATAGACGGCCAGAAATAGCCTGCATGAAGGATATTCTATGCGGTAGCATAACTGGACATGTGACCGCCACAGGCGCCACTGTGATAGTAATTCATAACTTTTTCAGCCTCTTCTAAGGTCAAACACCGGTGGAGTACGCAATCAACTCCAACACGATATAGGGTATCTCTAATAATGTGATATGGTTGCGACTAATGTCGAACATGGTGTTGAGCATCCTTCATTAACTTGGACTAGAAGGTAGATGTTTGGAGGTACACGATGATATCACCGTACCATGGATTGAGAGTGTTTATTAAGAAGAGAGTTTCGTCCGGGATATGATCCTCGTATTGAGACGGAAGAGAGTCGGTAGGGAGAGAACAAATGAGATCAAAAAAAACTAGCGATTTATTCGATTTGGAAATAGTGAACTCCAAATAAAACTCTTAGAGGATGACAATCTACTTTGAGTACTTTCCCCCCAACAATTGTTGAGACAAAATGTAAGTCATGGGGTTGCAGTCGGAATCACAGTTACCGTGCGTAACAGAATGTAATGGCGAAACCGTTGAATGGCCCAGACCACGGCCAGCGCCAACTTCTTAATGTGTGCATAATGCATTTCGGTGTTGAGGATGTTTTGAGACAAATAATAAACCACGTGTTCGTTATCGTCATCGTCATCCTGTACCAGAACCATGGCAATCGTACTGAATGCGGCAGCCAAATAGAGGGTAAAGTTGCGATGATAATTTGGAGGATGGATTAATGGAGCATGGACAGGAAATGTCTTAAGGTTATCAAAATATTGCTCAGCAATCTTGTCCCAACAGAAATGGACGCCCTATTTTAAAATTCATATGAACCCTTTGGCTACCTCTACATAGTTCAGGATAAAACGACGTAAGAAATTCGCTTTCCCTTGAAGACTCTAAAGCTAATGCAATGAGGATGGGGAGGGGAGATTAACAATAGCCTCAACCTTGAGAGGGTCAAGGCGAATTATATCCTTAGAGACAATGAATCCTAAAAGTCGACCAGAGTTAATGCAGAAGGCACACTTGTGAGGATTAAGCCTGATGTTGTAACGTCTGTAGTGGAGAAAAATCTGGCAGAGATGTTGCGGATGGTCTTCGTGTAGAGCTGAATGAGCTGGAAGGTCATCCAGGTATGACTGAATAACAATACGTATGTCATGAAAGGCGTAAATGGCATGTTGGAAGGTAGCCCCAGTGTTTTTTAAGACGAAACGGAGCTTATTATAAGCGAATGTCCCCCATGGATAGATGAAATCAGTCTTATGTTGATCAGATGGAAGGATATTGATTTGATTATAACCTGAAAAGCCATCCATAAGGGAAAATATCTCACTCCCCACACAAACATCAATGATCTGATCGATAAAGGGGGTGGGATAGTTGTCCTTAGGGCAAGCTCGATTGATATCTCAATAGTCAACATAGACTCGAATTGTGCCCTGCTTCTTATCCACAGGGACGATATTGGAAACCCACTTTGTCAAAGGGACTGGATATATGAAACCCGCTTTAAGAAGTTTCTCAACTTCAGCTTTTATAGTAGTGTCTTTCCGAGGATGCACTGGACACAGACGTTGGCGCACAGGCTTCGCACCGGGATAGGTGGGAATTTCGTGCACGACGATACTCAGATCAATTCCAGGCATCTCTTCGTAAGACCATGCGAAAACATTACAGAATTCGCGGAAGAGACTAGTGTACACTTGAATCTCATCGGGAGAACAAGTGACTCCCACATGGATGTTCTCGACGACCCCTAGTTTAATGGAGATGTCGATAGGCATTGTTTGGGTAATATTACTCAGATTTCCTTCCGGAAAAACTTCATGAGTCAATATTGGCATTTGGAGCAGCGAAGAGGGAACCTGAGATGAAAAATGCTTGAGACAATTAGAAATTTCCCCCAGGCCAAGCATAAATGAGAAACGATGATGCCCATCGCTCCACAGTAGATCTCCGAGGGACATAGCCTCCATGATAGCTTCGTCAGACGAAAAAAATTCTCTGAAAGGATCAGGTGAATCTACGTCGCTGAGCCAAGGGGATTGAGAATAAACATCAAGATCCATGCTCAAAGGAGCATTATCAGCAGGAGGAGGATCCAATGTGGCAATGATCTCACAATAATTGATTTCAACTAGGGTCAGAGGCATCAATTCTCAAAAAGCGGCAACCTGTTCAAGAGAAGGGATGATCCATGGGTCATCTAACCTAGAGATCATATTGACTTGAAAAATGTTCGGTGGTGGAATGGGGAAATTACCCATGAGAACGGGGTCCTTGAAAAGACCTGGTCCTATACTGTTGGGGGAATTATTAATTTGATCCACGTATGGCACGTTGTTCTCGGAAGATGAGGTAAATAAAGACAACCGATAGACAATAATAATCTTTCCCTCATCTGGAAACTTCAAAAGTCGAAAGAGGGTGGACGGAACGCACAACATGGCATGGTTCCAACTGTGACCAAGTAGAATATTGTAGTTGATTTTGGAATCAACAACTTTCACTTCAACGTTGATTATATTTCCTTGCAATGTAATCAGTAGACTCGTGAGAAAAACCAAGGGTTTTTATTCCCTTCCATCGAATGCCTCAAGGGCATTGGGAGATGAGGTGAGGGCTCAAGAGCCAATGGCCTTCCAGTACGCAGATGACATAACGCAGGTAGATGCACCTTCATCCACAATGGCTCTATGAATATTGAGGCTATTAATTCCGACTTGTATAACAAGCGCAATCCGGTGCGGAAGTCGGGGGACCAAATTCTCTAGATCAAAGGTGAGAAGGCTAGAATCGGTAGGATCAATTCCGTCGATTGAATATCAAAGATTTCCGTTGAGATGGAAAACTTTGAAGTACTTCCAATGTGGACATCATGGAAGGCGCCTATGCCAAATCCTCAACAATGCTATAATGCTGAGCAGGACGGGCATTCGGATTATAGGAAGATTTTCATAAAACACCTTTGGAAGGTGGTCGTACAACGGGTTTATCACTGGGCCTTTCAATCTCAAGAGGACCAGAGGTAGGCGGGGGAGGAGGGCCATCAATGACTTCCTTCTTAGCTTCCTAGCGTGACCCGACATAATCCTTCGACTGAGTGGCTATAGAAACAGGTGCAGCACCATTCATCATGAAAACCTGAGACTGAAACGGTGCAGATGGTGAAGGCTGCTCGACCATCTGGGTCTGTTGATATGGAAAAGGTTCCTTAAGAACTGTTGAAGTTCCCTTAGAGCCCTTAATAATTTTACTAACCTTGAATTGTCTAGGACAATCTTTGGTGTAGTCGTCTTCATCAAAAATCAGGTAAGGGTACTTTGGTAAGGGTACTTCGGTTTTCATTGTGAACCATCATCAGCACGTGGTTTGGATGTTTCTAGTTTTGGGGCATCATATTTTCCTTTGCCTTTGCCTTTATTTTTCTCTTTGGAAGTCTTGTCCGCAGGATTGGCCTCAACAGCGTTGACCTCCATGGTCTTACCAGAATCTGGAGTAGCCTGAGGAGTAGAATTGTTGGAAGAATTCGATTTATGCTTCCCATTGGAAGAATTGCAAGAATTATGAGAGACGAAACCAATAAAACCATTTACTGATGGGGTATCCAGCACTTTAGAGGTCCTTGGTCACGGGGCATCAGTCAATATGTCATACAACATGCCCGATTGAGAGTACACTAAATCGAGGTACTGGGCATGAGAAATGGCTTGTTCCTCGGTTACACATGCCCCCATAGCAATGTCTTGTGCAATCCTTTTGACAAAGGAGGTAGTGAACCAGTGAGTCAGAAGTTGATCAGGAATTTCAAACTTGATCAGATGATGACAACATCTCCATTTGTGAATGTGATCTTAAATATGAGTAGCGTTTTCCTATTTCAGAGATGTCAGGAGATGCATCCCAGCTTCATAACAAAATGATAACTAAAAATGCGTCAGGAATTCCATAGCTAGAGTATTAAAATATTGAAAAATACCATAAGAAAATTCTATATACCATTTAGTAGCGGCACTGGTGAGAGTGCGCTGGAAAAGACATAGACGATTCGAGTCATCCACCCAAGAATTCGAAGAACACCATAAATGGTATGTCATGACGTGTGCTTGGGGGTCTTCTCTAGATTTTCCCTCAAATTTAAGACAATCACTAGGCAACTTCGTCGGAACTGGAGGCCAATATGGATTATGAAGAATCAGATCATTGGTCAATTTGGACACATCCGGTAACTCCAACGTGGCGAGAAAAGGTAATTGAGGATTAAAAGGCACGCCAGGTCACCGATAAGGACCTGTACCTGTACTCCATCCTGGTTGAGTGTAATTCTACCCCCATTGGTGTTTTTCTAGAGGATTCTGACCATAGGGGGTATAAGCCGAATAATTAGGTTGATACGGTGGCTGAAAAATAGGATACGGGGGTTGATAACCAGGGTACTGATTCTTATTATACGTGGGCCACGATTGAGCAATGTACGGATTTTTCTGTGGAGTATAAGTATAGCCTGGCTATTGAGGGTAATAACCAAAACCTTGAGGCGAGTTGTAAACTGTTCAAGACTGACCTTCAGGGTAATAGCCACCTTGGGGCTGAACGGGCTACTAGTAAGTGGGATCCTGCTGAGTCAGATAAGTGGGGCGCATAGGTGGATTCGGCTGTGGCATAGAATAGATCGGCGACTGAGCAGGGTTAACAGGTTGTGCAAGTTTTCCTGGTTGAACAAGTTTACCTGGCTGATAAGGGACACCAGGTTGGCCTGATGGGGGGAGTGGGCCAGGTTGTGCCTAATAACCAGGTTGACCTATTACAGGACCATAAGATGGCCCTGGAGGTGCAACATTTTTACCAATTGGAAAATGAGGCTACTGAGGTTGCACCAAAGGTTGAGAAGAATGGGTTTGCCCCCCAGGACCGTATGGAGGTCCAGATTGATACCCCGGTTTCCCTGCCAGTCTTTTAGGTTGCCCTGGTTGGACCACAAGGTGAGGCTGCAGAGGTTGACCTTGAGGATTGTAAGACTACCCTTGTGGACCGTACAATAATCCCTGCTAGACCGAAGGTTTTCCTTGTAAGGGTTGCCCTTACGGGTCGTATGCATACCCTAGCTGGGCTGAAGGTTGTCCCTGGAAGGGTTTCCCTTGTGGGCCAGAAGAATATCCTTGCTAAAACAAAGGTTGTCCCTGAAAGGGTTGTCCTTGTTGGTTAGAAGGTTGCACAGGCAGGGTAGATATAAAACCGTTAATATACTGATAAGCTTCAGGAGCAGGAAAATGAATGGGGTTGCCCTGCTCATCATATTGATATGGAAATGAGTATATTGGGGCACCATCCGCTCCATAATGAGAAAATTAAGGACGATAAATATCCTGAGAGGATTGATCAACTTGGGAGATCGGCGGCAATAAAGACATCTGATACTCTTCAGGAGAAAGGTTCTATGGAATGGCAGAAGCTATATAAACATCTTTAGGAAATGACAATGTCATATTTGAATGAGTGGTGAAAACAGGCATAGATGCAGCCACACAAACAGTAGGTCTAGCAGGTACCGATGTGACAAAAGGAGAAGTCGTGAGAAGTGTTGACGACGCCATCCCTAATGAGGGAATGGTCGATTCCATGGACGGAGTCGATATTCCCATAGAGGAAATAGCGGCCATGACCTGACTTAAAGACCTATATCCAGCTGGGAGCGATGGACTAGGTGAAGACAAAACAAATGGTTTAGGGATGTCTTCAAGAAAAAGTGGGTAGTCTTCACCTAGTCCATCTGACCCTGCCGTAAGATCTTCTAAAAGACAATGGGGACTAGGAGGTACAACAGCAGCCAAAAATGGTGATCCCGATGTAAGAGGAGGGAAGTGTTCCCCAACTCCAAATCCAAACCAAGCATTGGACAAGGGCCAATTGAACTCAACTAGTCCTCTAAAGGGAAGTTTAGATATAACTAGTCCCCCAAGGGGAAACTCGAACACAACGAGTTGTTGATGCTCAGCAGAGGACTGAGATAACTCTAATGAATCTTCTGCATAAGGACTACTAGTAGACGAAATTGATGGTTCCGCCACTGTGACAATAGCAAAAAGAGGATGAGATCAAAAACAAAGATACGCGGGTAAAAACCAAGGCAAACAAAAACAGGCCGAAAAATCAATCTCTAAATGGGCGTGTGATTGTAGGTGATTAATTTTACCACATTCAAACTGAAAATTTTATTGCTTCATGTTTTAAGAGTCTAGAAATGAGTAAAATATGACTCTATCACTTTCAGTTTGGAAACACGCGTGAAAGGACAAGTGCTTGATGATCTTTTCAAATTTAGGGAGTCAGTAAAGATCAAAATTACTGCTCTGGTAATCTAGGTAAATGGGTGTACCAGATATTCGTGAACTACCATATACACCTTGGTAAAAATGAAAGAGAAATCAACCAAGGACTTAACGTACGTGCAGGTAATCTCTCTGAATTTTGTGTCCAGTGTATCACGGGTAATAGGTGACAGACTCGGCTTGCTATGGATAAAGGATTTGCAACCTAATGGGGTCTCCCTTTAAATACACGATGATATGGGGAGCACAAGTCTATACTAGAGCTATTCGTAGCCAGATGGTGAGTGACAACTACTAGGCTTAAAGACATCGGAACTCGTCTCTACCTTAGACTACTAGATGTTCCATTAAGTTTCAATACTGCCTTAGGTTAATTAAGTAAATTTTAAAGTTTATCTTCAATTTACATTTCGATTTCAAGGCCCTGTTGAATGTTGGATCTCATAAAACCTCTAGATGCAAACTACATGCCACAAAATATCATTTTGTTCAATGAAGAGCTATCTACGGGAGAGTTGAGAGCTTTCAAATGACAGCAAAATGAACAAACAAAAACATCCACTACTATTTTCAATGCAAGCTAATGAAACTAGAAAACTTTTCTCTAGAATTATACAATGCTATTAATGTGAAAAAAAATTCAATTTTCACTATGCCAATCAAAATGAAAAAGATTTTGTTTTTGGTATTTTTCAATATATTAGAGAAAATGCACTAAATAGATGAAAAACTAATGAAAACATAAATTTGAGAATGATAAAGAGAGAGCTAAAACAAAACAAGTTCACTCAACTCAAACAAGCACAATCAAGACTCAAACCGATGACGAAATCCTTCAAAGTGAAGAAGAATCTCAAAAGAGACTCAAACAAACTATGTGATCTAGGCTCAGAGCAACACAAAGCGAAACTGAATGAAAGAGAAGACAATCACTCAATAAATGCAATGACTCAATGGGATTCAACAAGATGAATGCAAAGAAGCAAAAACAAAGTTGACCGGGAAGGAAAAGACCCAAAACTCCCACGGGAGGCTTAGCACACTGAAGCACCTAGAAGCCCTAGGGCTAAAATGAAAAACTGACATAAAAGGTCAAAAAACTGGAGGAAAGGGATAAACATAGTAAAAAATGACTTCAAAGCACTCAATCAATCAGAAAAAATGAACCAGGACCAAAACTCAATCTCAGAGAGTCCAATAATAGGCAAACCCTAAAACCAAGCAGGGTTGGCGCAGCTGTTTGGCGGTAATCTGCGCCAAACAGGAAATGGTGCAGGGGTCTAACTAGAAACTAGCGCCCTTTGGCGCGACTGTCAGAGTTATAACCATGCCAATCAGGTTTACCCTAGCAAAATGATGAAAATGAACTAACAATGGCTAGATCTGGTCCTTTGGGGGCTGAACAAGGTTTTAACACCAAGGAAGGTGAACCAAAAAAGCAGACAAATCAAACAAAAAGCCAAAAAATACCCAATGGAGGAAGGACCGACTCCCAATGATCCCCAATGGAGTCACAAAATTGTTGTGGAGGTAAATCCCCTCTGTAGACAAAGTCGATCCCACTAGCCCTAGAGTGGGTCTAGCAACAATCGAAACATGCAAAGCTATTAATTCCTAGTTACAAAAGATAGAATCACGATAGATCACTTATCGTGATTCCTTTGCTACTATTGTCGAAGAAGAAGTGGCGCTTTTGTTCCTAGCTGGACAGGTCATGATCCGTGAGCTTGTTGCATCCAGATACCTGTACACATGCAAAGAAGAGAGACAACAAGCAATGAAATATTTCACACTTTATAACTATCGATCAATGAGAGAGGAACAAATGAAATTACATTATATAATGGACAAACACAATCATGGAACCAATAGCAGAGTCATGTATATTAAGATACAAGAGAACGATTACAACCGGTGCTTTGACATCGTGATCTTCCTTCGACAGGGTTCCAATGGGACGTGTCTCACAAAGCTCGTCAGGCGTTTAACAGAACTCTCTCTCTCACAGGGTTCTCGTCAGCTCTACTCTTGATTGTCACTAAGCTATAATTTCCTTCCCCAAAGTTCAGCTAGCTAGAAAATGGAGAGGGAAGGATTTTATAGAGGGAGAAGGAGAGGTTAGTCTCCCTATAATCATGGGGGAGAGTCCTATCTCTTAGGAAGGTTCCATGAGAGGTGGAAAACCACTTCCTAATTAGGGAGATCTGGAGGAAAACAACCCAACCCCTTTTTGATGATCCATTTTGACGTTGTTAGAATCAAACTTCCGCCTTATATTGTTAAAAAAAACAGTCCTTAATAGGCTTGGTGTGGGCACAACACAGGGACAGAGCGCTAGATGGTGGGCCCACTAGTGTACATTTTCCCCATTGGCATGAGGGATGAACTGGCTACCCACGCCAATGCCAAAAAATGGGTTTTTCAGAGGAAATTTTCTTGAGGAGAACTCTTGCCCTTATGCAGAAGGATTCCATCAAGGTGTTTTCAGGATATTTTACTGTTCACAAGTCATGGGAATAGTCCTCCAATGTACGAGATGAGGGATTGCAGGGACGGTGACAAAATGCAGTGTAACACTCTTCCTCCTTATATGAAATTGAATGCCTCTTTTCCCTGGACCCCGCACATTAGGGTTTCTTCCACAAAGAATATTCCTCCATCTCTAACTGCGTTGTATTCTCATGCAAGCTACACCACTTAGGCAGTGTTGTTGACTTGGTCAAACTTGACCTTGTCCTCATGCAATTGCCCCTTTCCACACTGGAAGGTGCAAAATTAAGCTGCTCCATTAACCCTTTTCAAACTATTAAGGATATTATTCCTACTCATGGTCCTTTTACCCATTTTATTCACCTCCTAGATGAAATAAGAAAAAATTAATATTCCAATTTGCTGCTTGAAAATTTTGGAATATTACAGTCCTCCCCTCTTAAATATTGCTTTTCCTCAAGAAAGTGCAAGGGTAGACTGAGTTCTCTTCTCCTCTCCCTATAGCATACCTGTATGATGATCTCGTCCAAGGAAAGTGATGTTATCTCATCAATCAAGCCTCCACATTGCCCCTCCTCAACATGTAAGTTAGCTATCAAGCCATCATCATATAAAGGTGAAATACTCAAGAGGATAGAAAAGTGATGTCTAGAGGCCCTTTGAAGAATGTGATATGAAATATAATGGGAACTATCTTTCCCTTATTGATCCTCCATCTCCAAGCTATGAGCCATGCAAAATGAGTCACCTTCCAACTAGGCAACTCTTGGAAACTGTCCTCCACCTTCGGCTTCGGCAAAGTAGGTGGGATAAAAATCTGCTCATGGTAGACAATGTATCCTACCCCATGCTGTCCATCTCTCCACTTATGATAAGTGTAGAGAAAGTGTTGATCCTGGGCTGCAAAATACTTTCCCTCAAGTGGAAAGATGAAGACTAGATCTCCAAGGATCTCTCCTCCAACACTGCAAATCATGCTGGCCCAAGTATCTCCATATATGATGAGTTGGAAGTCATCAACATATGGCATATCATCTATCATATGGCTCACCTCATATGGAAACAAGTGAGTTGCTCTAGTGGCCATATCATCTCCCATGTTCCCCTTAGAACATGTAGTGCAAAAAGTGTGACGAATTTCTCCCTCAAAGGACACATTCACCCAATGTGTCTCTCTCCCAAGCATGCTCCTCATAAAGACAGAAACAATAGAGCCATAGGGAGAAAATATGAGAATCATACTTGCTGCCATATGCAAAAAATGAGAAGGAAAATGGTCCCTCAGTGCAACCAATGTAGCTTGACCCTCAACTGAAATAGAGACTGATAAAATGAGTGGCTTCTCAACCACTTGCCTGCTGCTCCAATCTCCTCATAAGTATGGAGGAAGTGAATAATGTAAGGTGTACAATGAGAATGTCCTCCATAATACATCTCTTCCCCAAGTCCTCCTAGGGAAGGCTCATCAATCATGCTTATGGCCTCAACTAGACCATGAAGCTCTAAAAAATAATGCTCCTCCTTGGAGCAACATCCTGCACATGTATGGTTAAGGGACATATCTCATATAAATAATCATGAAAATAATCATCACCCTTACCATATGTTCTGCTCATACAAGTGGAGTGGCTCATAAGTGAGTCTCCTCTCATTTCCAAAGGGAAAATAGGTGGCTGTGCTAACTCTCTCAAAGATTCATGTCTCTCCTCCATCTTTATGGAATCCATGCATCTCCTCATATACTGAAATATTTCCTCCTCAAAGCCCATCCAAAAATACCCCTCCATGATGGTGTGGTATGCTCTCATAGAATGTGTGTGGTTGAAAAGGAAATCCATATGTTCTGCTTGTAGCAACTTCCCCTTGAGCTTGGAAGCTCTACAAAAGAATATCCTACCATGACAGTAGATGACCTCATCTCTGATTGAGTATGCCTCCTCATGCATCTGGCCATCAAATATCATACAAGTAAAAATATCCTTGGAATACTCCACCAACAGATGGGAGGTCCAATATGGATCTATCTTCCATAGTGACAGCATTGACGATCTCTCATGAAGAACATCTATCATATGGCTACCCTTTTCTTTGACATCTCCCATGCCAAAGATGCCATTTGGAAGGCGGCTATCCTTCCCCTGTTGCTTCTGCCACAGCGTAGAATCTGAAATGGAAGTGGGTACTGATGATGTTGATAGAAAGCTCTCTCTCTCCTTGAGTCTACCCCGGACTCCTAGTGTTGTATCAAGCTCTCCCAAGGTTTCCACCCTCCTAGAATCAATGAGTGGTGCCCCAACATGTGAAGCATACATCCTCCTCTACTGGTCCAGTGGTATCCTCGGAAAAATGACTCCATGCAATGAGACATCCTAGACAAGAGATGACTGAATATATGAATGGAGAAAACTCTCCATGCTTCCACTGCGCAATCCAATCACCTTCTCAGGTGCATCAACCTCCAGAAATGAATAGGGATGTGTACTTCTCATCTCATGATATTGGGCCTTCTCCCTACCTTCTCCTTGTGTATACATGGTTCCACACCTCCTCAACAATGGCACATGTAAAACATGAGTTGTGCCTTGATATCCATACATGAGATCCTGGGGACTTCCTTGCAAATATGCAAGCATCCTTATATTTGGAGCAGTATCTCTTCCTTCCTCTACATGAGGTGCTAGATCAACTCCAGATCTAACAGCGTTGTTTCCCTCAATCTCTGCAACATGAATGGGAAATCCTCCAATGATTGGATTCCTTTTTTAAAAAGAGATCTCCATGCTCCTTTTCTCAAAGGTGTGAGATGAAAACCTTTCTTCCGGCAAAGTATGGTGCAAGTTTTCATGCAAGGGTTTTACTTGATTTTTCTTGTTTTTCTTCACCATATTTGTTTCATGAATCCCTCTATCAAATCTTTTCACTAATGCCTTAGTGAAACTAGCATATGATGCAATGTTTACATTTCTTAAAGAAAAGGATTCAAAAATCCACCATGCAAAAGCCCTACCTCTCAAATGCAGTGCTGCAACTTTGATGGCTTCATCTTCAAGAATGTGGTGCTGCTGCAAGAAGGTATCTAACTCCTCCACCCAAGCTTTGGCTAAACATACAGGTGAACCTTCAAAGGTAGATATATGAAATCTATCCTGCTTCTTTCTTCCATTCACCTTCATCTTGCAAAACTCTAAAAAACTGAGATGATCTCTAAATTTATGAGTTGAGACTCATACTCTTTCAAGAAATCACTAAGGGTTCCCCTCCTACCAACCTCTTCTTCTCCTTTCATCTCTCTTCCAGCAATCCTGGGCAAGTGAATGTGCTGTACAATATGGTGTGTAGTTGCTTGCTCACACTCCTCATGTGCAAATCTAGAGTTTTCCTTTGGTTCAAACCCTCTTGGAGATTCTTCACACATCTCCCTTCGGATCTCCTTAAACTCTTCATGAATCATATGTACAGATTTAGGAAGAAGCTTTGTAAGCTTATCCCCTTTTTCTTCTCCAAAATATGGAGTCTTTTTCCTGCTTATTTCTTTGTCTCCTTGATGAGAATAGGAAGCAGGTTTATTCCTCTTCTTTCTGCTTATCCTCCTTGGGAAGGTTCTTCATGGATCTGAAATATGATGAGATAAAACTCATCCTCTTCAATATTTTGATCCTTTTGGATTAGACTCATAGGCTGAGCCAAGAAAGAAGCTCTGATACCACTGTAATATTCCAAATCTGGAACAGCTAGCAAGGCCTGAATAGAAAACACATTTTCCAGTAATGGCTGCTACAATAATTGAAACCAGGACTTGGATCCCTTAGATAAATGCATCTAAGACCTGAATCCAAGAGGAGGCTCCAAAAAAATCCTTCTAGAGTGGTTAAATATATCTCCCACTACTAGATGTCCTCAGAAAGGGCCCGATGAGGGATTGCAACAAATCTTAAGCAAGAAATGGAATGACAACGTTATTTTATAGCTGTGAACACATGAAGAGATGTATAGCCAACAAATATATGATATAGCAGCAAATTTCTACAATGTGTGGAGGAATCAATCACTCTATCTAGGCAATGGAAGCCTCAATGTGACATATACATGACAAATGGAAAACACTGCTACATGAAAGAGATCCCTGGCTAAAATAACACAGTTTATAGGAGATACTGCAATATACAAAATATAATAGAATGATATATCAATATCAGCTAAAATAAATGAGGGGGAACAAGCTCTCAACCCTTGAAAACACTAATACAACAAAAATACACAATCCTTGGAAGGATTGGCTACAATATACATGAAAATTGGCAAATCTGCAGAAATGCTAGATTTGTTGGGTAGCATCTGCAACTCAATACTAGAAATACATGGAGATGGCTGAAGATGATGCTCAATCTAAAACAAACATCCTCGAATGGATCTCTCAATGCAAGGTTGATCCCATCACTGAAGATCTTGCCCTCCAAGAAGCTGGTGCAACCTCTCACTATAGATGCACTCTAGAATAATGCAGTCAAGGCACTGGACTGTGCTATAGGAGATAGAGAATACTTGGCCTGATGCCAAAGATGTGCAATCAGCTCAGAAACCTCCTTCACTAACCTCTCGGAGAAAGAGAAACTTCCTCCTCTGAAAGATAAGCCAAGGAAAGGTGTTGTGGAACCCCTCCACTACAACACCTCGCAATACTATGTTATAGTTCAGCAGAAATAACGCAGTGACTGAAGAATGGCTTTGGCCTTTGTTAGCCACCTATAAATTTTTTGACAAGAAAACAGGTGGATAAATTATTCTTGAGCCTTCAAGGAATAAATTTCCTCTAAAAACATATCATCCTTGAAGCCTCCTTGTGTCTTTTTTCCTTTGAACAATATTCACTGATGTTTCCATGAGAAAGCCCTACTCTTTTGTGAAGAAGAATGCTCAAAAAATGCCTCCATCTGCCCATTTTGTCCCCTCAAAGCCCCTATTTTCATCACCTTTTCCCCTTTACAAATTCCTCCAAAATCCCCCATTAACCCTCCAAATCATCCCATCTCCCCTTTAAACCTTACAAACACCCTTTGTTTGGCTTAAAAACCCTTTATTCCCTCTACCGAATCCCTCTTTTGGCCTTAAAATACACTAAAAATAATCCAAAAGACCTCATTTTACACTATAGGCTTAAGCCCCTTTTTAGCCAGCCCCTTAACCACTCCCCCACATATGCCCCGTGCCGAGGACCAAGCCCTAAACCCCCGGGCGCTTATTACAATCGAGACTTTCAATATGTGCATTTCTTTTGTTTCTTGTAAAATTCCCGATGCGAGAAAGTTTCATGCCGTTGGCTCCCACTGTGATCTCGACCGTCAATCTTTAAAAGATCCGACGGTCAGCACTAAGCCTGCGATCCGCCGACGCCCCTCTCCGTTTACCCCTCTGATTGCATATAAGTTGTCGATCTATCTCTAGATCCAACGGCTATTGCGTAATCAGTCACCGCCAATCGTGCCAATTGCATCTCATTTGACCCCCGCCGATTGGCGAGTCTCGATTGAATCTTAGCTGTTCATCCATTCAGATCCAATGGTCCATATTTCTCCTCACTCCGCCCCCGTGTCCCCGATTGGTCATCTCCGATCCAATTGCAACTGTTGATCTCTTTGGATCTAACGGTCCTCATTCATCCCGCCCATTTATTTAACCTTTTTTCCTTCTGCTTCCCCTTTTTAATATTGACTGTTCATCCTATAGATCCGACAGTCAAGATCAAACCCACGTTTGACTTTCCCCGCCATTACTAACCATGCATCTCCCCATATCACCCTCCATCCACTACCGTCAGATCTCATTGCTCCACATCCAACGGTCAACACGCATATCGCGTAAATCTTCTATCTGAGCTTTAACGCTCTGAAATCACATGATAAAAGTGGTTTTGTTTGGCCATGTGTCAAGCAGCGACCTATATCAAATTTTTTCAGAGATTTTTCAAAACTGCCCAGAGGCCATGTGACACCAGTGGTTTTCCCATCCAAAACCGCCTTGCTCTTTTGTGTTCCCACAACCTCCATAATCAATCTCGAACATCCGATGATCTAGATCAACGGCCTACATTGTATTTTCCCCCCATCAGTTTTCTATTCATTGGACCCCTTTCAATGATTTCATCATTTAACCTTCACCGTTGATCTCCTCCTGAGATCCAATAGTCCAAAACTAATCGCCCTCCACCCATGCCGAGTCCCACATCATAGGCTCCGCTTCATTCATTTTCCATGATTTCTTTTGTATTTTCCCAAAGTTAAAACTTTGGTGTTTCAACGCTAAAGTGTCTTTCTCCGCCTAAATTCGTGTTAACACCACCATTCGTGAATCTTGACCATTGATTGCCATCTCCATATCTGATCGGACGTTCTGTGATCCTTGTTACCCCAAATCTTCATCAGGCCTTCCCTTCCACCATTCTGCAATGTTTTTTGCATATTTCACCGCATCCACCATTTAGGCCATTGCTTCCACAGGCCTCCACAACATTTCTCCGCCACCTCCCCTAGAGTTTTATAATGAGTTTATTGCATTTGTGCAGGGTTTATAGAGTGGTAATTTCACTCTGTCTCCATAGTCATAGTTACAGTGGCTCAGAGTGCAGAGAAACCATTGTAGTAGCGACAAAGAGTATCAGCAGCGAAAAATCAAGGGATTACCGCTTATTAATGAAGATTAACGATTGTAATCCCGTATTCAAAGGATAAAGGTATATTTTGAAGACTAAAGAGCACATGAAACAAGCCATATCTATGCTTTAGCATTAGCAGTACATTTTCTCAGAAAGGACACCTTCCAACAGAAGTCTCCATGCCTCCTCGAGTTTTTAAAAGCCATTTCACTGACAGAGGCTTCTTTAAGACTGTCAAGACCACAGTTATGGATGCATGGAGACCTGCAGACCTTTTCATCCATGTCCCTTATTTCATAAGGCTACCACAGGGTACCATACAGTCAGAAAGTACTCCAAAAAATACATTGGAAGTTAATTTCACCCAGACAGAGACTCCTAGACCATACTACAAAGTACATATAGTGATGCAGAGCCATTAAGTAGAGTGGGCTCGATCTTCTGCCTCCACTCTGTCTTAATGAGTCAATTTAATTTACATCTACTACCACAGTTATTCATTCTCCTATAAGAACCCCTAAAGAACATATTGTTGGGGGTTGTTGTTGTTAGTTGTAGAAATTCATTCGACTGTTAGAATAGTTGTTGGAGGTTGTTGTTGTTAGTTGTAGGGATTCATTCGACTGTTAGAACAGTTGTTGGGGGAAGTAGCTGAGTAGCTTGTAATTTATTAGGCTGGGAGGAGAAATTTTAGACTGTATTAGCCATTGAGCTCAGTGTATGTGACTAGTTTTTCACTTCAATTAATCAAGAAATTTCACAGGATCTTGGTCTATATTACGGGTGATTTTTTCTTACAACAATTGTTTTATTAATTTATTCGTGTTGTCTGTTAGCCACCTATAATATTTTGTTATACCAAAAGGTGGCTAAGATCTTTTTGAGCCTCCAAGGAACAAATTTTATCACCAAAAATTGTTGGCTCTTGAAGACTCCTTGTAGGCCTCATGCCTTTGTCCAAAATCCTCATTTGTTGTCCCATTTTTATACTCAGGAATTTCTACTGATTCCAACTGAAAGACTGTTGAAAGATCGTTATTTCTCCTCTTCTCAAAACCTTTCATCTGCTCCCCTTTTTCTCCATCAAAACTACCTTGTTTTCATAAGTCCTCTTCTTTCCATTTATGAAAATTTCCCCTTTCATAGTTAAAAACTCACTTTTTAACTATTTCGAAACCCCCAAATCCATTAAAATCCTTGAAAATTCTCATAAAAAATCAAAGTTTCATTGCTATAGACCTAAGCCCCTGGAGCTAAGCCCTAAACCACTTCCCCACCATACGCTTTGGGTCTGGAACCACTTGCTAATACGATAAAGTGCTAATTGCATCGGAAAGAATCAAAGACGCAAGTCTTTGCCATTACTCCAAAAGTTCCGATTGCGATTAGCCTTGCTGCTTAAGACCCCCGATCATATTATTTTCATATAACCCTGAGCCCGCCCTCGGCGCTTAAACCTTGTGAATATTTCATTTCCGACCCATTTTTCCTTTGTAAATTACAAAAACCCTCTTTTCCAAAGTTTTGATTTAATGAGCCAAAGTCACATGTTAAATATAAAATGGTTAGATCAAAAAGACCGATCGCGCAATCGCAATAGGGGAAATTTCAATGGGTTGATCAGAAAGACCAGGCCCGCAGTTCCGATTGCGATTAGGCCCTTATTATATATAAAGCCCCGAGCCTATCAATTTTCATACATCCAAAGGTCCCGCAGTCGGGCACCTGTCCGCTTTATATATATGTCTCTCCACCCCGATCCATAAAAACCTTTGTTTTTTTTCAAAAGTTCGGGTTTTATATAAAATACAAGGGTTTCTCCCCGATTCAATCCTGACCGTTGAATCTAGTCCTTTGATCCAACGGCCTGCGCTCAATCACATCGCAAACTTTCAATCGCATGCGTTTTTGTTGCGCTCCCGATTGCCGATCCCCGATTAAATCCCCACCGTTGATCTTGTTCTTAGATTGACGGCCAGCGCTCAATCGCAAAGTTTCAATCGCATGTTGTTGTGTGACCTCCCCGATTTCGATCCTCCGATTAGATCTGGGCTGTCCATTTCCTTCCTATCCAACGATCCTTGTTCCCTCCGATCGCAAGTCTTACCGCCATTTCAAAACCCTCCGATTCACTTTCCGTCGTTGATCTAATCTGCAGATCAACAGCCAACGCTTAATCGCATCGCTGCGTTTCAATCACACGCACTTACCTGCCACCCGCGATTGAGATCCTCCGATTAGATCTGGACCATCCACGTGTCCAGATCGGATGGTCCAAAACCACCCCGCCTTATTTCTTCTCCCCGCTCTCATTTTTTGTTTTGCGCCGATCTCCACTGTTAGATGTTTTTATCCGACGGCTACGCTCCTCCCCCGCCATTTGAAGCAGTTTAAACCTATTTTCCGCAGGATTTCTTAATTGTTTTGTGTTTGATGCAGGTGTTCTAAATGGTTTTCCATTGTATAACAAAGAAATGCCAAGGGCTGGGAATGACGATTCTCATGCCCTCGTTTCATTACAGAGAGGCCATCCACGGGCTCCATTCCATGTTTCGTCAGTACTCTATGAGTATTGATGTCGTAAAGCCCAGTGCGGGCCTGCACATCGACAAGACACTGTTTTAATTCGAACACAGTTAAAGAGTATAAGTTTGAAGACAAAGCACAGCAAATGAAGATCGAAGACAGTTTACAGGGATTACGACGAAGACAGTTATCAAAAGCCTAATCCCCAATCTAAAACACAGTTTAAAAGAAAACCTAAAGTGTTTTATCAAACAGAAAGCCTCCACCGCCACATCTGAGGCAAATTGATTCCTCAGCTACCACCGAGCCACCTGTTGCCTCAAAGCATTCAAATAGAGGCCGAAGTTATTGAAGAAAATCTAATATTCGCCTCCAGCACAACCAAGAAATTACTCCACACAGCGTACAGAGCATCAAAGTCAGATAAAGCTCCCACCGAGCTTTGATATTGATTGTAAACAGTTAATACAGTGTTCCACCTGTGAATTTCTTCATCGAGCCTCTCAAAGGGCCGAGAAGTCTTCACTCTGCATTAATTATCCTTGAGATATTTTGTTAAAATCTCACCTCCTCATCTTCCTATAAGTACTTCTGCAGAAGATGAGAAATTGTTGGTTGCAGAACTTTGAAATACACTTGAGCTAGAGACTTCTATTTGTACATAGTGTTCACTGGCCCTTGAAGCTCTGTTTGTGCTAGAGTAGCTAGGTTGAATAGTGAAGATGACTGCTGAACTGAAACAGTGGACTTGAAGATTGTAACTGGTTTGACATCAATATAAAAGCTGTTTCTTGGGATCCTGGTCTTTATCACTGGTGAAGTGCTTCTTTCTTTGTTAATCGTTTTCCTTCTATGTATGCCATATTGTTCATTTTCCCTCTGTAAAGAACAGTTTGAACAGGGTTAGGATTTTCTGTATAGCAGTAACCTTCTCTGGCTGAGAAATATTTATTTTAATGTTTTCTTCAGATTTGTTTATTTAAGAATGATTCAATACAGTTTAAACAGTTAGGAATGTTGGCATTCCCTCGTCCTTCTGTTTGCTCAAACATTGTTCTCGAATGTTATTTCCATTATTTGCTATTAAAGTTATACTAGAGAAGATATGGTTTGCCCTGATTCCTAGATTCTTTTCTCCAAAGGCAGATTCTGAAAGTTTCCCTTAGTGTTGACTGAAAGCAGACTAGGTTTAAAAGTACTTTATCTGATCTTAAGTTACACTCTGTTTTTCTTATGTGTTTTCATACTTTCTGAAGGTAATTATGTGGATTACTGGATTGTTTGTCAATTAAGCTTCTTTAATAAGAACTTGCCCAAGAAGTCTATGGTTAGCCCTGTCCTTGGTTGGTTTTAAAACAATTACTTAAGAGGCTTTTCTTGTTTGGACTGACTATAAATCCTCTGAGAAATTATTATCAGTTTCCACCCCTCCAACATTTTAATGTTTCCATTTCATCATTTTAATCTCAATAATCTTTTGGTATAGATGACTTGCCCCTTGGATCAGACTTGATGTTGTTGTTCAATTAAAGCCCAGATATGACTCCATAGCCCAATGGACTAAAAACCAGCGTTATATCTATCTATCTGCCAAAACTGTTCTATTTGCTTGCAACTTCTCACTTTTGAAACTTTTTGCACTTAGGACTTTCCCCTCAAGTAACATTTCATGCTCAACCATCAAAAACAAAACAAAACCCTTGGCCTTCATAACTAGCCTAATATCATTACCTTAAGCTTTTCAAAGACAATATCCATCTTTGTACATATTGGAGAGATCCCTCTCCGGATTCAGGAGGGCTAGATCCTAGAATCCCAAAGTTGGTTGAAATGATGTTAACTCTGTGATTGGACTCTCCCAATCTTGCTAATAAATTACAGAGACCTAACATTTTCCATTTATTCTCTCATAAGAACTAGTAGATCAGGCTTAAGATATACCCCTGCATGGTACCTTAATGCCCACTGCTCTTCTTATCCTTGATGTTTTCTACTGATAGTGAATCTAAGAGAAAATTCATGCAATTTAACCAGTTAAAGATGTTGTTCCAACCCATGCTTACTGATGTGTGAATCTGGGGTTTGCTGCTTGGATGTTCTTGTTGGGTTTGAGCTAGAAGAAGGGGGATACTGGGGATTTAGTGCTAGCCCTGTCCACTGGGGTCCTTTTCCAACAGATTGGCCTTTCAAAGATCCCTTGAGCTGGTGTCAAAGCATTGAAGGTTAAAAGCCCTTCTCTGATCTTAGGCCTAGTTATCTTATCTCTGTTTTTCTTTTTGGAGTATGCTGAAGCAGATCTGGAGTTAGATGACCTCTAGTCTGATCTCAAGCTGCCCTTTGTGTCTCTCCTTTCATTCCTTAATGTTCCATTTCACCACCTATCTAAAAGATCCTTAAGTATAGAGGAATTTCCCTATGAAAGCCTTGCTTATTTGTATTCAAGTAATCTCCTTTCATGACTCCATAGCCCAATGTAAGGCACATTCCTAAATTATTCTCTTTTACCAAAACATCCTGCTGCTTTGTTCCTTTCATTCCATAACCTTCATAGTTGATGATCTTAGGCCAATCCAAAAACTGACCAAATCATTTAAACTCCTATTTTGTGCTGCATACCTAGCCTAATACCTCATTTGAGCTTCAAATATATATCATTCTTTGCTTTATGGAGAGATCCCTCTCCGGGTCTAGGAGGGCTAGATCCTAGGACCCCAAAGTGGTTATGATGTTGTCTAGTCTTTTGGTCTTGCCAATCTAGCCAAAACACTGGAACCCTAATAGCCTTGAGCTAAGATGTGGAGAAAATGAAGTGCAATCCTTCAAGAGGCATCTCAAGAAGGAGAGGAAATCCCAAATAGGAATCCCTCGTGCTAAGAAACACTGCAACTCAGTTGAACAATCGGAGTATGCAAATAGCCTTCAGACTAGAATCATATGCTCGAATATGTATCCCTATGGCTGCCTCTTCCTCCTTATATGCAAGTGAATGCCTCTTTGTCCTAGACCCCACACATTAGGGTTTCTTCCACAAAGAATATTCCTCCCTCTCTAACTGCGTTGTCTTTTCATGCAAGCTACACCTCTTAGGCAGCATTGTTGACTTGGTCAAACTTGACCTTGTCCTCATGAAATTTCCCCTTTTCAAACTGGAAAGTGCAAAATTAAGCTGCTCCATTGATCCTTTTCACACTATGAAGGATATTACTCCTACTCATGGGCCTTTTACCCATTTTATTCACCTCCTAGATGAAATAAGAAAAAATTAATATTCCAATTTGCTGCTTGAAAATTTTGGAATATTACATGGAACCAGGTTTCCACACCCTGAGAGAGGTTTAAATGATGTGGGTTCCCTAAGATCCAAAATAACCATGAACATACCTTCGCAGTAGAAGCCATAACTAGTAAACCCTTACATACAGATTTAGGTCAATTATGAAAAATATCTTGCACGCAATTTAACACAGGATTCGTAAACCAAGTAATAACTCTTAACAAACAATATCAGAGCCAAATAACATTAGATCCATCCAATAATCATTCATCTAAACCCAGTAACAGTTGTGCAAGAGTTCTAATTGCAGACAATACAACAATTGGAAATAATATGTAGAAACATTCATATCATAAATAGTAGATGTTGGCAATATGATGTAGAGTGTTGTCCTTGATGGCAACCCACTTGATGAAGATGATGCAAACCTACTTAATGAATTTGTTCTTGATGCTTAATGAGTTTATTAATGATGTAAATCTGATGTTCTACAAGTAGCTCAGAAGTACCAGAGAAAGAAATATCAGTAAGGGCCAGAACAATGATGAAAAGTGTATGTTACAAGGCATACGCGGGTTTGTTAAGGAGAAGGTGCGTATGCACACGGAAAAGTACGTGCCAAGTCATGTATGATAAATTGCGCTCTAAATGTGTAAAACCATGGGTTACTGCCATGGTATTTACCCATTGTATTAAGCGCTGGATTGTCCATTTGATCCCATCCAGGAATACCATCAGAAGTGATGTGGTTTTGGCTCATGGTATTATCAAAGGCTAAATCTATATAAGAAGAAGAAAATCATTGTGCAAAGGGAGTGTAGATGTCTGGGTTTTAATGAATACTTCTCTCTGAATGGAATGGGTAACAGTTGAATGATAGATCTGAATTCCTAATGCACCTATGAAGAAATGATGAAGAGGGATCTCTAGATCTGAAATGTATTTGTATTTTCTAGATCTGTTTATGGAATGAGATGAGGCGAACATCTGTCTGAAGTGAAGGGTAAAATCTGAGATATAAATCTGTTCTGAAGAATTGTGCTGCCCCATAATCTTTGAAGATCTATACGCTTGTTTGCAGCAGAGGAAGCACGTATATATGCGGTTTTAATTCAGCGAAAGCGCGTATGGAATGTGAAACCAGCTCTGAAGTATGTGCAGAGGTATACATGGGTTTATATTCATGAAAGAGTGTATATACACGGGATCAGTGAAAGGAAAGCGTGTATTAAAACTAGGGTTTACTGAAGGTTGTGGTATGAGATGTCTGATCTGTTCTGATGTTTTACTGCTTTCTGTTAGTGATGTATTCACACAGATCTGGGTTGTTTGAATGATGATTATGCTGCTGATGATATTGATGAAAGATCATGTTAATGATTGATTGGTTGATGATTCAATGAATGAATTGGTGGAGTTGTAAGTTTCATTTTGATGTATGATTGAGCTTAAATGTGTGGAGTGGGTCCAGTCTTAAAATATGATGAAAAGTGGCCTGCAAGTTGTGATCTATTGAAGCTATTGGATCCAGTATGGAAATTGATGAAACGTGGTTGATAATGGTGGTGCTGAGGGTTGTAGCCTTCAGTCAGGGGGTTGTAGCTCCCTTCCAGGAGAGGCTAGTAAATGAGAGCAGGGGGTCGTAGCTCCCTTCCAGGAGAGGCTGGTAAACGAGAGCAGGGGGTCGTAGCTCCCTTCCAGGAGAGGCTGGTAAACGAGAGCAGGGGGTTGTAGCTCCCTTCCAGGAGAGGTTGGTAAACAAAAGAAGGTTGTAGCCTTCTGCAGGTGGGTGCCTACGTGCTGGTATGAGTCTGCGCCAGTACATGGTTGTAACATGTTTTCTTTATATAATAAATATTGAAGACTGAGATGATGGCAGCGGTGGTTTTCTCCCGACTTGCGTTTCCACATTAAATCCTGGTGTTCTTGTGTGATTCTTATGTGTGATGGTTTATTATATTATTACTGCACATGCTTACTGTTATCTAATCATCCTAAGAATGAATGTTGCATAGATCTAAGTAAAGAATTAATGGCATAATAAGATCTCTGTATATACGCGAGTTTTATGAAGGATATCCGCGTGTATACACTAGTTGGCTTCAGCAAAGTAGCGTATGGGTTTTTAGAGAATGAAAAAGTAAAATTTTGAGTAAGTCCTAAATATTGATTCACCCCCCTCCCCCTCTCGGTATTTTCCCAACAATTGGTATTCAGAGAAGGTCCTTTGTAGAATGCTTGATCGCTTGAAGGAGATCGCGATGGCAATGGGAAGGAAGAAAAAGAAGAATGCTACTCAAAAGGAGATATCTCAGAAAACATGTGCAGCAGAAAATGAAGAAGATAAAACAGGTATTGAATGTGGTTCTTGTGATTCCCTTTCTTGTGCATACAATGGTGAAAATAGTGAAAGTAATGTTATGGATCTAGAAGAAGCTCTCAAGATTAAAGTTGAAGATCAAAAAATATCATTTAAAGAGAGAGAAGTTATCTACAATGAGATGATATCCCAAATGAAAGGACAGATAGAAATACTAAATGGTCAGATAGACAAGTATCAAAGGTTGTACAATTATGCAACCAATCGAAATAAAAGACTTGAAGCAGAAATCATCGATCTAAATGAAGATCCAGAAAAATCAAATAAGAAGAATGAAGAACTTGAAACAGAAATCATCTCTCTAAAAGTAGATCTTGAAGCATCAAATAAGAAGAATGAAGAACTTCTACAATCATTTGAAAAAGAAGGATGTGAAGCAGAAATCATCTCGCTCAAAAAAGATCTAGAAAAGTCAAATAAGAAGAATGAAGAACTACTAAAAATTTTTGAAGAACAAGAAAATGGGTTGAAAGAAGATATTTTAAAACTGAATGATCAAGTAGAATAAGGAAGAAGGGTCGAAGAAAGTATGAAGAAGAAATGCCAAAAATTGGAGGTTGAGGTAAACATTATAAAAGGTAAATTAGAAGAAAAGGATAAACTCTTGAGGTTTCAAGATAGTACTAAGATTCTGGACAATATTCTTAGTAGTCAAAGGTCTCCCTCTATTAAATTTGGTCTTGGTTTTCATGAAACTGTTAAAGGAGAATCTAGTTCTCAAGGAAGTGCTAAAGATTCAAAGGATATCAATGCAAAACCTGAAGTGTTGAAAGATACAAAAGGTCAACCGACAATCATGAACTCTCAAAAGAAATCATTCCCTCCTAACTATAGAAGCATCAATAATGTTGAATGCTTTAAATGTCATAATTATGGGCATGTTGCAGCCAATTGCAGAAGAAGATTGTTTCAGTCACAAACAAACAGATTCTACTCAGAAAGGTACTCCGATTTCTTTAAGGGATATTGTTTTTCATGCAACAAGTTTGGTCATAAAGCAGCTGATTGCAATAGAAGAAAGAATAGAAGAACACATCATGATCCTTATGCTTACTTTTCTGGTCACATAAGATGCTATACTTGTAACAAGTATGGACATGTAGAAAAAGAATGCAGGATGAATAGATCTGAGAAATTGGAGAACTTCCAGCACACAATAAGAAATTTCAAGCAAAGCTGGAAAAGAAGGAAGACCGGTCAGAAACGTAGGGAATATTGACCCTACTGCAGTCATCCGCTTCTAAATATTACTTCTCATAATGATTGCAGGAATGATGTGAGATACATTAAAGAGATTAGTAATGTATCATCATAGGGGGAGTAATGTATGATGATTCTCATGATTGACTTGGTTATTCTGGATATGTTTATTTCTGACAGTGCATCTGTTGTGAAGAAGACAGGTACAGGTGGTACAAATTCAGGGGGGAGATAAAGGAGTGAAATTTTCAATGCTTCACTTTCCATACAAGGGTTTCGTGAACAAAAGTCGCGTATACACGCGAGTTCCTTTGGAGACAGAAGTGTATGCAATTCTGTGATAATAAATTTAGAGTTCAACTCAAGAACAAAAGCACAGGTTCAGGGGGAGCATCAGTAAAACTACTAATGAATGCACTGTTTGCATTGTATCTGCTTATTCCTTAATATGCATGCTCAAATGATGATGATATGATACATGGTTTCTTATGATGAGATTATGGATAAGCCCTGATTGCTTTTTGATGAAGAGTATTTTGTTTTATGGATGAGATGGAAGTCTTGTGATTCAGAGATATGAATAGATCACGTAGAGTTTGTTGCTATGGTTCAGACCTTTTATACATAATTCCATCACATGTTGCTTCATGATATAAATCTTGAATATTTTGGTGATATTAGATCACTTGGATGATTGCTTGACTCATATTGTCTATTGAAGAAGTTGTTCTGGAATGATAATTCCTCTTGGACAGAATATGTTGATGCTGCAAATAACTTGAAGACTTGGTTACTGATAGGCTTATGCTACAACTTTTGGATGACACTTGAAAACATAGCTACATTGTCCTATCTGTTCTCATATATTCCAGGGAAGCATTCAAAATTTCTCAGACAGAAGCTGGAAGTAATCTCTGCCTTTCAGGAGATCAAATTTGATCAAAATCAAAAGAGTAAAATGGATACGCGGATTTCCTAAACGACAATCTCGTATATACGCGGGTTAATACAAAGAAAACCACGTATGGGTGGTTGCTGACAAATTTCTCTGATTCAACATTTTTTAGCAGAGCTACAGTATAGTTTGATATCTCTGGTGGTGTTCCAGTACTCATAATTCTGTTTCAATCTCTAATGTTTCTTGATAAATATGCCTTGACAATCTGATGTTGAAAGTGTTCAGGATGCACAAGCTAAGGGGGAGCATTGGTCTTGTGGAAAGGATGAATTGGTGGCATTCTCATTATTCTTGTTGAGTGTAATGCATTGTTGGCATTATGATGACTCTGATATATGATATTTCTCTTGAGATCTTTTTGGTATTTGTTACAAAAGGTCATATTTGTAATTTGATGAAAAAGGTCATGTTGAGACCTATGATATAAAATTGTAATATTCAGTCATGTAAGGACTTGTTCAAATTTATAAACCCACTTGGTTGGGTAGCTGAGTCAAAAATGTGTAAACCCACTTGGTTGGGTAGCTGAGTCAAATGTGTAAACCCACTTGGTTGGGTACTTGTGTCACATATGTAAATCCATTTGGTTGGATCATTGATGTAAGTATGAGTACTTGGTGATAGGAAAGTTCATAGAGTCATGTACTTCATTGAAAAATATGTTTGAACGTTCAGCATGAACTCAGGGGGAGCATGGTAACTTCAGTGCACATCAGATCTACAGTGCTCTTCTTTCTACATGAGGAGAAAAACCTTGTGTTTGTTTTTGATCCGCCCTTTGCCCTTGATGTCAAAGGGGGAGAGTGACATGGTGTAGGGGGAGAATATCATTATGCTTAATGTATCTATCTGTTGTGGTGATCAAACACCATCATGGTTGCCATCAAGTCCAAAGGGGGAGATTGTTGGCAATATGATGCAGAGTGTTGTCCTTGATGGCAACCCACTTGATGAAGATGATGGCAACCTACTTAATGAAGTTGTCTTTGATGCTTGATGAATTTATTAATGATGTAAATCTGATGTTCTACAAATAGCTCAGAAGGACCAAAGAAAGCAATCTTCAGTATGTGCCAGAACAATGATGAAAAGTGTATGTTACAAGACATACGCGGGTTTGTTAAGGAGAAGGCGCGTATGCACGCGGAAAAGTACATGCCAAGTCGCGTATGATCAATTGCACTCTAAATGTGTAAAACCAGGGGTTACTACCATGGTATTGACCCATTGTATTGAGCGCTGGATTGTCCATTTGATCCCATCCAGGAATACCATCGGAAGTGATGTGGTTTTGGCTCATGGTATTATCAAAGGCTAAATCTATATAAGGAGAAGAAAATCATTGTGCAAAGCATGCATGAGTCTGGGTTTGAATGAATACTTCACTCTAAAGTATGTCTGAATGAAATGGGTAACAGTTTATTGATTGATCTGAATTAATAATGCACCTATAAAGAAAATGATGAAGAGGGATATCTAGATCTGAAATGTATTTGTATTTTCTAGATCTATTTGTGGAATGTTTAAATCTGAGATGAGGCAAACATCTGTCTGAAGTGAAGGGTAAAATCTGAGATATATATATCTGTTCTAAAGAATTGTGCTGCCCCATAATATTTGAAGATATATACGCTTGTTTGCAGCAGAGGAAGCGCGTATATACGTCGTTTTAATTCAGCGACAGCGCGTATGGAATGTGAAACCAGTTCTGAAGTATGTGCAGAGGTATACGCGGGTTTATATTCATGAAAGCGCGTATATACGCAGGATCAGTGAAAGGAAAGCGCGTATTAAAACTAGGGTTTGCTGAAGTTTGTGGTATGAGATGTCTGATCTGTTCTGATGTTTTACTGCTTTCTGTTAGTGATGTATTCATACAGATCTGGGTTGTTTGAATGATGATTATGCTGCTGATGATATTGATGAAAGATCATGTTAATGATTGATTGGTTGATGATTCAATGAATGAATTGATGGAGTTGTAAGTTTCAGTTTGATGTATGATTGAGCTTAAATGTGTGGAGTGGGTCCAATCTGAAAATATGATGAAAAGTGGCCTGAAAGTTGTGATCTATTGAAGCTATTGGATCCAGTATAAAAATTGATGAAACGTGGTCCATAATGGTGGTGTTGAGGGTTGTAGCCTTCAGTCAGGGGGTTGTAGCTCCCTTCCAGGAGAGGCTGGTAAACGAGAGCAGGGGGTCGTAGCTCCCTTCCAGGAGAGGCTGGTAAACGAGAGCAGGGGGTCGTAGCTCCCTTCCAGGAGAGGCTGGTAAACGAGAGCAGGGGGTTGTAGCTCCCTTCCAGGAGAGGCTGGTAAATGAAAGAAGGTTGTAGCCTTCTGTAGGTGGGTGCCTGCGTGCTGGTATGAGTCTGCGCCAGTACATGGTTGTAACATGTTTTCTTTATATAATAAATATTGAAGACTGAGATGACGGCAACGGTGGTTTTCTCCTGACTTGGGTTTCCACCTTAAATCCTGGTGTTCTTGTGTGATGCTTATGTGTGATTGTTTATTCTGTTATTACTGCACATGCTTACTATTATCTAATCATCAGAAGAATGAATGTTGCATAGATGTAAGTAAAGAATTAATGGCATAATAAGATCTCTGTATATACGCGAGTTTTATGAAGGATATCCGCGTGTATACGCTAGTTGGCTTCAGAAAAGTAGCGTATGGATTTTTAGAGAATGAAAAAGTAAAATTTTGAGTAAGTCCTAAATACTGATTCACCCCCCCCCCCCCGCTCAGTATTTTTCCCAACAGTAGATGCATTTGAGACTAAAATATACGCAACAACATTTCTTTATTCATATCAGTTCAGATGCTTCATACAAAACACCCTTCAGTCACGTGTTGCGCAGCCACCGAGGTCTGCACACGTCAGGACTAAGGTCTCCACGCACATAGCCAGTAGGAGCCTTCTACCCAGAAAATTCCACAAAATATCACAAAATAGCCATATCTATCATTCAACGTTTAGACTTATCCCCCAAAACTGACTTCTTCGACTCGATTTAGACACCTATTTATACTTTTAGCCTGCACTAATCTAGGGTCTGCAAATCTTGGTTTGCGGCCCCTTATTCTACCCTTTTTACCCATTACAAATCATGAGGGGCTTTGACCTGCCCCAAAGCCCCTTGACTTGACTAAACTTACAGAATCTATTACAAAAATATATCAAAAATGGTCTTCAGACTTAGGGGACCCTGCTCCAACAGGCCCCCAACACAATCTTGTGACTTGTATCGAGTCACACCTGCACTGGGTTCTTCATCTTGCTCTAGAACTCCTCGATAGCAGCAGCAAAGGGTGCCAAGACACCCGCACTCTAGTCTGTTGTGCTCTGCACGATCTCAACTAGCTTTTCTAAATTCGGCCCTTTTATGGAAAAAGTGACACTCTATAAGGTTTGATTAAGGTTTTTGAATACGGTATCCAGGTCCTAAGACAAATTCATTGCCTCGTTTGCCCACGGCTTCATATGATAGTTGACAATCTGTTTCTTCCAGAGGAGATCCTTGACCTCATCTCACAGCGCCTGGTTGGTCAGATGGCGTGCCATTAGCTGGGAAGGAATGAATGTAGGCAAAGGCTCTTGCAAATCCTCGAATTCCTACTCTTTTGGCACACACCTCCTCGATAATATTCTTGACCAGTGGATCTATCTGTGAAGAGGTCCACAGTCCCATGGCAGTCTCTAGAAGTTACGAGCCCTTACCAACGTTGGTGGAGATGCTTGAAAATGTTGTTTCCACTAGGGCATATCGTTGCAAGCGCACCTCCAGAGGGGTCTTAGGCTACAACTTAGCCTATAGTGCAACAATTTTCTGCTCAAAATTTTCCTTCACTGACTAAATATTGGACCTAGAAACCTTGAGCGCGGCGACTAGGCTTTCAATATTTTCTTGTGGCATAGCGGAGGCCAGGATGACTACTTCAGGAATTTCACCACACAATATGTCAATGAGGTTCTCTAGCTCTGCGTGCTAAGCTACGACCACCTGTTGCATTGTTTAAGCCTAGATGGACTCTATTGTATTTGTTGCTGCAATCTGCTCGACTTCACTAAGCCTGCACTGTGCACACGCCTCCCTGCTCTGTAATTTGGCGGAAATGAAGATGTGGAGAGTGTAAATTTCCATTGGATAGCTTCACGAATTAAATGTTGAACTTAAGGTAGGTTTGTACTTATGTGCATATTTATGGCTATTCCATGGTCATGGGCAGCACCCAGGAAGGGGAAGATTTTGCTTTTTGATTTTGCAACAATTGAGGTGGTTAGCAGGCTCTCTTGTGTCGGCCTCACTTGATCCATGCTCACTTGTAGAGTTTCTATCTTCAACTGTAAGACTTGCAGACCTGATTTTAAAGCTTCCACCATTGTCTTGTACTATGCTTCCATAATATTACATCTATCCTATGAAATCGAGGTGATGGTGTTTGCGATCTTGTCGAGGTCCTCTTATGTGATAGTAACCTCTTCCTTGACTCCATCCTTGGATCCTTTTCAATTTTTGTGTGGCCCTTTCAACATTTCTGGACCTCAATTTGTGCCACGTGGAGATTCATCACCATCCCCATTGAGCCCGTCTAAACCTCCGAGGTCCACCTCCTTCTCACCTTCCAACTCCTGTTCTTTATCATTTTCTACTTCTAGATCCTTCTCAAATTTGGCCTTAGTGTCTTTGCCATGGGCCTTCTTAGTGTCTATATTAGTGCATAGCTTGGTTTTTTCCTTCACGGTTGTGTCTTTATCTGATGTGGACTGTGTAATGGGCTAGGAAGAGCCAAGCCTGTCCTTCCATGCATTTGGCCAAGTCTCCATGACCTAGTCAACTTCTTCCAATGTTACCAAGTATGGAAAGGTATAGCAAGTAGAGTCCTTGCGCACCTTGATCTACATATTATGCATGGTTACCTAGAATTAGGCAACGCTCTTGTATTTATTGTGCACATCTGGGAAAATTTTGGGTTTGGAATGGATTGCAACAACCATTGCGCCTTCAAAAAGCATCTAGAATATCTTGTTCTTCTTGACACACTAGGAGTCAGATGAATAACATAAGTTAGCATAGAGCACCCCTTCGCATACGTCTGGCTCAAGCTCGGGTAGTACTGCATCTCTTGGAGTTTCCCATGCTACTAGCACAATAAGCAACAACAACCACGAGTAACAGAACTGCTTATCGAGCACCTGTGCCTCGCACACATTCTCCAGAAAATCTTCACACAAAAAATAGGACCAGTTATAGTTTCACATTGCCCTGCCAAGGTAATGACATTTTTTGGGACCGTTTTCGGGTGACATTTCCTCATTAGCTTGCATCCAAGGACTAGGGTTCCCAGACACACCATCGGTTCAGTGATGGTTTGGACCAAAAATCCCTTCTTATCCCTTCCCACCTTATACTTCATCTTCAAGTCTTTCTCCACCTTCAGCTCATTACTTTTCTCGAATACTTTCATTGAATGAGGCCCCTCCTTGGGCAGGCTGGTGATCTGATGGATTAGTGTAGCGTATATTGTAATTCTCCCTTGAATCCAGAGGCAACTCTCACGGACTAAGGTGAGTAGTTGGCGCACATAGATGTCAGTTATTGGGTACCTCCCAAAATATGGAATCCTTAGCAGGTTGAGGACTCCGACGTTGCTCATCCCTCACGCCCAAGGAATTGGCTCAATATTTGGCACCTCCTCATAAAGCACTCATTCCAAATAATTCTTCGGCGTGAGCTTAGGGATTTTTTCTTCTTTGGCCAAGTCATGGTCATCAAACTTAATCAGTGGAATTTTTCCAAACATTTCACCAACCAAGGGAATGTCCTAAGGGATTAATGGCATCTGCAGGAATTCTCAAACTGTGTTGACGTTATTCGCCATGCACACAGAGGGCTTCTACAGCTTGACATAGGGTGACCACCATGAGTTATGTTCAATAAACATGGCCTCTTCTCTGGCACTCATTGGGCACTTTGACGGATCACTGATGGGGGATCGGTCCTTAGTGTCTTTCCGTGGGGATGTTACATTTTGAGGAGAGATGCGCGGCTTCGAGGAAGCCCACTTGGACATCTTACCTTTTCCCTTAGCCAACATGCACATGACTTCTTCTACTTTAGGGATGACTTATTGAACACCATCGGATCCCATTTATGTTGATGCAGTGAGGGGCACAGAGTGCTCCTCCACATGGTTGGTGGCCATAATTCTTGGTCATAATATAAATTCGAGATTACTGATATCAGATGGATATTCTAGGTCAGATATACAGGACTTTCAGATAGGAGGTAGCAGAAATCACAGATAATCACAGAGTGCCAAATATTCAAACAACAAAGGAACCAATTGAGACCCGCGCCCACCCTTTTATAAGTCATCGATGGTAAAAATAGTAGAATTATCATTAATTTCAACTTACCTTCAAGAAAATGGTAAAAAATCCTCCAAGATCACCTCATTAAATGCGATAAATCCGCTCCATCCAATGGTTAAATCACTTTTTCACCCAGTTTCATTGTTCCAACAACTAGTTTCCTTTCCTGCACATCACCCCTGTGCTTCTGTCGCACCTGGTTGCACCCTCCCTCTCTACTACGCATAGGCCATTTGATTCTAATGCTCCATCCATATAGTCATTTGGACGGCACCAGATTTTCTTTATGTGGCTTTAGACGACTTCCATTGAAGTACCTGGTTAGGTCCTCACCGTGAAGTGTGGCCAAGTGCACCGCACCACCATCAGTGATCTCCTTTACAATATATGGCCCCAACTAATGCTTTATGATCTTCCCTGGGTAGTGCAAAAAATAAATATCATATAATATGACCAAGTCTTCCTCCTTGAATACCTTCTACCTGATGTGCCTGTCATGCCAGGCTTTTTCACGTGCCTTATTCACTTGCTGGTGGAAGTTAGCAATGAGCCGATATTCTTCTAAGGAAATGAGTTGCATGAGTCATTCCTCCATAATGTTAGGCTCAGCCATATTAGTGAAATTTGAGATGCACAGGCTAGGGAAAATATATTCCATTGGCATGATGGCATCCTGCCCTTAGACCATCCTGAAAGGTGTTTTCTCGTCAACTTTTTGCATGTTGTCCTATAAGCCCATAACACACAAGGGATATGCACATCCCAATCATCTTGGTTGTCATTATAAATCTTTATGAGTGCGTTCTCCAAGATATTGTTAAAATATTCTACTGCACCATTCGCTTGTGGGTGATAAGGGGTACTCTTCTTGTGATGGATCTGGAATTCCTCTGTCAAAGCTTCGATTGTTTCATTAACAAAGTGAGTACCTCTATCACTCATCAAAATCTTCGGACATCCAAACCTAGTCAAAATCTTCTCAAATATGAAGTGCACAGTAGTATCTATAGTACAGTCCAAAAATTCCTTCGCCTGTGCCCATCTAGTTACATAATCAGTTGCAGTAATGATATAACGCGCTAGTCATCTTCCCCAGAGGGTTGATTGGTCCAACACAATCTATAGCCTATTTATCAAATGCCTGCAAGGCCATCTGTGGTTGCAGAGCCATTTCATCTCTACAGGAGGGCTTCCTTGTCCTCCAACATGTATCATGTATCACAACTGTACAGGCTCGACAGTATGCCTTTGAATCACTTTGTAGCATGGGCCACCATAACCCAGCATGCAACACCTTCTGCGTAGTGGCTCTCCCAGCATAGTGACCTCCTGCCATTTCTCCATGATCCTCAGCCAATATATCCTGTCTTTCATGTTCCAACACATATCTTCTTAATACTTCATCCGCTCTTAGTTTATACAATTGACCTGCAATCAGGGTAAAATCAGTTGTGCATGCAACCAACTCCTTCTTTTGTTGGACTGAATATTCAGCAGGCATGGTTCTCGTGGTCATGAGATGAATAATGTTATCATGGAAAAATCGGACAAGCAAAGATGACATTATTAAATGTCAGGAAAAAGGATTTACAGGGCTGAGGCACAGTAGAGGATCTGAATTTTTTTTAAAATCTCTAAGGTCAGGAGAAAAAATCAAATTGCACACTAAGAACACAGGTTAAATTCGCCTTTGTGCACACTTTCCTTCAATAGGCATCTTGGTCTGTGTGGCTTTCCCTCAAAAAGCTGCATGGTCCTGGGAGTGGCGGAAGTCACTTTTTGGGACCACTTGACACACTTCAAGAAATGATCCTACACTTGAGTCCACCCAAGGACAGCCACCTTGGGACCTCAAGGGAGCACACAAAGGAATCAACCCTCTCTCTTGGGTCACCATCCACCAATGTACCAAGAGAGGGAAGGAGAATTTGAATTCATCCATAAATGGCCACCAAGAGATGAGAAAATGGAGAGCACATTGTTATGCTTGCCAAATTGCCCATGAAAAATCCAACAGTTGTGCAATCTAGAGCAGCAGTAGAGAGAGACTTTGGTTATTGGACATCCTAAAACTTCAATCCTTTGGAGTAGAGAGAGAGACCATGCGACAACATCTAAAGGGAAAAAATTTCATTTCACTGGGTCTTAGAACTCCATAGTTCTAAGGGTCCTTTGGCAAGAGTGTAATGTAGTGTCTTTCTTCCTAACAATGAGCAATAAGGGGGGACTTTGATTCCACTGTTTGCATTATTGTTACGTTTGAATCTTTATGAGATCTTTTGTTTATGCTTAGTTTAGTTGTGTTTTATCTCTATATATGCATAATATACCATGATTTAGTGTGTTCTATATTTTATAGCATGTGTCCACTAACGTACTAACCATATTTTTATGCCTGTTACCATAGCTTGGAGGTAGCATCCACTCCTCCTAAGCACTGGTGGATTGGTACACTTGTGCACCAAGCCACAACCAAAAGATTGCCAACTCCACTAGCTTTACATTTTTAGTTAAGTGGTTGTGCTTGTTTTAGGGACCTTCTCTCTGCTCTGGAGTGTTATTGGGACAACTCCCATTATTTTCTTCTCTACTTATTCACCCACAGTGAAATCTTGAAGTTGAGAAGTTCTGAAATTCCATTTTTAGGAAAAATGCGCACTATTTTCTCAGACAGATGTAGTGAGTTACACGAGTTCATATTTTTGATCTGCATGTGAGTCACACGCCTGTGTGAAAATTTTCTGTGTGGAAACCAGAGACCAAAATTCTCTGCTATTTTCCTCAATTTCCCAATTGTAAGGTGGCTGGAAACCTAAATAAAAATTGTCAATGTTGTGTGTGGAGTTCCATGAATTTTTAGAAATTTATTTGGCTACGTTTTAGTATTGTTAGTTTCTAGTTTCAAATTTCAAATTTTATCTTCAGAAAAAAAAATCACATCGTTCAAGTATGGGGAAATTTACTTGCAATCTGAAATAACTTATTTTTGTGAAAATAGACACCAAAAACACATTGACAATTAGCTAGAGTAAGTGGCCCTAATCCACATATGCTTAGCAAGTTTTCACTTTTCCTAGTTAGATCATCAATTTGAGTTAAAAAAATTTCACTAGGAGTTAGGACTAGGAATTAATTATCTTAAGAGAAGAAAGAAATCTATGTTGCCTTTGCACCTTTTGGTGACCCTAGGCAAGCATATGAAATCTCTCTTCTGATAATTTTCCATCTCCCTTTAGTTAATCAGTTATACTAATTAGAAAAAGTTGTAAGGGGCCCACTATCCGCACATGATTTTTTTATAGCAAGGAACAATCAAACATAGATTAATAGGGTATGTGTAAAGGATCACTACATATCCACATCTTAAAACTGTGTGATTTTTCACTTTTTTCTCACACACATCCACACCATAAGCGAATTAAAGGCTCCTTAAAACTTACCTAACTAAACTCACTAAATTTCCCCACAGGGGCCACAAGAAGGATTATAGTTCAGGTTAGGACCATGGGGTAGGCATCCAATAATCTGCCATTTTCAGTTTAAATCTCAAGACATAGAAAATTAACTAAATAGGGAGCTTTAAAATACTTCTATCCACCCATAGAAAATAAAATTTGAGTGCCATAGAGACCCGATTCCTCGAGGGTTAAGCTTAGGCCCAGTGCATGCGGTATTATTTGGAGCTCCCTGACCCATTTAATGCTCGGTACTATTAGTTGACTTACCAAGAGGCTCAAGACTCAAATGCTCACGAGGGACGATGCTACTTAGTGGAAAAATCTAGGGCATCCTTCCCTATATGTGATGGTGCATGAAACACTAGATCCTATACCCATTACCTTGGTCGATTCTTCGGCTGCTGGAAGGCATCGCCAGTCCTTTCAGGACGTTAGCCCCAATACCCACTAGAAGATATCTTTGCAAGGTTGAGTTACAATTGAGAGTTTGAGGACGTTTTAGGTCTCTAGGATTTTGAGTATCATGCGCAAAGACAACCAAAACCACTTTTTGATTGATTGATCACATAGCAATAATCTAAAGGAAAATTAACTTTTGTTTTCGCTTTGTTTTATGTACATGGTCACCATTTTTTCTTTGATACTTCACCTCTCATAGAACTAAATATTTTTTCCAAAACCATACCTATTCGACACCATAATGGACCCAATGGGACCACATTGATCTAGGCATATTTTGGACCTCCCACATTACCCAGAGGAGTTCCAGGTCTTTCACCATTTAGGCATCAAAGACAGAACACCGCCATCATTATTGGTTCTTCCTTTATCGAGGCATCTTTAGTTGGGAACCCCTGAGGGTAACCCAATGCCACACCAGTGGAAACCCCTACAGGGTCACCACATACCACTCCTCCCACAACCTCTAGGGGGCACAGAAGCACTACCCATTCAGGGATCCAGGTGAACGCACAGTTGGGTATGTCATAGACAAACCCCATATCTAACCAGAACACTATGTCTTCATAGTCTGCAATGGCTCTTAACCCACGTCACCATTCTTAGCATCGTTGAACTCACCAAATCTAACCAAGTTAACAAATGACCCTATTGCACACAATCCAACATGGCCCCCCATGCCCACGAAGCTCCCTTAGATATCCCAAAATTTGAAGTAAAAAAATCGGAAGACCCACGAAATCACATAATGAATTTCCAATTGTGGTGTTCGTCGAATAGAATCTTTGATGATACTATTCGACTAAGACTATTTCAGCACACCCTAACCAGATCAGCTGTGAAATGGTATATGGAGAAACCTTCTGCTACACATAGAACCTTTAGTGCCCTCGCTACTGCGTTCCTCACGTATTTTCAGTTACCCATCCACCATGATTCCGAGTTGGAATTACTGACACATTTTAGATAGACACCAGTCGTCCATATATTAGACCACCTCCATGAATAGCGACGATGTCGTAGAATGTGAAAAGCCAAACTCAACGATCGAGTTCTGCAAGACCAATTCCTGAAAACTCTCACTCCAAAGATTTCAAAAGATGTAGCGACCAAAAAACCTACATTTGAAGAGGATTCCATCAGTAAATCCCAGCAACTCGAGCTGATTTACATGTAGTGAGGATAAATTTATAACATCCTGCCTAATGCCCCGCACCTGCAAACTTATAAAGAATTTCTAGGCACGTCGAATACTACAGACGGATTGATTGGTTCACTGACCCAAAATCACGTAGGCAACAACAGTCAGTACCCCGGTTACATGTATGATCCCCACTAGAACATCCCGCAACTTAGCTACCAAAGTCATCATGCACCTTTGTAGAATATGACCAATAGGGCGCAGTCGTACCATCATCAGCAAGGAGGTTCGTACCCTCTAGCTCAGGGGACCCAATACATAGCTAGAAATGATGACGAAATAGCTCGCCACTAGAAGCTATTCACAAAATAGGGACAGGGACCCCAATATTCACAATCCCCAACACAAAACCCACCCATGAAAAATAATGTGCAGGTGAAATTTGTGAAACCTTCCCAGGCACAACCGTGGAAATCATATAATCAAGATATTCCTAGCTATCTTCCTAACGCAGCAAGGAAAAAATAAAAAAACAAACAAAAGTGAAATCTTGTACAGGGCGACAAAAATCAACAATGCCCTCCATGATCTTAGGTTGGAGGCAACTCCAACCGAAATTAAAAACATGAGCCAAATAACTCCCAAGGGCAGAGCAAGAGGGCAAATCTTTGGACAAGCCACTCTTGCACAATATATGGTGAATATGGAGATTACACTCACCATTGTCCCAATTTCCCTGAGCTGAAGAATATTTAGGGTAACCGGGGACAAGGGGGATCATCACATCAGACAAATTTCATGTAGGAACCCTTCCCCCACTAAGGGACAGTTAGCACCCAACGGTAGCAAACAACTCCCGACGATTACGGAAAAAACAACAATGAAATATACATGACTAGCGAGGAAATGTTTTTTCAGACACGGAATCGAAATTACGATACCCCACCAAACACCAACTCATTAGGGGCTAGCACGAGTGTACCAACAACACTGTTGGCTATATCGAAGATACCTATTGAAACTTTGCCAAATATGGCTAAGGGATCAACTCAACAAGCAGGAAACCATTTCAATGTGGCCCATAACTATAGTATTATGGACCATTTAACCCAATCTCCCGCTACCATGTCAGCTTTGGATGTATTAAAATCATGCCCAAAGCAAAGGAAAGCCTTACTTTCCATGTTAGGTGCCATCGACCTTGTCGATTCGTGCCTAATGGCTTTCGATTTAGATAAATCCACCCCTAGGCTTCCTTCATTGGTCACCTTCTAGATACCAATGTCAGTTCAAAACATTACCATTCACCGTTGTATCATTGACAAGGGTGCATCCACATGCATCATGTCAAAGAGTGTCTAGCAGAAGTTAGGGTCTCTTTAATTAAAGCCATCAAACATCACACTCAAAGAATACAACGAGCCCCCATATTCTCCTATTGGTCTCTACCAAAATGTCTCGGTCTACTTGGCCAGAAAGATGGTCCTTATATACATTGAAGCCTTGGATGCTCAACTGGATTAAAATATACTCCTTGGGTGGAGTTATATGTACACCATATCAGTCACAGCCTCCATAGTCTTCCGAACCATGATGTTCCCCCATGAGGATTGCATCATTACTATTGATCAATTGACATACCAAGACAAGAAATCCATAAACAATTTCGATTTCATTCTACCCTATGTAGACACATCGATTGAGATGCTTACACGGTACCAATAATTTGGCCCTGGCCAGTTTAAACTGTTGTCTATCCTCAGGTCATTTCTAGTTATACCAGAATCATCATATGATATCGTAGATACTCTGGTGTGCACGATATCTACATCAAGAATGGAAGTCACCCAAGAGACAAAGACGAGATGTAACGACACTAAGACCTCGGCCACAGAAGCCTCTCTAGCCTACCCCGCCTCCCAAACTCCTTTCCTCTACCCCCCATCTGGTTTTTTGTCACAACAAGTCTTGGCCATAGTGGTGTTGCCAAACTTATCATTTGCAATTACATTTTGGTACCTGGTCCCACCTACCACTATGGGAGTCACAAACATCACCTCTACTGGGTTCATCCCCCTCGGTCCTGATGAGGCCCCATCTGTTAAGGAGACTATTTCAACAATCCCATCGAAGGAAATTTCCAACGCAAAACCGATGGTTATGACCAATAAAACCAGTAAAAAAGGGAATAAAGTAGAAAATCCCACCATGCAACAAGAATTACAACCTTGCACCATATGCGACATAGTTGGCCACCCTACCCACATCTGCCCAGAGCTGGAGGAGCTAAAACTGCTCCTTAGCTCTGTGGTAAATATCGTGGAAACAAGTTCCCGTAAAAATGAACCAGCCACCAAAAATTAAGGCAAATTTTTTTGTACCAACCACGCATGCGCTATCTATGGCCATTATGGGCATTACACACATCATTGCCTAGAAATTATATGATACAAGGATGCCTTAAATTCCATCAAGCAATCCTATTAAGAGGATCCCTCCATCCAGTCAACTAGAGAAGAACCTCGCGTCATTTTATACCTGCACGAGGAACGACAGTCACCAGAAATACTCTCGTTCATCCCCTCTCCCCCTATCAAGCGTTATGCACTCTACAACGAATGTTTTATAGCAGAATGTGAAGCCCTAGAACTATTTCAAAAATTTTATCCAATTCATGTAGTATACCACACTGACCTTCCAACCATTTATCATTTATGTCAGATATGTGGTGGAAATCACCCATTACATCATTGTCACTATATCTCTAGAATCCGTGCAGCACTAACTAGTTTATGCATGGATATAGTATGCCTCTCCCTTAAATATGGCTTTGATAAGGAATCCATGGATAGCTCGATGATGCAAGAGGATGTGACAAGTAGATCCATCCTCTTCTGGTCAGCTGAAAAGAGGCCATTCAGGGAACCCATAGTCACCATCAAACACCCTCCACTGAGAAGACAAACATGTGTGTTATGTAACACATGCAATCATGTGGTCACCTCATGCCCAAACCTATAAGTGCTACACCGCTGGTACCCGATCACGTTTCCAAACGAATAGGACGGAACCACCCACATAAGGCTTTTTTTCCTAATATGTCAGGCATCCACCATTAGCAGCATTGTACATATATCCCAGCAGTGCGCCCACTAATTGACATGATGCATTTATTAGAGACACACCACCGGGATATCATCAATCCAAAGCTCAAAAACCATAATGGAAGGCATATTTCCCCCAGGCATCTTACCCCATTTCCACATCGACACATCAGTAAAGTTAGAAAGGTGCATCGACTTAGCATGACCCATGTCCAGACTTGGCCAACATGCGGACTATGCGACAAAATCGTCCACCAGGTCAGCCAGTGAAAAGAACTGAAGCACCTCACGAACAAATTTTGCATGGTCTCCTCCCTCCCTTAGAGGCACCTCTCTAACCAGGAGAAAAGCACACAATGCTATTGTCATATCTACACACATGTTCACCATACTACAAAATGTGAACACCTCCCCAAGCTTCGAATGATGAGAACAAAATTAATTATACACTCTCAAAAAGAGTTAGACATACCCAAGCCAAAAAATTAGAAATGGCAACAGAGGATCCTCTCCCCTACACTTGATCCCTTCCAAGCGTCTACATCAGGGACAAAGATTAGTGTTGGTTCCCACACAATTTACTCAGTTGGCACAATGTTAACATGCACCATTTGCACCGGCCATAACCACGAACCAGAGGCATGCCTAGTAATGGAAAAATTCAGGCACCTCTGCACCAAGCACAACTTCCAACCCTTGGAAAGTGCTCATCCTAATGAGGAATCTAGCCTTGCTCTCATGCAAGCTCCCATGATGGAAATTCCTCCCCCACTAAACACCAATGACACGATACACCATATGCGATTCATATCATCGTGTATCAGAACCATGACTCAGTTTTTCTGCTCATCAGTCATAGGTGTCGAGTCACCTGCAACTACAATAGTAGTTGTACCAATGACGGTGCAAACCCAATCCATATGCACCTTTTCGACCGCATCCAGTTCCACCACATCGATGATGGAATCCTTTTCATGTCTATTAACCAACTCCGTTAGGACTGAACCTCTTCCTCGTGGCCTTGTGTAACCTCAATCCCCCTTAGGAACCTTATTTCATTCAGATGTGGAGATCCTTGAAGCCATGACAGAGCCAGATTAACCATGGGATGCAATGCATCACTGCTCATTTTTTCTCCCTAGAAAAACGTTCAGCCCTAACAAGATAGGAAAACAAGATATTTATTCTATTGAATCAAAATATTCCCCTCCATCAAGAAAATTTGATTGGTTTGAGACCATCAAGGTGAATATATATCGAAATCCTGAAAAAGTCGAAGAAATTTCACTGGGGGAAACATGTTCACCAGAAGTGATAAACTTGTACACCCACTTTATAAAATATTATCGAGATATCTTCATGTGGGACTACTCATAGATGCCTAGGCTTAGTCCCACTATGTTAGAGCACCATATTGACACTTGGCCTGACATACCACCAATACGCCAGAAATAGCATCAACTGTACCCATTCAAGGCAGAAGCAATAAAACGATAAATTTACAAGCTTCACAAATCTGGGCTTATCTATCCCATCACTTACACGTCTTGGGTTCCAACCCTGTTCTTGTCATGAAAAAACAAGGCACCATACATATTTGCACTTATTTTCACGATTTGAACCAAGCATGTCCCAAGGAAAATTAGCCTGCCCCATTCATCAACCAAGTCATCGATTCTTGTGTAGGTCACGAGGTGCTCTCTTTCATGGATGGCTTATCTAGGTATAATAAAATTAAAATCTGTCACACTGACCCATACAAGACCGCGTTCACTACCCCCTGGGGCACATTTTCATACATGGTAATGTCAATTGGCCTAAAGAATTTTGGAGCCACCTTCTAGAGGGCCATGAATTATATCTTTCATGACTTGGCACACCTTATCCTCACCTACTTGGATGACCTCACCGTCCGATCCAAGAAGTGATTAGACCACCTCGAGGATCTGCCACTAGTATTCCAATGATGTCGGAAATACAACCTACGCTTGAACCCCCTCAAGTGCCTCTTTTGTGTCACATCAGGAATACTTTTAGGTTTTATCGTGTCCCAACAATGAATTAGAGTGGGAGCCCTCAAGGTCCAAGCCATCAAAGAGGTACCTCCACCTCTAACCCTTAGGAAACTACAAAGCTTACAAGGAAAGGCGAACTTTCTGAGACATTTCATCCCATATTATGCCACTTGTGCTGAATTATTCCCGCATCTCCTTCGTTGAGACATCCCGTTCAAATGGGATGACCAAGCCCAACAAGCATTCAACACATTTAAAGACAGATTGTCTTCAGCACCACTGATCAGTTCCCCAGACTATAATAAAGAATACATCCTATATCTATCAGCATCCGAGATCTCTTTGGCTAGAGTATTGATCTAGGAGGGCCTAGATGGGAAGGATCATGTAATCTACTACGTTATCAAAACCTTATCAGGCCCTGCATTAAGATATGAGCCCGAAGAAAATACTGCCCTAGCATTGATTCACACAGTCCAAAAACTTCACCACTACATCATCTTAAATACCACAACAGTCGACGCAGATATTAACCCCATCAAATATCTTCTCACATGTCATTTAATGAACCACAAATACGCCTGCTGGATAGTCATTCTGCAAGACTACGACTTACAGTTTCACTCCACCAAGGGACAAAAGGTGTTAATATTAGCAGAGTTCATTACAAACCACCCAATTCATACCAGAGGATCACCAGTCAATTATTCACTACCGGACGAGTATCTCTTCCTCGTAGCAACCGACGACCCTTGGTACGAAGATATCCTCCTCTTTTTATGAACCCAAAATTTCTAACCCCATATTAATCATGATGACCATCAGCGCATTCGCCACCAAGCCCCTGAATACCTTCTTATGGGAGATGTATTATACCAACGGGGCATCGACACCATCTTACGTTGATGCCTCACCCACGACAAAGCGGAACAAGCCCTTAATGACTGCCACAGTGTAGCTTGCGATGGCCACCTCTCCAAAATGGCCACCATCCAAAAGGTCCTACAGGCAGGATATTTTTGGCCCACTTTATTTCGTGATTGCATTTCAGCAGTCAAAAGGTGTGAGCGATGTCAATGCTTCGCTCACAAGGAGAGAGCCCCTCCCTCTCCCCTACACCCTATTATCATTGCTGGTCCCTTTTATAAATGGGAGATAGACTTCATGACTTGCAACCCAACATCATTAGGCAATCACAAATACATTATTTTCATTATCAATTATTTCACCAAGTGGGCAGAGGCTATTCCCACATTAGACAACACCGTAGAAACCATTGCACGATTCCTATTTAACCATGTCATTGCCTGATTCAACATACCCAAGGATTTAGTCCCTGACCACAGAAAACACTTTGAAAACAAAGTTTTCCATGAGCTATCTCAACATCTCAGATTCACACATGAATTTGCATAACCATGCTACCCCGAATCCATTGGATAGGTAGAGGTTGTGAACAAAGTACTCAAAACAATGTTACAGCATATGGTGAATAACCACAAAACAAACTGGCACCACATGCTTTTCTCTTCCCTATGGGCATACCGCACGGTATTGAAAACATCAATAGGGTTCACACCCTTCCACCTAGTGTACGGGGTCGAAGCTGTGATTCCCATAGAACGTGAAATTCAGAATTTACACGCCGCCATCAAACTCCTCGATGACACCCAGCCTCTAGATCAACGCTTAGTACAACTAGAGTTCATCGATGAAATCTGACAAAAGTCACTCCAACACAATGAGGCCCATAATAAGAGTGTGAAAGCATTTTTATATCACAACATCAACCCTCGTTTATTTACCGAGGGAGAGTTAGTCCTCCACTACGATGTCACAAAGTAAGCCCTAGGGCCAAGAAAGTTTGAAACCTTATGGAAAGGACCCTACATCATAAAACATTGTCTCCTAAAGGGGGCATACATCTTGACAGAGCCAGATGAAACATTCCTGAGAAACCCTGTCAATGATATTTACCTCAAGAAATTCTACCCATAAGGGCCAAGAGGGCTCAGCCCTATAGTCAACGTACACGCACCAAAACTTTAAATTTTTATCAAAGACTTGTCACAAAAAATGCTCTAGTTTCACAAATGGATTTTCAACCCAACCAATACTTTGGATTTGATGATAGAATGTCACGATGGTCTCATAGTTTAGCAGCAGCCACCTCGGTAATCTACCACCCTGACCGATCACCATTCTTCACCAACAGAGTATGCATCGGTTTAGTGACAAAAAATCAGTCAAAATATGATGCCATCATTGGGCTCATATGTGACGCCTTCAATCAAGGCATTCACCACTTGCATATCTACTTAGATTCCAAGTTAGTGGTGTCGTTGTTTGTTAGCCATCAATAAATTTTTGTCAGAGAAAATGATGGCTAAAATAGGTTTTGATCCTTCAAGAGATTGTTTTCATACAAAACTTCTCATTCTTAAAGCCTTCTAATGCTGTTTAAACTCAAAAAATAATCTTCACTACTATTTCATTGAAAAAATTCATCAACAAACCCTGTTGATATCCAATAAGACTGTTTTTAGGTCATTTGCCATCTTTTTCTAAGCCTTTTTCACTCATTTTTGCCCTTTTTTTATCCTCCATTTTCCTCTGAAAATTTCACTTTTCTCCTTCTAATTTTCCCTTCATTATCCTTAGAAACCTTCAAAATCCCTTTTAAACCCATAAAAATCCCTTTTTATGGTTTAAATTGCCCATTTTTCCTTATCATAACTTGAAAAAACCCCCAAAAACCCTTAAAAACATATGAAAACCCACTTATTACGCTTTTTATTAACAAAAAGGCTTTAAGCCCCTTAGGGCTTAAGAAATTGGCCTTTTTCCAGTCATTTGACCTAGCCCCACAACCAGGCGCTTGAAACTTTCCTCTCCCAGCCCCGCTTCCCTTGGCCCCAGTTCTGTGTTCTCCCATAGGGCCGCGCCTTTTTTCTAAACCCTAACCCCTTCCCTTACCTTTTTTTTTTCTCCCCGCTCCCCTTATAAAAGGCTCCCTCCCTTTATATTTCCTTCGTCACCGTTGTAAACATCCCGCCTAAATCTTGACCGTAGATCCATGTGATCTAACGACAGCAATTCACCCCCACCGTCTGTCCCTTCCTTTCCTTCTTTTCTCTTATCCCCGCCTGATCACCTCGTCAATCAATCCCCACCGTTGATCTGTAAGGATAAATGGTTTCCACACCTCCCCTCCTACCCTTCATTTGCCGAAATTATTTCGTCCATCCATCCTATAATCAAATCTCCACCGTCGACATATATGATCTAATGACCCTCGTTCATCTCGACACCCAATCCCGCCGGGGGCCTACCATCCACTACACAAAGTGCCCATCCTATCACATGATGCCACCTGTCTCCCACTACAGCTCCCGTCCACGCACCTTTCCCGTTGTGTTCTCTCCTAACTGTTGGATCTGCCCCTCCTCATCCAACGGTGCAGATCGCATATCGCGTAAATTTACTGTCCAAAGTTTAACATTCTGAAATCGTGTGAAACTGTCAGTTTTTTGGAAGCCACACGAAAATTTTTGATTATATCGTGTTCGACTAAACAAAAACCACTTACCATCTAAGGGTCACGCGAAAACCATTCGTGGTTTTAGAAAAAACACTATGCTCGTTTTCGTGCCATATGCAATTCTAAAACTGGATTTTCGTCGGTTTTCTTCACAAAACCAATTTCGCTCCTTTGCATAAGCTCCTTTCACCCTCCGCCAGCCGTCAAAGCAGTTTTACCCACATAACGCAGGATTTTATAATAAATTTGTGGTTTTTGTAGGTTTTTATGATGGTTTTAAGGCCGAAACCCTCCCCATAGTTCAGTAAAGGGTAGGGCTAGAAGATATGGACCCTCATGGTCCAAACAGTGGTAAAAATCCCGAAAAAAGAAAAAAATAGTGAAGACAGAGGTTGAAGATTAAGGGATTAATGCATAAAGTTGAATATTAACAGCATAATCTTACAGTTAAAAGGGCTTAATCCATGGTTTTAAGGGATAAACACAGTAAATAAAGCCTAGAGATAGTTATAAAGGCCTAAAACAATTGAACAATCAGCAAAGGATAATTGAAGACCGAAGAAGAATGAAAAAGGCATGATCAGCCTTAAAAACACAAAATCAGAGTTAAAATAGCGTTTTAAGGTATTAAGACAGATGGATCAGTAAGGGAAGCCTCCAAATTCCACATCAGTAAGGAAATTAAAGCCAAAAATTCCACCTACATACTCATTTCTCAAAAGAATACACAGTAAATGCATAGTCAGTGATATTTTTCCAAAGATAGCTCAAAATTTATTGCCAGTCTACCAAAAGCCTCCAAAGTCAACAAAAGAGACTGAAGTTGATGAAATTTAACGTAATAATCAATTAGCAGAGTTAAAACATTTGAAAACTTCTCCATGCAAGCTTTCAAAGGCCAAGAAGCACTTACTCTACATTAATTGAACAGATAGACCTTTCTTTCACTTCACCTCCTCATTATTCTATAAATACTTCTCTAGAAGACAGTATTTTGGTTGGTATTTGAATACTCATTGAGTGTAAATAGCTTTGAAACTGCTGAAGCTCTATTTTGTAATAGAAGAAAGATAGGCTGAGATGAGAAGTCTGAAGCTGTAAAGACCCACTAGACTTGAATATTGTAACTAGTTTGAACATCAAATACAAGTTTATTTACGGGATCCTAGTCTATGTCAATGGTGATGTTTTTCTTATTGTAAATTTTTATTTTTCTCATGTTTTCCATGTAGTCCATTTTCTCTGATAAAGAACAACAAATATAGATTGGGATTTACTGTCAAGTACCCTAAATCTCACTGATAAATCTTTACCTTTATGTTTTCTGCTAATTGTGTATTTGAGGATAATTCAATAGAGTGTCATCAGTCAAGGAATGTTGGTGAGCCCTTGTCTTGCTGAGTAAAACTTGAGATTTTGTCCTTGAATGTTCTTACAAATTTTTCTAACTAAAGTTGAATTAGAGAAGTTTATGGTTAGCCCTGTCCTCTAATTTCTTCTCCAACAGTTGCTTTGAAAAGATCCCTTGAAAGTATGTCAAAATTAGGTTAGGTTAAAAGTCCTTACTTGATCTTAGACTACTTTTTATGTTAATCTTGAATGTTTTCCTTTTGAATATGCTGAAAGCAGGCTAGGTTAAAATTCCTTACTTGATCTTAAGCTATTATTTTTTTATCTTGAATGTTTTCTTTGGGGATATGCTGAAATTAGACTAGGTTAAAAGTTCTTATTTGATCTTAAGCTATTCTTTGTTTTCGTTTGAGTGTGCTGAAAGAAGGCTAGGTTAAAAGTCCTTACTTGATCTTAAGCTACTCTTTTTTTTCTAATATGTTTTCTTCTTTCATCACTTCTTAATGTTTCATACCATAAATCAACTTAAAGAGATCTATTGACATAGATGACTTTCCCCATAGACCACTATTGAAACTTGATGTCCAATTAAATCCTTTATGACTCCATAGCCCAATGGATTGACACTGTTTCTTACTTATCCTATTAGCTAAACCATTTTCAACCTACTCACAAATTTACCCTTCAAAAGACTTCCTACATTTTAATGATATTCATCCCAACCAAACAAACAAAAAACCTTGTGCTTTATAACTAGCCTAATATCATATCATAAGCCTTAAAGATCATATCTTCGAAAACACTTACATAGAGAGATCCCTCTCTGAATCCAGGAGGGCTAGATCCTAGGATTCTAAAGTGGTTTTGATGTTGGCTCTACAGCATTTTTTCTTGCCAATCTTGCAAACTACTGAGACCTAACATAGTTAAAACAAGAATTTGAGGTATGGGATTCAAATCTGTTTAGAAAATATTTTTCATGAAAAAATATTAAGTGGTCAATTTGATCACATTACATTCACACAGGTTCCAAGAAATAAAAACCAAACAACCGATCGCATAGCTAACCATATCCTAAATTGGAATGCATCTCGGATAAACCATCATACACAAAAACAAAAAACATAAAAAACATAGATATCCATCAAAAAAACACATTATCCATACACACATATCAATAGGGGGCACACCATATAGAGCCACAAAAAATATCTCTCTCATATGTATATATAAAAAAATGTATGTTTGAGTACAAAGGAAGAGTCATGTATCTGACTCATAAGTCAACCAAAAAATACATATGTGCAAGTCCACAAATATAAGGGAAGCATCCTCATAATGGGTGCTTTCCCTGTGTACAAGAAGCCTCTACAGTTGTGCCCTATGCCCCTCCAGGTTGGGCACCTAGACCCATGGCTGCTCTCGGTACCAGTATCAAGGCCGCTTTCAAGACTGAGGTTGCCACCTAGTGCAAAGTCGACCTATAGCCCCTCTCTCGAGCCTGTTAGGTGCCTATTGTTAGGGTCTAGTGATTTAGTAGATTGGTAGAACAAATGCACAGGGTAACATGAAACTAGTCTTTGGAGTCCTAGAACCTAGCCTTCCTCGACTCAGAGAGGGCTCTTGCTATTGTATGCAAAGGATGTGAACTTTTGCTTCTAGGGTTTGATTGTAGGCTAGTTGTTAAGTGTAGGGTTTGTTGTTTGTTTGGTTGGGTAAGATAATCAAGTAGGATATGTGGAGTGAGAGGTCATAAAATCATTGGGCTATGGAGTCTATGAAAGTCATGGATATCTCAACAATGAGTCAGAGTGCATCACAGGGAAAATCTAGTATGGTCAATGGATCTTTAGGGCTATGTGTGAAGTGAAATGGACATTAAGTTGGTGAATCAAGGTAGGGAAAAGTGCACTAAAGTATCCTTTGTCATATACCCATGTTACAGGTCAAAATACATCCTCATCAGCTCAGAGGAGAAGATAAATATGGAAGGAATACAAAAACCTAAACTAAACCTACTTCTGCCAAGGTAACACCCCACTATAACAGCACAAGAGCGATATAACACACCTGATCAGTGAATATGCTACGTTAGTGGCTAGGGAAACGCTCTGTTTACACTAGAGGGCAGCGTTACCCATGTTTTGAGTTTGGAAAGGGAAAAACCCACGGAGAATGATTTGAATTTCCAGCTTTTTCTCACAAGAGAGTCAGTACAAAAAGGAAACTGCAAAGCACTAGTCTCTTATTAGGCCTTGCCAAAAACAACTAAAATCTCAAAGAAGGAAAAAGCATGGAAGTTGAGGAAACATCTTCGTTTTTTCTATTCAGAACTGGTGGAAAGATAAGGGCAATGATTTCTCTCTCCATCTCCTATAAAATGGAGCTGAAGGCTCTTGGTTCAAGGTCGAAGGATTGTCAAAGTTTTGAATACTTGTGAAGTGGAGAATTATTTTTGTAGTGTGAAGGTAAAGAGTCAAAGAGGTTCATTGAGAACTTGTTGACCAAGACATCACCACATTGAGAGCTAGAGAGATTGGAAGGCTGAGGAGGGCTTGGTACAACCGACGGTTGTAATCCTCCTTTTTTACAAATCAATAGAACTGTATCTATTTTTTCCATTGTATGCACTGATATTGTCATTTTTATTCAATTACTTATATAGCATGAGATGAATGGCTTAGATGTGCATAGTTTAAATTTTTATTATATATTGACTTAATTGATAGGAAACACATGTTATGGTAGAGATTACACAGGTGCATTGACTGATTGCAAGGTTGAGATTTGGAGCTGGTGATGAAGGATCCCTACTTCGCTGTTCAACACTCTCCAAAAGACTTCAAGATCATTAAAGAGGTAATCTTCCATCTTATTCCATCAAGTTGTTTTAAGTTAATATGAATGTGTATGTGCCATCTTTGTGAAATATATAGCTAATCTTACTATCTGCCTCGGGCACCAGAAAGCCCTGAGAGGGATATTCGATAACCAACAACCCAAGCATTTTACCCTATAGCAGAATTGGTGACTCCGCTGGGGAATTTTCCCATAGTTTCTGGACTATCTCTTTCCCACTTTCTTCTTTCCTCTGTTCACAGACCCTTCTGACCAGTATTTATGCCTAGTAGACATTTCAAAAGCTCATAGAGTTCAATCCTATTTCTGTTTGACCATATGAAGAACTTTACCCTGGCTAACACTACTTTTGTTGGTGTTACAGTGTGTTATAACGCGGGCTCTGCTTAAATACAATGCGTTAGTCTCTGGATTAACATTGTCTTTACTCAAAGACAGTGTGTTACTTAGCCAAAACTTGTTGTTCACCCCTGTGATTTTGTTTTGGTTGCATATTTTTTTGGTCATCAGTATCTCTCCTTGACAGAATCCCTATGCTTGTTTACTAAGCTTGCATTTCTTTTTGTTTGCTCTTGTTTGAAAAGTTAGTGTCAAAAGCATTTACTTGTTAGAGAAGAATTTTTTCTATTTTTTCTGCATCTAGCTGAATTAATTCTAAAAATTTCAGTTCAAAGAATGTTAAGATGAGGTAGATAGAAGTATGAATCTTTAAAGTTGAACTATGATATTTGAATGTTAGTGCATGGATGTTGAAAAGAAACCTCTCCTTGTAGCAATACTCCTCATCAAATTGAACATTTAGAGAATATTTTTGCATGGTTTCTTGAGTTAGAGTCTCATCACATTTCATATGTCCACTCCCCCTCTGCAAGACTAATAATCAAGTACAATAAGAATCAAGAAATAATAAAATCAATCAAATTACTCTTTTTGAGCTCACGCCAACAGTAGTTCAGGCTAGGATCTTTGGTTAGGAACAATGAGAAAATCAACCAAGATCTCAAAACTTGATACTAGAGTCATTAACGAGCGAAATCCTACTACACTCATATTATTGGGGCCATTCCTTTACCGGAGCTCAGCGCAAGACAACACTTGGGTGCACAAGAAGGTAGCCCGCCTTCGACTGCATCTAGTGGGTGTGCTATATATTGGGGTTCTCTTTGGGGATGTCGAAACTAGATCTGGGATCTAGGTATTCTGCCCATATAGCATGTTGTCCTTGACCATGGACCCCCCTGATGATGTCTATGATTTGAGGTATCTTTAGTGGACATACTTTTTAGGGACTTACACAAGGTGATTGGGATGGGCTGTCCTGGTACCTGAAACAGACGGACCCACTCTGTCTTCAGTCTTTAGGACGGTACTCGTCTTCACGAGAGTGCTTACACCTATCATCTGAGGTTTGAGAAAAGCTCTAGAGTGACTATAACTGTACTTTTGACCAACCCTCTTTGTATGATATTGTGATACTAGATTTCATCACCAGCAAACGGTAGTACTCAGATAGGGCACCCTATTCTAGCTACTTGTTGATTGATTTTAGAGATTCATTTTTTCTTTTTTCTTTTTTAGGTGTGTGGTTAATATCATTGAGACTTTATAATACATCACAGTTTATTAAAATTTTCTAAAACTAAAAAGGTCACCATGGCGTCATCCGACCCACGTCGTCTATCTTGATGACAACAAGGTCTACCTCCTCTAACTCTTGAGGAAGAACTGAACCTTGGTGAACCCGTGCCTTCTATGGAAGATCAGTCTCCATTGACAAACCCTGATTTTCACATAGCCTCATATCATAGGGAATTTCTGAAGGACCCTTTCACGGAAGGGGTAATACCTCATTACAATCCTCCACTCACTGATCCATTGGGGCTTATGATAATTCAGATTCCACCACACACTGATATGTCTTCGGCACCCCAAACATCCATTTCTCAACTGGAATCCACAGGGTCGATGCCAATGGCAACCATCCCAGGTTCGTCGCCATCCTCCCCGCCAGTTGTACGTTCTATGCCATTACTTGGTAACCCTAGTAGTCAATATATACCTAATCCCAACCCTACAATCATCACAATTGTAAGTAACTCGCCGAGTCCTTTGGGATCTACTCCTACCGTGACCACGTTAGGACAAACGGTTGCTCCTCCCATGAGTGTGGCTACATCGGTTCCTTTTAGAAACCCTTTCAGTTGGAACCCTTTACTGAGTTCAAACCCCTTGGCCACCATACTAGGGGGCAGTGTCACCAGCACGCAGATAACAAGGAACATTTCACTACCCCTACAATCATTAGGACAAATCGGAAAACCTATTGTTAACATTGTTCCCTTAAATGGTTTAAATATTGGTGTAGGGTCTATGCCATTGCCAAACTATGCAAGTAGCAGCATGCCTCTGGGAAGCTCTATTGCATCCATATGGACTAACCCACCCCAACCTCCATCTAGAATGGGAGGGCACTTTTACGCTGGGAGGAACAAACCATTCGCCCCACAATACAATATGCCCTATGGACATCAACCATATATCCCTACCCCTCCACCTATAGGAAATTTTCATCAAAGTCCTACTTATCCTACTGGTAACACATTAATGGGCGGACCCTATGGTCCACATAGTCAACCAATACTTCCTTGGTTAGATTCGGGGGCAAATCCGCAATTTCCATTTTTGGCAGCTCTAGACATTCCCGACATCTATAAACTGACTAATGACCCTATTAATCACAACCCACTCTAGCCTCCAGTACCGCACAAGATTCCTTCTGACATCCCAAAGTTCGATGGGAAACAAGGGGAAGACCCAGCCGCACACATCACCACCTTTCATTTATGGTCTATATCTAATTCCATGGTGGATGATAGTGTTTGGCTTCGACTGTTTCCATGCACCCTTACAGGAAAGCAAGCCAAGTGGTATATTGAATTTCCACGCGCCGCCATAAACACTTTTGGCACTTTAGTGACGGTTTCTAAATAATTTCCAATTACCAATCATATTTGAAACTAGAACAAAACTGTTAACCTCATTGTGCCAAGACACCGCCACCCACATCTCCAATCAGATTCATGAATGGAGATGTAGGAGGAGGCTAGTCAAAGCGCCAATCCTGGATCATCTCTTAGGTAATTGGTTTTGTAAGTCTCTCTTACCCCACATCTCTAAAGACATTGGACTGTCCGGTGTGGTTACAGAAGATCAATGCAATCGTCGTGCCCAACATTTGGATTTAATCTATTCACAATCTGGCACGCTATATGATTTACTCCCCAATGCCCTTGGTAACCCAAACCCTCCAGCTACTCAGAAAACTGGAGCTCACGCCCACAGTCTTGTTGGCACAATCTCTGGTGTAGCCACAAAACACTCTCGAGGGCAAACCTCCCAGCCATCCTCGGCTGCCACCACCCCTAACCAAACGAATACTCTTCCTACCGCTGAGGTAAATTCTGTGCAAACTTCACAAAAACCTAGTGGAAAGAATAAGAAGAATAAGAAAAAGACATTTTCTTTGGAAGAGAAGTCAGACAATCAGAATAATCCTAATCAGAAAAACGCTGCCAAAAGTGACAAAGGGAAGGATAAACCCATGAAATTTCCTTGCAAGATCTATGTGGGGGACCACTTGACATACAATTTTCCTCGGCTGCAGGAATGCACTGATTTTATCACGAACAAGGATTCTAGCTGAACACCTACCGTTATTCATAATCCTTTCCCTAATCAACAACAGCAACACCAACACATGGTTGACAACCCGCCACAACCCCAGCAACGGGGAAATGGTGGTTCATATCCTTCCAGTGAAGGATAATTCGCCATTTATGGCATTGAGAGTGTTGAACTTCAAACACGAGCCAAGATTTATGGAAATCCTACCATAGACACTAAAGAACCTGGTACTAGTTCAAATCCGCCGCCGACCAACGATTTACATATCGAATGGCCTACTGCTGACCCCGTAATTCGTCCCCCCAAAGGGACACTTCGACACATGACTCATAACACCTCTACACGTGCGACCCAAAACTACAACATTGTAGAAGATTTGGCATAGGCACCGTCATCTATCTCTGCTCTCGAGGTATTGCAAACTTGTCCAGCACAAAGGAAAGCCTTGATTTCAGCCATTGGTGGCATAGACCCCCAGGATTCCATGCTAGCTATCTTTGATATGGAAAAATCTCAGACTCGCCTCTCGCACCAACTCGCATTCCAAGAGCAAGTTGTGTCGAAAGGGATACCAATCCATCTCACTGTCATAGACAAAGGTGCTTCGACCTGCGTTATGTCACAAAATTGCTGGCTCGATTTAGGTTCTCCTATCTTAACATCGTCGTAGAATTCCCTCAAAGCTTTCGATGGCCACACGTTCCTCCCAAAAGGATACCTTGCTAGCTTTCCCATCACTCTGAGTGGGAAAACGGTAACCGTAGACGTTGAAGTCATAGATCGCCATCTCGACTATAATCTATCTCTCGGTCGCAGTTGGTCTTATGCGATGACCGCCATTGTTTCTTCGGTCTTCCGACTCGTCCTATTTCCATTGGATGGGAAAATTGTCATAGTGGATCAGTTATCCTTATGCATCCCTGATTATTCCATGTTACCAAGTAGCACCGTACCCCTAATAAGAGGATTTTCTGACTCTTATGTCAGTATTGGTACCGGTCTTCTGAAGGCATCTTCCCTACTGTGTTGTTTTCCTCTCCCGCCGCCAGAGATCCCAAATACTATTGCAATGATATCCACCACTTTTGATGGCTCTATCGACCAATGGATCATCCTAGCACCTTCAAACATTGATTCCTACGGAGATCAAATGCTGCTCTCACCAGTCGAGTTGGCCTACCAAGTCATCCAAATTACATCTGAACCCTCCACTGCTATGGTTTCGACCAAAGTTACAAACCTCCCACCCATAAAAGTTCTCTATAAGGATCTTCTCAATGAATTCTTGCCTATAGACGGAGCTATTCGAGAGATCATGTCTCTAGAAGAATGACCTTGGGGAGAGTTTCACCATCACACTTCGATGATCGACTCGGATGTGATAAAAACTTAAATCCCATCCTTTGACCCACCTGAGATGGTTCCCTCCGCTTACACGATTGTTCAAACTATCGATTCAGAAGGGAACATGGGTAATCTTTCGAAGAAAATTCTCATGGATATCTCGGTCAAAACGGGTATCGTGGAAAATATTCATATTGGAGCAGATTGCAATCCTGAGGAAATTGCATGCTTCACGTCCCTTTTCAAGGAATTCCGTGATGTGTTTTCTTGGTATTATAATGAAATTCCCGGCATAGATCCATCTATAGTCGAGCACAAAATCAAGATTTATGACAATGCAAAACTAATTCGGCAGAGACTCAGACCTATGCACCCGCGCAAAGCAGCCACCATCAAAATTGAGGTAGAAAAACTTTTAAATGTTGGTTTCATCTATCCCGTTCCTTTGACGGAATGGGTTTCCAATCCGGTTCCCGTCGATAAAAAACAAGGCACCATTCTAGTTTGTGTTGACTATCACGATTTGAACGCCACTTGTCCCAAAGACAATTATCCTACGCCGTTCATAGATCATATTCTCGACGATTGTGATGAATGCGAATATTTTTCCTTTATGGATGGATTCTCGAGCTATAACCATATTGAGATTAAAAAAGAAGACCAGCATAAAACTGTCTTCATCTATCCTTGGGGCACATTTTCATATCGTAAACTCCCATTCGGTCTGAAGAATGTTGGAGCAAATTTTCAGCAGACTATGGACTACACTTTGCACGAAATTCGACATATTGTACAGGCTTACTTGGATGACCTTCCGGCCCATTCCAAGAAACAACCTGACCACCTTGCTCATCTAAAAGAAATTTTTGGTAGTTGTAGATTCTACAATATACATCTGAATCCTCAAAAATGTGTTTTTATGGTTGAGTCTGGGAATCTATTAGGCTTCATTGTCTCCAAGCACGATATTAGGGTTGATCCCGATAAGGTTAAGGAAATTTTTGAATTACCAGCACCACAATCCATCCTTCTACTCCAACATTTGCAAGGGAAGACAAACTTTTTGCATCGATTAATAGTTAACTATGCAGAGATGACGAAAGGATTTATGTGATTATTGAAGAAAGGAACACTATACTTGTGGGATGACCAAGCTCAACGGTCATTTCATGCTTTAAAACATGCACTTGTTTCAGCCCCACTCCTTAGTGCCCCCGACTACTCACGCGAATTTCTCCTCTACCTGGCAGCCTCACCATCCTCACTTAGAATGGTTTTGGTTCATGTTCACAGTGAAGATAGTGAACATGTGATATACTATTTGTCCAAAGGTCTAATCAGACCTGAACTACATTATTCACATGTGGAGAAACTTTCTCTGGTGGTATTTTTTGCCGTCACCCAACTCTGATACTATATATTGTTGCGACAGACTACGGTTATTACTTTGGAGAACCCCATGCGACACATCCTGTCTCAACAAATTATTGGAGGAAAATATTCCAAATGGATCATAATCCTCCAACAATTTGATTTGGTCTTTACAGCTGCCAAAGCAAAGAAATCCCTCGTCTTTGCCGAATTATTATCGGACCTTCCTAGAATCGACCCCGGACAAGTAGCTCATGATCCATTTCCTGATGAATCTGTATACTTGGTCAGTTCTTTGGACCCATGGTATGGAGATATTTTTTTCTACCTACAAACCCAACACTTCCACCCAACTCTCACGTCTGACGATCGTCGTCATATCCGCCACCAGGAAAAGCACTACCTCATGCTAAATGATACATTATATCACCGTGGTATCGATACTATTCTCTGGCGTTGTCTCACTTTCAATGAATTGGAACGCGTTTTGAATGACTGCCATGTAGGGGCATGCGGTGGTCATCTTTCAGGCATAGCTACTGCCCAAAAAATCCTGCGTGTAGGTTACTATTGGCCCACTTTGTTTAAATATTGCATTGTAGTAGTCCAAAAGTGCCATCCATGTCAAATTTTCACAAAGATAATGCATGCTCACCCTGCCCCCCTTCATCCGGTTATCTCCATTGGTCCTTTCACTAAATGGGGAATTGACTTCGTCACCTGCAATCCCACTTCAGAAAATGGACACAACTACATCGTGGTTGCAGTTGACTATTTTACAAAATGGGCAGAAGCCATTCCCACTTTTAAGGTCGATGGCAAAACCGCTGCTCTCTTCCTGTTCAATCAAGTAATATGTCAGTTTGGCATACCCCTATCTATTGTCACAGATCATGGATCCCACTTTCAAAATCATATGATGAATGAATTAACATCCATGCTAGGTTTTTTTAAAGATCAATCTTCGTCTTATTATCCTCAAGCTAATGGTCAAGTCGAAGCCGTAAATGGCGTCCTCAAAACAATGATTCGTCGACTAGTCAGAAACCATAAAGCCACATGGCATCGGAAGTTGTATTCCATGTTATGGGCATACCAAATGTCAGTCAAAAATGCCACAGGCTTCACGCCTTTTCAACTTGCATTTGGCCTGGAGGCAGTACTTCAATTCGAGTGTGAAATTCCATCACTCAAACTCGCCGTTGAACTCCTGCGTGGGACCACCGCCACAGAAGAGTGCTTTCTCTCACTCGATAATTTGGATGAAACTCGTCAAGATGCTACACTAGCACTCAAAGCTCACCAATGCCAAGTCAAAGCTCAATACGACAAATCTATCAAGCCTTGTTCTTTCCAAGAGGGTGATCTTGTTCTACTCTATGATCAGAAACATGACCTCTTGGGGGCATGAACGCTCCAAAAATTATGGCTTGGTCCTTACATCGTCACTAAAGTCCTCTCAAAAGGGGCTTATGAACTTCAGGACTGTAATGGAATTCCACTCGCAGAACCCCGCAACGAGCTCTATCTGAAGAAGTATTTTTCCTAGTTTTCCACTAGGCGTATGATTTGTAATTTTATGTATATAAGTTTTGCCTATTATTTTGATGTCTAGATATTTTTTGGGTTTTCAAGGTGTTTTTCTCATGTATAATATTTTTTTTCACACAGATGCTGTCACCCTCATTATCATACGTCAGATATGCAGACGGTGCTAGTCGTCACACTAGACACATTGCTTCAGCTGCTTGGGTTCTCTACACTCCTGAGTCAGACCTTCTTGGTTCTGGGGAATCTTCCTAGGTAGTGCCACCAATAACATTGTCGAGTACATGTCAGTGATCCAAGTCCTCATGGAGGTGGCGTCTCGTGACATCTCCAATTTAGTGGTTAGGTTAGATTCCCAACTCGTCATTATGCAGTTAAACAATCAATACCGTATTCGTCATCCAGTCTTGTTACGTTATTTTTTAAGGGTGCGACTTTTAGAACGTAAATTTGAAATAGTCACATTTGAGCATGTTCCTAGAGAATTTAATGCATTAGACTATTCTTTGGAAAACTATGTGTTAGATTGGCATTTGTCACATTTTCTATAAAATATTTACTCATGAGTATATATATTTTTATCCCATTGAAAATACATAAAACATAAAAAAACACAAAATCACCAAAAAGTATGTGTGTGTGTATATATATATATATATATATATATGTCGTGTCTAGTACATTAGTTACATCAAAAAATATTTAAAAACTTGGGTGTTTTGTTAGCCACCTATAAAAATTTGTTATACAAAAAGGTGGCTAAATCATTTTTGAGCCTTCAAGGAACAAATTTTATTACAAAAAGTGTTGGGTCTTGAAGAATTTTGAAGGCCTCATGCATCTGTCCTAAATCTTCCTTACTATGCTTATTATACCCCAGAAATTTTTCTGATTTCCAAAAGAGGATACTGCTGCAAGCACCATTTTCCCCCTTCCTTCCACCTCCAAAACTAACCTCATTTTTAACCCTCCATTTCCCATGAAAATCCCTAATTTTCATGCTTTTCCCCTTTTCCCTTCATAAAAACCCATTTGATAAGGTTTAAGACTCCTTCTTGCCTTATCGAAACCCTTAAATTCCTTTGAAAATCATTGAAAAACTATAAAAATCACATTTTTTATAGATTATAGACTTAAGCCCCCTTGGGCTAAGTCTTTAACCCTCCCCCTCCACGCGTCTTGGTGCTAGAACTGAGCGCCAGCCTTCCAAGAGCTAATCGCGATTAGCCCTTCCTCCATAATCCCCGGTCATATGATTTTCCATATAACCCACGGCCCCGCAGACGGGCGCCAAGCCATATTCTAAATTAATTTTTTCCCCCCGAAATTTAAACTTTTTTTATATTAATTTTTCGGTTTTTATTATGTCTTAAGGTTTTCCGCCGGTTTAAAATGCTAGTCGATCTCCACCATCGATCTGATCTGCAGATCGACGGTGCGCAATCTATCGCCCCGGTGGTCCCTGCCTACCACTCGCTATTGAAAAAACTGGGCGGAATCCATCGCACCACTTTCAAGCGGAGGGCGGTTTTTTCTCGATCGGCAGTGATTCCATTCACCGCCCGACGCGTGGCCTTGAGCACTGTTCAAAAAATGTCGCTCATCACACGTTAAAATTTGGACATGGACCCAGCGCGATATTGATGTCCACCGTCCGATCTGGGGCCGCTCATTGGACGGTATTCACTCTCTGAAGATTCCCATACGATAACTTGGGGTACGATGCAGTGTTAAAAGCATCTCTTCCATTGATCTAATCTGTAGATCGTTGGCCTAAAATTCAGTGCCCTGATTCCTCTTCCAGATAGCATTTTCAGACCCAGGGGTTTTATTCATCTGGATTTTATTGAAAATTTGATGTCCGGACATGATTCTAAGGTTGATCGGCGCCTGTTCTCCATTGTTGATCGCGTGGGCCGATCTCATCCGACGGCCCACGTTTGTCTCGAACATGATTTTTGATCTTTTATTTATTTTTCTGAATATTTTTGACCCCTTTATGTATTTATTCACCTCTGCTTCTGACCGTCGATCTCTGCGCGATCGACGGCTCCGATTCAAATTCCTCTTTCGCTCTCCTCTGACCTCCTCTAAACAATCCTGACCATTGGATGATGCCATCCAATGGCCATGCTCTCTCCACGTGCCTTCTGAAGAAGTTAACCTATACATGCAGGATTTCCTAATATTTTTCGTATTTTGCAGGGTTCAAATGATTTTTCACTATGTCTGAAGAAAATTCAGAGGTAGAGGGTGACGATCCTCCCGCCTTCGATTCATCAAAAGGAATCATTCGCAGGTTTCAAATCCACGTTTTATCAATGGTTCATAATGAATTGATTCCATTCAATCCCTGTGCAGCCCTGCATACCAACAAACACAGCAAGTCAATCACAAATCAAAGAATATCAGTGTTGAGGACAAAATGCATCAGCACATAAGATTGAAGACAGATTTGAGGGGGATTACAGCTAAAATTGATTATTAAAAGCCTAATCCTCCCAACTAAACACAGTTTTAAGAAAATCATGAGTGTTTTCTCAGACAGAGAGCCTACACTACCACATCAAGGGTTAATTGAATCCCCTAGCTACCACAGAGCCACCTACAGCCTCAAATCAATCAAAAGAAGGCCGAAGTTATTACCAGACTAGGAGATATTTTGTATCAATACAGCTGAATAGTTAATTCAACCAAAGAAACTTATTGTAAACTGTCAGCAGAAGTTATTGCAAAGATAACGAGGAGCCTTGAAGTCAACAAATTCTTTCCAGCAAGCCTAATAGTTAATGTAAACCAATTAATATAGGGGAAATACCAAAAATATTCTCTATTAAGCCCCTCAAAGGCCGAGAGATAGTGCACTGTATTAATTGAACTTAGAATATATTTTATCCCATTCCACCTCCTCATTTTTTCTATAAATACTACTGGAGAAGATGAGAAAGTGTTGGTTGGTTGATCACTAGTTGTAATACTGAAACTCTCTGAAATAATACATAGTCTGTTGAAGTTGAAGAACAAATTGAAGTCTTGGAAGCCTTGATGATGTTGTTGCATGATTTTTCCTGAGAAGGCTCTATCATTGGATCCATGATCTTGGTTGTTGGTGAAGTATTCTGAACTGTTTAATTTTTTCTCCTGTTTTCATTTTGTTCCATAATTTCTTAATACAGTAGGTTGAAATTTTTAGGCTAAGAAATGACTCCTGGAAGCACCTTAGACCTGTTCATCCTTCATTGTTTCATGTTTTCTTCTGCTAAGGTATTTTAGAGTCTTTAATCTCTCTCTTTAGTCCTCATTCTTGTTTATTTCCTTAATAGTTCGAACAGTTGGTTTCAGCATGACTTATGGTTCTTCCTGCTTGTCCATTGCCACTTAAAGGCTGTTAATCAAGTCTCCCTTTGAAGTATCTCTATTTACAGTAATTCAAGGAGGTATGTTCTAATCTTTCCCTTTGTCCTTGCTTAAATAGTGGTCTTAAAGGTCTTTATAGTTGTGATCATAGATGTGTTAGGTTTTCCCTCTTCTATGATTGCAAATATCAGTGAATCTTTTATGTTTTCTAAGTCATTTGAAATAAAATATTTGAGGAAATAGGGTGTTCCCTGAATCTTAGATATCATTTTAAAAGTTTTTTTGAAATCATTATTTTCTTAAAGGTGTGATTTGTAGAATTTATGGTTAGCCCTGTCTACCAAATAGCTCTTTATTGTTCAAGTTGTGCTTTCAAATTCCCTTTGTTTGAGAATTAAACTTCTCTTTCCAAATCATTGATGTCCATCTCATTCCAAAACAAAAGGATCCTGCGGCCAAGTTAGATTTGCCCTCTGATATTCCATATCCATTAATGATTATGTTATGACCTCTTCTTGACTTCTTTGCCCAATGAACCATATGTTTCTCCATTCTATATATCTTTCCTAGATCTTTCATGTTCTGCTATATCAATTCAACCAAACAAAAAAAAAACACCTGCACTTAATAACTAGTCTAAAACCAGTACTCAAAGCACATAAGATAAACCTTTGCAAACAAACATTTGAGAGATCCCTCTTTGAGAACGAGAGGACTAGATCATGTAACTCTAAATATTGGTTTTGATGTTTCCTTGTCTTTTGATTTGCCAAACTATCAAAACATGGGACACCAACATAATGGCGATCACGGTGGGACCACTGTGTTCATAGTTTCCTAGCAAGCTCTTATAAACCCATTAGTATTTCAAACAACCATAGAAACTCAGAAAAGCCCAAAAATATTTCAGTCTGGCTTCATAATAAACATGGTGGTGGAACCATAAAAAATTTTACTTTCAAAAAAGCTAAAATTTTTCCACCTGGTGACTCCATTGGCCTCCAGTAGGCCTATTACTTCATTAGTCCTTGTAAGCTCTTTTGGGAATACATTAAGCAAACCCAATCACGCTGTTGGTGGGAAAAAAAGTTCAAAATCTTCCACCTGGCGACTCCACAATCCCAAAAGACCTAATGACTCCACTGGCAGAAGACTCTTAACTGGTTGAAAAGATAAGTGACCTCTTTATTACAAATATGGATCCAAATATGGACAGAGAAGCTAAACTAAACACATTATTGGACCTAATTTGAAAAATAGTGTATATACTTGATAAAATATTGGATAGGCATGAGGTTGATACTGATGTTGATTATCCAGAGCAACCTATGTTTTTTCCTGACCAAATACAAACTTAACCATTACAATACCTAGACAATGAGCAACATATGGATGATGATGAAGACTTTATAGAAGAAGGTGAGCAAGATTATAGAGAAAACAATAAAGAAAAATTACTGATCATGATGCTGAAAATGGTGTACATACTTGGGAAAATATTTGAAAGGTATGAGGCCAATTTAAATATTGATGATCTAGAGTAGCCCATGATCCTTTCAAATCAAGAACAAACCCAAAAAATACAAGATATGTATGACGAAAAAGATTACAATGAAAGCACTGAAGAAGGTTGTGAGGAAATTCTTGATTACCTACCTATATCTTGTACAAGGCTATTAAGAGAAATTCATGATCAAATTACAAATACTTATCGTGAGCAGTGCCCTGAGGAAAACATAAGCCATATTGAACTCACAAAATCTGAAATAGGAGAAGAGACAACAAAACCAGAGTCTTTGCCTTTATGTCATGACTCATTTCAGATTATTAAAGGAGAATGGCACCCTGCCAATATATTTGAAACAACTCATGAACCTTATAGTCAAAGTGACTGCCAGGAAAATCATGAGGAGTTGTTTGAAATTGAGATAGATCAAGAAAAGGAAGAGAATCCTCAAAATTTCCCTACAAGCACAAGTAATGATTCCCTAGAAGAGGCTCAAGAAGACATCCAGCCTCAAAACTAGTTAACAAAAGAGGGAGAGGACTGTTGTTCTTCTGTCCAAAGCAAAGAGAAAATTCCTTCTCTGTTTACAGAGGAATAAATTGATCATATATTAAATAAACAGACAGCCCTCAATTCTTTATTAGAACAAAACACTTCTGCTCATTCACCTACTAAATCTTGTTGTCTTGAAACATAAAATAAACTTGTAGATCAGCTAAAAGAACAAACTAATAACCCAATATGCTTGATTGGTGAAATTTTTTATACTAATGATTTTTCAACTTCTGATCAATCTAATGATGATGATGAGTTCCAAACAAAAACTAATCATGTAGGGAAACCAGCAGTGGATTGGTGTCATGAAATTCATTATCATCAGCTTGAAAGCAACCATCAGCCCATCCAATCCATCAGAAATAGCTTTCACATAATTGGGAATCAACAATCTATTAGTTGTAAGGTTGAGATTAAAAAGGAAGAGGAATTTCTTGAGCAGGATGAAGATAAAGGGCCTTCTCCTGAGAGGATTGAGGTAATAAAAGATACCCCTGCTCAAGAACATGATGATATCTTCACAAAGTATAGTCCACTGAATCAGAGCATACCAGGACTACAAGAGGACAACACTGCAATATATGATGAGTCATCTAGTTCAGATAATAATGAAGATGAAGAAAAGGTTCTTTCCCAAAAGAATCTTTATCTTGATCCAGTGAAGAAAGAAGAAATGATCCTGGTAGAACCATGTCTTCCAAATACTCTTAACTAGACATTATTTCAAGATCCCTATGCTCACTTCTTGAAAATATTTAAATAAAGGATAAAGGTTATTAGGAGCAGTATATTACCAAAAGCAAGAGGATTATTTAGCACTGCTGCTAAAAAACAAAAAGAATGGGAGTGGTCCTATTTGTCTAGCCTACCCAAGGGGTTGAAGAAGGATCAATCATGGAATCATTTACTGGATTGGTTGTACTGGAAAAGAGAGTTCATTAGCTAAACATGTAAATATTCCAAGTTAGATTAGGTTAGATAGGAATGTCAATAAAGCTCAGCCTTTGAGCATTTAGTTATTTGTTGATTTTTTTCTTGAAGAAAAAAGAAAAATACAAAAAACAAATAGAAAAATAAAAGAGGGAAGATTGTAAAAAACAAGAAAGGTATAGCCCCATACCAAAAAAGAGAAACAAATTTGAAAGTGTGCAAGCTCAAATTCCACTCCTGAAAAAGCACACTTCTAGTTAGTCAAACAGTTTAATCTTGACTAATTAGCTTTAAATTTTCTGCTGATAGGATAGTGAAATCGATTTTCCAAACTGTTTAATCTTGGCTTATCAGTAGATAGTTTAGGATGGAAATTAAAGGTTCAAACATGCTCAAAATCTGAACCTAAAATTTCAAAGAAAGGATGTCTCAAATCTGTTTCAAATTATGAGTCAAAGAAGAGGTAAATCTGGTTCTAATTAGCTCAAAATCTGAACCAGTGGATAAGCATAGAATAGCTCAAGAAAGAGTCAAAACAGAGCTGTAAAAAGAGGAAGGAAATGCTTTGAAAAATTAGATCTTAAGCCTTCATTTTTGTTTTAATTTTTTGCAAAATAATATCTATGTGCAGCTTGTTTTTATGCCATAGATCACAACAAGTCAAACAACTTAATCTTGGCTTGAATTCTTTTTAAATTTCTGTTGTAGAATCTAGAGAATAAAGTTTGTTGGACAGTTTAATCCCAACAGACAGTAGATAAGGTAGAGAATCATATGGGCTCAACTATTTAATCTAGGTCCATGGAGAAATAAGGAGTAGAAGTATATTAGATTTCCTTCTTTCAAAAGAATAAAATGTTGTGAAATATTTTTCCAATCCAAGTGCACTCTAAAGAAGAAAAAATGTTAGATCAGTAGGATTGGGTAGGTAGAAATATTGTATTGATGGAGATCCATTGTTTGTATGGCTACTAATATGTTTTCAGAGAAAAAGAATATCATCCACAGAAATAAATGTAGCCCAATGGATGAGATAACTGATCAGCCTCCTAGAGAAAGCAAGTCTGAAGTTCTTGATGCCTTCAAGAAGGAACCATATCCAAGTGGAGCCACTGTTAGCCACCTATAAAACTTTGTTATACCAAAAGGTGGCTAAATCATTTTTGAGACTTCAAGGAACAAATTTGATTACAAAAAGTGTTGGTTCTTGAATAATTTTGAAGGCCTCATGCCTCTGTCCTAAATCTTCCTTACTATGCCTATTATACCCCACAAATTTTGCTGATTTCCAAAAGAGGATACTGCTGCAAGCACCATTTTCCCCCTTCCTTCCACCTCCAAAACTAACCTCATTTTTATCCTTCCATTTCCCATGAAAATCCCTCATTTTCATGCTTTTCCCCTTTTCCCTTCATCAAAATCCATTTGATAAGGTTTAAGACTCCTTCTTTCCTTATCGAAACCCTAAAATTCCTTTGAAAATCATTGAAAAACTATAAAAATCACATTTTTATAGATTATAGACTTAAGCCCCCTTGGACTAAGTCTTTAACCCTCCCCCTCCACGTGTCTTGGTGCTAGAACCAAGCGCCAGCCTTCCAAGCGCTGATCGCGATTAGCCCTTCCTCCATAATCCCCGATCATATGATTTTCCATATAACCCACGGCCCCGCAGATGGGCGCCAAGCCATATTGTAAATAATTTTTTTCCCCCGAAGTTTAAAATTTCGTTTATATTAATTTTTTGGTTTTTATTATGTCTTAAGGGTTTCCACCGGTTTAAAATGCTAGTCAATCTCCACCGTCAATCTGATCTATAGATCGACGGCGCGCGATCTATCACCCTGGTGGTCCCCGCCTACCACTCACTATTGCAAAAACCGGGCGGAATCCGTCGCACCGCTTTCAAGCGGAGGGTGGTTTTTTCCCGATCGGTAGTGATTCCATTCACTGCCCGAAACGTGGCCTTGAGCACTGTTCAAAAACCGCCGCTCATCACACGTTAAAGTTCGGACATGGACTTGGCGCAATATTGATGTCCATCGTCCGATCTGGGGCCGCTCATCAGACAATAGTCGCTCTCCGAAGATGCCCGTAGGATAACTCGGGGTACGAAGCAGTGTTAAAATAATCTCTGCCGTCGATCTGATCTGCAGATCGACGACCTAAAATTCAGTGCCCTGATTCCTCTTCCAGTCAGCATTTCCGAACCCGGGGGTTTTATTCATCTGGATTTTATTGAAAATTTGATGTTCGGACATGATTCTAAGGTTGATCGGCGCATGTTCTCTGTCGTTGATGGCGTGGGCCAATCTCATCCGACGGCCCACGTTTGTCCCGAACCCCGAACAAGATTTTCGATCATTTTCTCCAAAACAAAGGTTTTAAACCTTTGTCTCTACTTTTATTTTATTTTTCTGAATATTTTGGACCCGTTTACGTATTTATTCACCTCTGCTTCTGACCGTCGATCTCCACGCGATCGACAACTCCGATTCAAATTCTTCTTTCACTCTCCTCTGACCTCCTCTGAACAATCTTGACCGTTGGATGATGCCATCCAACGGCCATGCTCTCCCCACATGCCTTCTGAAGAAGTTAACTTATACATGCAGGATTTCCTAATATTTTTCGTGTTTTGCAGGGTTCAAATGATTTTTCTCTATGTCTGAAGAAAATTCAGAGGTAGAGGGTGACAATCCTCCCGCCTTCGATTCATCAAAATGAATCATTCGCAGGTTTCAAATCCACGTTTTATCAATGGTTCATAAGGCATTGATGCCATTAAATCCCTGTGTAGCCCTAAATACCAAAAAACACAACAATTCAATCACAAATGAAAGAATATCAGTGTCGAGGACAAAACGCATCAGCATGGAAGATTGAAGACAGATTTGTGGGGGATTACGACTAAAATTGATTATTAAAATCCTAATCCTACCAACTAAATACAGTTTGAAGAAAATCATGAGTGTTTTCTCAGAAAGAGAGCCTATGCTGCCACATCAGGGGCTAATTGAATCCCCTAGCTACCACAGAGCCACCTACATCCTCAAATCAATCAAAAGAAGGCCGAAGTTATTACCAGACTAAGAGATATTTTGCATCAATACAGTTGAACAGTTAATTCAACCAAAGAAACTTATTGTAAACTGTCAGCAGAAGTTATTGCAAAGATAACGAGGAGCCTTGAAGTCAACAAATTCTTTCCATCAATCCTAATAGTTAATTTAAACCAATTAATACAGGGGAAATACCAAAAATCTTCTCTATTAAGCCCCTCAAAGGCCGAGAGACAGTGCACTGTATTAATTGAACTTAGAAGATATTTTATCCCATTCCACCTCCTCATTTTTTCTATAAATACTACTGGAGAAGATGAGAAAGTGTTGGTTGGTTGATCACTAGTTGTAATACTGAAAATCTCTGAAATAATACATAGTCTGTTGAAGTTGAAGAACAAACTGAAGTCTTGCAAGCCTTGATGATGTTTTTGCATGCTTGTTCCTGAGAAGGCTCTATCATTGGATCCATAAGCTTGGTTGTTGGTGAAGTATTCTAAACTTTTTAATGTTTTCTCCTGTTTTCATTATGTTCCATAATTTCTTACTACAGTAGGTTGAAAGTTTTAGGCTAAGAAATGACTCCTGGAAGCACCTTAGACCTGTTTATCCTTCATTGTTTCATGTTTTCTTCTGCTGAGGTATTTTAGAGTCTTTAATCTCTCTCTTTAGTCATCATGCTTGTTTATTTCCTTAATAGTTCAAACAGTTGGTTTCAGCATGACTTATGGTTCTCCCTTCTTTTCTGTTGCCACTTAAAGGATGTTATTGAAGTCTCCCTTTGAAGTATCTCTGTTTACAGTAAGTCAAGGAGGTCTATTCTAATCTTTCCCTTCGTCCTTGCTTAAAAAATGGTCTTAAAGGTCTTTATAGTTGTGATCATAGATGTGTTAGGTGTTACCTCTTCTATGACTGCAAATATCAGTGAATATTTTATGTTTTCTAAGTCATTTGAAATAAAATATTTGAGGAAATAGGGTGTTCCCTGAATCTTAGATTTCATTTTAAAAGTTGTTTTGAAATCATTATTTTCTTAAAGGTGTGATTTGTAGAATTTATGGTTAGCCCTGTCTACCAAATAGCTCTTTATTGTTCAAGTTGTGCTTTCAAATTCCCTTTGTTTGAGAATTAAACTTCTCTTTCCAAATCATTGATGTCCATCTCATTCCAAAACCAAAGGATCCTGCAGCCCAGTTATATTTTCCCTCTGATATCCCATATCCATTAATGATTATACTATGACCTCTTCTTGACTCTGTTTCCCCATGAACTAGATGTTTCTCCATGCTATATATCTTTCCTATATCTTTCATGTTCTGCTATATCAATTCAACCAACCAAACAAACAAACATCCGCACTTAATAACTAGTCTAAAACCAATACTCAAAGCACAGAAGATAAACCTTTGAAAAAAAACATTTGAGAGATCCCTCTTTGAGAACAGGAGGACTAGATCCTGTAACTCTAAAGATTGGTTCTGATGTTGCCTTGTCTATTGATTTTCCAAACTATCAAAACACGGGACACCAACATGTTTTACAAAAATTTGGCTATACTAAGCCACGCTCTGACACTTATACATTCGTTCCGCCAACTAGGCCTGATGATCATGATAACATACAACTGCTCTGGATATCCTCCTCAGAGGCACCAGGTATCTCTTTGGCACACCTATGGTATGCCACTGCAAACGAACTGGAACCTCCCGCATAGGAAGGTGTGGTATACCTATACTCAAACCCTCCAAGTTTTTGGAGAGTTCATGTAAAATCTAGGCATCATCATCCTCGGTGGCTTCCGCATCCCCAGCTGGTGTGCCAGCCCTTGGTAACTACAGTCCTCGTCGTGCATAGCGAGGGGCCCCAACTGGGCAGACAGGTGCCACATCTATGTCAAGAAAACAAAGCTTCATGTCAAAACAAAATATTTTCACCCTAATTCAACAAAAAAAAAATTTGCATAAACATTCAAAAGACAAAAATAAAGTACTTCCTAGAGTACACTGATCATTTCCTTCTTACCATCGAGTCCCCACTAGGTGCCAGGGGGTAGCACTAACTCTGGATCATATTTTAAGTTCATCCCTGTATAGGGATAATTCTCGATCATAATAATCTAGGATTTCAGCCAATCAAAAAATCCATCATCAAAACAGTGGCAGACGGGACCCTCTCCAGTCCGCCGAAGTAAAGCAGCCCATTGAGCCAGCCTCAGTTTGCGTGGGCCCAATGGTGCTGTAATGATCCTAGGCCTCATCAATGGTACCTGCTCTACTAGGAAATAAATCATCAATGTACCATACCCAAACTCCCTCTGGGTACGGGTCTTGCATGCTGTGAGCTCTGCTCAGACCCAACGGACAAATCCATCACACCAATCAAACACCTGAGAATGCATACAATCCAAGGCTAGTAGCATCTGGGCCTTCATGGCCACATGCTGACTCTTGGCACCTGCCAAGCGAACAATCATCCATAATATAGACCTCAATGGTCTCAAAGATACCCATGCAATAGGTACCTGGTTGCTCATAGCCTCTGTGTTTCATATTATAGAATACAATTAAATGGTAGCAGGAGGTTCTAGCTCTTACCTGGATCTGGCGGGAAGGAAAATTGTTGCCCGAATCGACCAAAATCATCAACTGAATTTTTCACCCTTTTCCACCATAGAGCTCCTTCACAACACTCAAAACAGTGAAAATGAAAGTCTTCTGACCTTCTTATAGCCACTTATGGGGCATGACTCTCTTAGCTAGTAGGCGAAAAGTCATGAATTCTTGCTGCATATGTGTCGCAGCTATTGATATTTGTTACTAATGTTCTGATGAGTGATCTAGATTCATATGCAGACATACACATGTTTTGACCCTTTTTCTCGAGCATTATTTTTATGGTATTTTTATTGCTTGTTAATCCGAAAAACCTCGAGTTCCCTTCTTCGGACTCTTTAAACTTATACGAAGTAGATTTCGAGCATTATTTTTATGGTCTTTTTCTTGCTCATTAATCCAAAAAACCTAAAGTGCTCTTCTTCAGACTCGTTAAAACTGATATGAAGAAGCATTGAGCTTTCTTTTTAGGGACCTTTTTCTAGCTCATAAAACTGAAAAAACCCCGAGTTGACTTTGTCGAGCTCGCTAAACTACCATGACAGAGAGTAAGGAGCCATTATTTTCCTCTTTTTCAAAGCTCTTTAAACCAAAAAAGTAACCGAGTTTTCTCCCCGTGTCTTGTTAAAATTTCACGGAGAGCACCGAGTTTTTCTTTGTTGGACTCGTTAAAATTTCACAAAGAGTATTGATTTTACTCCGTCTCCTCATACTCATAACAAAATGAGGTAGACATCTATCGAACATAGATTTCTCACTTTTTCGGCTTCGATGGACTAACTCATGGAAAATGAACTATATCGAGCTTACTATTCTCCCTTTGTCGTGCCCGGTTATTAAAAACATGACAAAGGTACCCCAATGTAGTTGTCTTTTATGATATTTTTCAGACTCTCTAAACATGAAAAATTCATCGAGTTTACTCGTTAAACCTAATCAGACGGGGCATAGAGTTGTATTTTACGATAATTTTCAGACTCTCTAAACATGAAAAATTCACCGAGTTTACTTGTATGGACTCGTTAAACTTAATCAGATGGGGAAATATTTGGACAAAATGGATACTACCTACGTTACATTTCAGAAAGGTCGATTTGGCAGCAAAAATATTGAACATGGCACTTCCCAGAAAAATATTTTGCAGTTAGCCGAACCCTACTATCTATGAGTATTATCCTTCATCTCCCAGTATCCCTACACCAGTAAAATCCTAACACACTCTGTGGTGTTCATTAAGCCTCAGCTACCTAGTACCCTGCTATAGTGCCTTCTATTGTTCAAGTAGATCTCGCTATCTACTGCTCCTCTTATCAACCAAACCGCTCATTATGCCAGAAATTATTTGTCGTCAGACATCCCCATTTACTCTTCATTATCTCCATCACAAAAAAATCATTTGGTTTCTGTTTCATGTTGACCTATGTAGGACACCTTAGTGCCTACCTTTCAACAGATCTCTTCCTATTGACTTCAAAATATTATCTAGGAAGTTGATCCAGAAACCCATCAATACTCGGATACTTGCAGAGATCAGTGGCAGGTAGTCTTGTGTTTGATTAGGAGTCTTCATCATTGGCTCCTAATCGAATGATTCTATGAGTATTCGACTTCAAATCCTTATATTCACACTCGCTAGATTGTACTGTGCATCTTAGGGACCATCATCATTATTGGTGGCCACCTTCGTGTCTGTTAACAGTTTTCATTATCGGCTGGTAATCAGATGATTTCTCACATGTTCAATGAAAGCTCCTTCATTCACATGTTGAGAAATATGTAGTTTAAGTGAAGCGGTGGTCAAGACCTTGGGGAAAAGGTTACATCATTAAAGCTATGTCCCCTTCCCCAAGTTGCGATATTGTTTATGGAGACAACTTCTTCAGCCTGATCCTGTTATGACAGACACTTCCACATTGTGCTCATCGGTGGACAGATTCTTGATATCTCTATTCTAGAGAAATCATGTTTTTTAAGCTACTGAGCATGGGAATGCCCGACTCAAGGCAGATATTATATTTTCTGACATATGTTGTTGTTTCAGGTTTTCCTCAGTTTTCCAATCTCTTTATCTCTACTACACACATTATAAAGTATTTCGGCCATCGTCTTCGTCTCTGGCCTCACACTTTAGGGGGCATCTATTACAGGTCAAAATACCTCCTCATCAGCTCAGAGGAGAAGATAAATATGGAAGGAATACAAAGACCTAAACTAAAACTACTTTTGCCAAGGTAACGCCCCACTATAACAACACAAGAGAATTATAACGCACCTGATCAGTGAATAGGTCACGTTAGTGGCTAGGGAAACACTCTGTTTACACTAGAGGGCAGCGTTACCCATTTTTTGAGTTTGGAACAGGAAAAACCCATGGATAATGATTTTAATTTCCAGCTTTTTCTCACAAGAGAGTCAGTACAAAAAGGAAACTGCAGAGCACTAGTCTCTTATTGGGCCTTGCCCAAAAAAAAAAACTCTGAAAGAAGGCAAAAGCATGGAAGTTGAGAAAACATATTGGTTTTTTCTATTTAGAACTGGTGGAAAGAGAAGGGAAATGATTGCTCTCTCCATCTCCTATAAAATGGAGCTTAAGGCTCTTGGTTCAAGGTTAAAGGATTGTCAAAGTTTTGAATAATTGTGAAGTAGAGAATTATTGTTGTAGTGTGAAGGTCAAGAGTCAAAGAGGTTCATTGAGAAATTTTTGACCAAGACATCACCACATTGAGAGATAGAGAGATTGGAAGGCTGAGGAGGGCTTGGTACAACTGACGGTTGTAATCCTCCTTTTTTACAAATCAATAGAACTGTATCTGTTTTGTCCATTCTATGCGTTGATATTGTCATTGTTATTCAATTACTTATATAGCATTAGATGAATGGCTTAGATGTGCATAGTTTAAATGTTTATTATATATTGACTTAATTGATAGGAAATACATGTTATGGTAGAGATTACATGAGTGCTTTGACTAATTGCAAGGTTGAGATTTGGAGGTGGTGAAGAAGGATCCCTGCTTCGCTCTTCAACGCTATCCAAACGACTTCAAGATCATTAAAGAGGTAATCTTCCATCTTATTCCATCAAGTTGTTTTAAGTTAATATGAATGTGTATGTGGCATATTTGTGAACTATGCAGCTAATCTTACTATATGCCTCGGGCACTGCAAATCCCTGAGAGGGATATTCGATAACCAAAAACCCAAGCATTTTTCCCTATAGCAGAATTGGCGACTCTGCTGGGGACTTTCCCCATAGTTTCTGGACTATCTCTTTCCCCCTTTCTTCTTTCCTCTGTTCACACACCCTTCTGACCAGTATTTAAGCCCAGTAGACATTCAAAAGCTCACAGAGTTCAATCCTATTTCTATTTGACCATCTGAAGAACTTTACCCTGGCTAACGCTACCTCTGTTGGTGTTCTAGTGCCTTATAACATGGGCTCTGCTTAACTACAGTGTGTTAGTCTCTGGATTAACGGTGTCTTTACTCAGAGATAGTGCATTACTCAGCCAAAACTTGTTGTTCACCCCTATGATTGTGTTTTGGTTGTAGAGTTTTTTGGCCATCAATATCTCTACTTGAATGAATCCCTGTGCTTGTTTACTAAGCTGGCATTTCTGTTTGTTTTCTCTTGTTTTAAATGTTAGTGTCAAAAGAATTTACTTGTTAGAGAAGAATTTTTTTTTTTTTTTTCTGCATCTAGCTGAATTAATTCTGAAAATTTCAGTTCAAATACTGTTAAGATGAGGTAGATAGAAGTCTGAATCTTTAAAGTTGAACAGTGCTATTTGAATGATAGTGCATGGATGTTGAAAAGAAACCTCTCCTTGTAGAAATAATCTTCATCAAATTGAATATTTAGAGCATATTTTTGCATGGTTTCTTGAGTTAGAGTCTCATTACATTTCATATGCCCACTCCCCCTCTGCAAGACTAATAATCAAGTACACTAAGAATCAAGCGATAATAAAATCAATCACATTACTCTTTTTGAGCTCACACCAACAGTAGTTCAGGCTAGGATCTTGGGTTAGGAATAGTGAGAAAATCACCCAAGATCTCAAAACTTGATACTAGAGTCATTAACGAGTGAAATCCTACTACACTCATATTATCGGGACCATTCCTTTTGCTGGAGCTCAGTGCGAGACAACAGTTGGGTGCACAAGAAGGTAGCCTGCCTTCGACTGCATCCGGTGGGTGTGCTATATATTGGGGTTCCCTTTAGGGATGTCTAAACTAGATCTAGGATCTAGGTATTCTGCCCATATAACATGTTGTCCTTGACCGTGGACCCCCCTTATGATGTCTGTGATTTGAGGTATCTTTAGTGGCCATACTTTTTAAGGACTTACACAAGGTGACTGGGATGGGCTGTCCTAGTACCTGAAACAGACGAACCCACTCTCTCTTTGGTCTTTAGGAGGGTATTCGTCTTCATGAGAGTGCTTACACCTATTGTTTGAGGTTCGGGCAAAGCTCTAGAGTGACCCTAACTGTACTTTCGACCAACCCTTTCTGTATACTATTGTGATACTGGATTTCATCACTAGAAAATGGTAGTACTCAGATAGGGCACCCTATTTTGGCTGCTTGTTCATTGATTTTAGAGAGTCCTTTTTTCTTTTTTCTTTTTTAGGTGTGTGGTTACTGTCATTGAGACTTTATAATACATCACAGTTTATTGAAATTTGTTAAAAATAAAAAGGTCACCGTGGTGTCATCCATCCTACGCCATCTGTCTTGATGACAGCAAGGTCTACCTCCTCTAAATCTTGAGGAAGAACTGAACCTTGGTGACCCCGTGCCTTCTATGGAAGAGTAGTTTCCATTGACAAACCCTCATTTTCACATAGCCTCATATCAAATGGAATTTCCGGAGTACCCTTTCACGGAAGGGGTCGGACCTCATTAAAATCCTCCACTCATTGATCTGTTGGGGCTTGTGATAGTTCAGATTCCACCACACACTGATATGTCTTCGGCCGCCCAAACATCCATTTCTCAACTGACATCCACAGGGTCGATGCCAATTTCACCATCCCAGATTCGCCGCCATCCTCCCCGCTAGTTGTCAGTTCTATGCCATTACTTGGTAACCCCAGTAGTCAATATATACTGTAATTAACTTGCCGAGTCCTTCGGGATCTACTCCTATCGTGACCACATTGGGACAAACGGTTTCTCCTCCCACAAGTGTGACTACTTCGGTTCCTTTTAGCAACCCTTTCAGTTGGAACCCTTTTCTAAGTTCAAACCCCTTGGCGACCATGCCAGGGGGCAGTGTCACCAGCACACAGATAACAAGGAACATTTCACTACCCCTGCACTCGTTAGGACAAACCAGACAACCTATTGTTAACACTGTTACCTTAAGTGGTTTAAATATTGGTGTAGGGTCTATGCCGTTGCAAAAATATGCAATTAGCAGCATGCCTCCGGGAAGCTCTATTGCATCCATATGGACTAACCCACCCCAACCTCCATCTGGAATGGGAGGGCACTTTTACACTGGGGGTAACCAACCATTCGCCTTGTAATACAATATGCCCTATGGATAGCAACCATATATCCCTACCCCTCCACCTATAGAAAATTTTTATCAAAGTACTACTTATCCTGTTGGTAACACATTAATTGGTAGACCCTGTGGTTCACATAGTCAACCAATACTTCCTTGGTTAGATTCGGGGGAAAACCAACAATTTCCATTTTTGGCAGCTCTAGACATACCTGACATCTATAAACTGACTAATGACCCCATTAATCACAACCCACTCTAGCCTCCAGTACCGCATAAGATTCCTTCTGACATCCCGAAGTTCGATGGGAAGCAATGGGAAGACCCAGCCGCACACATCACCACCTTTCATTTATGGTCTATATCTAATTCCATGGTGGATGATAGTGTCCGGCTTCGACTTTTTCCCCGCACCCTTACAGGAAATTCCGCCAAGTGGTATATTGAATTACCATGCACCACCATAAACACTTTTGGTGCTTTACCAATGGAGTTTCTAAAGAATTTCCAATTACCAATTAGATTTGAAATCGAAACAAAACTGTTAACCTCGCTGTGCAAAGAAACTGCCACCCACATCTCCGATCACATTCATGAATGGAGACGTAGGAGGAGGCTAGTCAAAGCACCAATCCTGGATCATCTCTTAGCTAATTGGTTTTTTAAGTCTCTCTTACCCCACATCTCTAAAAACATTGGCCTTTCTGGTGCGGTTACAGAAGATCAATGCATTCGTCGTGCCCAAAATCTGGATTTAATTTATTCATAATATGGCACACTATATGATTTACTCCCCAATAGCCTTGGTAAACCAAACCCTCCAGCTACTCAGAAAACCGGAGCTCACGCCAATGGTCTCGTTGGCACTGTTGGGGTTCCCATGTTTTGGCCAGATTGGCAAGACCAAAAGACGAGACAACATCAAACCACTTTCAGACCTCAGGATCTAGCCCTCCTGGGTCTAGAGAGGGATCTCTCTATATAAGCAAAGGTTTTATGTCTTTGAAGCTCAAAGTTAAGATATTAGGCTAGTTATAGGCACGAGATTTGTTTGTTTGATTTTTGTTTTGGTTGTTGGGAATTAGGAAAGAAGGGTTCAATATAAGACAAGGATGAGCAAAGAGGATTTTAGGCAAAGGAGAGAAGGATTTAGAGAACATTCAAGACCATTGGGCAATGGAGTCAAGAAAGGGTTTACTTGCTATTCAATATGCAGGCTTTCAGTTGGGCTAGTCATCTAAAGCATTGGATCATAAATATGATTGTGTGGCATGGAATGGTAAGAAAGAAGGTGAAAGCAAGGAAACCTCCAAGGTGACCTTCTAGGAATCAGATCCAGGGACAGGACATGTCATTAAACAACCTGTGATCCAAAACCTAAAAGGTTAACTCTTCAGATAAGGAAACACTAAAGATTTAAACACAAAGGTGAAAACCTGAGATCAGAGAGAGACTTTGAACTCTCAATGCTTCGGCCTCCAGATCAAGGGAACTTAGAGAGATTTAATCAAGTGAAAAGGACTCTTGGTGAGATAGAGACAAAGTTCTAAACTCCCAATACCCCAATTCATTTAATCAAAGCCTAACAAGAACATCTGAAAATAGTTTCATTAATTCATACATCAACGAGCAATATTAGACCACTACACTGGTTAAATTAGTTGAAATCAATCCTCAAATAACACATATAGCAGAAAAAATTGAAGGCAAGGAGATCAGAAACATAGGGTACCTAACAAGGGTAAATCCTACGCCAGATTTCTGATGCAAGCCAGAAGAAATGAAATGAAATGAACTACGAGGTAAAACAAATACAAAGATAGGAAAACATCACTGCAGCTTTAAATCAGGATCCAAAGAAATGTGCTTTTCATATTAAAGAGCAACACCAGTCAAGTAAAACATTGCCAATAGCTTGGTATTCATTCTGAAAACATCTTCCTCAGATTATCTTACAACTTTACACAGAGAACATGTCTCAAGAGAAACAGCTTGCAATTACAGATAGTCGATCAACAATAACCCTTACAATGAGTTTCTTCGTGAAATTTATAACTGAATGAGAGACAGAGGGGTAGATGAAAACGAAATGCAACATTAAAGCTCCAGAAGGGTAAGACGGCTGAGGCTCCATTCTGTCTTAAATTCTGTGCATTTATCTCTAGTACTCTTTGGATGGAAAAGCGGTCTTCGTCAGGCTGCAATTTACTCCAGGTATGTCTTTGATTTACTTGCTGAAGCACTCTGTAGAACTCTGGTGATCTGAACAAAAGTGGATTAATGATTTCAGGTCTGCCATACTATGTAACTAATGCGCTGGAAATGTAGGACTGCTGTCAGGGGGGAAAGCTTCATTTGGACACAATGTAGGCTGAATCAGTAATGAGTACTGTGTCCTTTCTCAGGAGGAAAAATTCTGCTAATGTGAACACCTTGATGATATTATTTTCTGTGCAATGGATTTTCTGAGTGATCCACGAGGTCTTCGATTTGGTACCCTTCCTTTAAATACATGGATTAAGGCTCAAAATATTCAATTACATTCCTTAAACGCTCCGTTTTCCCACTGATACTCTTTGCCACTCCATGATTGCCTCTGTCTGCGAAAACTGCGCTTTAATGGCTCTGGAAAGGTTTCACAGAGTTTAAACCTGTTCTTTTAATACAAGTCACGTCATAACACTTTCCCAGGCCTTTCTTCATAATTTCAATCTCTGCACACAGTCTTCCCTGCGTTCTCGGCCATTGTAACAGTGACTGTGAATACTGGCGGTTTTCCACCGCCTGTAACCCTGCAAAACACATAAACATATTAATAAAACCATGCATGGGAATCGTGGATGCATCGAGGAAAATGGAATGGCAGTGCAACCTGGTGAATTGGTGGAACAGTGCAGGGTGATGGCGAGAAAAAGTAATGAAACAATGGAGGATGGTCTGGTGACAGGTGGTGGACTGCGGAAAATTTTTTAATGCAAACATTGGACCTTTGAATTTTGAATGAAATATATAGGGGACAGACGAAAATGCGATGAAACACGTGGAATGGTGATGTGGCGGGACCCAGTCAATGGCGAGGCATGCATTAAATCTAGACCGTCCGATCCCAGGAGGAGATTGACGGTTGAGAATGCATCGGAGGGCAACAGATGGTGGGCCATGGGTCTATTTTCCTTGGGCTAACTCCCATGCATCTTCGTGGCATGATCACCGTTGGATGGGTAGCTCTAGATCAGATAGCGTACGTGCATATCGCGCTGAGTCAAACGCCAAACTTTAACGTGTGATGGGGGGTAGTTTTCAAACAATGCTCTGTGCCACGTGTCCTACGGTGAGTGGAATCGCTCCAAAAAGAAAAATACTGCCTGCCCTCCGAAAGGCGGTGCGATGGAAACCAGCGGGTTTAAATAGTGCTTTAGCATGGGGGCCACCGAGGTGGGTGAACTTCTAACCGTTGATTTGCGGGTTGAACAGATGGTGGATATGCGATCAGAGCGGTGAACAGGTTAAGCCACGGGTGCGACACTGATCTGCGAAGACCGTCCAATCTGTACAAATCGAGGTTAATACTACGCCCGATATCCATCTGCGATAAGTGCCCTTCGGGCTAGCGCTTGGTTCTAGCACTGGGTCACATGGGGAAAAAGGTTTGCGAGCTAGGGCCAAAAGGTGTTGGACCCGCATATATGGAGAAAATGGTTTTTTGGACCATTTTCAATGCAATTTAAGGACAAAGAGGGATAACAATGGAGGGAAAAGGGGATAAATAGCCAAACAAAGGGTGTTTGTGAGGGCTTGAACAGATTTTTGAGAAGTTTTAGAGGGTTAATAAGGGAAATTCAAAAGGTGAAAAAGAGGGTGGAAAGTGAGGCTTAGTGGGAATGAAATAGGAGGGAAAGGAAGCCTTTGGGAATTCTTCACAAATAGAGAGGCTTTATAATGGGAATCAGTGGAGGGGACTTTATCAAAGGACACAAGGAACAAGGAGGCTTCAAGGATGATGTGTTTTCAGGGGAAATGCATTCCTTGAAGGCTGAGAAACATTTGGCCCCCTGTTTGCTTGTCAGAATTTATAGGGGGCCAATAGTGGCTCCACATGGGGATGACTTCTTCCTGAAGGAGTCAAGAATTCAGAAAATAAATCTTCGGAGTAGGCCAGATGCCTGCTGCTTGAGCCATATTTCTTCTTTGATTTTCAGCTACCACAATTGTGAAGACGTCAAATTAGTAGAAAAACTCTCCCAAACAATCTACCTACTCATCCTACAATCCTACCATTTCCTCTTCCAGGGTGCATTTGAACTAGCGGACCCTTTACATCATTTTTATTTATTACAAACAAGAAAATAAACCAATTCTATTTCTACCCTTATTGCTCCATGAGACCAGATTAAACTGTTGGTCTCATATGTTTCTCTACATAATCTAATATCTGCTAGGATTAGACTGTCCAGCATATTTCTTCTCTACATTCTACAACAGAAATTTAAAAACAGTCAAACTAGGATTAGACAGTCTAGTTTGTTGTGGATCCAAGGCATAAAGACAGTTGCACATGGACAGAAACTTGTAGAAAACTGAAAACAAAATCTTGAAGGCTTGAAATCTGAAGCTTTGAAGTATCCTTCCTTTCTTTGTGACTCAAGTTTTGAGCTTGTTAGTGTCACTTTCTCTTCTTCATTTCAGCTCTGGTTTTGGGCATGTTAGAGCTGATTCTTTTCTTCTTTGCTTGTCGGTTCAGGTTTTAAGCAAGTTAGAATCAGTTGTCTTACTTATTTAGCTCAGGTTTTGATCATATAAGAGCCAATCCTTTGCACTTCATAGGTTCATGTTTTGAGCATGTTTGAACCTCTCCTTTCTCTCTATTTTTTGGAACATTTTCTCTTTTTCTTGAAAACAAACTCAACAATGGTGTTTACAATGGAAATGGAAACTGGAAATTGGAAATCAGCAGAAGTAGCGTTTGAGCATCCTGCCATTGACAGGACCCCCAAACAGCTCTGTACCATCTGGTTCTTGTAGAAAAAAGGCATTTGGACCCACAGTGGCCTGGATGATGTATGGACCCTGCCACAAACTGTCAAACTTGTCATGCTTTCCTTTGTCCTCTCTCCTCGAGTCCCACTTCAGAACTTTATCTCCAATTTTGAAATCTGAAGCTTTGGTTCTTTTGTCAAACAACTTCTTTATACTTTCCTGAACCTTCACAACTCTGTTATAGACCTCCTCCCTTGTTTTTTGGAGATGAATTGTTTGGTTTATCCTTCTCACCATGCTATCTTCTTTTGTCTGGATTTCTCGGACAAGTTTAATCAATGGCACTCCAAGGCTGGTAGGAAACACTGCCTTTGTTCCATATACAAGTTGGTATGGTGACATGCCAATGGATTTCTTTGTTGTAAGTTTGTCAGCCCACAGGGCATGTACTAGCTTATTATGCCATGACTTGTTATTCTCTTCCAGTAGTTTTTTGATGATAGTCACCAGGCTCTTGTTTGATGATTTAGCTAAGCCATTACCTTGGGGGTAATAGGCAGTTGAATGATTGAGTGCTATTCGATACCTATGACAAAAATCAATCATCTTCTTGGATCCAAAAGCAGCAGCATTATCAGTGATTATTTTTCTTGGGCAACCAAACCGAGAGAGGATATGACCTTCTAGGAACCTAATGATGACTGAATCTATGGCATTCCTAGTAGGTATGGCCTCTATCCACTTAGTGAAGTAGTCTGTGGCTGTTAAGATCCATTTTTGTTGTGCAGAAGAAGCCAGATGAATTTCTCCTATGAATTCTAGGCCCCATTGCAAAAAGGGACCTTCAATAGTGATGGGTTGTAAAGGGAGGAATAGGAGCTTTCTTTTGCCTTAAAAAATCTGGCATTTGTGACAGGAAATTACCATCTTATGTATGTCATTGAAGAGTGTAGGCCAATATTAGCCAGCTCTGAGTATTTTGTTAGCCATGGCCTTCCAGTTCAGGTGGCCTCCACAATCCCCTGCATGGAATTCCTATTTAATTCTCTCCGCTTCAGTTTCAGGCAAACATTTAAGCAATAGGCCATTTGTATTTTTCTAGTATAAGCTTTCATTCAGTATGCAATAGTTTCTGGCCTTTAGTTTTAGAAATCTGGCCTTGGTCTTTGACAGTTCAAGAGGGGCATTGAGGTGTGTAAGCACATACAAAATGTCAAAATACCATGGAGAGTTCTGAAACTTCTCTTCAACAGTGGGATCAGGCAATCCTTCCTGCTCATCCAAGGCATCTACCATGTTTATGTCAAAGGCTTGTAAATTTTATTCAACCATTAACTGAGCTAAGCCCTGACCTTTGAGCAGTTTTGTGGTTTTTATCTCAAGGTCATATTCTAAGATCACAACAATCCATTTGCCCCTCTTCCCATCTGGGTCTTGGGACAAGATGTCTTTAACCACTATATTTGGCACATAGGCTATGGTGTGGGAATGCAGTATGTACACCCTAAAGTCTTTCAAGGCCTTTACCAAGGCATAGACCTATTTTTCCATTATGTTGTATTTCAAGGGTGCATCTTTCAGGGATTTGCTAAAGAAATAAATGGGTTGTTCCATTCCCTCTGGGTTTTTCTGCAGTAGAACTGCAACCACTGTATGCTCGGAGGCAAATGAAAAAGTCAGAAATTATTTTGAGAAATCAGGGCTGATTAGGACAGGGGCCCGGGTAAGTGCAAGTTTAACTGATTCAAAATATTTCTTAGCTTCAACAGTCCATTTAACTCCTACAACTTTCCTTAACATGTTCATCATATTCCTAAGGTGTTCAGCTAAGTTGGGAATAAATCTCCTCAAGAAGTTAATTTTCCCAATGAAGGACTATAACTCTTTGATGTTTCTTGGATGTGTGATTTGTAGTATTCCCTCAACTCTTTGTGGGTCTATCCTAATCCCCTTCTTAGATATGATGTGGCCAAGAATCTTACCCTCTTGCAGCCCAAATATAGTCTTTTTAGGATTCAACGACATACCGAACCTTCTACATTTTTCAAACACTCTTCTCAGATGTTTTAGGTGTTATTATTCAGTCTTGGAATAGATTGTTAAGTCATTCAGATAGATGACAATGAAGTGTCCTATTTCATCTGAAAAGGCTATGTCCATTGCTCTTTGGAAGGTGGCACCAGCATTCATCAGTCCAAAGGGAATTTTTACGTACATAAAAGTGCCCCATGGAGTGGTAAAGGCTGTCTTGAGTTGGTCTTCTGGGAGTACTAAAACTTGGTTGTAACCTGAAAAACCATCTAACAAGGAGATCTGCTTTGAGCCTACTACTTTCTGAAGAATGTGTTCCATTTTTGGCAAAGGATAATTGTCTTTGAGTGAGGCTCTGCTAAGGTTCCTAAAATCTATGCACATTCTGATCTCTCTAGTTTTCTTTCTCATAGCCACTAGGTTTGAGACCCAATCAGAGAACCTCACAGAAACTATTATGCTTGCCTCATACATATTTCTAATATATTTTTCAACTGCAGGCAATTGTTTTGGGTTTATTCTGCAAAGTTTTTGTCTGAAGGGCTTATGATTTTCTTTCAAAGGTATTCTGTGCCGTATGATGTTTGTGTCATAGGCCTTTAAGTCCTCATAGCTCCAGGCAAACACATCAATGAATTCCTTAAATAGGTCAATGTATTTATTTTTCATGTTCGCAGGTAAGGACTTGGCCAGTTTAATCATCTTGGGTTTGTTGTCAGTGCCTATGTTGCATTCCTCGACATCAGAGTCTGCGTGTTCAATAGTGGGCTTCTTTGCTACATCATCAAAGTCAAAAAGGTCTTCTAAAGGTGCCAGACCTCAAGGTATGTTCTTGTCTTTGGCCTGCAACACCTCTACTTCTTCATTATCTGCGTTTCCACATTCTTCGTTTGGATTTCAAATTTGTTCACTTAAAGTGTTTATTTCTATGTTACATGGTGTTTCTTCCTCGTCTGAGGGTTCTTCACTTAGGTAGCTATCATCAAATTTCGAGTCCAAATCGGAAAACTCAAACTCGTTCCTGCCTACCAGGAAATCTTCAATATGCTTATCTCCTTCAAAAAACTACCAATATTTTTCATTATCCGGCACTGCAGGTCTAAATTTGGTCTGAATGATGATTTGTTGGTCGCTGGGAGACTTGCGATACGAACTAGCCATGCAGGCTAATCCATTTGCAACCACGTTCTGACTCCTAGGGACAAACACCATCTCGTATTCTACAAAGGTTTTCAATAGATCCATAGCATCATTCCTGTACGCTCTCAGCCTAGGATGTTTCATTGTGTATTCACCATTCACTTGTTTAATGATCAACTCAGAGTCTCCATGCACAGTTATCCTATGGGCTCCTAATTTTCTCAACAGATTCAAGCCTAGGATAGGAGCTTCATACTCTCTGATATTGTTTGTACATTTTAATTTCAGGTTACAGGCATGACTCTCTGCGTAGTCACTCTCGGTGTTATGTACCCACACTCCTGCTCCTACGGCTCTCTTGGTGCATGACCCGTCGAAATTCATTTCCCATAAAGGTTCGCTCTCGAGATTAACATCGTTTCGTTCTTGGTGTGGTGCATCGGCTTGCGGAGGGTGAATAATTAGTTGACTGCATTCTATTTCTTTCTCACTCTGAGTTTCTATTTCAGTGCACTGTCCAAAGTTTTCTACACCGTTCTCCTCTGAGTCTAGAGTAGCCATTATGTTAAAGTCCATGGGCTCTGTTTCCTTGTTTGTATCTCTATTTTTTAATTCTGACCCCTCTAAGGATTCCTCATTACAAAGGATGAAGGAGTCAAGGTCTATGTGTACAGAGTATACAGGTGAATTTTCAGGCATTTCGGGGCTGTTGATCGGGAATTTCATTTTTTCCTCTCTATATAGTCTTCTAAGTTGGCTAAAGACGGGGATTGTGGCATATGCCCCATCCATCTACATTGTACCTTGCAGCTTGGCTCCCCATGAGCCTGACAGCAACATGCCATACTTAGGTGGCACATCTTCCACTACAACATCCATGACCATGCATTTGGCTAGAATCCGGGTTAAGTTCACACATAAATCTTTGATCAGGCCAAGACACTTTACTCTGCTAGAGTCAAATGAATAGAGGTCTTTATAGGGGCGGGTTATCTCTAGGCCTAATATTTCCATAACTACTTTAGGCATCAAGTTGTGTGAGGCCCTAGAGTCATGCATTGCGTTGTGAAGGATCTTATCATGGATATTGAGACTGATATAAAAAGGGGGTACTACCCCTTCCTGAAATTTTCCTTCTATCTTTGGACCAAACAGAAGGGCTGGTTGATCATCACTTAGATTTACAGTGTCACTGTTTTCCCCTAGATTTATAGCTTTCAAAATTTTTCCCTTATATACATCTTGAGTGTCCAGCTCAGAGAGTGGGACAAGGATTTTAATTTTAGCAATCTCACTCTCCAAATTGAAAGTGGACTGACTCTTTGGAATGTTCAACTCTGTTTTACTAGCCACCACCTTAGTGGCTAAATCAGTGGGTTGATCCTCACTATGTACAGGATTAGGAACTGTTTTATCAGGAGCACTAACTGTAGTGCTAGTGCTACTAGTTGGTTGACCTTGTTTATCAGTGTTTTGGTTGTCTTTTTCTTTGTTCTCTCCAGAAATCTCAGCTGCTGATTTTTTTCTTTCAGCAACTTCTTTAGAAGTTTTCTCAGGCCTTTTCTTGATATAAATCTCAGGACCCTTTGGTTTGGGAGTATCTAGACTCTTTTTGCTTCTAAGTTCACACTGTTCTCTGACTTGCATGATGTAATTTTCAAATCCAAGTCTGTAATCCTCAGATTCCGATCTTTCCTCATTCCAATATGAGGGTGAGGGCTGATCTTCTTCTGTGGAATAGTTGTGGACTAAGTTCTCTACTTCAAACATGTTTATTGTGCTCCCCTCAGAATCTTCTATGATTCCCTCATCTTCATCGAGGAAGTTCTCTTGGAACAGGGGAATAAATTGCTGGTCTGATTCTCTTTGTCTATTGGGAGCAGTATTGTTTCTTCTAAAGTTCTGGTTCTAGTTATGATTTTGATTTCTGTTTTGGTTACTGACCGTGGCAACCATTTTTTCCATCATTTGCTGTATCTTTTCCATGTTTTTGGATAAACGGTCATAATTGGGATCAGATGTGGAAGCTACAGTGTCATCTCTATATGTTACCCTCTTCTCAGCCCTCAATCTTGTTTTTTTCTCAATCAGATTAGCCTCTACATTCACTGCTCCTTTTTGCATGTCTTCCAATGTGTTGTAATCTCTCTCCCTAAGTTGGTAGGCCATGTCAGCATCAAAGCCTTCAGGGTATTTCACTAGAGCCATACCTTGGGGAGGTTTCATGTGTGGAGGAAGAGCATTGTAAACACTATTAAACCTTGTAGAGTAGTCATGGACACTCTCCCCTACATTCCTCTTAATATTCTTGTATTCTGCTAGGATTTGGAGAGGGTTTGCCTTAACTTCCTTGTTTATGAAAGTCTGATATAAAGAAGGAAGGTCTTGGATACTATTAGGAGGTAGGCTTTTGAACCATTTATTCACATCACCTCCTAAGCTTTGGGAAAATATTATCATTTTGACTGTATCATCGTCTATCTCCATGTAGTCAAAAGAATCTTCCATCCTATCTACATGGTGTTGGGCTGTGGTAGACTCTTTTGCAGTGAAGTGTGGGATTTTTGATTGATAATCATTGGGTAAGGGTACTATAGGCTGAGGTAAAACCAGAGGTGCATACCAGGCTGCCATGATGGTATTCTGATGAGGTAAAGGGTTGGCTTGAGTAGCTGGTATTTGGATGACATGGATGCTAGGACCAACAGAAGTCTGTTGGGCCGATCTAGGGTGGTGGAGCCCCAAGTTTTGAATGAAGTGAATATCGGGAGGTGTAGATGGAAGGGTCTCTCTGTCCCTAATGTGTTGACCACTATGAGGTGGTGAACCAGAAAGCTCAAGGTCTGGTTGGTCTAGAACACTGAAGGACCTAGTTTTTGGTAATTTTTTTTGTAGATCTAGGTCGAAAGGTGGGACTAATAGAGCTACAAGGTCTTCCGGTGTAGAGTTACCTCTATGGATGTGGCTGGAAATAGTTGGTATTTTAGGTGTAGGAGATCTCTTGAGGATTATCTCAGGGTTATCAACTATTTCAAGTGGTTTCAGGTTAGGATAAGCTCTTGTGTGAATGGTTCTTGAAGCCAAAATGCTATTATGGAGGTTGGTCTCCCAATGGAGTCTTATGTGAACCAAGATAATCAATGGACCTACTGATCACCAGTGGATTCTTTGATCTTTAAGGAACTATGGAGTTTCCAGGTGGAAGGTTTAGGATGTTTTCTAGGAGGTACAATGTCCACCATAGTGCTTATGTAATGTCCCCTTTCAAGGATCTCCTTAAAACACAACAAACTCTAACCAGAGATGGATTGGGAGGGCTTTTACTAGGTATGTCACCTCTAACAGAGAGCGAGACCTGGAGGCTATCTGACCCTTTTGAGACTCTGTCTAAGAGTGTGGGAGAAACACAAAAAGTGGTGCAAAAGTGAATTGCAAGTGGAAGTGTTTCATTGCCAACCTAACTAGAGATTGTTCGCTTTCTAAGGTTCTTGTGATGTAGTAATATAGAAAATACTCAGAAATTTCCCCAGTGGAGTCGCCATTATATTGGGGTTCCCATGTTTTGGCCAGATTGGCAAGACCAAAAGATGAGACAACATTAAACCACTTTCAGACCTTAGGATCTAGCCCTCCTGGGTCCAGAGAGGGATCTCTCTATATAAGCAAAGGTTTTATGTCTTTGAAGCTCAAAGTTAAGATATTAGGCTAGTTATAGGCGCAGGATTTGTTTTTTTGATTTTTTTTTTGGTTGTTAGGATTCAGGAAAGAATGGTTCAATATAAGACAAGGATGAGAAAAGAGGATTTTAGGCAAAGGAGAGAAGGATTCAGAGAACATTCAAGACCATTGGGCAATGGAGTTAGGAAAGGGTTTACTTGCTATTCAATATGCAAGCTTTCAGTTGGGCTGGTCATCTAAAGCATTGGATCTTAAAGATGATAGTGTGGCATGGAATGGTAAGAAAGAAGGTAAAAACAAGGAAACCTCCAAGGTGACCTTCTAGTAATTAGATCCAGGGATAGGACATGCCATTAAAAAACGTGTGATCCAAAACCTAAAAGGTTAACTCTTCAGATAAGGAAACACTAAAGATTTAAACACAAAGGTGAAAACCTGAGATCAGAGAGAGACTTTGAAATCTCAATGCTTCGGCCTCCAGCTTAAGGGAACTTAGAGAGGTTTAATCAAGTGAAAAGGACTCTTGGTGAGATAGAGAAAAAGTTCTAAACTCCCAGTACCCCAATTCATTTAATCAAAGCCTAACAAGAACATCTGAAAACAGTTTCATTAATTCATACATCAGCTAGCAATATATAAGACCACTACACTGGTTAAATTAGTTGAAATCAATCCTCAGATAATACATATAGCAGAAAACATTGAAGGCAAGGAGAGAAAAAACATAGGGTACCTAACAAGGGTAAATCCTATGCCAAATTTCTAATGCGAGCCAGAAGAAATGAAATGAAATTAACAACGAGGTAAAACAAATACAGAGATAGAAAAACATCACCGCCGCTTTAAATCAGGATCCAAAGAAATGTGCTTGTCATATTAAAGAGCAACACCAGTCAAGTACAACATTTCCAACAGCTTGGTATTCAGTCTGAAAACATCTTCCTCAGATTATCTTACAACTTTACATAGAGAACATGTTTCAAGAGAAAAAACTTGCAATTACATATAGTCGATCAACAACAACCCTTACAATGAGTTTCTTCGTGAAATTTATAGCTGAATGAGACACAGAGGGGTAGATGAAAACGAAATGCAGCATTAAAGCTCCAGAAGGGTAAGAGGGCCGAGGCTCCATTTTGTCTTAAATTCTGGGCATTTATCTCTAGTACTCTTTGGATGGAAAAGTGGTCTTCGTTAGGATGCAATTTACTCCAGGTATGTCTTGGATGTACTTGCTACAACACTCTGTAGAACTCTGGTGATCTGAACAAAAGCAGATTACTGTGTAACTAATGTGCTGGAAACGTAGGACTGTTGTCAGGGGGAGAAACTTCATTTGGACACAATGTAGGTTGAATCAGTAATGAATACTGTGTCCTTTCTCAGGAGGAAACATTCTATTGATGTGAACACCTTGATGATATGATTTTTTGTGCATTGGATTTTCTGAGTGATCCACGGGGTCTTTGATTTCGTACCCTGCCTTTAAATACATGGATTAAGGCTCAAAATCTTTAATTACAGTCCTTAAATGCTCCATTTTCCCACTGATACTCTTTTCTGCTCCATGATTTCCTCTGTCTGTGAAAACTGCACTTTAATGGCTCTGAAAAGGTTTCACAGAGTTTAACCCTGTTCTTTTAATACAAGTCACATCATAACACTTTCCTAGGCCTTTCTTCATAATTTCAATCTCTGCACATGGTCTTCCCTGCGTTCTCGGCCACTGTAATAGTGACTGTGAACTATGGCAGTTTTCCGCTACCTGTAACCCTACAAAACAGGTAAACATATTAAGAAAATCATGCATGGGAATGGTGGAAGCATCGGGGACAATGAAATGGAAGTGCAGCCTAGTGAATTGGTGGAGCAATGCAGGGTGATGGCAAAAAAAAATAATGAAACAATGGAGGATGGTCTAGTGATAGTTGGCAGACTGCGGCAAAAATTTTAATGCAAACATTGGACCTTTGACCTTTGAATGAAATATATAGGGCAAAAACGAAAATGTGACGAAACATGTGGAATGGTGACATGGCGGGACCCGGTCAATGGCGAGGCATGCATTAAATCTGGACCATCCGATCCCAGGAGGAGATCGATGGTTGAGAACACGTCGGAGAGCGATAGATGGTGGTCCATGGGTCTATTTTCCTTGGGCTAACTCCCGCGCATCTTCGTGGCGTGATCACCATTGGATGGGTAGCTCTAGATCAGATGGCATACGTGCATATCGCGTTGAACCAAACGCAGAAATTTAACGCGTGATGGGGGGCGGTTTTAAAACAGTGCTTTGTGCCACGTGTCCTGCGGTGAGTGGAATCGCTCTGAAACGAAAAATATCGCCTGCCCTCCAATAGGCGGTGCGATGGAAACCAGCGGGTTTAAACAGTGCTTTGTCGTGGGGACCACCGGGGCGGGTGAACTTCTGACTGTTGATTTGCGGGTTGAACGGACGGTGGATATGCGATCGGAGTGGTGAATGGGTTGGGCCACGGGCGTGACGCTGATCTGCAAAGACCATCCAATCTGTACAGATCGACGGTTAATACTGCACCCGATATCCATCTGTGATAAGTGCCCTTCGGGCTAGCGCTGGGTCACGTGGGGAAAAAGGTTTGCGAGCTAGGGCTAAAAGGTGTTGGACCCGCATATATGGAGAAAATGGTTTTTCGAACCATTTTCAATGCAATTTAAGGACAAAGAGGGATAACGATGGAGGGAAAAGGGGCTAAATAGCCAAACAAAGGGTGTTTTTAAGGGCTTGAACAGGGTTTTGAGAAGGTTTAGAGGGTTAATAAGGGAAATTCAAAAGGGTAAAAAGAGGGTGGAAAGTGAGGCTTAGTGAGAATGAAATAGGAGGGAAAGGAAGACTTTCGGCATTCTTCACAAATAGAGAGGCTTTATAATGGGAATCAGCGAAGGGGAATTTATCAAAGGACACAAGGCACAAGGAGGCTTCAAGGATGATGTGTTTTCAGAGGAAATGCATTCCTTGAAGGCTGAGAAACATTTGGCCCCTATTTTCTTGTCAGAATTTATAGGGGACCAATAGGCACAATCTCTGGTGTAGCCACAAAACACTCTCGGGGGCAAACCTCCCAACCATCCTCGGCTTCCACCGCCCCTAACCAAATGACTACTCTTCCTACCACTGAGGTAAATTCTATACAAACTTCACAAAAACCTAGTGGAAAGAATAAGAAGAACAAGAAAAAGACATCTTCTTCAGAAGAGCAGTCGGACAATCAGAATAACCCTAATCAGAAAAACCCTACCAAAAATGACAAAGGGAAGGATAAAGCCATGAAATTTCCTTGCAAGATCTGTGCAGAGGACCACTTGACATAAAAATGTCCTCGGCTGCAGGAATGCACCGAATTTATCACGAACAAGGATTTTGGGTGAACACAAGCCGTTCTTCATAATCCTTTCCCTAATCAATAGCAGCAACACCAACACATGGTTGACAACCCGCCACAACCCCAGCAATGGGGAAATGGTGGTTCACATCCTTTCGGTGAAGGATCATCCAGCATTTATGGCATTGAGAGTGTTGAACTTCAAACACGATCCAAGCTTTACAGAAATCCTACCATAGATGCTCAAGAACCTAGTAATAGTTCAAATCCACCGCCGACCAATGATTTACATATCGAACGGCCTACTACTGACCCTGTAATTCGTCCCCCCAAAGGGACACTTCGATGCACGACTCATAACACCTCTGCACTTGCGGCCCAAAACTACAACATTGTAGAAGATTTGGCGCAGGCACCGTCAACGATGTCTTCTCTCAAGGTATTGAAAACTTGTCCAGCACAAAGGAAAGCCTTTCTTTCAGCCATTGGTGGCATAGACCCCTAGGATTCCATGCTAGCTATCTTTGATATGGAAAAATATCAGACTCGCCTCTCGCACCAACTCGCACTCCAAGTGCAGGTTGTGTCGAAAGGGAGACCAATCCATCGCACTATCATAGATGAAGGTGCTTCGACCTGCATTATGTCATAAGCTTGCTTGCTCGCTTTAGGTTATCCTGTCTTAACACCGCCATCAAATTCCCTCAAAGATTTTGATGGCCACACCCTCCCAAAAGGATACCTTGCTAGCATTCCCATCACTCTGAGTGGGAAAACGGTAACCGTAGACATTGAAATCGTAAATCACCATCTCGACTATAATCTATTGCTCGGTCGCAGTTGGTCTTATGCGATGACTGCCATTGTTTCTTTGGTCTTCCAACTCATATTATTTCCATTGGATGGGAAAATTGTCACAGTGGATCAGTTATCCTTCTACACCCCTTATTATTCCATGTTACCAAGTAGCACTGTATCCCTAATAGGAAGTTTTTCTGACTCTTACGTCAGTATTGGTATCGGTCTTCTGAAGGCATCTTGCCTACTGGGTTGTTTTCCTCTCCCGCCGCCAGAGATCCCAAATACGGTTGCAATGATATCCACCACTTTCGATGGCTCTATCGACCCATGGATCATCCCGGCACCTTCAGACATTGATTCCTACAGAGATCATATGCGTCTCTCACCAGCCGAGTTGGCCTACCAAGCCATCCAAATTACATCTGAACCCTCCACTGCTATGGTTTTGACCAAAGGTACAAACCTCCCACCCATCATAGTTCTCTCTAAGGTTCTTCTCAATGAAGTCTTGTCTACAAACGAAGCTATTCAAGAGATCATGTCTCTAGAAGAACGACCTTGGGGAGAGTTTCACCATCGCGCTTCGACAATCGACTCGGACGTGATAAAACTGAAATCCCATCCTTTGACCCACCTGAGATGGTTCCCTCCACTTACACCACTGTTAAAACTATAGATTCAGAAGGGAACATGGGTAATCTTTCTAAGAAAATGCTCATTGATATCTCGGGAAAAACGGGTATCGTGGAAAATATTCATATTGGAGCAGATTGCAATCCTGAGGAAATTGCATGCTTCACATCCCTTTTCGAGGAATTCCGTGATGTATTCACTTGGTCTTATGACAAAATTCCCATCATAGATCCATCTATAGTTGAGCATGAAATCAAGATTTATGACAATGCCAAACCAATTCGGAAGCAACTCAGACCCGTCCACCCACACAAAGCAGTCGCCATCAAAATTGAGGTAGAAAAACTTCTAAACGTTGGTTTCATCTATCCCGTTCCTTTGACGGAATGGGTTCCAATCCAGTTCCCGTCGATAAAAAACAAGGCATCATTCAAGTTTTTGTTGACTATCGTGATATGAACACCACTTGTCGCAATGACAATTATCCTACGCCGTTCATAGATAAGATTCTCAACGATTGTGCCAGATGCAAATCTTTTTCCTTTATGGATGGATTCTCGGGCTATAACCAAATTGCGATTAAAAAAGAATACCAACATAAAACTACCTTCATCTGTCCTTGGGGCACATTTGCGTATCCTAAACTCCCATTCGGTCTGAAGAATGCTGGAACAAATTTTCAGCGGGATATGGACTACGCTTTTCATGACATTCGACATATTGTACAGGCTTACTTGGATGACCTTCCGGCCCATTCCAAGAAACGACCTAACCACCTTGCTCATTTGAAAGAAATTTTTGCTAGGTGTAGATTCTACAATATACGTCTGAATTCTCATAAGTGCGTATTTATGGTCGAGTCTGAGCATCTGTTAGGCTTAATTTTCTCCAAGCATAGGATTAGTTTTGATCCTGATATGGTTAAGGCAATTTTTGAATTGTCGAAACCACAATCCATTCTTCAATTTCAGCGTTTGCAAGGGAAGGCAAAAATTTTGTGTCGATTCGTCGTTAACTATGCCGAGATGACGAAAGGATTTATGCAATTATTGAAGAAAGGAACACTATACTTGTGGGATGACCAAGCTCAATGGTCATTTCATGCTTTAAAACATGCACTTGTTTCAGCCCCACTCCTTAGTGCCCCCGACTACTCACGCGACTTTCTCCTCTACACGCAGCCTCACCATCCTCACTTGGAGTGGTTCTGGTTCAAGTTCACAGTGATGACAGTGAACATGTGATATACTATTTGTCCAAAGGTATAATCAGACCTGAAATACGTTATTCACATGTGGAGAAACTTTCTCTGGTGGTAGTTTTTTCCGTCAGTCGACTCTGACACTATATATTGCTGCGACGGACTATGGTTATTGCTTTGGAGAACCCCATGCGACACATCCTGTCTTGAAAAATTATTGGAGGAAAATATTCCAAATGGATCATAATCCTCCAAGAATTTGATTTGGTCTTCACAACTACCAAAGCAAAGAAATCCCTCGTCTTCGCTGAATTATTATCAGACCTTCCCAGAATCGACCCTGGAGAAGTAGCTCACGATCCATTTCCTGATGAATCTGTATACTTGGTTGATTCTTCGGACCCATGGTATGGAGAGATTTTGGTCTACCTACAAACCTAACACTTCCGACCAACTCTCACGTCTAACGATCGTCGTCGTATCCGCCACCAGGCAAAGAACTACCTCGTGCTAAATGATACATTATATCACTATGGTATTGATACTATTCTTCAGTGTTGTCTCACTTTCAATGAAGCAGAATGTGTTTTGAATGACTACCACGCAGGGGCATGCGATGGTCATCTTTTGGGCATAGGTACTACCCAAAAAATCCTGCGCGCAGGTTACTATTGGCCTACTTTGTTTAAAGACTGCATTGCAGCAGTCCAGAAGTGCCATCTATGTCAAATTTTCACAAAGAAAATGCATGCTCACCCTGCCCCCCTTCATTTGGTTATCTCCATTGGTCCTTTTTCTAAATCGGGAATCGACTTCGTCACCTGCAATCCCACTTCGAAAAATGGACACAACTACATCGTGGTTGCGGTCGACTATTTTACGAAATTGGCAGAAGCCATTCCCACTTTTAAGGCCAATGGTGAAACCGCCGCTCTCTTCCTGTTCAATCAGGTAATCTGTCGGTTCAGCGTACCCCTATCTATTGTCACATATCATGGATCCCACTTTCAGAATCATATGATGACTGAATTAACATCCATGCTAGGTTTTTTTCAAGATCAATCTTCGTCGTATTATCCTCAAGCTAATGGTCAAGTCAAAACCGTAAATGTCGTCCTCAAAACCATGATTCATCGATTGGTTGGAAACCATAAAACCACATGGCATCGGAAGTTGTATTCCACGTTATGGGAATACTAAACATTAGTCAAAACTGCCACAGGCTTCACGCCTTTTCAACTTGCATTCGGCCTGGAGGAAATACTTCCAATCGAGTGCGAAATTCCATCACTCAAACTCGCCGTTGAACTCCTGCCTGGCACCACGACCACAGAAGAGCGCTTGCTCTCACTCGATCATTTGGACGAAACTCATTGAGATGCTACACGAGCACTCGAAGCTCACCAACGCTGAGTCAAAGCTCAATATGACAAATCTGTCAAGCCTCCTTCTTTCCAAGAGGGTGATCTTGTTCTACTCTATGATCAGAAACATGACCTCTTGGGGGAAGGAACGCTCCAACCATTATGGCTTGGTCCTTACATCGTCACTAAAGTCCTCTCAAAAAGGGCTTACGAACTTCAGGGATATAATGGAATTCCACTCGCGGAGCCCCACAACAAGCTCTATCTGAAGAAGTATTTTTCCTAGTTTCGCACTAGGCGTATGCTTTGTAATTTTATGTATATAAGTTTTGTCTATTGTTTTGATGTCTCTGGATATTTTTTTGGTTTTCAAGGTGTTTTTCTCATGTATAATATTTTTTTCACACAGATGCCATCACCCTCCTTATCATACGTCGGATATGCGGACGGTGCTAGTCGTCACACTAGACACATTGCTTCAGCTTCTTGGGTTCTTTACACTCCTGAGTCGGACCTTCTTGGTTCTGGGGGAATCTTCCTAGGTAGTGCCACCAATAACGTTGCCAAGTACATTTCAGTGATCCAACTCCTCATGGAGGCGACGTCTCGTGATATCTCTAATTTAATGGTCAGGTTAGATTCCCAGCTCATCATTATGTAGTTAAAAAATCAATACCATGTTCGTCATCTAGTCTTGTTACGTTGCGAATTTTAGAATGTCAATTTCAAATAATCACATTTGAGCACATTCCTAGAGAATTTAATGCATTAGCCGATTCTTTGGCAAACTATGTGTTAGATTGGCATTTTTCACATTTTCTATAAAATATTTACTCATGAGTATATATATTTTTATCCCATTGAAAATACATAAAAAATCAAAAAACACAAAATCACCAAAAAGTATGTATATATATATGTGTGTGTGTGTGTGTGTCTGTCCAGTACATTAGTTACATCAAAAAATCTTCCAAAACTTGGGTGTTTTACAAAAATTTGGCTACACTAAGCCACGCTCTGACACTTATACATCCATTCTACCAATAGGCCTAATGATCATGATAACATACAACTATTATGGCTATCCTCCTCAGAGGCACTAGGTATCTCTCTGGCACACCTACGGTATGCCGCTGCAAACGAACTGGAACCTCCCGCATAGGAAGGGGTGGTATAATCATACTCAAACCCTCCAAGTTTATGGATATTTCATGTAAAATCTAGGGATCATCATCCTTGGCGGCTTCCACATCCTCAACTGGTGCGCCAGCCCCGAGTAACTGTAGTCCTCGTCGTGCATAGTGAGGGGCCCCAACTGGGCAGACAGGTGCCACATATATGTCAAGCAAACAAAGCTTCATGTCAAAACATAATTTTCACCCTAATTCAACAAAAAAAAAAATTCATAAACATTCAAAAGACAAAACAAAGTACTTTCTAGAGTACACTGATCATTTCCTTCTTACCATCGAGTCCCCACTGGGTGCCAGGGGGTAGCGCTAACTTTGGATCGCCTGTGAAGTTCAACCCTGCATAGGGATAATCCTAGATCATAATAATCTGGGAGTTCAGCCAATCAAAAAATACATCATCAAAATAGTGGCGGACGGGACCCTCTCCAGTCCACAGAAGCAAAGCTGCCCATCGAGCCTGCCTCGGCTCGAGTGGGCCCAATGATTTGAATGGAAAATGGCATCAACCCATGGTATTCATCTACCCATGTTATCCATCCACCCATGGAATTTACCCATGGTATTGTAAATGGCATCGGCCCATGGTATTCATCCACCCATGATATTTATTCGCCCATGGTATTGTAAGTGACCCATGGTATGTATCCACCCATGGTATTCATCCACACATGGGGTTTACCCATGGTATTGTAAGTGGTATCTACTCATGGTATTGGCTTATGGTATCTACACATGGTATTGTAACTCAAAAAATGCTATAAATAACAAGCCTTAGTTTGTAAAAGGACAGATGGTCCACCACAATGTAGCTTCTACAACTATTCTCTGTTTTAATAAAATAAGTTTCTTTGTGGTTTTATTTTCTTTGTGTTCTCTCTTTTTTCTGGCATTCTAATTTTGCAGATCTTGTCAGATCCATTTCAACTTTTTAGATCTTGGGGGTTGGGGGGGGGGGATTTTTTTTTGAAATTGGGTGATTTTTCAATAGGAGCGTAGATCTATATCTATTCTTCTACAAAATTTCACTGAAAATTGCGAAAAATTACAGGAGAGCTATCATCCATGAATTGTCGTCAAAAAAATTGTTTCAATATTATTGATTTTGAATCAGCGATATCTCCCTCATCCGAACTCCAATTTGGCCGATTTTTTTTTTGAATTTGAGTATTTTTTCGCAAGGAATCCAAATCTTGTATTTTTTTTGTAAATTTGTTAACAAAAGTTTCAGATCTGAACTGAAAACTCGCCGCCCAAAAAAATTCATGGATTTTGCCGAAAATTGCTGCAAAACTTTGAAACTGAAATATGTTTCAAACCCTCATTCCCATGGAGGAATAACCTAAATCTGATACCACTGATCTAGATCTTGGGGGTAGGCCGCTAAGATCTAAAAAAAATTGAAATGGATCTGACAAGATCTACAAAATTAGAATGCCAGAAAAAAGAGAGAACACAAAGAAAATAAAACCACAAAGAAACTTGTTTTATTAAAACAGAGAATAACTGTAGAAGCTACATTGTGGTGGACCATCTGTCCTTTTACCAACTGAGGCTTGTTATTTATAGCCTATTTTGAGTTACAATACCATGTGTAGATACCATAGGCCAATACCATGATTAGATACCACTTACAATACCATGGGTAAACCCCATCTGTGGATGAATACCATGGGTGGATACATACCATGGGTCACTTACAATACCATGGGCGAATAAATATCATGGGTGGTTGAATACCATGGGTCGATTCCATTTACAATACCATGGGTGGATGGATAACATGGATAGATGAATACCATGGGTTGATGCCATTTTCCATTCGGATCAAGAAGTAAACTCAGTACTCTTTGTGAAATTTTAACGAGTCCAACAAATAAAAACTCGGTGCTCTCCGTAAAATTTTAACGAGTCATGTGGAGAAAACTCGGTTACTCTTTTGGTTTAAATAGCTTTGAAAAAGAGGAAAAGAATGGCTCCTTACTCTTTGTCATGGTAGTTTAGCGAGCCCGACAAAGTCAACTCGAGGTTTTTTCAGTTTTATGAGCTAGAAAAAGGACCCTAAAAATAAAGCTCAGTGCTTCTTCATATCAGTTTTAACGAGTCTGAAGAAGAGAACTTTAGGTTTTTCAGATTAACGAGCAAGAAAAATACCATAAAAAGAACGCTCGAAATCAACTTCGTATAAGTTTAACGAGTTCGAAGAAGCGAACTCGAGGTTTTTCGTATTAACGAGCAAGAAAAATACCGTAAAAATAATGCTCGAGAAAAAGGGTCAAAACATGTGTATGTCTGCATATGAATCTTGATCACTCATCAGAATAGCAGTAAAAAATCTCGATAGTTGTGAGACATATACAGCAAAAATTCACGACTTTTTGCCGACTAGCTAAGAGATTCATGCCCCAGAAGTGGCTATAAGAAGGTCAGAAGACTTTCATCTTCACTGTTTCGAGTGCTGTGAAGGAGCTCTAGGGTGAAAAAGGGTGAAAACTTCAGCTCACGATTGCGGTCGATCCGGGCAACAGTTTTCCTTCCCGCGAGATCTAGGTAAGAGCTAGAACCTCCTACTATCATTTAATTGTATTCTTATGAAGTTTTGCTGGTTCAAAATGGGAAATTTGGCAGGCCCTAAAAAATATTAGCGGCTAACGCGGGCTAGCAGTGCTGAGGCCGTGTTAAGTGCACTTCCCATGAGGGAAGAGCGCATTAGTGCACTTTGTTTTGCAATAGAGCTAGCATTAGGAGCAACACATTTTTTAGGAACTCATTTATAAGCATTTTGAAGTGGCCCAGACAATTTCTAATCGGTTGAAAATGTTGTATTTGCAGGTATTCAACTGTTAATCATGAGTATCTAGCGAGAGAGAGATCATGAACGAGAAGAAAGGGAAATGATTACTGATGCTGTAAGCTTGATGGCTCTCTGCAGATATGATTTGCTAAAATATGCATGTTTAGAACTGATGAGGGGTCAAGAGGACATCCTGAGATGGCTGATTCAGTAATGGGATGAACGGTAACATATCTTTCGGATTGGGGGCAATGAGCTATCAATTGAGAAAGATGATGTATACTTTTTAACCGACCTGTCATGTCGTGGATCGAGGCCCAATTTTAGGGGGTCCAGAACGGATCCGCGTTCCACTTCTTATCTCATTCTTTCTCATTGCATACGCAACATAGAGGTTGTGAGAAACCGGGTACCTATTGCACGAGTAGCTTTGAGACCACTGAGGTCTATATTATAGATGATTATTTGCTTGGTAGGTTCCAGGAGTCAGAATGTGGCCATGAAGGCCCAGATGCTACTAGCCTTGGATTGTATGTAGCCTCAGGTGTTTTATTGGTGTGATGGAGTTGTCCGTCGGGTCTAAGGAGAGCTCACAGCAAGCAAGACCCGTACCCAGAGGGAGTTTGGGTATCGTACATTGATAATTTATTTCCTACTGGAGTGGGTACCATTGATGAGGCCCAAGATCATTACAGCGCCATTGGGTGATCCGAATGGAAAATGGCATCAACCCATGGTATTCATCTACCCATGTTATCCATCCACCCATGGAATTTACCCACGGTATTGTAAATGGAATCGACCCATGGTATTCATCCACCCATGATATTTATTTGCCCATGGTATTGTAAGTGACCCATGGTATGTATCCACCCATGGTATTCATCCACACATGGGCCCCTAAACAATGGAGAACCCTAAACATCCAAAAACCTAACCCTAGGAGATGAAGTGCCAAAACTATGGGCCCCGTTTGGGTAAATTGGTGTTTCAACTTCCCAGGGACGTAACTTTGGCATACTATCTCCGTTTGATGCACATGATACATCATTAGAAAGCTCTATCCGAGGACTACAAATTTCACCATGAATATCATTTTGAAATGGAATGATATATGCTGAAGGTGTGATGCCCAAAAAACGTCGTTTAGGGCCTCAAAACGGCTCCGGAAGTTCAGGACCCGAAAAAATGCTAAAAATAGTAAGTTATGCCGAAACTGAAAAACTGAAAGAGATAATGGTGGGGGCCCAAGTGGAATAGGCGAGTGGCCACCAATATCCACCTGGATCATTCCTCCCCCCTTAGGAAGTAGTGGTCCCCATTGCGTTAAGTTCCTCCATGAGATGAGGAAATTTCTGCTGAACTTGGTCCCTGGTGAACCACTTTCCTTAGTGCAGGAGTTGGCCAGCTTTGACAACCCGATACAGTTGGATATTCTATTGGCGAGTGTTCTTGATTTGCATGTCCATGATACAATCTGTGGTGGCTTGTTCCATGCAGTCTGGGTTTAACTCTTTTGGTGTGAGTTTTTCTGCAATGTCCGAGGTGTCCAGTAGAGGTGGGAAGTAATGACGAAGGCGATGCACATTGAAGACTGGGTGCAGACCAAGGAATGGAGGAATATTAAGCTCAAAGGAATTGTTCCCTACAGCCTTGGTGATGGTGTATGACCCGTATCAGAGCAGGTGAAGCTTGCAGTGGGGTCCAGTGAGGCACTCCTTCTGCAAATGTATCCATACTTTGTCGCCCACCTGGAATTTGTGTGGCACCCAGTGTTGATCATGGCACTGCTTGTACTTCGCATTGGCTCTGTCCAATATATCATGAACCTGTTGACGGATGTGTTGAATGCACTCAATGAAGATACTTGCTTTGTCAACTTCAGACTCGACATGAGTTGAATTGGTCTGAGCAGCGGCAAATGGCATGGCTACGTTAATGGGACATAGTGGCTGGAATTCCAAGCCCACCTGAAAGGGGCTATGGCCAATTGAACTGTGGAGAGCCCTGTTATAACTATGTTGTACATAGGGGAGGCTCTCATCCCATGTGCATGGATGCTTTGAATTTTACATGCGCAGAATGTGTACAATCATTCTGTTGACGACCTCTGTCTGGCCATCTGTTTGGGGATGGAAAGCTGTGGACTTGGTGAGCTTTGTGTCCATCATTGACCAGAGGCTGGACCAAAATGTGCTAAGGAACCTACTATCTCGATCTGATATGATAGACTGTGGGATCCCAAAGTGCACCCATACTCGTTCAAAGAAGAGTTTAGCAGTAGCTTCTGCTGTGATATTCTTCTTACAGGCCGCCATAATGGCCATCTTCGAGAATCTGTCAACGACCACGAAAACACAGTCATTGCCATTCTTAGTAGAGGGCGGGCCCGACATGTAATCCATGGAGATGGATTCCCACGGTCGACTAGGGGTAGGTAGTGGAGTATATAGGCCTTGCTTCTTGATGGTCGGTTTGGCAATGGCACAAGCAGTGCAGGATCTGATGTGCTTCTCGACATCCTTTCGAAGGTTCGACCAATAGAAATACTTCTGCAGGATTGCTACTGTTTTCTCGACCCCAAAATGCCCAGCGACTCGACTGTAGTGTGCTTCCCATATCATCTTGGCACGCTCGCTTGAAGGAACACAAAGGTGTCCCAGGTGACATAAAAGTGCATCTTGGAGGTGAAAATTTGGAACTTGCGTGCCCCCCAAGAGTGCCTTGTAAGTGTGGCCGAATTCTGGGTCACTCTCATAGAGAAGCGGCCAATCAGAAGTCTCGTGCCCACAAGAGTTGAGCACAGTGGTGAGCGCCACGATCGGTGGTCGGTTGAGGCAGTCTGCAACATGATTGGTGCTACCCTTCTTGTACTTGATGTTCAAATGAAACTGTTGCAGATATGTGGACCACTTCTGATGGCGATCATTCTGCAACTTCCCTTGTGTCTGTATGAACTGCAGGGGCCGGTGGTCTGTGTGGATGATTGTTTCCTTCCCCAAAATGTAATGCTTCCATTATCGACAGGCTTGCACAATGGAATACATTTCTTTGTCATAGGTGGGATACTTGCAAACTGTCTCAGACAATGTCTCACTGTGATATGCCACTGGATGTCCCTGTTGAGTAAGAACTGCCCCAATAGCATAGTCGGAGGCATCTGTCTCGATCTCAAATGGCTGTTGCAAGTCGGGTAATGTGAGCACTGGGGTAGAACAGAGACAATTTTTCAATTCTGTGAATGCCTTCTATTGAGGTTCCGACCAAAATAATTTTTCTCTTGCTCCTCCCTTGGTGACTTGACTCAAGGGCCAAGTGATATGAGAGAATCCCAACACGAATCTACGGTAGAAATTAGCAAGACCCAGAAAGCTGCGAAGCTCTGGTATAGTGGTTGGGGCTGGCCAATCCCGAATGACTTGGATCTTGGCTGGATCCACATGCACCCCCCTTTCATCAATAATGTATCCCAGATATTGAACCTGGGTCATGCCAAAAGTGCACTTCTCCAAATTGGCACACAACTTGTATTGCCGCAGTGTTTGGAGGACTTGTCGGATGTGGTGAAGGTGCTCTTCCCAAGTCTGGCTGAAGATCAGAATGTCATCCAAGTACACCACTACAAATGAGTTGGTGAATAGCCGCAAGATGTCGTCCATCATCCTCATGAAGGTTGCAGGAGCATTCGTCAACCCGAAAGGCATGACCAGCCATTCGAAAAGGCCTTCCTTGGCTTTGAAGGCAGTCTTCCACACATCGGAGGGTTCAATTGGTACCTGGTGATACCCAGACTTCAGGTCGATCTTGCTGAAATATTTTGCACCTTTGAGTTGGTCGAGAAGGTCATCAATCCGTGGGATTGGGTACCTATTCCGGACAGTGATCTTGTTCAGCGCCCGATAGTCAATACAGAGTCTCCACGTCCCATCCTTCTTCTGTACCAACATGATCGAGCTCCCACAGGGCGATGAACTTGGTCTGATGTGACCTTTCTGCAACAGCTCCTGAATCTGCCTCTTGATTTCATCATTCTCCAGAACAGAGCGCCGATAGATCGGTCCATTAGGTAGCGGCGCACCGGGGGTCAGATCAATCGGGTGCTTGACCTAACAGTGCAGAGGAACCCCTGTGGGTGAGGTGAATATGTCCCCGTACTCCTCCACAACCTTATCCATTTGTTGTTGTTGTGCAGAGGAGCCCTGTCTGGAGGTCGTGGCCATAGTCTTCTTCTTGCCCTGGGGGCAGATCATCAGGAAAACAAATTTCTTGGTTTGGGAAATGAGCTTACTGCATTGTTTTGCAGTAACCAAAGAGATAGCGGCAGGAGGTGGTACCTCTGGTATCCTGTACAACTTATTTCCCAAAGTAACAATAACAGCACGAGGTCGAGACTCATACATAGCATGACGCTTCCACAAGTATGGTTGTCCTAATAATACATCAGAAACATCAATAGGAGCAACATCACATAATGCCTCATCCGTGAAGGGCTTGATGCTATAGGGAAGGCGGCACTGCTGGCTGACGCGGAGATCTCGTCCTTGGTGAAGCCACCCGATGGTGTATGGATGTGGGTGAGCTGTGGTCGGCAAGCCCAACCGCTTCACGTTGTCTGCTGAAATGAGGTTCTTTTGGCTCCCATTGTCGACAATGAACTATATAGGGGAGCCCTTTACCCACATCTGGGAGTGGAAGAGACGTTCCTCCTCCTCTGGATCTTCCGGTTCCTCCTTCTGGACCTTTGTAGTGGCAACAGTGGCGTTGGGCTCCGCATCAATAATCTGTTTCCATTTTTCATTCCCCTTTTCAGGTTCTGATTCGGAGTTGGAGCATGCATCTAACTCAGAAGCCCTCATCTCGGCCACTAGCGACTGCTTGGCCCGACACTCACTTGTGTTGTGAGTGGAGCTCTTATGGAACTCACACCACTTTCCCGTGTCCTTCTTTGGCTTTGCGGTGCTATTCTTTTCTTGTGGCTTTGATGGGTTGTCTTTAGCCACCATGCCTTGGCTCTGTCCTTTGTTCTGCGGTTTGGAAGCACCTTTCCCTTGCTTTTGATTCGCAGATCCAAAGTCTCGCTTCTTCTGTTTGAATTTCTACTCAATCTTGAAAGCATACCGATATTCCGTACCAAGCGAGGAGATGCCGAGGAACTCCATTTCCTCCTGAATGTATCTGTGTAGATAGATGTGATACTTTAGCACCAAATTTTTCTCTGAATCTTTGATACTCAACTTTGTGCGCAGGGTGTGGAACAGATTCGTCAGCTCATGCACATCTTGATCCCTTTGTTGTCGCAGCGTGGTCCATTGTATGTACTTGTCCTCATAGCTCCCCATGGGATAGTACTGTTCCTTGATGGCATCTAGGAAATAATTCCAAGTTGGTACGACCGAGAACAGAGAGGGTTATGTCTGGTCCTTGTTCTCATAGTAGGTTTCCCACCAGTCCTTAACATGGGGGGTAGCTTTGAGGAGTGCAAAAATAATCTTCTCCCGGTCTGAAAAGTCATGAACAAAGAAATATCCTTCTAATAGATTCAACCATCTATCTACGGCATCTGTGTCTATTTGACCCTCAAATATGGGAATGTCAAAATTTACTTGTACCTTAAAAGGATTCGCACCTCCAGAGTGGCTGCTGGATACAGATGCGCCGCCGGTGGGCAACCGTTGAAGGATCTGAGCAAAGTTATCCATCATCGCATTCCTTTGTTTTTCGAGGGCCTCCTCGAGCAATATTTTGATAGGATCTCCTACTCCCTCATATTTCTTTTCATCCCCCATGGGCGTTCGTCGAGGTTTGCGAGGCTGATCTTGCAAAGGTTCCACCAGATCAAGCCCTAGCTCTTTATACCCTGACCTCATTTGGGACATGCAAAGAAGGATCGAGAAAAAGCAGACCACTTTGATACCACTGATCCAAATTTATGTAGGAATGCAATAGAATAAACATATAACCATAAATACAGAGATGCAGTGGAAATAACACTTCATTTCATTAATATCAAAGAATTGAAATTTGCTTACAGACCAAATGGAAATAAAACTAGCTAGGGTGCTGGTAGCTATCTCTGAGAAGAGATGTGGCGGCTATAGGCCTCTGAACTAAGTTACAATGAGGCTCGAGGGCCTATTTATTATTGAGAAACAATGGAGAACCCTAAACATTCAAAAACCTAACCCTAGGAGATGAAGCGCCAAAACTATGGGCCCCGTTTGGGTAAATTGGTGTTTCAACTTTCCAGGGACATAACTTTGGCATACTATCTCCGTTTGACGCACATGATACATCATTAGAAATATCTATCCGAGGACTACAAATTTCGCCACAAATATCATTCTAGAACAAAATGATATTCATTGAAGGCGCGATGCCCAAAAAACGTCGTTTAGGGCCTCAAAACGGCTCCGGAAGTTCAGGACCCGAAAAACTGCTAAAAATAATAAGTTATGCCAAAACTGAAAAAATGAAAGAGAAAATGGTGGGGGCCCAAGTGAAATAGGCGGGTGGCCACCAATATCTACCTAGATCACTTCGTCTCCTCGTACTCATAAAAAAATGAGGTATACATCTATCGAACATAGATTTCTCACTTTTCCGGCTTCGATGGACTAACTCACGGAAAAAGGACTGTGTTGGGCTTACTATTATCCCTTTTTCATGCCCGGTTATCAAAAACATGACAAAGGTACCCCAATGGAGTTGTCTTTTATGATATTTTCCAGACTCTCTAAACATGAAAAAATCGCCGAGTTTACTCGTCTGGACTCATTAAACCTAACTAGAAAGGGCACAAAGTTGTCTTTTACGATATTTTTCAGACTCTCTAAACATGAAAAATTCACCAAGTTTACTCATATGGACTCGTTAAACTTAATAAAACAGGGAAAAATTTGGACAAAATGGATACTACCTCTGTTACATTTCAGAAAGGTTGATTTGGTAGAAAAAATCTTGAACATGGCACTTCCCAGAAAAATCTTTCGCAGTTAGCCGAACCCTACCATCTATGAGTATTAGCCTTCATCTCTTAGTGTCCCTACACCGGTAAAATCCTAACACACTCTGTGGTGTTCATTAAGCCTCAGCTGCCTAGTACCCTGTTACAATACCTTCTATTGTTCAAGCAGATCTCGCTATCTACTACTCCTCTTATCAACCAACCCACTCATTATGCCAGAAATTATTTGTCATCACACATCCCCATTTACTCTTCATTATCTCCATCACAAAAAAAATCATTTGGTTTTCATTTCGTGTTGACTTATGTAGGACACCTCAGTGCCTACCTTTCAACGGATCTCTTCCTATCGACTTCAACATCTTATCTAGGAAGTTGATCCATAAACCCATCATTACCTAGATACTTGTAGACATCAATGGCAGGTAGTCTTGTGTTTGATTAGGAGTCTTCATCGTTGGCTCCTGATCGAATGATTCTACGAGTGTTTGAATTCAACTCCTTTTATTCACACTCACTAGATTGTACTGTGCATTTTAGGGACCATCATCATTATCGGTGGCCACCTTCATGTCTGTTAACAGTTTTCATTATCAACTGGTAATCAGACGATTTCTCACATGTTCAATGAAAACTCCTTCATTCACATGTTGAGAAATATGCAGTTTAAGTGAAGCGGAATTCAAGACCTTGGGGCAAAGGTTACATCATTAAAGCTATGTCCCCTTCCCCAAGTTGCGATATTGTTTATGGAGACAACCTCTTCAGCCTGATCCTGTTATGACAGACACTTCCACATTGTGCTCATCGGTGGACAGTTTCTTTATATCTCCATTCTAGATAAATCATGTTGTTTAAGCTTCTGAGCATGGGAATTCCAGACTCAAGGAAGATACAATATTTTCTGACATATGTTGTTGTTTCAGGTTTTCCTCAGTTTTTCAATCTCTTTATCTCTACTACACACATTATAAAGTATTTCGGCCATCGTCTTCGTCTCTGACCTCACACTTTAGGGAGCATATATTACAGCTCAAAATACCTCCTCATCAGCTCAGAGGAGAATATAAATATGGAAGGAATACAAAGACCTAAACTAAACCTACTTCTGCCAAGGTAACGCCCCACTATAACAGCACAAGAGCATTATAACGCACCTGATCAATGAATAGGCCGCATTAGTGGCTAGGGAAACACTCCTTTTACACTAGAGGGCAGTGTTACCCAAGTTTTGAGTTTGGAACGAGAAAAACCTGTGGAGAATGATTTGAATTTCCAGCTTTTTCTCGCAAGAGAGTCAGTACAAAAAGGAAACTGCAAAGCACTAGTCTCTTATTGGGCCTTTCCAAAAAAAACTAAACTCTCAAAGAAGGCAAAAGCATGGAAGTTGAGGAAAAATCTTGGTTTTTTATATTCAAAACTATTGGAAAGAGAAGGGCAATGATTGCTCTCTCCATCTACTATAAAATGGAGCTGAAGGCTCTTGGTTCAAGGTCGAAGGATTGTCAAAGTTTTGAATACTTCTGAAGTAGAGCATTATTGTTGTAGTGTGAAGGTAAAGTGTCAAAGAGGTTCATTGAGAACTTGTTGACCAAGACATCACCACATTGAGAGATAGAGAGATTGGAAGGCTGAGGAGGGCTTGGTACAACCGACGATTGTAATCCTCCTTTTTTACAAATCAATAGAACTTTATCTATTTTTTCCATTCTATGCGTTGATATTTTCATTGATATTCAATTACTTATATAGCATCAGATGAATGACTTAGATGTGCATAGTTTAAATTTTTATTATATATTGACTTAATTGATAGGAAATACATGTTATGGTAGAGATTACACAGGTGATTTGACTAATTGCAAGGTTGAGATTTGGAGCTGGTGAAGAAGGATCCCTGCTTCTCTATTCAACGCTCTCCAAACGACTTCAAGATCATTAAAGACGTAATCTTCCATCTTATTCCATCAAGTTGTTTTAAGTTAATATGAATGTGTACGTGCCATCTTTGTGAACTATACAGCTAATCTTACTGTCTGCCTCGGGCACCGGAAAGCCCTGAGATGGATATTCGATAACTAACAACCTAAGCATTTTACCCTATAACATAATTGGCGACTCCGCTGGGGACTTTCCACATAGTTTTCGGACTATCTCTTTCCCCTTTTCTTCTTTCCTCTGTTCACAGACCCTTCTGACCAGTATTTATGCCCAATAGACATTTCAAAAGCTCACAGAGTTCAATCCTATTTCTGTTTGACCATATGAAGAACTTTACCCTGGCTAACACTACCTCTATTGGTGTTCTAGTGTGTTATAACATGGGCTCTGCTTAAACACAGTGTGTTAGTCTCTAGATTAACGTTGTCTTTACTCAGAGACAGTGTGTTACTCAGCCAAAACTTGATGTTCACCCCCATGATTGTGTTTTGGTTGCAGAGTTTTTTTGCCATCAGTATCTCTCCTTGACTGAATCCCTGTGCTTATTTACAAATTTGGCATTTATGTTTGTTTGCTCTTGCTTGAAAAGTTAGTGTTAAAAGCATTTACTTGTTAGAGAATATTTTTATTTTTATTTTTTATTTTTATTTTTATTTTATTTTATTTTATTTTTTTATTTTTTTATTTATTTTTTTTTATTTTTTTTTATTTTTTTTTATTTTTTTTTTTTTTTTTTTTCTGCATCTAGCTGAATTAATTCTGAAAATTTCAGTTCAAAGACTGTTAAGATGAGGTATATATAAGTCTGAATCTTTAAATTTGAACTGTGTTATTTGAATGTTAGTGCATGGATGTTGAAAAGAAACCTCTCCTTGTAGAAATACTTTTCATCGAATTGAATATTTAGAGCATATTTTTTCATGGTTTCTTGAGTCAGAGTCTCATTACATTTCATACGTCCACTCCCCCTCCATAAGAATATTTTTGAGCTCACACCAATAGTATTTTAGGCTAGGATCTTGGGTTAGGAACCGTGAGAATATCACCCAGGATCTCAAAACTTGATATTAGAGTCATTAACGAGTGAAATCCTACTAAACTCATATTATCGGGACCATTCCTTTACCAGAGCTCAGCGCGAGACAACACTTGGGCACACAAGAAGGTAGCCTACCTTCAACTGCATCCAGTGGGTGTGCTATATATTGGGGTTCCCTTCGGGGATGTCGAAACTAGATCTGGGATCTAGGTATTCTGCCCATATAGCATGTTGTCCTTGACCATGGACCCCCCTGATGATGTCTGTGATTTGAGGTATCTTTAGTGGCCATAATTTTTAGGGACTTACACAAGGTGACTAGGACGAGCTATCCTGGTACCTGAAACAGACAGACCCTCTCTCTCTTTGGTCTTTAGGAGGGTACTCGTCTTCATGAGAGTGCTTACACCTATCGTCTGAGGTTCGGGCGAAGTTCTAGAGTGACCATAATTGTACTTTCGACCAACCCTCTTTGTATACTATTGTGATACTGGATTTCATCACCAGCAAACGGTAGTACTCAGATAGGGCACCCTATTCTGGCTGCTTACTGATTGATTTTAGAGATTCCTTTTTTCTTTTCTCTTTTTTAGGTATGTGGTTACTCTCATTGAGACTTTATAATACATCACAGTTTATTAAAATTTGTTAAAAGTAAAAAGGTCACTGTGGCATCATCCGACCCACACCGTCTGTCTCGAAGACAACAAGGTCTACCTCCTCTGAATCTTGAGGAAGAACTGAACCTTGGTGAACCCATGCCTTCTGTGGAAGAGTAGTATCCATTGACAAACCCTGATTTTCACATAGCCTCATATCATACGGAATTTCCGGAGGACCCTTTCATGGAAGGGGTCGTACCTCATTACAATCCTCCACTCACTGATCCGTTGGGGCCTATGATAGTTCAGATTCCACCACACACTGATATGTCTTCGATCGCCCAAACATCCATTTCTAAACAGACATCCACAGGGTCGATGCCAATGGCAACCATCCCAGGTTCGTTGCCATCCTCCCTGCCATTTTTCAGTTCTATGCCATTACCTGGTAACCCCAGTAGTCAATATATACCTAATCCCAACCCTACGGTCATCACAACTATAAGTAACTTTCCGAGTCCTTCGGGATCTACTCCTACCGTGACCACATTGGGACAAATGGTTGCTCCTCCCACGAGTGTGGCTACTTCGGTTCCTTTTAGAAACCCTTTCGATTGGAACCCTTTGCTGAGTTCAAACCCCTTGGCCACCATACCAAGGGGCAGTGTCACCAACACGTAGATAAAAGGGAACATTTCACTACCCCTGCAATCATTAGGACAAACCGGACAACCTATTGTTAACACTGTTCCCTTAAGTGGTTTAAATATCGGTGTAGGGTCTATGCCGTTGCCAAACTATGCAAGTAGCAGCATGCCTCTAGGAAGTTCTATTTCATCTATATGGACTAACCCACCCCAAACTCCATCTGGAATGGGAGGGCACTTTTACACTGGGGGAAACTAACCGTTTGCCCCACAATACAATATGCCCTATGGAAAGCAACCATATATCCCTACCCCTCCACCTATAGGAAATTTTTATCAAAGTCCTACTTATCCTACTGGTAACGCATTAATGGGTGGACCCTATGGTCCACATAGTCAACCAATACTTCCTTGATTAGATTCGGGGGTAAACTCGCAATTGCCATTTTTGGCAGCTCTAGACATTCCTGACATCTATAAACTGACTAATGACCCCATTAATCACAACCCACTCTGGCCTCCAGTACCGCACAATATTCCTTCTGACATCCCAAAGTTTGATGGGAAACAAGGGGAAGACCCAGCCGCACACATCACCACCTTTCATTTATGGTCTATATCTAATTCCATGGTGGATGATAGTGTCTAGCTTCAACTGTTTCCCCACACCCTTATAGGAAATGCTACCAAGTGGTATATTCAATTGCCACGCGCCGCCATAAACACTTTTGGCGCTTTAGCGACAGATTTTCTAAAGAATTTCCAATTACCAATCAAATTTGAAACCGAAATGGAACTGTTAACCTCGTCGCACCAAGACACCACCACCCACATCTCCGATCACATTCATGAATGGAGACGTAGGAGGAGGCTAGTCAAAGTGCCAATCCTGGATCATCTCTTAGCTAATTGGTTTTGTAAGTCTCTCTTACCCCACATGTCTAAAGACATTGACCTTTCTAGTGCGGTTATAGAAGATCAATGCATTCTTCGTGCCCAACATTTGGATTTAATCTATTCACAATCTGGCATGCTATATGATTTACTCCCCAATGCCCCTGGTAACCCAATCCCTCCAGCTACTCAGAAAACTAGAGCTCACACTGACAGTCTCGTTGGCACAATCTCTGGTGTAGCCACAAAACACTCTCGGGGGCAAACCTCCCAACCATCCTCGGCTGCCACCACCCCTAGCCAAATGACTACTCTTCCTACCGCTGAGGTAAATTCTGTGCAAAGTTCACAAAAATCTAGTGAAAGGAATAAGAAGAACAAGAAAAAGACATCTTCTTCGGTAGAGCAGTCGGACAACTAGAATAATCCTAACCACAAAAAAGCTACCAAAAATGATAAAGGGAAGGATAAACCCATGAAATTTCCTTACAAGATATTTGCGGAGGACCACTTGAAATACAAATGTCCTCGGCTGGAGGAATGCACCGATTTTATCATGAACAAGGATTCTGGGCGAACACCTGCCATTCTTCATAATCCTTTCCCTAATCAATAGCAGCAACACCAACACATGTTTGACAACCCACCACAACCCCAGCAATGGGGATATAGTGGTTCACATCCTTCCAGTGAAGGATCATCCGCCATTTATGGCATTGAGAGTGTTGAACTTCAAACACAAGCCAAGATTTATGGAAATCCTACCATAGACGCTTAAGAACCTTGTACTAGTTGAAATCCACTACCGACCAATGATTTAGATATCGAACAGCCTACTGCTGATCCCGTAATTCATCCCCCCAAAGGGACACTTCAATGCACGACTCATAACACCTCTGCACATGCAACCCAAAACTACAACATTGTAGAAGATTTGGCGCAGGCACCGTCAGCTATGTCTGCTCTTGAGTTATTGCAAAATTGTCCAACACAAAGGAAAGCCTTGCTTTCGGACATTGGTGGCATAGATCCCCAGGATTCCATGCTAGCTATCTTTGATATGGAAAAATCTTAGACTCGCCTCTCGCACCAACTCGCATTCCAAGTGAAGGTTGTGTTGAAATGGAGACCAATCCATCGCACTGTCATAGACGAAGGTGCTTCGACCTGCGTTATGTCACAAGATTGCTGGCTCAGTTTAGGTTCTCCTATCTTAACACTGCCGTCAAATTCCCTCAAAGCTTTTGATGGCCACACATTCCTCCCAAAAGGATACCTTGCTAGCTTTCCCATCACTCTGAGTGGGAAAACGATAACCGTAGACGTTGAAGTCGTAGATCGCCATCTCGACTATAATCTATTTCTCGGTCACAGTTGGTCTTATGAGATGACTGCCATTGTTTCTTTGGTATTTCGACTCATCCTATTTCCATTGGATGGGAAAATCGTCATAGTGGATCAATTATCCTTCTGCACCCCTGATTATTCCATGTTACCAAGTAGCACCATACCCCTAATAGGAGGCTTTTCTGACTCTTACGTCAGTATTGGTACCAGTCTTCTGAAGGCATCTTCCCTACTGGGTTGTTTTCCTCTCCTGTCGCCAGAGATCCAAATATGGTTGCAATGATATCCACCACTTTTGATGGCTCTATCGACCCATGGATCATCTCGGCACCTTCAAACATTGATTCCTATGGAGATCAGATGCCACTCTCACCAGCCGAGTTGGCCTACCAAGCCATCCAAATTACATCTGAACCCTCCACTGCTATGGTTTCAACCAAAGGTACAAACCTCCCACCCATCACAGTTCTCTCTAAGGATCTCCTTAATGAAGTCTTGCCTACAGACAAAGCTATTTGAGAGATCATGTCTCTAGAATAATGACCTTAGGGAGAGTTTCAACATCGCGCTTCGATGATCGACTCGGACGTGATAAAAAAAAAAATCCCATCCTTTGACCCACCGGAGATGGTTCCCTCCGCTTACACGATTGTTCAAACTATTGATTCAAAAGGGAACATGGGTAATGTTTCTAAGACAATTCTCATTTATATCTCAGTCAAAAAGGGTATCGTGGAAAATTTTCAGATTCGAGCAGATTGCAATCCTGAGGAAATTGCATGCTTCACATCCCTTTTCAAGGAATTCCGTGATGTGTTTGCTTGGTCTTATGATGAAATGCCCGGCATAGATCCATCTATAGTCAAGCATAAAATCAAGATTTATGACAATGCCAAACCAATTTGGCAGCGACTTAGACCCGTCTACCCACGCAAAGCAGTCGCCATCAAAATTGAGGTAGAAAAACTTTTAAACGCTGGTTTCATATATCCCGTTCCTTTGATGGAATGGGTTTCCAATCCGATTCCCGTTGATAAAAAACAAGGCACCATTCGAGTTTGTGTTGACTATCGTGATCTGAACACCACTTGTCCCAAAGAAAATTATCCTACGCCGTTCATAGATTAGATTCTCGACGATTGTGCCAGATGCGAATCTTTTTCCTTTATGGATGGATTCTCGGGCTATAACCAGATTGTGATTAAGAAAGAAGACCAGCATAAACTGTCTTCATCTGTTCTTGGGGCACATTTTCATATCGTAAACTCCCATTCGGTCTGAAGAATGCTGGAGAAACTTTTCAGCGGGCTATGGACTAGGTTTTTCACGACATTCGACATATTGTACAGGCTTACTTGGATGACCTTCCGACCCATTCCAAGAAATGACCTGACCACCTTGCTCATCTGAAAGAATTTTTTGCTAGGTGTAGATTCTACAATATACGTCTGAATCCTCATAAGTGTGTATTTATGGTCGAGTCCGGGCGTCTGTTAGGCTTCATTATCTCCAAGCACGGGATTAGGGTTGATCCCGATAAGGTTAAGGCAATTGTTGAATTTTCGGCACCAAAATCCATCCTCCAACTCCAATGTTTGCAAGGGAAGGCAAACTTTTTGCATCAATTCATCGTTAAATATGCTGAGATGAAGAAAGGATTTATGCGATTATTTAATAAAGGAACACTATACTTGTGGGATGACCAAGCTCAACCGTCATTTGATGCTTTAAAACATGCACTTGTTTCAGCCCCACTCCTTGGTGCCCCCGACTACTCACGTGACTTTCTCCGCTACCTGGCAGCCTCACCATCCTCACTTGGAATGGTTCTGGTTCAAGTTCACAATGACGACAGTGAACATGTGATATACTATTTGTACAAAGGTCTAATCGGACCTGAACTACGTTATTCACACGTGGGGAAACTTTCTCTAGCAGTAGTTTTTGCCGTCACCCGACTCTGACACTATATATGGTTGCGACAGACTATGGTTATTGCTTTGGAGAACCCCATGTGACACATCTTGTCTCGAAAAATTATTGGAGGAAAATATTCCAAATGGATCATAATCCTACAACAATTTGATTTGGTCTTCACAGTTGTCGAAGCAAAGAAATCCCTCATCTTCGCCGAATTATTATCGGATCTTCCCAGAATCGACCCTAGAGAAGTAGCTCATGATCCATTTCCTGATGAATCTATATACTTGGTTGATTCTTCGGACCCATGGTATGGAGACATTTTGGTCTACATACAAACCCAATGCTTCCGCCCAACTCTCATGTCCGACGATCTTCGCCATATCCGCCACCAGGGAAAGCACTACCTCTTGCTAAATGATACATTATATCGTCGTGGTATCGATACTATTCTTCGATGTTGTCTCACTTTCAATGAAGTGGAATGCATTTTTAATGACTGCCATGGAGGGGCATGAAGTGGTCATCTTACGGGCATAACTACTGCCCAAAAAATCCTGCGCGCAGGTTACTATTGGCCCACTTTGTTTAAATACTACATTGCAGTTGTCCAGAAGTGCCATCAATGTCAAATTTTCACAAATAAAATGCGTGCTCACCCTTCCCCCCTTCATCCAATTATCTCCATTGGTCCTTTCGCTAAATGGGGAATTGACTTCGTCGGAATGAGCAAAAGCCATTCCCACTTTTAAGGCCGATGGAGAAACCGCCGCTCTCTTCCTGTTCAATCAAGTAATCAATCGGTTTGGCTTACCCCTATATATTTTCACAAATCATGGATCCCACTTTCAGAATCATATGATGACAGAATTAACATCCATGCTAGGTTTTCGTCAAGATCAATCTTCCTCTTATTATCCTCAAGCTAATGGTCAAGTCAAAGTTGTAAATGGCATCCTAAAAACCCTGATTTGTCGACTGGTTGAAAACCATAAAATCACATGGCATCAGAAGTTGTATTCCGCATTATGGGCATACCGAATGTCAGTAAAAATTTCCACAGGCTTCACGCCTTTTCAATTTGCATTCGGCCTGGAGGCAGTACTTCCAATCAAGTGAGAAATTCCATCACTCAAACTCACCGTTGAACTCCTGCCTGGCAGCACCACCACATAAGAGCACTTGCTCTCGCTTGAAAATTTGGACGAAACTTGTCAAGATACTACACTAGCACTCAAAGCACACCAGTGCCGAGTCAAAGCTCAATAGGACAAATCTATCAAGCCTTGTTCTTTCCAAGAGGGTGATCTTGTTCTACTCTATGATAAAAAACATGACCTCTTGGGGGCAGGAACGCTCCAACCATTATGGCTTGGTCCTCACATTGTCACTAAAGTCCTCTCAAAAAGGGCTTACGAACTTCAGGACTGTAATGGAATTCCACTCGCGGAGCCCCACAACGGGCTCTATCTGAAAAAGTATTTTTCCTAGTTTCACACTAGGCGTATGCTTTGTAATTTTATGTATATAAGTTTTTCCTATTGTTTTGATGTTTCTAGATATTTTTTTGGTTTTATAGGTGTTTTTCTCATGTGTAATATTTTTTTTTCACACAGATGCTGTCACCCTCCTTATCATACGTCGAATATGCGGACGGTGCTAGTCGTCACACTAGACACATTGCTTCAACTGCTTGGGTTCTCTACACTCCTGAGTCAGACATTCTTGGTTCTGGGGGAATATTCCTAGGTAGTGCCACCAATAACGTTGCCGAGTGCATGTCAGTGATCCAACTCCTCACGGAGGCGGCGTCTCGTGACATCTCCAATTTAGTGATCAGGTTAGATTCCCAAATCATTATTATGCAATTAAACAATCAATACCGTGTCTGTCATCTAGTCTTGTTACGTTATTTTTTAAGGGTATGACTTTTAGAACATCAATGTCAAATAATCACATTTGAGCATGTTCCTAGAGAATTTAATGCATTAGCCGATTCTTTGGCAAACTATGTGTTAGATTGGCATTTGTCACATTTGCTATAAAAGATTCACTCATGAGTATATATATTTTTATCCCATTGAAAATACATAAAAAATAAAAAAAACACAAAATCACCAAAAATTATGTATATATATATATATATATATATATATTTCATTTCCAATACATTAGTTATATCAAAAAATCTTCCAAAACTTGATGTTTTACAAAAATTTGGCTATACTAAGCCACACTCTGACACTTATACATCTGTTCCGCCAACTAGGCCTGATGATCATGATAAGATACAACTACTCTGGCTATCCTCCTAAGAGGCACCAAGTATCTCTCTGGCACACCTACGGTATGCCGCTGCAAATGAACTGGAACCTCCCGCATAGGAAGGGGTGGTATACCCATACTCAAACCCTCCAAGTTTCTGGGGAGTTCATGTAAAATCTAGGCATCATCATCCTCGACAGCTTCCGCATCCTCAGCTGGTGCCCCAGCCGTGGGTAACTTCAGTCCTCGCCGTGCATAGCAAGGGGCCCCAACTGGGTAGACAGGTGCCACATCTGTGTCAAGAAAACAAAGCTTCATGTAAAAACATAATTTTCACCCTAATTCAACAAAAAAAAAAATTGCATAAACATTCAAAAGACAAAAACAAAGTACTACCTAGAGTACACTAATCATTTCCTTCTTACCATCGAGTCCCCACTGGGTGCCAGGGGGCAGCGCTAACTCTGGATCTCCTATGAAGTTCATCCCTACCTAGGGATAATCCTCGATCGTAATAATTTGGGAGTTTAGCTAATCAAAAATCCATCATCAAAATAGTGGCGGACGGGACCCTCTCCAGTCCGCGGAAGCAAAGCTGGCATCGAGCTTGCCTCGGCTCGTGTGGGCCCAATGGTGCTATAATGATCCTGGGCCTCATCAATGGTACCCACTCCAGTAGGAAAGAAACAATCAATGTACCATACCCAAACTCCCTCTGGGTATGGGTCTTGCATGCTATGAGCTCTGCTCAGACCCGACGGACAACTCCATCACACCAATCAAACACCTGAGGCTACATACAATCCAAGGCTAGTAGCATCTGGGCCTTGGTGGCCACATGCTGACTCTTGGCACCTTCCAAGCGAACAATCATCCATAATATAGACCTCAGTGGTCTCAAAGCTACCCGTGCAATAGGTACCCGGTTTCTCACAACCTCTATCTTGCATATGCAATGAGCAAGAATGAGATCAACAGTGGAATGCGGATCTGCTCTGGACCCCGTCAAATTGGGCCTCTGTCCACGACATGATAGGCCAGTCAAAAAGTATACATCATATTTCTCAATTGAGAGCTCATTGCCCCCAATCCGAAAGACATGTTGTCATTCGTCCCATTGCTGAATCAGTCACCTCCGGAGGTCCTCTTGACCCCTCATCAGTTCTAAACGTGCATATTTTAGCAAACCACATCTGCGGAGAGCCATCAATATTACAGCGTCAGTAATCATTTCCCTTTCTTCCCGTTCATGTTCTCTATCTCGCTAGATACTCATGATTAACAGCTGAATACCTGCAAATACAACATTTTCAACCAATTAGAAATTGTCTGGGCCACTTCAAAACGCTTATAAATAAGTTCCTAAAAAATGTGTTGCACCTAACACTGGCTCTAGTGCAAAACAGAGCATGCTAATGCACTCTTCCCTCATAGGAAGTGCACTTAACGCAGCCCCAGCACTGCTGGCCCGTGTTAGCCGCTAATATTTTTTAGGGCCTGCCAAATTTCCCATTTTGAACCAGCAAAACTTCATAAGAATACAATTAAATGATAGCAGGAGGTTCTAGCTCCTACCTGGATCTCGCGGGAAGGAAAACCATTTCCCAGATCGACCACAATCATTAGCTGAAGTTTTCACCCTTTTTCACCCAAAAGCTCCTTCACAGCACACAAAACAGTGAAAATGAAAGTCTTCTGACCTTCTTATAGCCACTTCTAGGGCATGACTCTCTTATCTAGTACACAAAAAGTTGTGAATTCTTGTTGCATATGTGTCGCAACTATTGAGATTTGTTACTGATGTTCTAATGAGTGATCAAGATACATATGCAGACATACACATGTTTTGACCCTTTTTCTCAAGCATTATTTTTACGGTATTTTTCTTGCTCGGTAATCCGAAAAACCTTGAGTTCCCTTCTTCAGACTCATTAAACTTATACGAAGACGATTTTGAGCATTCTTTTTATGGTATTTTTCTTGCTCATTAATCCGAAAAACCTATAGTTCTCTTCTTCAGACTCGTTAAAACTAATATGAAGAAGCACTGAGCTTTCCTTTTAGGGACCTTTTTCTAGCTCATAAAACTGAAAAAAAATCCCGAGTTGACTTTGTCGGGCTCACTAAACTACCACGACAGAGAGTAAGGAGCCATTATTTTCCTCTTTTTCAAAGCTCTTTAAACCGAAAAAGTAACTGAGTTTTCTCCGCGTGACTCGTTAAAATTTCACAAAGAGTACTGAGTTTACTCCTCCTTCTTATACTCATAACAAAATGAGGCAGACGTCTATCAAACATAGATTTCTTACTTTTCCGGCTTCGATGGACTAACTCATGGAAAATGAACTGTGTCGGGCTTACTATTCTCCCTTTGTCGTGCCTGGTTATCAAAAACATGACAAAGGTACCCCAATGGAGTTGTCTTTTAAAATATTTTTCAAACTCTCTAAACATGAAAAATTCACCGATTTTACTCATCCAGACTCGTTAAACCTAATCAGGCGGGGCACGGAGTTGTCTTTTACAATATTTTTTAGACTCTCTAAACATGAAAAATTCACCGAGTTTACTCGTCTATACTCGTTAAACTTAATCAGACGGGGAAAAAATTGGACAAAATGGATACTACCTCTGTTACATTTCAGAATGGTGGATTTGGCAGCAAAAATATTGAACATGGCACTTCCCAGAAAAATATTTCACAGTTAGTTGAACCCTACCATCTATGAGTATTAGCCTTCATCTCCCAGTATCCCTACACCAGTAAAATCCTAACACACCCTTTGGTGTTCATTAAGCCTTAGTTGCCTAGTACCCTATTACAATGCCTTCTATTGTTCAAGCAGATCTCACTATCTACTGCTCCTCTTATCAACCAAACTGCTCATTATGCCAGAAATTATTTGTCGCCAGACATCCCCATTTACTCTTTATTATCTCCATCACAAAAAAAATCATTTGGTTTCCGTTTCATGTTGACTGATGTAGGACGCCTTAGTGCCTACCTTTCAACAGATCTCTTCCTATCGACTTCAACATCTTATATAGGAAGTTGATCCAGAAACCCATCAGTACCCAGATACTTGCAGACATCAGTGGCAGGTAGTATTGTGTTTGATTAGGAGTCTTCATCATTGGCTCCTGATCAAATGATTCTATGAGTGTTTAACTTCAACTCCTTTTATTCACACTCGCTAGATTGTACTGTGCATCTTAGGGACCATCATCATTATTGGTGACCACCTTCGCGTCTGTTCACAGTTTTCATTATCAACTGGTAATCAGATGATTTCTCACATGTTCAATGACAGCTCTTTCATTCCCATGTTGAGAAATATGTAGTTTAAGTGAAGCGGCAATCAAGACCTTGGGTCAAAGGTTACATCATTAAAGCTATGTCCCCTTCCCCAAGTTGCGATATTGTTTATGAAGCCATCTTCTTCAGCCTGATCCTGTTATGACAGACACTTCCACATTGTGCTCATCGATGGAAAAATTCTTCATATCTTGATTCTAGAGAAATCATGTTGTTTAAGCTACTGAGCATGGGAATGCCTGACTCAAGGCAGATACTATATTTTCTGACATATGTTGTTGTTTCATGTTTTCCTCAGTTTTTCAATCTCTTTATCTCTACTACACACATTATAAAGTATTTCGGACATCGTTCTCATCTTTGACCTTAAAATTTAGGGGGCATCTATTACAGGTCAAAATACCTCCTTATCAGCTCAGAGGAGAAGATAAATATGGAAGGAATACAAAGACCTAAACTAAACCTACTTCTTCCAAGGTAACACCCCACTATAATATCACAAGAGCGTTACAACACACTTGATCAGTGAATAGGCCATGTTAGTGGCTAGGGAAATGCTCTGTTTACACTAGAGGGCAGTGTTACCCGTGTTTTGAGTTTGGAAAGGGAAAAACCCGAGGAGAATGATTTGAATTTTCAGCTTTTTCTCACAAGAGAGTCAGCACAAAAAGGAAAATACAAAGCACTAGTCTCTTATTGGGCCTTGCCAAAAAAAAATGAGCTTTCAAAGAAGGAAAAGGCATGGAATTTGAGGAAACATCTTGATTTTTTCTATTCAGAACTGGTGGAAAGAGAAGGGCAATGATTTCTCTCTCCATCTCCTATAAAATGGAGCTGAAGGATCTTGGTTCAAGGTCGAAGGGTTGTCAAAGTTTTGAATACTTGTGAAGTAGAGCATAATTGTTGTAGTATGAAGGTCAAGATTCAAAGAGGTTCTTTGAGAACTTGTTGACCAAGACATCACCACATTGAGAGATAGAGAGATTGGAAGGTTGAGGAGGGCTTGGTACAACCGAAGGTTGTAATCCTCCTTTTTTACAAATCAATAGAACTATATCTATTTTGTCCATTCTATGCATTGATATTGTCATTGTTATTTAATTACTTATATAGCATGAGATGAATGGCTTAGATGTGCATAGTTTAAATGTTTATATATATTGACTTAATTGATAGGAAATACATGTTATGGTAGAGATTACATGGGTGCTTTGACTGATTGCAAGGTTGATATTTGGAGCTGGTGAAGAAGGATCCCTGCTTCGCTGTTCAACGCTCTCCAAACGACTTCAATATCATTAAAGAGGTAATATTCCATCTTATTCCATCAAGTTGTTTTAAGTTAATATGAATGTGTATGTGCCATCTTTGTGAACTATACAGCTAATCTTACTGTCTGCCTCGAGCACCGGAAAGCCCTGAGAGGGATATTCAATAACCAACAACCCAAGCATTTTACCCTATAGCAACCCATAAACAAGAAGGTCTCAAATAATAATAATAAAAATATAATAATCATGAGATAGGGAAAACCATTAACTCAATGACAATATTTAAACAAATAGATATCCAAGATGAACAATTTAGGGAAACGAAGAAAGCAAGAAGACTTATCTAACTTTAGTGATTTCACCTTCAAGATTTGAAAACATATAATATAACAAATAACATTAATCAAATAAGAGGGAAATCCTAAGCATCATTTGATCAAGCTACAAATAAATTTGAGGCAAAATTCTCAGGTATGGACAAAGGGCATGATCAAAACATGAAATCTTTGGCTAAACCTAGCAAGTAACACATCAAAGAGAGGTTCCACAAATAGAGTTTAGATAGCATCAAGTAATCATGGCTAACCATAAAACATATTTGAAAACTACCTTCTCAAACTATTAGTGAAACAAACAAGCTTAGGTGGTTCTAAGGAGCAGCTAATAATTCCTTAAACTAACCCATCAGAGGAAAACATAAAGACAATAGTAAACAAGAAGGACTAAGGTGCCTCAAACAACATTTTTTAGCCTATACTTTTCTGATCTACTATAGCATAGAAGGATGGACACAATGATAAAAAAGAAAACATGAACAAATTAGAGACACATCACCATTAACCAAGCTTAGGGATCTTGCAAGCAAGCCTTCATCAACATCAATCAAAGTAAACCATTCACAAGCTCCACAACACCAAATTGCTCTTCAACCTCAAAAAGCCATGCATTGCTCTTAAAACTCATCAAATGAAAACATTTAAAATGAGAGCCCTAATGCTCTATTTAACTCAGCAAAGGAGGGAAAAAACCCTAGATATGTTTGGAAAATGTCAAAATCACTCATAAATCTCATAAATGCCCAAGATACCTTGCAAGGCCCAAGGAAAAAAATATCCCATGAAATAAATGCCAAAATAAATTCTAGCACCTAATTCCAGAGTGATTTGCCTAAAAAAAAACAAAAATATGGTTTTGCAATAAATGAGTGTGTTTTGTTGACTTTTGGTCCAAAACACACAGTGTTGTCTATTTTCACAATGCCACCTCAGGCAGAAATAGGTCCTATTGCAACCAAGTTTTGGACCCCTTCTCGATGTCGGAGTTTACTCCGTGATGGCCCGTTGGAAATATTGATGAGTCTAATTTCCAAAAATAATATTTATTTTCTGATCTAGCCCCTGTAACTAATCCAAAATGTTAAAATCCCAACACTTCTCTGTGCATAGCGCCAGGCCTGAAAAGGAGGCAGAATGGTGAAATTTTAGGTGTTTTTTGACCTTTTGAGGGGTCAAAACTGCTCCAATTTCTCTCACATTTTGTGAGAAAAGTGTAATAGTGACAAGAAATCCAAAAATTCTGATTTTTTCCTCTAAGGATGCTCTATGGATTAATGTAGCGCCAGTGGTGCTGTGCTAATAGGCCTTCAAAATAATAAAAAATAAAAAATTATCCAAATCCCCTCAAAATTTGTGGAAGTATCCTTCAAGGGGTTCAGGAGACTTGTTGAGAAGATTATGCCAAAATTCTAAGTTTTTCATGACCTTTTTCTCCTTTTACAGTTTGGATTTCAATGAGGGATTTCTTTAGTTTGGCACAAGCAAGTTTGTTTTTCATTGCATAATGTTTGGTCATATTTTTCTGGAGAGCAAGGCCCCATTTTATCTTCTTAAAGTACTTGTGTTCATTATTTTAATACTTAACGATGATTTGTGCCATTTGAAAATCTCTCTCCCACTCCCTAATTTGTGCATATTTGGTTTGGAGCAGTAGTCTAGTGGCCATCTCTTTATCTTCATTATCACTGTCAAGGTCAATGAATTGGGGTTCTTGTTTAGTTTGGATACCTCCCTTACCTTTCTTATCCTTTTTCATATTTTCTTTGATCTTGTCAAGCCTTTGCGCTAATATCGATGGGAATGTCCCTTGCCTTTTGGAGGCAACAAAAACTTACCTTGATCCTCTCTGGTAAGTGAATGAAAAAGGTGTGATGATGATCCTTTTGGTGTCCTTACCATGGTTTTGATCTTCAATTTGACTATCAGCCTCTTCCCCTTTTTCACTATCACCATGTCTAGGACTGCTTTCATATTTATCTTCTGCCATGTCATCATTTTCTTTGTCATTGAAGGGCTGATTGTTGTCATGACTATCATGACAGCTGCCATGACTTTCATGAGAGTTTTCATCACTATCATGACTATTTTCCTCTTTGTTGTCTTTTCCCTTAATGATGCCTTCAATTTCTATGTTGTCCAGCTCTTCATCTTCCTCATTTTCCTCTTCTTTATTCTCTGTTTCTGCCTCATTATTTTCCTCTTTATTCTTTGCCTCTGTATCCTCTGTTTCATTGCTAATATCCCCTCCATCAATGCTCATTTCATTTTGATTGTCCAACTCTTCATCTTCCTCACCATCCTCTTGCATATTGTCACTGTTTTTCTCACTTTCATGCTCACTTTCTTTCTCTTCATTCTCTTTTTCTACCCCTTCTTCACTTTCATCATTCCCTTCTCCCTCTTCCTCATCAATTTCTGTCTCTGCCTCATTGTCACATTCTATTCATCTTCTTGATTTAGACCATCATCATCATCCTCCTCATTGTGTTCATCATCATTACCCTCACTTTCATTACTTTCTCATCATTTCCACTGTCATCCTCTTCATTTGATGCATCAATATAAGGGGAATAAGGGAGGTTTCCTTGAGGTGAGGGCACTTTTGCAAATGAGGAGGGAAAATTTGGTTGATGAGGAGGCTGTGGGCTTGTGAAGACTTCATGGGCTATGAACACATCCCAAGGTATACCCTTTTGTTCCAACTGATGTAATACCACCATCTTGATCAAGGAATGGTGAAATACACTTTTCATTTGTTGGGAAGGACTCCTTCTCCAGACAATAGAAGAAATTGTGTCCATACTTCTATAGAGGTAGTAGGGCAAGTTGAGCATCTTAACCCTTGTGAATTTCATGAGGAGTATAAGATGATAGGAATAAAGCCTGGAGTATCTCCCCTCACAGGTGAATTACTTCATAATAACTTTCATTAAGGGTGCAAATCTCTGTTTGAGGTGCGAGAAGGGAAAAACAAACTTGTTGCCTTATTCGTACCTAGTCTTGATGAATGGCTCATAATAATCCTTGTCCAATTTGGCCTTCTTAAACCATTTTTTACCAACATTAGGGATACCAGTAGCATTTGAGATGGCATCTACTGATAGTTCAAAATCCACCCCTACAAGATTCACTTGTTTTTTGTGGAGGTTGAGGATAAACAACCTTGTAAGCTCTGGGTGGTGTTGTACTAGTTTGACCTTCTCACAAAATTGAAAACATCCCATATTCTGGAAACATGAGAGGATCATGGGAGATGAGGTGATAGACATTGTGCTCTAGGGTTCAACCCTATTCTATTTTCCTCCCTTGTGATTTTTCCTCATAGGCCCTTGGCCCCTGTCACTGCTGCTACTGTCTTCAGCTCCTGACATAGTGATAGGAGATGCTTGTGGACAAACTAGGGTTTGGAGGAGCAAAATGAGAATGGTGGTGAAGTCAACTTCTTGTGAATGAGTGATATGGAGGCTAGGTTTTAGGATTGCTTGCTTTGGAGCTTAAGAGGGTTCCTTGAATCATGAATTGTGACCACACTAATTCACCCTCCCTTAAATGACACTGAACTTGTTCAAGGAGGCTAAAAACAAAGGGGTAAAATGTATTTGATACCTAGGGTTTGCACACTTAGGGTTTAATTACTTCTTTAAACACCAAATTATCAAAATTGCTTGTGGGTCAAGGAAGAGAGGCCACCTACCATCTAGAAACTAGGAAGAGGAGGCCACCTACCAGCTAGAACACACAATATTCATGAATTTTGTTTCTAGAAATATATGATAAGCATTTAGTCATCTAAGAAAAGAAAAAATTACCGATGAATAACAGTGGCTCCACTTGGGGAGGGCAGCTCTTTTTAAGGAGGTATCCAGAAATTTCAGATCTCTGGTTTTATGAAGACCAATGCCTCATCCATTGGGCAGATTTTTCTTCTTTCATGTGCTGATGCTTCTTTAAAGTTGCGATCTCAATAATTTGAAAAACATGATTAGCTCAGCTTCATCTCTACCTACCCAACCTAATTGCCTAACATTTCTCTTCATTGGGTGCACTTGAACTGGAAAACCCTTGAAGTTTTCTTCTTTTGAAAGAAAAACAAACTATCTACTTCTACTATTATCACTTCCAAAAGTTCAGATTAGGCTAGTGAACTCTTTTTATTCTCTACCTAGACTATTTGACTATCAAGATTAAGTTGTATGACAGACTTCATTCTCTAAGATATTGACATGAAATTTAAAGCATGGTTTAAATCAGGATTAGGAAATCTAACTTACCATGAGTTGTGGCAATAGAACAAGCTGCACACAAACATTATTTTTGTACAAACAAAACTAGAAAAACAAGGGCTATGATTTATTGTTTGGTATGCATCCCCATCTTTATCTCTAGTTCAGTTTTGAGCATGTGGAACCAGTATCTTTCATCCATAATCCATCCTCTAACAAGCCAAGTTTGAATGATTTGACAAGCCCTCTTTCACTAAATTATCAGCAATAAATTGAAAACGTGTTCATCCATGATTAGGCTAGATGGCTGAACAAGAATTTTTGGCACAAGTAGTGGAATTTAGGCTTGCACACTTTCAACATTACTATTTTTTGGGTATGGGGCTGTACCTCTTTTCAAATCTGCCCTCTTTTTCCTTTTTCTATGGTTTTGTGTTTTTTCTAATTTTTCTAATCTCTCATCATGCAATGTTATATACAATTAATGAAAGTTTGGAATTAGGACTCTTGACAGAAATAGTGTTTGAGCATCATGTCCTCAAAAGGATCTCCCAACATCTCTTGTCCACTCAGCCCTTGTAAATAGAAAACATGGTTACCTCCATTTGAGGGCATGGTGTAAGGATTTTTCCAAAAAAATTCAAATAGGCAATGATCTCCTTGGTATTTCCTCTTTGATTCTTGCTTCCAAAACTTGTTTCTATCAAAGACCCTTCTTAGGTGGAAAATTTATTCTTTATCAGCTTCAAAAGAGATGATGATTTCATCAATGTATATCATAATGAAGAAGTTGAGAACATGGGCCATGACTCTTTGGAAGACATCTTCAGCACTCTTTAACCCAAGAAGCATTTGGTCAAACATGTATTTTTTCCAAGGAACTTTGAATATGGCTTTATGATGATTGATCGGAAGAGGTATCATTTGATGATAACCTGAAACACTATCATGTAAAGACATCTTGTTAGAAATTCCTAAACTTTGTATAGGATGATTTATCTTGGGGAAAGGGTATTTGTACTTCATGGAGGTTTTGTCTAGGTACCTAAAGTCTATACACAGTCTGCATCCTTTTTCTTTCTTTTTTAGTGACACAACTTGCCAAAGGGTTTCATGGTCTTTCTTGGAAGGAGACCTTTTTTGAATAATATCTATGTCACAAGGCTTTAAGATTTCATCATTATATATACAAGCATCCTGAAACTTCTTGCATAGCCTTATGTACTTTAGTTTTTTGTGTAATGAGAGAGTTTTGGATAACTTAATCATTTTGGGTTTTTCTAGGCTACCCACATTATACTCCTCTATATCAGTTTCAGTAGATACTCCTTTAGGGTCCATAGCAACATTTGTGAGATTCAACAACTCTTCTGAAGGGAAAAAACTCTTTGATGATGAGGTGTCTGTGTAAGGAAAAAACATAAGACTCTTTTGATCCATATTCCCAAATATTTATGTTATGTGAGAGTATTTCAGCACTTCTGGATTGACAAAAGGAAAAAGTTCTATTTTTGAGGTTTTTCCTTCATTTGAGCCACCTGATTCAGATTCCAAACTAATTTTTGGTTTTGAAATTTCATTTTCAGTTTGAAGAAAGTCAATTTTAGTTTTATCATCATGTGGTTGTTCAGGGCTGTTATAGTGTTGACTGTTGATTTCCTCATGCAGAGATTGGTTTGAATATTGTAGTGTGTCTAGATATGTCTCAAATTCACCTACATCCTCATTAATGTGTTGGAAATATGATGTAGAGTGTTGTCCTTGATGGCAACCCACTTGGTAGAGTGTTGTCCTTGAATGGCAACCCACTTGATGAAGATGATGGAAACCTACTTGATGAAGTTATTCCTGACTTGATGGACTTGGTAATGATGTAAATAAATGTCAGTATGTGATGAAAAGAGCATGTCTCAAGGCATACGCGGATTTGTCTAGACAAAGTAGTGTATGCACGCGGGAAACAACGTGCCAAGTCACGTATGGGAAAAAGCGCTCTAAATATGCAAAACCAGGGGTAACCACCATGGTATTGACCCATTGTATTGAGTAATGATTCGTCTATGTGACCCCATCCAGGAATACCATCGGAAGTAATGTAGTTTTGGCTCATGGTATTGAAAAAGGGTAAACCTATATAAGGAGAATAAATTCATTGTGCAAATAATGAGTGGGGGTGCAAGAAGTCTGAGCTTGAATGAATGCTTCTCTCTGAAGTATATCTGAATTGAAAGGGTTACAGTTGAATGATAGATCTGAATGCATGAAGCACCTATGAAGAAAATGATGAAGAAGGGAATCTAGATCTGAAATGTATTTGTATTTGCTAGATCTGTTTATGGAATGATTAGATCTGAGATGAGGCGAACATCTGTTTGACGTAAAGGGTAAAATCTGTGTGATGTATCTGTTCTGAATAATTGCAATGACCTAAATGTCTGAAGAACTATACTCTAGTTCGTCGCAGAGGAAGTGCGTATATACGCGGGTTTACTGAAGAGAAAGTGCGTATGCGCAGTAAAATTAGCTCGGTAATATTTACAGAAGTATACGCGGGTTTGTATGCATGGAAGCGCGTATATACGCGGGATCAATAAAAGTAAAGCGCGTATGAAAACTAGGGTTTTGCTGAAGTATGAAGGGTGAAATGTCTGATCTATTCTGCTGTGTTACTGCTATCTGTATTCTACAGTTCTGGATTGTCTGAATTGATAAGTATCATTTTTGATGTATGATTGAGCTTAAATATGTGGAAGTGGGTCCAGTCTGAAAATATGATGAAAAGTGGCCTACAAGTTGTGGTCTATTGAAGTTGTTGGATCAAGTGTGAAAATTGATGAAACGTGGTCCATAGAGGTGCTGAGGGTTGTAGCCTTTAGTCCGGGGGTTGTAGCTTCCTTCCAGGTGAGGATGGTAAACGAGAGCAGGGGGTTGTAGCTCCCTTCCAGGAGAGGCTGGTAAACGAAAGCAGGGGGTCGGTGCTCCCTTCCAGGAGAGGCTGGTAAATGAGTGCAGGTGGGTGCCTACGTACTGGTATGAGTCTGCGCCAGTACATTGTTGTAAGATATTTTCTTTATAATAAAATATTGAAGGCTGAGACAATGGCAGCGGTGGTTTTCTCCCGACTTGGGTTTCCACCTAAAAATCTTGGTGTTCATGTGTGATGATTTATTCTGTTCTTACTTCATATGTTTACTGAACATCTAATGAATGAATGATGGAATGATATAAGTGAAGAATTAATGGCATAATTAGATCTCTGTGTATACGTGATTTTTATGAAGGATATATGCGTGTATATGCTAGTTGGCTTTAGCGAAGTAGCGTATGGGTTTAAGTGAATGGAAAAGTAAAAAATTTTCAGTTTGCCTTAAATACTGATTCACCCCCCCTCTTAGTATTTTTCCCAACAATTGGTATCAGAGGAGGTCCTTCTGCAGAAGCTTGATCGCTTGAAGGAGATCCGTCGCAATGGGAAGTCATGAAGGAGTAATGTCTATAAAGCCACCTCTATTCAATGGAAGCAATCTGATATTCTGGAAGGTACGAACAAAAGAATATATGAAAAGTCTTGGTGCAGAAGTATGGGAAATCGTGGAAGAAGGTTATCAATATCTGGCAAGTATTCCTACTGATGCGGCTGAAAGGAAGAAGTATGAAATCAATGCCAAAGCAGTGAATGTCTTATTAGGAAGCATGTATGAACGAGAATTTTCTAAAGTGATGCAGCTAAATTCAGCAAAAGAAATATGGGACAAAATCATTCTGAGCTATGAAGGAGATACAAAGGTAAAAAGTGCAAAACTCCAAACTCTCAGAATTGAATATGAAAATTTAAGGATGCATAGTGATGAAAGTATTTCCAGTTTCTTTCTTCGTCTAGATGATATTGTAAATCGAATGAGAAATTTGGGTGAAACCATAACCGATACTACTCTGGTGGAAAAAGTCTTAAGATCTTTGACTTCAAAATTTGACTCTAAAGTTTCAGCTATTGAAGAAAGGCAAGATCTGCAAACTCTTACTATTGTTCATTTACATGGTATCCTGACTGCTTTTGAAATGATACAAGGAGGTCCTTCTCAAATCAAATAAGCTGCTCTTAAGGCATCTGCAAAAGGAAAAGAAAAGGAAGTTGTCAAAGAATCCAGCTATATATCCGAAGAAGAAGAAGCGAATTTTGTGAGAAAACTCCAATTAGGTACTAGAAGATTCAAAGGTAAGCTTCCCTTCAAATGTTTTGATTGTGGAAGAGTTGGTCACTATGCTGCTAAATGTCCTTATAGAGAAAAACATGGTAAAGGGAAAAAATTTGAAAAGAGGAAGAGTTATTATGCAAATGAAGATGATGATGAAGCATCCAGTGAAGATGAAGAATATTTTGACCAAGTTATACAAGTGCTCATGGCAAAGAAGCAAAAGAAAAAGGTTACTCAAGGAAAGGAGATACCTCAGAAATCATGTATAGCAGAAATTGAAGAAGATGAAACAGGTATTGATCACTGCTCTTGTATTTTACTCTCTTGTGCATGCAAAGGTAAAGATAGTGAAAGTAACAGTATGGATCTAGAAGAAGCTGTCAAGATTAAAGTTGAAGATCAGCAAAAATCATCTAAGGAGAGTGAATCTATAGACAAGTATCAAAGTTTTCATGCTTATGCATCCAATCGAATGAAAAGGCTAGAAGCAGAAATCAACGATTTAAATGCAGATATCGAAATATCAAAAAGGAAGAATGAAGGTCTTGAAGCTGGAATCATCTCTCTACAAGCAGATCTTGAAGCATCAAGTAAGAAGAATGAGGAACCTCTACAATCATTTGAAAAGGAAGGTCTTGAAGAAGAAATCATTTCCCTCAAAGAAGACCTGGATAAATCAAATAAGAATAATGCAGGACTTGAAGCATAAATCATATCTCTGAAAGTAAATCTCGAAGCATCAAAGAAGAAGAATGAAGAACTCTTACAAACTTTTGGAGAGCAAGAAAATGGGTTGAAAGAAGAGATTCTAAATCTGAATAACCAAGTAGAAGACGGAAGAAGGAAAGAAGAAAGCGTGAAGAATCAATGCCAAGCCTTGGAGGTGGAGGTAAACATTCTCAAAGGTAAATTAGAAGAAAAGATTAAACTTTTGAGGTTTCAAGATAGTACTAAGATTTTGGACAATATTCTGAGTAATCAAAGGTCTCCCTCTATTAAACTTGGTCTTGGTTTTCATGAAACTGTCAAAGGAGAATCTAGTTCACAAGGAAATGCTAATGATTCAAAGGAAGTCAATGCAAAATCTGAAGTGTTGAAAGAAACAAAAAGTCAACCAACAATCATGAATTCTCAAAGGAAATCATGCAATAATGTGGAATGCTTTAAATGTCATAATTATGGGCATGTTGCAGCAAATTGCAGAAGTAGATCATTTCAATCACTATCAAACAAATTCTATTCAGAAAGGTACTCTGGTAGCTTCAAGGGATATTGTTTTTCATGCAACAAGTATGGTCACAAAGCAGCTAATTGCAATAGAAGGAAGAACAGAGAAACACACTATGATCCTTATGCTTACTTCTCTGGTCACATGAGATGTTATGCTTGTAATAAGTATGGTCATGTGGAAAAGGAATGCAGGATGAACACATATGAGAAATTGGATAACTTCCAGCACACAAATAGAAAGTTCAAACAAATGTGGAAAAAGATGGAGGACCAATCAGAAAAGTAGGGAATATTGACCCTACTGCAGTCATCCGCTTCTGAAACTTACTTCTCTTAATGACTGCAGAATGAAGTGAGATAAATTATAGGGATTTGTAGTGCATCATCACAGGGGGAGCAATGTATGATGATTCTCATGATTGGTTTGATAATTCTGGCTATGTTTATTTTTGACATCTGATGTGAAGAAAACAAGTACAGGAAGTACAAGTTCAGGGGGAGATGGAGGAATGTGAAATTTCCACATTTGACTTTCCATACGCGGGTTCTACGAACTAAATCCGCGTATACATGCGAGTTACAACAGACACAGTCGCGTATGCATTGATGATAAGAGAATTGATATGTCAGCTCAGGAACAGGAGCACTGGTTCAGGGGGAGCAGCAGTTTGAATACTAATGATTGCATTTTTGGCACTGTAACTGCTTATTCTTTGGTTACGGTGATACTTATGATGATGGCTTGATACATGGTTTATTATGATGAGACTTTGGATGAACCCTGTTTGCTAAAAAATGTTGTTCTGGTATGATTTTTTCTCTTGGAAAGAATATATTGATGCTGCAAAGAATCTGAAGGCTTGGGTACTAATGTGCTTATGCTACAACCATTGGATGACGCTTGAAGACACAACTACATTGTTCTATTTATCTGTATTCCAGGGAAGCATTCAAATATCTCAGAAAGAAGCTAAACACTGTCTCTGCCTCATAGAGGATCAGATTTGGTTAAAATATAGAAGATGGTATTGGATACGTGGATTTCCTGAAACACAGTCGCGTATATATGCGAGTTCATGCACATAAAACCGCGTACAGGGAAAATTTTAAGGATGGAAAACTATCTTGAAGTTTTAAAAAATGGCGAATCTCACTAGTCGCTAATATGCAAACTATAAAATGTTTATTGATGTATTTGTAAAATTATTCAAATTTATAATGATATTATATATTTTTTCTATATAATGTTGGCGATTTTTAATGTAAAATAATTTTATATTGTAAAATTTGGGCAAATCATTTTTATAAAAAAATAGAAATTGGCGAATCTTTTTTTTGAAAAACCATGGAAAATTAGCCCACCTACGAATATTAGCCCCTAAAATTTTCCATGACCGCGTATGTATGATTGCTGACAAATTTCTGTTTGGGGTCAGCTTTCTTCAGCACAGCTGCAGTGCTGTTTGGTATCTCTGGTGGTGTTCCATTTCTTATAATATTGTTTCAATCTCTGATGTTTTGATAAAGATGCCTTGATGATTGGTTGAAAGTGTTCAGGATGCATAAACTAAGGGGGAGCCTTAGCCATATGAAAAGGATGCTTGGATGCACAGATTCAGGGGGAGCATTAGCCTTGCTGAGTATAATGCATTGTTGGCATTATGATGGTTCTAAAATATGTTCTCTTTCTTAAGGTCTTTCTGGTATCGGTCATAAAAATCCATACTTGTAATTTGATGAAAAGGTCTTGTTGAGACCCATGATGTAAAATTGTAATATTCAGTCATGTAAGGACTTGTAAAAATTTGTAAACCCACTTGGTTGGGTAGTTGAATTGAAATGTTTAAACCCACTTGGTTGGGTATTTGAGTCTCATATGTAAATCCACTTAGTTGGATCTTTGATGTAAGTATGAGTCCTTGGGGATAGGAAGGTCATAAAGTCATGTACTTCATTGAAACATATGGATGATCGTTCAGCATGAACTCAGGAGGAGCATGGTAATTTCTATGCACATCAGATCTACAGCGCCCTTATTCTACATGAGGAGAAAAGGGGGAGAGTGTGTTGGTTTTGATCTGCCCTTTGCCCTTGATGTCAAAGGGGGAGAGTGACATGGTGTTTGCATAAAGAAAAATGATGGGAGAGTGACATGGTGTCATTGTATTCTTAATGTATCTATCTGTTGTGGTGATCAAACACCATCGTGGTTGCCATCAAGTCCAAAGGGGGAGATTGTCGGCAATATGATGCAGAGTGTTGTCCTTGATGGCAACCCACTTGATAGAGTGTTGTCCTTGAATGGAAACTCACTTGATGAAGATGATGGCAACCTACTTGATGAATTTATTCCTGACTTGATGGACTTGGTAATGATGTAAAGAAATGTCAGTATGTGATGAAAAGAGTATGTCTCAAGGCATACGCGGATTTGTCTAGACAAAGTAGCGTATGCACACGGGAAACAACGTGCCAAGTCGCGTATGGGCAAAAGCACTCTAAATATGCAAAACCAGGGGTAACCACCATGGTATTGACCCATTGTATTAAGTAATGATTCGTCTATGTGAACCCGTCTAGGAATACCATCGGAAGTAATGTGGTTTTGGCTCATGGTATTGAAAAAGGGTAAACCTATATAAGGCGAAGAAATTCATTGTGCAAATCATGAGTGGGGGTGCAAGAAGTATGAGCTTGAATGAATGCTTCTCTCTGAAGTATATCTGAATTGAAAGGGTTACAGTTGAATGATAGATCTGAATGCATGAAGCACCTATGAAAAAAATGATGAAGAAGGGAATCTAGATCTGAAATGTATTTGTATTTGCTAGATCTGTTTATGGAATGATTAGATCTGAGATGAGGTGAACATCTGTCTGACGTAAAGGGTAAAATTTGTGTGATGTATCTGTTCTGAAGAATTGCAATGACCTAAATGTCTGAAGAACTATACGCTAGTTCGCCACAGAGGAAGTGTGTATATATGCGGGTTTACTGAAGAGAAAGCGTGTATGCGCAGTAAAATTAGATCTATAATATTTACAGAAGTATACGCGGGTTTGTATGCATGGAAGCGCGTATATACGCGAGATCAGTAAAAGGAAAGCGCGTATGAAAACTAGGATTTTGCTGAAGTATGAAGGGTGAAATGTCTGATCTGTTCTGCTGTGTTACTGCTATCTGTATTCTACAGTTCTGGATTGTCTGAATTGATAAGTATCACTTTTGATGTATTATTGAGCTTAAATGTGTGGAAGTGGGTCCAGTCTGAAAATATGATGAAAAGTGGACTGCAAGTTGTGGTCTATTGAAGTTGTTGGATCGAGTGTGAAAATTGATGAAACGTGATCCATAGAGGTGCTGAGGGTTGTAGCCTTCAGTCAGGGGGTTGTAGCTCCCTTCCAGGTGAGGCTGGTAAACGAGAGCAGGGGGTCGTAGCTCCCTTCCAGGAGAGGCTGGTAAACGAAAGCAGGGGGTCGGTGCTCCCTTCCAGGAGAGGTTGGTAAACGAGCGCAGGTGGGTGCCTGCGTACTGGTATGAGTCTGCGCAAGTACATTGTTGTAAGATGTTTTCTTTATAATAAAATATTGAAGGCTGAGACAACGGCAGTGGTGGTTTTCTCCTGACTTGGGTTTCCACCTAAAAATCTTGGTGTTCATGTGTGATGATTTATTCTGTTCTTACTTCACATGTTTACTCTTTACTGAACATCTAATGAATGAATGATGGAATGATATAAGTGAAGAATTAATGGCATAATTAGATCTCTGTGTATACGCGAGTTTTATGAAGGATATACGCGTGTATACGCTATTTGGCTTTAGCGAAGTAGCGTATGGGTTTTAGTGAATTGAAAAGTAAAAAATTTTCAGTTTTCCTTAACACGTATTCACTCCCCCCCCTCTCAGTATTTTTCCCAACATAATGTCCTCTTCATTACACAAGATGAAGGAATCAATATCTGAGTGAATGGAATAAAGAGGAGTTTTATCTGACCTCTCTTGACTGCTAACCACATATTTAATGTGTGACTCTCGGTATAGTCTCCTTGTCTTGCAAAAATAGGGATGGTAGCATAGGACATGTCAAGTTGGAGGTTCCCCTGAAGCTTGGCTTCCCAACATCTAGATATAATCATGCCATACTTAGGGGGAATGTCAGCAACAACTATGTCCATGACTAGGTTCTTAGCAGGTATTCGTTCCAGATTGACACAAAGATCCTTGATTAGGCCCAAACAATTGACTCTACTCGAATTGAATGAGTAAAAGTATTTATAAGGTTTAGTAATTTCTAGGCCTAATATCTCCATCACAACTTTAGGCATGAGGTTGTGAGAGGCACCAGATTCTAGCATGGCATTGTGCAAGATTTTGTCATGTATGTTTAAGCTAACATAGAAAGGGGGAATGGCTCCTTCTTGGTATTTTCCTTCTACTTCAGGACCGAACAACAACTCTCGTTTATCATCTATCAAGTTTAAAGTATCAATATCATTTCTTATGTTTAGGACCTTCAAAACTTGGGACCTCTACACTTGTTGAGTAACTAGTTTAGTGAGAGGCATGGTTATCTTTATTTTGGAAATCTCTCCCTCAAAGTTTAAAGGTATTTGTGTTTTGGAAATATTTACATCAGCTTTATCAGCCATGAATCTTTCTACATTTTTAATTTGTTGATTTTTATTTGGATATTTAGACAAAATAGTTTTCTCAGGGCCACTAATGAAGGTACTAGGACATCTTGGGTCATTGTTTTGCTAGCTAATTTTTCCTTTGTTTGGATCAGTTTTCTTAGCCATAGTGTTGACATTCTCTGATGTTTTCTTAGGAGTGTTTTCAGGTGCTTTCCTAATAACAATGTATATTTGGTTTTTCTTGGGGGGATCTTGGTTCTTTTTTCTCCTAAGGTCATATTTCCTATGGACTTCCATTATGGCATTTTCAAATCCCAAGCGATAGTCTTCAGAATCCTCATGGTTTATTTTAGTTTGATCCGAGGAAAAGAAACCTTGTTCAATGAGAAAAACATCATCTTCATTATCACAACCTATTAAGTTTACATGTATTTCTTCAGGTTCTATAATTTCTCCTTCTTCTTCATCTAGACAGTTTTACTTAAAGGGAGGTCTGATTTGTTGGTAATTTTCCCTTTGTTTGATTTGAGGAGTGTTTCTTCTGAAGTTTCGAGCTCTATTTCTATTTTTGGATTGGCTTGGTTTTCCCAAGGAGGTGTCCTTTCATTCAATTTTATTCTTTCTATCATTCTCTCCATTGTTCTCATTAGGCTATCCATTTTGGTATCGGATGAGGAGGTTGAGGGCATGGTTTCATCTTTGTAGGTTACTCTCTTTTCTGATCTCATCCTAGCTCTTTTTTCAATTAGTTTGACCTTTGCACTAATAGTTGCCCTTTGCATTTCTTCTAAAGTTGTGGGGTCTCTCTCTCTCAATTGATATGTCATGTCCAGATCAAAGCCTTCCAGAAATTTCACTAGTGCTAGGCCTTATGGGGGTTTCATGTGAGGTGGGAGGGCATTGTAGACACTGTTAAACCTGGTGAAATAATCTTGTACAATTTCCCCTACATTCCTCTTAATATTGTTATATTCAGAAAGGATTTGGAGGGGTTTCTCTTGATTTCCCACTTGTTTATGAAAGTTTCATAGAGGGAAGGGAGATCATGTATGGTGTTAGGAGTTAATTCTTTGAACCATTTTTTGGCCTCTCCTCCTAAGCATTGTGCAAAGATCCTCATTTTAATGGTTTCTTCTTCAATTTCCATGTGATCAAAGGCATCATTTATCCTATCTATATGTTGTTGGGCAGTGATGGATTCAGCTCCTGGGAAATGAGGGATCTTGGATTGGTAGTCATTTGGAAAAGGTACTAGAGGTTGAGGTAAAGCTAGGGGATCATACAAAGCTGCCATGATGGGAGATAATGGAGGATTTACAATAGGAGGGTTTGTGAAAGGAGGTGCAGGATGAAATGGAGTGGTTTGCAGAGTGGTGGTACGGATGGGTGTGGTGGAAGTACTTGGACCAGCAAACTGATTCCGAGAAGATTTGATATGGAAAGAGCTGAAGTGATGGAGAATCTAAAAGTTAGGTGGTGTGGAAGGAGAGGCTTCTCTACTGGAACTCTGCTGCAAATCTATGGGCTCAATGTCAGTTTGGTCAATATCACTTTGTGACTTGGTTTTGAAAAGGTTCTTTGTATGATGCAAGTCAAACTGGGGATCTTGCAAGGCTGTAAGATATTCAGGGATAGAGCTTTCTCTATGAATGGTTTTAATAGTATTTAAGTTTACAGATCTATAATTTTTCCACAGAATATTTTCTAGGTCATCAACTATGGTGGGAGGGTTTTGGTCCGGATGAGATCTGGTACTGATCCTTTGTGAAGCCAGATTTCAGACTCAAAATGTAGAGAGGCTGAAATTTTAGGACTATTTTCAGAAGGTTAAACTCTCTTAGTGATTGGCAAACTCACACAATATGGGACTAGGATTGTAGAATTTTCCAGGCTGATTTGATACAATCCCAGGGAGTCTAAATGAGAACTAGTGAAGTAATAGGCCTACCAGAGGCTAGTGGAGTCTCCAAGTAGATGTTTTTAGTTTTTTTTGAGGATATGTGTGTATGGTCCACCACCAATAACTCACAAAAATAACCAATCTAGGGATTTTTTTGTGGTTTTTTGAGTTCTTTATGTAGCCCTAAGGTTTGTATGAGTGTTTTCTAATTGTGTTAATATTTTACTAGGATGGTGAAACAAGAAAAGTATACTTTTGGCTATTAGTTGACTTTCTAAGCTTAACTGAGGGTTTAAATGAGTCTATAAGATTTTTTAGGGTACTATCTACTTAATCCCACCATGATCGCCAGAATGTTAGGGTCCCATGATTTAGCAAATTGGTAGACCAAATGCACAGGGTAACATGAAACCAATCTTTTGAGTCCTAGGACCTAGCCTTCCTGGACTCAGAGATGGCTCTCTCTATTGTATGCAAGGGATGTGAAGTTTTTTCTTCTAGGGTTTGATTGTAGGCTAGTTGTTAAGTGTAGGGTTTGTTTTTTTTTTGGTTGGGTAAGATAATCAAGTAGGATAGGTGGAGTGAGAGGTCATCAAATCATTGGGCTATAGAGTCTATGAAAGTCATGGATATCTCAACAATGAGTCAGAGTGCATCATAGGGAAAATATAGTATGGTCAATGGATATTTAGGGTTATGTATGAAGTGAAATGGACATTAAGTTGGTGAATCAACGTATGGCAAAGGGCAGTGAAGTATCCTTTGTCATATACCCATAAACAAGAAGGTCTCAAACACTGATAAGAAAAAGATAATAATCATGAGATAGGGAAAACCATTAACACAATGACAATACTTAAACAAATAGATATCCAAGATGAACAATTTAGTGAAACAAAGAAAGAAATAAGACTTATCTGACATTAGTGATTTCACCTTCAAGATTTGAAAACATATAAGATAACAAATAACATTAATCAAATAAGAGGGAAATCCTAAGCATCATTTGATCAAACTACAAAGAAATTTGAGGCAAACTTCTCAAGTATGGACAAAGAGCATGATCAAAACATGACCTCTTTGGCTAAACCTAGCAAGTAACACATCAAAGAGAGGTTCAACAAATAGAGTTTAGAAAGCATCAAGTAAGCATGGCTAACCATAAAACATATTTGAAAAATACCTTCTCAAACCATTAATGAAACAAACAAGATTAGGTGGGTCTAAGGAGCAGCTAAGAATTCCTTAAACTAACCTAGCAGAGGAAAAAATAAATACAATAGTAAACAGGAAGGACTAAGGTGCCTCAAACAACATTTCTTAGCCTATACTTTTCTGATCTACTGCAGCATAGAAGGATGGACACAATGATAAACAAGAAAGCATGAAAAAATTAGAGACGCATCACCATTAACCAAGATCAGGGATCCTACAAGAAGGCCTTCATCATCATCAATCAATTCAAACTATTCAAAAGCTCCACAACACCAAATTTCTCTTCAACCTCAAAAAACCATGTATTTCTCTCTATAGTATCCCAAAATTGGAAAATCAACAATACTTGCACAGAAAACGCATTTTTCAGAAATATAAGCATCAAAAGGAAAATTCGTCCCATGGATCCATTATATATGATATCATTACAACCCAATCCAAGAGTAAATCAGAAAAAAATCATCATAGCCTAGTTAAGCCAGCCTCCCATGCTTAAAACAGCTCAAAATTGATGAAACCCTAAGAGTACTGCAACACAGAAATAATGAAGCAAATAAATGCACAGTTTATCAAGGGTTATACCCAAATATATAGAGAAAAAATATATATTCTCATATACTAACCATAATGCTCAAAAACAGAGATATAGTCTCTTTTACATAGATCCAAGATGACCTGGCAAGGGTTTCTTGACAGAAATGATATACATGAAATTTCCTACTGCATATCTATGGTTGAATCATGCTGTATAGCTGAATATTTGCATAAAAATGGCTGAACGTTCAAATAAATGGTTGTATACTCTCCTACTAGCTTTCTGGGAAGAAGGTTGATCCTCATCCTGGGAAACTAGCTCATAAACGTGGGGCTTTATCCTGTTCCACTGCAACACCCTAAAAATAACATAGTTTCTCGAAGGGACTGTGTTGTGGCTATAGGTGAATACTTGGCCAAGTTCTTGATAGTGTAAAATGTAGCTCAGAAAGCTCCTCTTAGATCTCTTAAACAATATCTCCAAGAAAGAGTAGGGAATCCCCGCATGAAAAAACCCTTGCACTAAACAGTGCAGAAAACTTAGCTAAATAGCCAAAGAATGAAAGAAGTCTAAATAGACCACATAAAAAATATATTATTCAATTTCCCATATGGTTTCCATTCCCTCCATTATATATTTGATGAGCTTCCTCACCAAGGGTCCCACCCAACTATGAGGTTGCTTCCATGCAAATATTCCTCAACCAAAATTACGTTTTCTCCATTAGTCCTCCTCATATTTTTACAGTGCTATTTGATTTAGTAAATATTGACTTGATCAATCTTGACTGGATCAACCTTGACTGGATCTTCATGCATTGTCTCTTTTCACACTCAAGGTGTCTTCATTTTGACTAGCTAGATTGATCTTCATTCACATTGAAATGTCTTTATTTAGGATCCACTCCTCATATAATAATGTTGTTGAATTGGTCAAACTTTAATTTTTCCACACATTTTAGACCCTGTTCACACATGAGGATTTTTTATCTAGTTATTATCATGATCCATTTTCACATTATGAGGGATTTTATTCCTACTTAAGCAAATTTTGAGCCTCCTTGCCCATTTATTCATCTAACTAGATTTTAAAGGAAAAATTAATATTCCTATTAGCTGCATGATAATTTAGGAATATTATAGTCTTCCCCTCCCAAATGTTTCTTGTCCTCAAGCAACTGTAAGGGGCCTAAAAAATCTCCCCTCCTCTTGGGGCCTCCACTCAAATATTCTCCACCATTGCTTCAGATAGTCTGCAACAATTATGTCTCCCAATGGTTCCTCCCAAGTGTGTAAGTTGGCCTTTGGTAGATCAACCAAATGGCTCTCATCATGAAATAACGGAAGGTCTATATGGAAACCTCCTTGCTGGTCAATGGCCCCCTCAATATAGAATTGATGACAATCATGGGGAATTAAATCATCACTAAAAGGCTCCCACCTCCATGTTATCATCCAAATGAAATGAATCACCTCCCAACTTGGTAATTCATAGAAAAAATCCTCCCAAACGCTCATGAGAGGCATATTCCAAGTGCTCCCAACAAACATATGGCCCACCTCATAAAGAAACAAGTGATCTACTATAGTGGCCACATAATCTCCCATGTTCCCCATGAAACATGTAGTGCAAAAGTGTGGGAAATTTCTCTCCCCAAGGACACATCCAGCCAATGTGTATTTCCTCCAACCATGTTCCTAATAGAGATAAGAACATCTTCAACATATGGGATTATAATTAAGGTCATGCTAGCTGCCATATGCAATAAAGGAGAAGGACAATGATCCCTTATGTGCAACCAAAGCAGTTTTACTCCTAACTGCCATAGGATATGATATAACAAGTGTTTCTCCCACCACTTCTTTGCTATCCCATCCTTCTTGTATGCTTGGAGAAGGTGTATGATAGTTAGTGCTGATGAAGCACACCATGAATAATACAACATCTCCCCAAAATATTTTTAGGGATGGTCAACATCTCCATTGCTCATGGCCCCAAGTAGCCCATGAAGCCCACAAGAAAAAGTGCCCCTTCTTGGAGCAAAGCCCTGTCCATGAGTGTTAGTAAAATATAAGAATATAGTAGATACATCATGATCTTCAGAAATAAAGGTCTTACCATATACTTCATTTAAATCAATGAGGTAGCTCATTGATGATCTCCCTCTCACACCCAATGAATGAGGAGGTGATGATGATAACTCTTCCCAAGAGCTATGTTCCTCCTCAACCAATAAATTATCCATGCAATTTCTCATATGAGAGTGCATCTCCTCTTTGAATTTTTCCCACATGAATCCATCTAAGATAGTATGATATGATATAATGAAACTAGTGGGTTTTGAAAACAAGATCTCATAGGCTGCATTAAGTAGTGAATCTTTAAGCTTGAAGTCTCTAGCCAAATAGATTTTATCATGAAAATAAATGACTCCAACAACTACTTTATACCTCCCATCCATCACTTTCCCATCAAGAACCTTACATGTGAAGAGGCCCTTGGAATATTCCATCAAGAGTTGGGACTCCCAATAAGGGTCTAGGCTCCCCAACATAGACAACACTGTAGAAATCTGAAATGCAGCCCCTGTCATAACATGGCTCTCCTCTTTGACATGATTTATGCCAAAGTCACATGTTGGAGTAATAACAACTCTATTTTGTTGCCCTTCTTGCAGCTGATCTTGCTCAAGACTATATTGAAGTAGATGGAGATCAACCTCCCTTTGGAAATTTTTTTCTTTCCAAAACTTCCTTAATTTGGACCATGCATGCAAGAGTGTTGATATCCTCTTGTCATGTTCAGGAATCTTCTTTATGTGTGAGAATATCATTGGATTCCCCAAAGATATGAAGTGAACATTGGACATCACATCCATGTTACCATAGACTTCTGAACTCTCCCTTTTCAATGCAAATAGATGAGTGGGAGATAGCAATGTAAATTTCATAAAATTTCTTATCTCCTCGTGGAACCCATAGAAGATTCTTTGCGCTATGCTATCTCCTCCCAAAACACCCTCCTTATTTTTCCTCCAATCAGGGGGTCTCCATGGTGGAATGCCTCCATGCAAAGAGACATCAAGCCATAGTGCAGGATGTATATGTGGGTGGAAAAATTTGTCCTTGCATTCATTGCATCTGTCCTCCTGCCTTATTTGTGTATCAACCTTCTGAAATAAAGAGGGATGCATGCTCCTCATCATATGATGCTTGTCCTCCGCTTTATCTTTTTCTATTTTCAAGATCTCACCATTTGATAAGGATGGAACATGCTGCTCATGGATTGTGCCATTATCTCCATATGTGAGATTCTTTGGAACTCCTTGCAAGAGTTCAAGAGTTTCTCCCCTTGGAGCAAGTGCTCCACCTTCCTCTTCATGAGGTATTGGATGTGATCTTGATATGACTATGTTTTTATCTCCAGCCTTCTCTTACTCCTCATCAATAGTTGAAAATGCCTTATCAACAAGAAGAGACCTTAGATCTTGGTCTTCCCTTGAAGGAGGAATCTCCATGTATTTATTTTGAGAAGAAAGCACATCATGCAATGTGGATCTTGCCTCTATTAATGTATCATTCAATTTTTCATCCCCTTCAATGTTTTTCTGAAATGGAGTTGGATTTATAGACCCTCCCAACTCATGCAAAGGTTTTGTTTGACTTGGTTTGATAGACTCCATAGAAGGTGTTGCATAAAAATTTTCATCAAACGTTTCCACTATCCTTCTAATGAACTTTGCATAAGTAGATGTATTTGTGTTCTTTAAGGAAAAATATTCAAACAACCACCAAGCATAAGCCTTACCTTCAAGATGTAGCGCTGCTACTTTGATGGATTCCTTTTCCAAATCTTGATGATGTTGCACATAGCTGTCTAGCTCCTCCACCCAAACCCTAGCTAGACATTTAGGTCATCCATCAAAAGTAGATAGAAAGAATCTACCCACACCATGCTACTTGATCCTTGTGCTTATTTCTTCTTTAATATTTCATAACCCTTGGAAGTTCAAGTGATCTTTGAACCCCTTAGATTGAGCTTGATACTCTTGCAAATTATCACCAAGAGTCTCCTTCTTTGGCACAACTCCTTTCTCCATCTTCTTTGTCATGAACATATGGCTGGTAGAGAATTTTAGATCTGATGGCATGGATGAATTCTCATACCCATAAGATGAGGAACTAGATCTTTCCTCATGTACCCTTCTTGTTGAGGGACTTCCATGCTTTCCCCCCCTCATTTCTTTGATGTTTTTATTTATACCCTGTAGAGTTTAACAGAGAAGTTTTGAGAACCTCCTCCCTCCACACAACAAGGGTTTGTTTTGATCTCTCTTGTATATATTCTCCTTCCCATGATAATAATCCATAATGTTTGAAGAACATAGGCTGAGCCAAGATTAATGCTCTGATACCACTATAGTATCCCAAAATGGGAAAATCAACAATACTTGCATAGAAAACGTATTTTTCAGAAATATAAGCATAAAAAAAAAAATCCCATGGATCCATTATATATGACATTATTACAACCCAATCCAAGAGGAAATCAGAATAAAATCATCATAGCCTAGTTAAACAAGCCTCCCATGCACAAAACAACTCAAAATTGATGAAACCCCAAGACTACTGCAACACAGAAATAATACAGCAAATAACTGTGCAGTTTATCAAGGGTTATACCCAGAAATATAGATACAAAACATATATTCTCATATTTTAATCAATAATGCTCAAAAACATAGATCTAGTATCTTTTACATAGATCCAAGATGACCCGGCAAGGGTTTCTTGACAGAAATGATATGCATGAAATTTCCTGCTGCAGATATATGGCTGAATCACGTTGTATAGATGAATATCTGCATAAAAATTGCTGAACATGCAAATAAATGGTTGTAGAATCTCCTACTATCTTTCCGGGAAGAAGGCTGATCCTCCTCCTGGGAAACTAGCTCATAAAAGTGGGGCTTTATCCCCTTACACTGCAACACCCTGAAAATAATGCAGTTTATCCAAGGGAATTAATTGTAGCTGTAGGTGAATACTTTGCCAAGTGCCTGATATTGGAAAATTTAGCTCAAAAAAGAGTAGGGAATCCCCGCATGAGAAAACCCTTGCACTAAACAATGCAGAAAACTTAGCTAAATAGCCAAAGAACGTAATAAGTCCAAACAGACCACATAAAATATATATTCTTCAATGTCCCATATGTTTTCTATTCCCTCCATTATATATTTGATGAGCTTCCTCACCAAGGGTCCCACCCAACTATGAGGTTGCTTCCATGCAAAGATTCCTCAACCATAATTATGTTGTCTCCATTAGTCCTCCTCATCCTTTTACAACACTATTTGATTTATTCAATCTTGACTGGATCAACCTTGGTTGGATCAACCTTGACTAGATATTCATACATTGTCTCTTTTCACACTCAAGGTGTCTTTATTTTGACTAGCTAGATTGATCTTCATTCACATTGAGTTGTCTTTATTTAGGATCCACTACTCATATAATAATGTTGTTGACTTGGTCAAAATTGACTTTGTCCACACATTTTAGACCCTATTCACACATGAAGATGTTTGATCTAGTTATTATCATGATCCCTTTTCACATTATGAGGGATTTTATTTCTACTTAAGCAACTTATGAGCCTCCTTGCCCATTTATTCATCTAACTAGATTTTAAAGGAAAAATTAATATTCCTATTAGCTACATGCTAATTTAGGAATATTACACTCAAAACTCATCAAATTCCAACATTTACAATGAGAGCCCTCATGCTCTATTTAATTTATGAGTGTGTTTTGTTGACTTTTGGTCCAAAACACACAGTGATGTCCATTTGCACAACGCCATCTTAGGCAGAAAATATGTCATGTTGTAACCAAGTTTTGAACCCCTTCTCGATGTCAGATTTTTCTCCGTGATGGTCCATTGAAAATCCTGATGAGTATAATTTTCCAAATATTCTTTGTTTTCTGATCTAGCCCCTGTAAACTATCCAAAATTTCAAAATCCCAACACTACTCTATGCGCAATGCTAGGCCTGAAAAGGAGGCAGAATGGTGACATTTTAGGTGTTTTTTGAGCTTTTGAGGGGTCAAAACTGCTCCAATTTCCTTGAAATTTTGTGATAAAAGTGTACTAGTGATGAGAAATCCAAAAATGCTGAGTTTTCCCTCCGAGGATGCTCCACGGATTAGCGTAGCACCAGTGGCACTACACTAATAGGCCTTCAAAATAAAAAATAAAAACAAAAAGCTATCCAAATTCCCTCAAAATTTGTGGAAGTCACCTTCAAGGGGTTTGGGAGACCTGTCGAGAAGATGATGCCAAAATTCCAAGTTTTTCATGACCTTTTTCTCCTTTAAGGGTTTGTATTTCAATGAGGGATTTCTTCAGTTTGGCACAAGCAAGTTTTTTTTCATTGCATAATGTTTGGTCATATTTTTTTGGAGAGAAAGGCCGCTTTTTATCTTCTTAAAGTACTTGTGTTCATTCTTGTAATACTGAATGATACATTATGCCATTTCAAAATCTCTCTCCCACTCCCTAATTTGTGCATCGTTGCTTTGGAACAGTATTCTAGTGGTCATCTTTTTATCTTAATTATCACTGTCAAGGTCAATGAATTGGGGTTCTTGTTTAGTTTGGTTGCCTCCCGTAGCTTTCTTATCCTTTTTCATCTTTTCATTTCCCTTGTCAAGCCTTTGATCTTATGTATATGGCAAGGTCCCTTGCCTTTTGGAGGCAGCAAACACTTGCCTTGATCCTCTCTGGTAAGTGAATGAAAAAGGTGTGATGGTGGTCTTTGTGGTTTCCTTACCATGGCTATGATCCTCAATTTGACTATTATCCTCTTTCCCTTTTTCACTATCACCATGACTAGGACTACTTTCATCTTTTTTTTCTGCCATGTCATAATTTTCTTTTTCACTGAAGGGTTGATTATTTTCATGATTGTCATGACAGCTGTCATGACCATTTTCCTCTTTGTTGTCTTGTCCCTTACTGCTGCCTTAAATTTCTATGTTTTCCATATCTTAATCTTCCTCATTTTCCTCTTCTTGATTCTCTGTTTCTGCCTCATTATTTTACTCTTTATTCTCTGCCTCTGTATCCTCTGTTTCATTTTTGATATCCCCTCCATCAATGCTCATTTCATTTTGATTGTCCAGCTTTTCATCTTCCTCACCATCCTCTTGCATATTGTCACTGTTTTGCTCACTGTCATGCTCACTATCTTTCTCTTCAATCTCTATTTCTACCCATTCTTCACTTTCATCATTACCTTCTCCCTCTTCCTCATCAATTTCTAGCTCTTCCTCATTGTTAGCATTCTGTTCATCTTCTTGATTTATCCCATCATCATCCTCCTCCTCCTTGTGTTCATCATCATTACCCTCACTGTCATTACTTTTCTCATAATTTCCACTGTCATCCTCTTCATTTGATGCATCAATAGAAGGGGAAGAAGGGAGGTTTCCTTATGGTGAGGGAACTTGCGAAGATGAGGAGGAAAAATTTGGTTGTTGAGGAGGCTATGGGCTTGTGAATACTTCATGGGCTATGTTAGCCGCCTATAACTTTTTTATATCCAATGGTGGCTAATTTGGTTTTTCAAAACTTCAAGAGATAGTTCCCTTTGAAAACTTATCATCTTTTAAAGTTATTATGATGATTATTACTCTTTGAGTTAATCTTCACTGCTGTTTCCCTTTTATCCTAAAAAACCTACTATTTTCCAAGAGAAAAACTGCATAAAACCCCTATTTTCCATCATTTTCACTCCTACTTTCACCCATTTTTCCCCTCATAAAATCCCTAAAAAACCTTTCATCTAACCTCTAAATCATTCCAAAGATCCTTTTAAAACCATTTGATCCCCTTTCATTGGGTTTAAAAACCCCTATCCCCTTTATCGGAACCCTCAGTTTGGCTTAAAAACCCTGTTGTTTGGCCTAAAATCACCCTTTCTGCACTATAAGGTTTTTTAAGCCATCGGGGGATTATTTCCTTTAAGCTCCTAAACTCCATATGCTCTAGCCTCGCAATCAGGCGCTAAAAGGCTTAAAACCATTTCTCAAACCCCTATTTCCTTGTATTTTATTTCCTGACGTTTAAATTTTAAAAACAAATGCAGACCGTTGATCTCTGCAGATCAACGATCGTCGGGCCCCATTCATCCTTTTCATTCACCCTGCCTTAATTTTCCTCCATCCATACATCTGCCCTTCCTTTTGATCCAGACCGTTCATTTTCAAAAATCCCACGATGAGGATTAAACCCCACGCAAAACCCCTTTTCTCCTTTATTTTTTCATTACTCTGACATTTCAAATTTGGAGAAGATCCAGACCATTGATCTCTACAGATCAATGGCCCTGAGCTACCCGATCCCCTACCTTACCTTTTCCCCTTTCAAATAACCCGCTCATCTTCAAATTTCATCCATTCATCAGAAATATCCGACGGCCAAGATCTTTTCCCAACCATCCAAACTCACCCATCACGCCTGCTACACGACAAAATAAACGTGGACCCCACTACTTTCTCCGCGCGTGCAACTTTCCCTCGATCGCATGCGATCCGCACCATTGGATCTGCTACCCCCCATCCGACAGCTCAAACTAAGTTTTGCGTTTTTTTTTGCGCCCATGACTTAACACCAAAAAAAACGCGAAATGGGTGGTATTGAGGGGGACAGGTGTCAGTAGGTGTACCGTATCGCATTTTTTTCGCCAAAATTCAAAACTGCTCCAATGCCACGTGAAAACCATTCTAGTTTTCCGCTTTACCACCATTCTCTGCGAGAGTCATTTTTCATATTTTAATCATGGCCGTTGATTGTTAATATCGCACAGCTCACATTACAGTGCGACCCAAAGCAATTTGCATCCCTCTGTCCTCCTGAAAGACTTGATCGAGAAATCTCCAACATTCGTTATTCCAATCAAACATCTTATGTTATTTCGTGTTTTCAACTCGTTGCCCTCTCATCTATTATCCCAAACACTCCAGCAAAAAATCTAGGCCTTTGATTGTTTTAATCCAATGGCCCACGTTATATCCCGATCTCATTTCATTTGCCCTCCATCCATTCTCCGGAAGACTTCATCAGTTGATCTCCACCGTTCATCATTTTAATCCGACAACCCTGACTTAATCTCACCCCATTTCGTTTGACCTCCAATATTTTATCCCAAGTGTTTCACCGAGTGATATTTACCGTTGGATATTCTAATCCAACGGCCCTGATTCAACCTCCCGCTCAAACTTCATTTGCACCTGGTTAACTATTTTTGCCAGGATTTTCTTGCTTTTACCACTGCATTTACCCATTTCTCACAGCTCCAAACCTCTTCTGTCGAACCTCTGAACATATTTGAACTATTTTCGTAGGATTTCTTAATCGATTTGTTTATGTTTTTTGCAGGATGTAATGGTGGTTACCCTGTGTATTTCCACAGTCACAGTCCAGCAACATTTTAGGCCCAGAATGACGATTTTGTGGCTTAAAACCAAAGGAAAAAGGAGTTGTAGGGCTTATAATCTATGTTTGAATCATCTGGAGCATGATCCTCGATCTCATAAACCCTCCACTGCCTAATATCAGTTGTGCCACTGTAAAAAAGCAACAAAGTGTATCAGTAATGAAGAATCAAGGTTAAATAGGGATTAATTAGGGCCAAATATCGAAGATCACAGTTTTAATCCTCAGGATTAAAGAAACAAAGCCAATATTAGAGAATGAAGACCCGAAGACTAAGATCAAGGCCTAATTAAGCCTAAAACATAGATAAAGAATAGATTAAAGTTTTTTAAGGTAAAACAGGGGATATATCAATCCGAAAGGCCTCCACTGCCACATCAGAGGCCAATTATCCTCTTTGGCCACCAAAGTACCACCTGCAGCCTCAATAAATCAAAAGAAGGCATAGTTATTGCTTAGTCAGTGATATTTTTCCTAAAGACAGCTGAACAGTTATTTCAAACAAAGGAAGATATTTCAAACTATCAGTAAAGTTATTATAAAAGATAAATAGGCCTTAAGATCAATATTTTTACCCATTAAGCCTTAAAAAGCAGAAACAGAGTAAATGAAGCAGAGTTGTAATTCGATGCTTTCCTGCCTTATACCTTGCATGGTTCTCAAGGCTAGAAGTTGCATTTAGTGTAGAATTAATTACACTTAAATCCTAAAAATCTTCCACCTCCTCATTTCTTCTATAAATACTTCTGAAGAAGATGAGAAGTAGTTGGTTGGTCACTAGTTGTAATACTGAAACTCTTTGAAATAATACATAGTCTTTTTGAATTTGAAGAAGAAATTGAAGTCTTGGAAGTTGGAATATGTTTTGGCATGCTTGTTCTTGAGAAGGCTCTATCATTGGATCCATGAGCTTGGCTATTGGTGATGTATTCTGAACTGTCTTTTGTTTTTCCTATTTTCATTATGTTTCATAAATTCTTACTACAGTAGGATGAAAAATTTAGGCTAAGAAATGAATCCTGGAAGCACCTTAGACCTGTTTATCCTTCACTGTTTTATGTTTTCTTCTGCTGAGGTATTTTAGAGTCTTTAATCTTTCTCTTTAGTCCTTATGCTTGTTTATTTCTCTAATAGTTCAAATAGTTGGTTCCAGCATGATTTATGGTTTTCCCTGCTTGTCTGCTGCCACTTGAAAACTATTTTTGAAGTCTCCCTTTGAAGTACCATTGTTTACAGTTAGCCAAGGAGGTTTTTTTTATCATACCCTTTGTCCCTGATTGAAAAATTATTTTAAAGGTATTTATAGTTGTGATCATAGATGTGTTAGGTGTTACCTCTTCTATCACTGCAATTATCAGTGAATCTTTTATGTTTTCTAAGTCCTTTGAAATAAAATCTTTGAGGAAATAGGATGTGCTCCCGAATCTTAGATTTCATTTTAAAAGTTGTCTTGAAGTCATAATTTGCTTAAAGTGTGGATTTTAGAATTCATGGTTAGCCCTGTCTATCAAATACCTCTTTATTGTTCAAGTTATGTTTTTAAGTTCCCTTTTTTGAGAATTCCAACTCTCTTTTCAAATCATTAATGTCCATCTCATTCACAATAACTAAAGGATCCTATGGCCAAGTTATATTTTCCCTTTGATATCCCATATCCATTGATAATCTTGTCATAAACCTCTTCTTGACTCCATCGCCCAATGAATTTGACACTTCTTCTTTCTATCTATACTACCTAGACCTTTCATGCTCTACTATGCCAATTCAACCAATAAAAAAACAAACACTTGCACTTAATAACTAGTCTAAAATCAATACTTAAAAGAAAACAAGAAATACCCTTGCAAACAATTTGAGAGATCCCTCTCTGAGAACAGGAGGACTAGATCCTGGAACTATAACGAATGGTTCTGATGTTGCCTTGTCTTTTGGTTAGCCAATCTATCAAAACAGAGGATCCCAACATAATGGAGATCACAGTGGGACCTATTGAATATATGATAGCTTAGAAAACTATTATAAACTCTTTATTCCTGCAAATCTCTAAGAAAATCAGTTAGTAAGCCATAGAATAGACTCTGTTTGTTTGAGAACCTTAGCTAAGTGTTAAGATCAGACATAACACACTCTCATAGCCATAGAAATATACAAAATCCAAAAATAGTTCAGATTGGATTCATAATGAACATGGTGGTGGAACCATAAAAAATTTTACCTTCACAAAAAGCTAAAAATTTTCCTCCTGGTGACTCCACAATCCTAAATATACCTAAAGACTCCACTGGGAAACCCATTACTATAATAACATTGTACAAACTCAGTTAAGAAGACTTTAAGGATTAAATTTTTCTTGCTAAAAGAACAGTTAGCCTACTAAAGACTGTCATATTTGGTTAAACTTTTCTTTTTATTTGGTCTGAAAACATAGCATAGTGGCTTCTATAAGGGTTCATACTAGAGCCTATCCTAACCCAAACCCTCCTAAGATAGTTGATAATCCTGAAAGCATACTTAGGAAGTCTCCTAAGGCTCAGGCTTCAACTATTGTTAGACCAATCCAAAGAGCTAATTCTATTCCAAAAAACCTTACAGCTCTACAAGATTCACAAGTTGACTTAAGAAACCCATTCAGAACTAGGTCACTTGATGATATAGATCAGATATATTTTGAGTCCCCACCTTCATCCCAAGATAGAGGTGAATATCCTGGTAGCAGAGAAACTACTCCACCTGATTTACATTTCCTTCATAATTTTGGTTTCTCTCATCCAAGGTCTACTCAACAGTCTCTTTCTGGTCCATCCACATCTGTTCTTCATACCACCACTGTCCAAAACACTCCATTCCAACCCACGTTCCCTCTTGTCAATCCACCCCTTGTAAATCCACCTTTACTTCCAGCCATGGCAACATGGTATGCCCCATTAGTGTTACCACAACCTATGATTCCCTTACCAAATGATTACCAATCCAAAATTCCCCATTTCACTGGAAATGAACCTACTACTTCCCAACAGCATGTAGATAAGATGAATGATGCCTTTGATTACATGGAGATAGAAGAAGAGACAATTAAGATGAGAATATTTGCCCAAAGTTTAGGAGGAGAAGTAAAAAAATGGTTTAAAAGCTTAACTCCTAACAACATCAATGATCTTCCTTCTTTGCATCAAACATTCATAAACAAATGGGAAATAAAAAATAACCCTCTCCAAATATTAGCAGAGTATATCAGTCTTAAAATAAATCAAGGGGAGAGTGTTCATGACTACTCCACTAGGTTTAACAGTGTTTACAATGCTCTTCCACCTCACATGAAACCTCCCCAAGGCATGGCCTTAATAATATATCCTGAAGGTTTTGATGTTGAAATGGCCTATCAACTTAGAGAGAGAGATTACTTAACTCTAGAAGAAATGCAGAAGGGGGCTGTGAGTGTAGAAGCAAACATTATTGAGAAAAGAGCTAGGTTAATATCAGAGAAAAGGGTAACTTATAAAGATGATATTGCACCCTCAACCTCATCTTCTGACACCAAAATTGACAACATAGTAAAAGTAATGGAGAAGATGCTTGAAAAGATCAACTTAAATGATAGAGTGCCACCAAGAGAAAATCAAAACAACCGCCAAAACGGAAATAGAAATCATAATTTCAGAAGAGAAAATAATCAAGATAGGCAAAGAGACAATGACCAACAAATTAGACCTCCCTTCCAACAAAACTATGTAGATCAAGAGGAAGAAAGGGAGATTGAAAGGTTGGGAGAAGATCATGTAAACTTGATTGGATCAGACAGTGGGGATGATGTTTTCCTCATTGAAGAAGAACAAGGTTCCTTCTCCTCAGATCAAAATGAAAACACCTATGAGGATTCTGATGATTATAGATTGGGGTTTGAAAATGCAATCATGGAGGTGCACAAACAATATGATCTCAAGAGAAAAAGGAACATAGATAATTCAAAAGATAAAAACACTAGTACTGTTGTTAAGAAAAATGCAGAAAATCAGCCTAAGAACACAGCAGAGAAACCCAACATTTTGACTAAGAAAATAGATTTAAACAAAGAGAAGAGCAGCCAGCCAAATGTTGAGCAAAGCATCCCTAGCACTTCAGCTAGTGGACCTAACAAAATTGTCCCAAATAGCAGTTCAAACAAATTTCAGCAAATCAAAATTGCTAAAAGGAATTCAATTAAAAAAACAGATGTAAATATGACAAAATCCATAGTTCCTTTCAGCCTTGAAGGAGAGATTGCAAAGATAAAAATTACCATACCTCTAGTTGAACTAGTAACCCAAGAAGTGTACAAAAGCCAAGTTTTTAAAGCTTTGAACTTAGGAAGTGATACTAACACTTTAAACTTGACAGATGACAAACCTAAGTTATTGTTTGGTCCAGAAGTTGAAGGAAAATACCAAGAAGGAGTTGTCGCTCCCTTCTATGTCAGTTTGAATATATATGATAAGATATTACACAATGCAATGTTAGACTCTAGAGCTTCACATAATCTTATGCCCAAAGTAGTAATGGGAAGCTTAGGCTTAGAAATTACTAAACCATACATGGATTTTTGTTCCTTTGATTCAAGTAGAGTCAAATGCTTGGGTTTAATCAAAGATTTATGTGTTAACTTATCTCAAATCCCTGCTAAGAGTCTAGTAATGGACATAGTAGTAGCTGACATTCCCCCAAAGTATGGCACACTTATATCAAGATCATGGGGAGCCAAACTTCAGGGAAGCCTTCAAATGGCACTAGAAAATTTGGCCCAATTTCCGACAGCCACTTCGTCGCTATTCTGACACATATTCGTCGCAAGAGCAATAGTTTGAGAAAGCGTGGTTAGCCATTACATCGCAATTCTGGCGCTTTTCCAAAGTGTCACAATACCGACACTATTTCCAACATTTTTCATAGTGTCTCTATTCCAATGTTTTATAAGTGTCGGCCTTCCAACGAACCAAAACTGTCGATCTTTCGACGATCACCAACTGTCGGTCTTCCGACACTTTTCATGGTTTTCAAGAAACGTCGCAATTCTGACGCTATGGCTTCCAACGTTTAATTCTGACATTTTACAAACTGTCGTAATTTCAACGAAATATCATCTGACGTTTAGAACTTCGTTTGTCTGACGCTTATGTAACATCACTTTACCGACAAAAAAGTTAAAAATATTTAAGAAAAAAACGTCGCTCTTCCGACGATCGAGGCATCGGTCTTCTAACGAAAAAGTAAAAATATTAAAAAAAATAACGTCACTCTTTTGACAATCAAGGCATCGGTCTTCCAATGAAAATGTCAAAATGTTAAAAAAAAAATAATGTCGCTCTTCCAACGCTTATGAACTATCGCAATATTGACAAATAGTTAAAAACATGTAAAAAAAAGGAAGAGATTCATGCACAGCAAGCTCGATCTCATGCCACGGATTTGGTTGGCAGGTCAGGGATTACATTTTCAAATTTTGTGGGAAATAATTCCCAGCTCTCCTTGATCTCATGCCATGGATTTGGTTGGCAGGTCAGGGATTACATTTTCAAATTTTTTGGGAAATAATTCCCAACTCTCCTCGATCTCATGCCATGGATTTGGTTGGCAGGTCAGGGATTACATTTTCAAATTTTGTGGGAAATAATTTCCAACTCTCCACTCTAAATTTCAACTCTTCCACAATAGCTACATGTTCCTAGCTAGAAGATATACGGAAAGGCATGTACACATGTTTTTTAGGGGATTTATCACAGCAATATAGCGCAGATTTGGAGGGAGCTTGCCTCCCTTCACCCCATTCGAAACCACACTTGGAATCCAAAGGAAATATGCACATGGTGAGAGGGTAATACATTGGGCAGCAGAGAAATAAACTCAGAGATTCATGGACACCTACAACCAGTTGACATTACACTTGGGAAGCTCTATTTGGATTGGAGATTTCTCTCATACACTTGACATTCGTTAAAGCATGAGGATCGTCATTTCTTTGCCACTTGTCATTTCAATTTTCAGTGGGATTCATTCCCAAATTTGTATCAATAAATTAGCTCCCATCTTGACATGGTTGGAAGATCTATGCTTGATGTTACTATGGTTGGCTATAGAATGGGTTCTCCAGTTTTTGCAAGACAATATGTAAATGGGCCTCCCTAACACCCCGAATATCTAAAGATGATAACAAAGCATCAAATTCCTGCATTGTCCAAATAGTAAAAATATATTATACTAAACTTCAAAAACAAACATATAATCTTCCACACTTGTTCACATTTATACATTTATTAAATTGTTTGTTATCGAAAGATCCATCTATGAATCCTGTGAATAAATGTAAGGAGGAAGAAAAACATGCCAAAGTATAATTTCATAATAAAGTAGATATAATCATGATTCATTACTATAAAGAGGCAAGAAACATTGGATAACTGTAAATAATCAAAGTGATCCTGATGTTATTAATCCTTGGATAAGAAGACTTTCTTGGCAGTTGTGGGAATTTGATGCTTTAAAAACTCAACAATGCATACTTGCTATAAAAAAACAAGAGTACGTAAACTTTTGAAGAATTTCTGTATGTCAGTAAAAAAATTGAAAGATTTAAAGTGAAAGGTCTTCCTGCATCTTCCCCCTATCTGGAGTCTCGTTCCTATGAGATACTTTGAACCTTACACGTGTTGGCCTTTGAGAGGGCTTCATACAGGTATGACTGCACCCTCTCCCTTCAATATAGATCTTCAAAAAACTGGCTTCAGGCCCCTTGAGCAAACAAGAAGCTCTTAAGACTGGCTTCAGGCCATTTGAGCAAAGAAGCTCTTATCTCTCATTCACAAGATATAATTAGACACGGATCTCCCTGAATCACAAGCTACAAAGCTTAAAGCTCAAGAGTGCATGTTGTAGCAACATAGTATATAGGAACATGTGCAATCATTTTGGATCTCAAGGCAATCATTTGGGACCCCCAACCTCATGGGTGGTCCCTGGGTTCTCTAAATAATAGGCCCACTAGGAGAGGTAGCAAGGGTAAAGGATTTCAATGGATTTTTTAAATGGCATTGAGACATTTTGGTCTTTTCTGGGCATAACATTTGAATTTGATACTCTTAGTCAGTGTTGCAGCAACTGTCCCCCAGTACCAACTGATACTTATAACATTTGAATCTGAATATGAAGAACAAAAGTAAATCTTAGAAGAAATTAGGTTTTAGTTGAACATAATATAATCTATAAAATAAGTAATTTGAACATAAACACTTTGGATAAGATAAGGATGTGAACTCTGTGCAAAACCAAGGCAATACGAACACTACTTTTGTCTCAATTAGTCCTTTCCAGACAACCTGCAATAGCACTAAGCACACCTTATAAAAAGCTCTTATTAAAATTCCCAAGAACCATTTTGTAGGTGGTGTTTCCACTCTTTTTAGAAAAGGCATGGATCAAAAGGGCTAATGCATGATTGTGTATGGCCTTAGCATGCTGAAATTTGATGCAGAAAATTATCCTTGGGGAGATAGGGGTGCTACTTTAAAAGAACGCCATAAAGGTGATGTTATATTGGTTCAAGCAACAATGTAGTTTGATAGATGCAAGATTAATACAACAACAATGAACATGAGTTGAATTAATACTCACATTGCATTTTTAATATTTAAATCGAAATGAGAATTTTTATATTAAGTGAAAATATGCATTTGGAGCATAGTTGTTACATCAATATACATCAAGAGGTTGCAAATACTAGCTGGTAGACTAAAACAAAAGAGATTTTCCAAGCTGCCAATGTCCCCAAAATTCTAGCCTATTACTCAGTCAAAACTAATTTACCTAGAAGCAAACACTTTCCAAATTACTCCCAAAATTTTACAAGCTTTAACAAACATACTGCTTTGTAGACTGATGGGTAGGATCACCATGGGCTATACTCATATCCTTAACAAGGGCATGTTCATTAAGTCCAGGGACAATAAACTTGATTATGTTTTAATTGAAAAACTTGGATCTCCTCTCGCATTTGGTGCATCTAGTCCAATAGCTATTGATGAGAAATTCCTGAGCTTGACATGTGGGCAAATTGAAATCCATTACCTGAAAAATCCCTTTGAAACTTCAAACTTAGATGAATCACCGAAATCTACCAAGTCAAAACTAACATACATAGAAGTAAACACTTTCCAAAATACTCTCAAAATTTTACAAGCTTTAACAAACATACTACTTTGTAAATTTGGCCCAATTTCAGCATGTAAATGGGCCTCCCTAAAGATGATAACAAAGCATCAAATGCATGCATTTTCCAAACACAATACATGAATTATTATAAATAGCTCAACAGTAAAAATATATTATACTAAACTTCAAAAACAAACATATAATCTTCCACACTTGTTCACATTTATACAGTTATTAAATTTTTTGTTACCGAAAGATCCATCTGTGAATCCTATGAATAAATGTAAGGAGGAATCGTAATGAGAATTTTTATATTAAGTGAAAATATGCATTTGGAGCACAACTGTTACATCAATATACATCAAGAGGTTGCAAAGACTAGCTGGTAGACTAAAAAAAAAGAGATTTTCCAAGCTACCAATGCCCCCAAAATGCCAGCCTATTACTCAGTCAAAACTAATTTACCTAGAAGCAAACACTTTCCAAAATACTCCCAAAATTTTACAAGCTTTAACAAACATATTGCTTTGTAGATTGATGGGTAGGATCACCATGGGCTATACCCATATCCTTAATAGGGGCCTGTTCATTAAGTCCAGGGACAAAAAACTTGATAAAACTGACAGAGCTAATGGGTGAGGAAGGACTGTATTGACTTTGACCAAAAGAGAATTGCAATTCATCTATTTTTTTATGCCAATTGGATAGTTCATCCTTAGATTTTTGGATTATACTTTGGTGGTAAATAAGAACCCCCATGGTTGTTGTGATACTAAAGACCAGTTGATTATGTTTTCATTGAAAAACTTGGATCTCCTCTCGCATTTGGTGCATCTAGTCCAACAACTATTGATGAGAAATTCCTGAGCTTGACATGTGGGAAAATTGAAATCCATTACCTGAAAATTCCCTTTGAAACTTCAAACTTATATGAAACACTGAAATCTACCAAGTCAAAACTAACATACATAGAAGTAAACACTTTCCAAAATACTCTCAAAATTTTACAAGCTTTAACAAACATACTACTTTGTAGACTGATGGGTAGGATCACCATGGGCTACACCCATCTCCTTAACATGAGCCTATGTGTGAAGGTCAGGGACAAAAAACCTATTAAAATTTACAGAGTTGTTGGATGAGGAAGGACCGTATTGAATTTGACCAAAGGAGAATTGCAATTCCTCTAGTTGTTGATGTAGAATAGAGACTTCATCTTTGGATCTTTGTTTTAGAATTTGATGGGCAATAAAGTTCATATTTCAAAACACAAATTCAATGTGTTATTGTATTTATCTCAGTATCACTTATTTCATGCAAGAAATTCCCTTGGGAGGGGATAAAAAAACAAGGGATAATTTATTGCTATGTGTACTTTGTTATTGTTGCATCAAAAAAATATTTTAAGAAATTGCAAGTTATGGGAGATTCTAAGTTCATAGTCGACTTGGTTAAAACAATAAGGTGGATGTTGAGAATTTCTTTGTTCAACCCTTGATTTAGGATATTAGAGAACCTCTTCAGTCCTTTCAATTGACCTCCTTCACACGTGTGCTCAAAGAATTAAACATGAAGCTTTATGCCCTCTCGAATGAGGCTGTGGAGATGCCTATAAGGTCTTTTATATAAATTATGGATGGAGAAGAAGTGGATCAAATGGATTTCAAAGCTAAACCATGTGAGATACCTTGAAATGGGGACCAATAAAAAATACCAATATTGCAAAACTCGAAAGTGCATACATATCTAGGAGATACACGCAGATCTGAGGTTGAAATGGATGTATCAGAGTTTCAACTCATTTCGTTGGTTTCTCATTGTATAATCAATCAATGCAATCAGCCCAAGGACTATCAGTCGGTGATTTCACTGTTCAAAGTGCTTTCCAAACAAAATTTTTGCACTTGAATACACTTCCAAATGCAATCTACCAAATGTAATTTCCTTTTTGCATACATACATAACAAATTGAGCTTGAAGACGTGTTCCCAAAGAGATGTAGAGTCATCCTCGAAGCCTATACATGTATTTCCTTGAGATGAAAGTTCTTCTAAAACTCATAGATCACTGCTCTTCCTCCAACATGAATACAAAAATGATCAAATGAAAGCTTAAAATCTAGAATATAGGGTTTTATATTCATATTGAAGACCTTTCTCCCAACAACGCTGGCAAAGAAAAGTAATTTCTCACTAATAGGAAGAAAAAGAGGTCCCAGAGTTGTGATATTAGTCTTCAGTGCTCCTCCTGCATGGCTTGGACCTGCAAGATGAGAAATAAAGGCATGTTGACAGGCCATCTCACATAGACCTACCAGGACAATGAAATTTTATGGCAAACAGCAGCGCAAGCCACACAGAGGTCAGGATGTACACAAGAGGCAAAGATTACATTGGCTAAACACAGAGCTTTATTGTTTGTTTGGATTTATGTAGGAGGCGGAGCTCTCGTATAAAGGTACCTTGATCTGATCAAGTCTTAGTATCTGATCCCGTCCTAGTAGTAGTGGAGTTGAGATCATCTAATATTCCAGTCCTAATAGTAGTGTATTTCAACAATTAAAATGGTATCTGCAATCCAAGTTATCTCATCCCTGAGCCCCTCCAGTTTAAGAGTTCTGCCTGAGCTTTTTTTATAACATTTGCGGGTAGATTTTTTGGCCCTATAGCGAAATTGAACATGTGACCTTCATCCTACACTGGATCTGAGAATCTTGTTCATGGGGTTGCAGAAGATGGTGCCACGGCTGTGCATGTGATAGACATGGTTTTGTGTGATAGGTCGTGGGTTTTTTCTCTCAGGTATAAGGATGGTGTGCATAGCTTGTTACCTGTGATTGAAGACCAGCATGGGCATAAAGGGTTATCAGTTTTTTATGTAGGCTTATCAGTTTGACAAAAAGAGTTGATGAGTTCAGGATTCAAAAATGGGCATATCATCTAATAAAATGCACCATAACCAAATGGGTAGAAGTAGAAAGTAACAAAACCAATGGGAAAACAAATAACCAAAGAAACCTAAAGGGCATTGCATTATCATTGGATAAACACATAAACTTAACTTACAACATCCTTCCTCCAAACCTGCAACACAATGGCCGCATCCTTCCTCCAAACCTGCAATAGTATGGCTTCATCCTTCCTCCAAACCTGAGGCAGTATGGCCGCATCCTCCCTCCAAACCTGAAATAGTATGGCTAAATCCTTCCTCAAAACCTAAGGCAGTATGGCCGCATCCTCCCTCCTTCAGTGGAAAAACCATGCAATCGGAGAGAAATGAAAGAGGGAAATTAAAACTTTTGATATTTGAAAAATTTAGACATTTTTTAGAGGGAAATGAATTAAAACTTTTGATATTTGAAATTTTTTGACATTTTGAAATGAAATACGTGTGTTTTTTAAGGCCACTCAAATTCCATTAAATAAAATGTGTGAGACTTTTCTTAGGGTTAATAAGGGATTTAGGTAAGTAAGTGGTATTGTTGATTATAAATAATTATTAATGAGGTTAGATCTAAGACATTTATTTAAATTATTAATTATATAAAATTGTTGAATTTTTATTTCACAAACTACGGATTTTGGTTTATTTTTTAATCTAATTATGTGATATTAAAGATGAATTATGGTAACTTAAAAATAAGTTTTATGTGGTTAAAATGGAATTAGTAATGTTATGGTATGAATGATTATTTTCAATGAAATTTTTGGTTTAGTAAGGATAACTCATCTATGGACATTTTCCATGATTTTTAAGATGGAGTCAATATAGGAAAGGTGATACTTAAAGGGCTCCCACATTCTTTAGAAATTTTATATCTATTGGTTTATAAACATTAGAGGTGGAAAAATATCCTAAGCTCTAGAGCTAAGTTTGTTCCAACTTAGCTATATCTTGAACAACAAATTGTTGTTGACGTCAAGGATATGATAGAAATTTGGTGGGTTGTAAGGTAGTCTTGTCATGAAATAAATGTATTGTAGTTACTAGGTAGGTGGGGGGAACCATTTTGGTGGAACTTGGCCATAAATGGGACATCTATCCATGCATAGTTTTTTAAGAACAAATACACCTAGTGGATTATCATTGTATGGGAATCACTTTAGGATCTACTGTGCACACAGTAACTAAAGGGATATTAGTGAAACCCACATAAGTATTATAGGTGTTCTTGTGTTCTCATTGGTTATTTATGGGAAAATGACAATAAATTAAGAGAAGTTATAGGTGATTTTATAGAAATAGGTGTTCTTGTGCTCTCATTGGTTAGGTATGGGAAAATGACAATAAAGTAAGAGAAGGATTTGAATACTGGACAATTAGAGGAATGATTCCACACAAAAACAAGCATGGTGCTGCAGCACTTTCTAGGCTAAGGGATTTTTAAGGGGTTCCCCCACCATATGACCGGAAGAAGAGAATAGTCATTCCAGATGCTGTGAAAGTGTTGAGGCTTCAACCAGGTCACAAGTATTATCTGCTAGCTAGGAAGGCTTTCCAAAGAAGTTGGCTAGCATCGCTATGACACTATTATAGAATTATAAGGGAAGAGAAAGGCAAAGGCTCAGGTATCATAAGAGAGAAGGAATTAATTAGAAAATTTGAGATCAAAGGCAGTGGAGTTAGTCGAAAAGCAGCTTGCCCCAAAGATGGAGCTGTTAGCTTCAATAAATTATTACATAAGCTGCATGTTGGGCTCAATGAAGAAGAAAATTTTGAAAATGACAAGAAAATATTTCTGAAGATGAGGTTTTTTTAATAGAAATATATAACAACTCGGATAAATTTGGAGTATCAAAAAATGCGGAAAATGGATGATGAGTTTGGTGGGGGACCTAGGAAACTCCTACAAAAATCTTTTTCTACCCAAAATTCCTCGTATAGATAATGAGCTTCAAGATAAAAATCACATAGACATGAAGAGTGTCATATGCCTTGTTCAAAAATTAGTAAATGAAATTGTGGATATAAAAAAGAACTCTAGAGAAGATACCTCTATTTAAATAACTTACAAACCATATTACAGAAAACAATTACTTCTTCAAAGCTATTTCGAATTTGGAGGGCTTAGGGGATTGGGGGTTAGGGGTTAGTGTATTTAGGTGCATTTAGGGGTTAGGGGTCAAATAATGAGTTATTAGTTAAGGGATTATGTATTGGGGGCTTAGGGGGCCCCACCCGAATTCGTTTGGGCGGGCGCACTCAACCAAAACGACCCAACCCGAACGGGTTTGGGCGGGGGCCTTCGAGGGTTAGTGGTTAAGGGTTTAGAGGTTTAGGGTTTAGGGGTTAAATGGGTTATGGGTTTATAGGTTTATGGTTTAGGGGTTAAATGGGTTAAGGGTTTAGAGGTTTAGGGGGTTAAATGGGTTAGGGGTTAAGGGGTTATAAGTTATTATTTAGGGGGTTAAATGGGTTAGGGGTTTAGGGGGTTATGGGATTTAGCAGTTAAGGATTTTAGGTGTTAGATGTTAGGGGCTAATGGGGCTAGGTTTTAGGGGGTTAGATGGGTTAGGGGTTAGGAATTAGTGTTTAAGGGATTAGGGTTAAGGGTTTAATTGTTTAGGGTTTAAGGGGTTAGGGGTTAAGGGTTTATAGGTTTAGGGTTTAGGGGGTTAAATGGGTTAGGGGTTTACTAGGGGTTTAGGGGGTTAAATCTAAAAAATTTGTAAGTATTGTTTCTTGTTGCCATGTCTTCTTTATTTATTAATTTATAGTATTTGTTAGCCATTACTTTACATTTATTGATGAAAATGTCTATTGTAATGAAACCAAATGTGTGTTCAATCTCCAATTTCAAACTCAGCCACAGTGTTGTCACACAATTTAAGTTAGGAGAATGGCCATCTGATGAAGTCGTAATAACCATACTGCACCTCATGACTACTCTAGAAAATCTTAAGTTCGAGTGTCCCACATTCACGAGAAATTTGGCTCTTATTCTCTTGCTCCACCTGACTATGTCCTATAAATACCCTTGTTTATTGCAAAAAAATCCTAATGTTTTCGACCATGTCCCTTAATAGACCAAGGAAACATATGTGACTGAGAGGAATGGAAAGCACTAAAAAGTTGAATAGAGGGATATAGTGACACAAATATGGAAGGGGGGTAGAAAGAAGGGTAAAGGGAGGGATATAGCGAGAGGATTGGAGGGTAGAGAGAGAGAGAGGGAGAGAGAGCTGAGAGGGAGATTGGGGAAGAGAGAGGCTAGAGGTATAAGGAGATAAAGGGTTGAGAGATCATGAAACGGGCGCCCTCGAACAAAACGACCCGACCCGAATGCGCCTGGTCGAGCAACCTCACACGGCGCGACACCGCACGCCCAACCGAATGATGCCACAAGGGAGAAAATGGAAAACGGGCCGCTCAAATGTGCACAAGGCACTTGGGCTGTCATAGCTTAGCAAAACTTATACGGGCACCCTCGAAAAAAATGGCTTGAACCGAACGCTCTCAGGTATCATATGAGAGAAGGAAGAAATTGGAAAAATTGAGATAAAAAGCAGTGGAGTTATAAGCCAAAAAGAAGCTTGCCCTAGAGATGGATAAGATAAAACTTGACAACATATTGGTTAATTTCCTTGACCCTTTATTGGTTGTTCAGAAGGAGTATGAATATTACACCACCGTTAATTATATCAAGTTAATCGGCCCCTAGTAGATCAAGGGCTACAAGTTGTAGTTTTCGTCTGAACATCAACATACCACAACCATGCTTAAAACCAGAAGCCTTATCACATTCATGATTTTATTATATAGTGTATTAGATAGAAGTAAGAAAACAATTACTTCTTCAAAGCTAATTCGAATTTGGAGGGCTTAGGGTATTAGGGGTTAGGGGTTAGGGGTTTAGAGCTTTAATATGGTTTATGGGGTTAAATGGGTTAGGGGTTAAGGGGTTATAGGTTTAGGGTTTAGGGGGTTAAATGGATTAGGGGTTTAGAGTTTTATGTAGGTTTAGGGGGTTAAATGGGTTAGGGGTTTAGGGGGTTAGCCATTACTTTACATTTATTGATGAAAATTTCTATTGCAATCAAATTACCAAATGTATGTTCAATATTCAGTTTCAAACTCAGCCACAATGTTGTCACACAATTTAAGTCCGGAGAATGGACATCTTTGGAAGTCTTAATAACCAGACTGCACCTCATGACTACTCCAGAAAATCTTAAGTTCGAGTGTCCCACAATCATGAGAAATTTGGCTCTTATACTCTTGCTCCACCTGACTGTGTCCTGGAAATACCCTTGTTTATTGCAAAACATCCTAATGTTGTCGACCTTGTCCCTTAACAGACCAAGGAAACATATGTGACTAACAGGAATGGAAAGCACTATAAAGTTGAAGAGAGTCCAAAAGACTAAGATGGTTTAAAGGATAAGCTTGAATTAGAATGTAGCACTATTGAAATAACTAAAAGTTGTCCCAAACAAATAGTTGATAATGTGAAACCTTCTTCTGTACCAGTCAAGCAAGACTACATTCATGTGAGAGAAAGAAGAGGCCAAGCGACTGATAGGCATAGCCTAGAAGAATATAGGGTATGGTTCCCTCTTTTGATGAAATATTTGATCTACATTTTGTCTATCGAAGATTAACCATTTTAACCTTGCCAACAAGGTGAAATTAACCCAATCATAGGTCCCAATATGTCATGATATATATTAACTATAGATATATATCAGAAGGAATAATTATAAAGACATATATTGATAGATCAGGTGGCGAGACAAGGGGAATCACAGGGGAGAGATGGAGATAAACTGAGGGAGAGGGGAGAGAAGGAATGGATCAGCTGAGAGAGAGAAAGGGAGAGGAGTGAGAGAGGTAGAGAAGGGTAAGAGAGGGAGATAGTGACAACATAAGCAGCTTACCCCAGAGATGGATAAGATAAAACTTGACAACATATTGATCAATTTCCTTGACCCTTTATTGGTTATTCAAAAGGTGTATGAATACACCAATATCGTTAATATCAAGGAAACTGGCCCCTAGCAGATCAAGTGGTTAAGGGGTTTAGGGGTTAGATGTTTGGGGTTTAGGTCGTTAATTAATCATGGGTTAGGGTTAATGCATGCATGCGCCCGACCGAACGATGCCACAAGGGAGAAAATGGAAAACGGGCTGCCCGAACGTGCAAAAGGCACTAGGGTGGTCACAACTTAGCAAAACTGATACAGGCACCCTCGAACGAAACGGCTCCAACTGAATGGGCCCAGTCGGGCGACCTCGCATGGTACAACATGACACGCTCAAATGAATGATGCCACAAGGGAGCAAATAGAAAACAGGCCGCCCGAACATGCATAAGGCACCCGGGCAGTCACAACTTAGCAAAACTGATACAGGCGCCCTCAAACAAAATGGCCCAAACCAAATGCGACCGTTCAGGTGACTTCACACGGCGTGACATGGCACGCCCGACTAAACGATGCCACAAGGGAGAAAATGGAAAATGGGCCACTCAAACCTGCACAAGGCACCCGAGCGGTCACAACTTATCAAAACTGATACGGGCGTCCTCAAATGAAACAACCTGACCCAAACGCACCCGATCAGGTGACCTCACACGGCGCGACACGACGCACCTGACCGAATGAATATGACATAAGGGAGCAAACAGAAAGTGAGTCGTCCAAACGTGCATAAGGCACCCCGGCGGTAAAAACTTAGCAAAACTGATACGGGCACCCTCGAACAAAATGGCCCGAACCGAATGCGCCCAATCGGGTGACCTCGCATGGCATGACACAGCGTGCCCAACCGAACGATGCCACAAGGGAGAAAACTGATACGGGCGCACTTGAACAAAATGACCCAACCCGAAGGCGCCCAGTTGGGTGACCTCACACGGTGCGACATGATGCGCCTGATCGAACGAATATGCCACAAGGCAGCAAACAACAAACAGGCTACCCAAACATGCACAAGGCACTCAGGCGGTCACAACTTAGAAAAACCGATAGGGGCACCCTAAAAAAAAATGGCCTGACCCGAACATGCCCTGTCGGGTGACCTAGCACGGCGCGACACAACGCGCCTGACCAAATGATGCCATAAGGGAGTAAATGGAAAACGGGTCGCCCGAACATGCACAAGGCACCTGGGTGGTCACAACTTAGCAAAATTGATACAGGCGCCCTCAAACAAAATGGCCCAACCCGAACGTGCCCGATCAGGCGACCTCACACAATGCGACACGACGCGCCTGATTGAACGAATATGACACAAGGGAGAAAATAGCAAACGGGTCATTCAAACATGCACAAGGCACCTGGGCGGTCTTAACTTAGCAAAACTGATACGGGTGCCCTAAAAAAAAACGGCCCGAACTAAACGCGCCCAGTCGGGCGACCTCACATGGTGTGACACTGCGCGCCTGACCGAACGATGCCACAAGGGAGCTGCAAATGGAAACCAGGCCGCCCGAATGTGCACACGGAACTCGGGCAGTCACATGAACTTAGAAAAACTGATACAGGTGCCCTTCTACAAAACAGCCCGAACAGAATGCGCCTGGGCGGGAAACCTCACACGGTGTGATAGGGCGCGCTGACCGAACAATTACGCAAGGGAGAAAAATGGAAAATGGGCTGCCCGAACGTCCACAAGGTACCCAGGAGGTCATAAATTAGCAAAATTAATATGGGCACCCTCGAACGAAATGGTCCGACCCTAACGTGCCCAGTTGGGCGACCTCACATGGTGCAACACGATGCACCTGACCGAACAAATATGCAACAAGGGAGCAAACAACAAATGGGATGTATGAAAGTGCACAAGGCACCTGGGCAGTCACAACTTAGAAAAACTGATACAGGCACCCTCGAACAAAATGGCCCGAACCGAACACGCTCGGTCGGGTGACCTCACATGGCATGACACTGTGCGCTTGACCAAATGATGCCACAAGGGAGAAAACTGATACAGGCGCCCTCAAAAGAAACGAGCCGACCCGAACACGCCCGGTCGGGTGACCTCACATGGCACGACATGACGTGCCTGACCAAACAAATATGCCACAAGGGAGAAAACAACAAACGGGCTGCCCGAACATGCACAAGGCACCCGAGTGGTCACAACTTAGCAAAACTGATATGGGCGCCCTTGAACAAAACGGCCTGACCCGAATGCACCTGGTCGGGCGACCTTGCACGACGCGACACAGCGCACCCGACTGAATGATGCCACAAGGGAGAAAATGGCAAACAAGTCGCCCAAACTTGCACAAGGCACCCGGGCAGTCACAACTTAGCAAAACGGATACGGGCTCCCTCGAACGAAACAACCCGACCCGAACGCGCCTAGTCGGGCGACCTCACACGGCGCGACACGACATGCCTAACCGAACGAATATGCCACAAGGGAGCAAATAGTAAACGGGCCGTCTGAACGTGCACAAGGCACCCGGGCAGTCACAACTTAGCAAAACTGATACGGGCGCCCTCGAACAAAACGGCCCGAACCGAAAACGCCCGGTTGGGCGACCTCACATGGAACGACACCGTGCACCTAACCGAACGATGCCACAAGGGATTTTTAAATGGAAAATGAGCTACCCAAATGTGTACACGGCTCTCGAGCGGTCACATGAACTTAGAAAAACTGATACAGGCGCCCTCAAACAAAACGGCCCGAACCGAATGCGCCCGGTCGAGCGACCTCACACAACGCAATAGGGCGTGCCCGACTGAACAATTCCACAAGGGATAAAAAATCCAAATGGCCTTCCCGAACATGCACAAGGCACCCTGGCGGTCAAACCTAGAAAAACTGATACAGGCGCCCTCGAATGAAACTGCTCGAACCGAACGCACCCGGTCAGGCAACCTCACACGGCGCGACATCGTGCACCCGACCAAACGATTCCATAAGGGAGAAAATGGAAAATGGGCCACCCAAACGTCCACAAGGCACTTGGGCGGTCACAACTTAGCAAAACTGATACGGGCGCCCTCAAACGACACTACCCGACCTGAACGCACCCGATCGGGCAACCTCACAGGGCACGACACGAAGCGCCTGACCGAAAAAATCTGCCACAAGGGAGAAAAGAGAAAACAAGCTGTATGAACATGCACAAGGCACCCGGGTGGTCACAAATTAGCAAAATCGATATGGACACCCTCGAACAAAACAGCGCGAACCAAACGTGCCCGGTCAGGTGACCTCACATGGTGCGACACCGCGCCCCCAACCGAACAATGCCACAAGGGAGCTGCAAATGGGAAACAGGTCACCCAAACATGCACACGGCACTCGGGCAGTCACATGAACTTAGAAAAACTGATACGGGCGCCCTCAAACCAAACGGCCTGAACTGAATGCACCAGGTCGGGCGACCTCATACAGTGCGACAGGGCATGCCCGACCGAATGATTCCACAAGGGAGAAAAATAGAAAATAGGCCACCTGAACATGCACAAGGCACCCTAGTGGTCACAACCTAGCAAAACTGATATGGGCACCCTCGAACGAAACTGCCCAAACCGAACGCGCCTGGTCGAGTGACCTCACACGGTGTGACACGACACGCCTAACTGAATGAATATGCCACTAGGGAGAAAACATCAAACGGGCCGCTCGAATGTGAACAAGGCACCCGGGCAGTCACAACTTAGCAAAACTGATACGGGCGCCCTCAAATGAAACAGCCCGACCCGAACGCGCCCGGTCGAGCGACCTCACACGATGCGACACGACGTGCCTCACCGAACGAATATGCAAAAAGGGAGAACAAAAAAATGGGCCATCCAAACATGCACAAGGCACCTGGGTGGTCACAACTTAGAAAAATTGATATGGGTGCCCTCGAACAAAACGACCGAAACCGAACGCACCCAGTTGGGCAACCTCACATGGCATGACACTGCACGCCCGACCGAATGATTCCACAAGGGAGCTACAAATGGTAAATGAGCCACCCAAAAGTGCACATGGCACTCGGGCGGTCACATGAACTTAGCAAAACTGATACGAGTGCCCTCGAACGAAACATCCCGCACCGAACGTGCCCAGTCGGGCGACCTCACATGGCGCGACAGGGCACACCCGACCGAACGATTCCACAAGGGAGAAAAATGCAAAACGGGCCACCCAAACGTGCACAAGGCACCCTGGTGGTCACAACCTAGCAAAACTGATACGGGCACCCTCGAACAAAACTGCCCGAACCAAACGCAACCGGTCGAGCGACCTCACATGGCGCGACACCGCGTGCCTGACCGAACGATGCCACAAGGGAGAAAACAGAAAATGGGCTGCTCAAATGTCCACAAGGCACTCAGTCGGTCACAACTTAGCAAAACTGATAAAAGTGCCCTCGAACGAAATGGCCCGACCCTAAGGTGCCCGGTTGGGCGACCTCACACAGCGCGACAGGACGCACCTGACCAAATGAATATGAAACAAGGGAGCAAACAATAAACGGGTCATCCGAACGTGCATAGGGCACTCGGGCGGTCACAAATTAGCAAAACTGATATGGGCACCCTTTAACAAAACGGCCCGACCCGAACGCGCCCGATCGGGCGACCTCACACGGCGGGACACAACGCGCCCGACTGAATGATGCCACAAGGGAGAAAACGAAAAATGGGCCGCCCTGCATAAGGCACCCGGGCGGTCACAACTTAGCAAAACTGATACGAGTGCCCTCGAATGAAAAGACTCGACCCGAACGTGCCAGATCGGGTGACCTCATGCGGCGCGACAAGACGCGCCTGACCGAACGAATATGCCACAAGGGAGAAAATAGAAAACAAGCCGTCCAAACTTGCACAAGGCACCCGGACGGTTAGAACTTAGCAAAACTGATACGGGCGCCCTCGAACAAAATGGCCTGAACTGAACGTGCCTGGTCAAGCAAGCTCACATGGCACGACACCGCGCGCCTGACCAAACGATGCCACAAGGGAGCTGCAAATAGAAAATGAGCCACTCAAATGTGCACATAGCACTCGAGTGGTCACATGAACTTAGTAAAACTAATACGGGCACCCTCGAATGAAACAGCCTGAACCGAACGTGCCCGGTCGAGCGACCTCACACGGCCCGAAAGGGCGTGCCCGGCTGAATGATTCCACAAGGGAGAAAAACGTGCACAAGGCACCCTGGTGGTCACAACCTAGCAAAACTGATACGGGCGCTCTCGAACAAAACTGCCCAAACTAAACGCGCCCAGTCGGGCGATCTCACACGGCACGACACCGCGCGCCATACCGAATGATGCCACAAGGGAGAAAATGGAAAATAGGTTGCCCGAATGTCCACAAGGCTCCTGCACGGTCACAACTTAGCAAAAATAATACCGGTACCCTCGAATGAAATGGCCTGACCCTAACGCGCCCAATTGGGTGACCTCACATGGTGCGACATGACGTGCCTGACCAAACAAATATGCAACAAGGGAGAAAACAATAAACGGGTCGTCCAAACGTGCAAAAGGCACCCTGGCGGTCACAACTTAGAAAAACTGATACAGGCGCCTGTTGAGCCTCAAATTTGTGCTTTCCTTCACCTCATTTTACCTCATTTTTCCCTTGTCCATTTCCATTTTAAACCCAATTGATCAATAAAAATAGTTAAAATTACTTCTAGAATGTTTTATATGACTGACTTGTTGAATTTTGTGATTGTTGCCATTGTTAAGCATTTTGACCGGAATTAGCTGCAGAATGCAGGCATTCTGTAGCTAACCGGCGATTCTGCAGCTACCTTTATGTTTGAGCATGTTCTAGGTGGCCTCTTGAGGAAAAACGCATATGGGCATGATCCACGTCGTGCCTACATGGTGTGTTGCTCGTCATGGAAGAGGAAATGAATTCTGGGTACGGCTATGCACGTGGGAACACATTTGTGAAGGAAGACTCCTACTAGGACTGTCTCAGTCCAGGTGTCTTTTCTCTTTCACGCAGCCACCTCAAGGACTCCTAGAATGATTTGGATAAGGAAAGACATCATTCCTAAATTATTGTAATTCTTGTTACTTGCATTTACTTTATAAACTCTTGAGTAGGCCGAGAGCTTAGTTAGAAATTTTGTATTAGATTTGCTGCTAGATTTTGTGAAAACTCCGTGTTACGTCTTTGAAGACACAGAGCATTATGTTCAAACTATTGCATCGTTAATGGAGCAGACAAAATTATCTTGAAGGCGTGATTTAATTGTGAATTTGAATGCCGTCAAGTGGTAGAGGGCCCCTGCCCCTTGAACGGATTTCTTTTGCGTAAACTAGATAAGTTTTTCCTAGCTGTCTTTACGTTCTGCATTTGAATTAGTAGTTGTTTTGTTTTCTATACTGTAGTCGTACTCATTCCAGTTCTTCCACAAGAAGACACTTTGCCAATAAATTAAAATGATGAATGTTTAAATGACTATGGTATTGTGGGATAGGAGTTAAATTTGTATTTGTTTTTAACTAGCTACTGTAGTCATATTCGTTCCAGTTCTTCCACAAGAAGACACTTTGCCAATAAATTAAAATGATGAATGTTTAATGACTATGGTACTGTAGGATAGGAGTTGTATTTGTTTTTTTTTTAACTAGATACTGTAATTATATTCATTCCAGTTCTTTCACAAGAAGACATTCTTCCAATAGATCATAACAATGAATGATGAATAGCTATAGTAACATAGGAATTAGTTGTAGTTTTTAGTCTTCACTATCACAGTTGCACTTGTCCTAATCACTCTTCCACAAGAAGAAATTCTTCCAAGACATCTTTAAGAAGTTCAAGATATGACTGTGATGTGACAACTTAGTTTCATTTGCTTTCAATTGCATACAAGTCCACAGTCAAAATTGTTCTACCTCTTCCACAAGAAGGAACTCTTCCAAAATATCCCTCATGATGAACAAACCGATTGTGTAACTTCATAGAATAGTGCATGTTAATTAGAATACTCCGGAGTTTCATTTTGCATTTAATTCATGTCCAGTTACTTCGTTTCAAAGTTTGATGATGGCTTATAGTTAACATTGTTCTAGTTTAGAAGCATCTTAAGCTCATGTTTAAATCAATTCATTGCACTCATATCTCATAGTCACACTGTCACCCTTTGCACAGTAGATCACTTTAGTTGATAGGATTCCTAAGACAGCCTTCATTATTTACAAATATCTTTTTGTTCTGAAAACCATCAGTGATCCATAACTTTAGGAACAGAAGATAATATCATTACAAGGTCTGAAATATCTCTGCAAATTCCTCACCATAAACAGAGCTCTTCCTCAACAGAACTACCCTAAAAAGAAACCAATAACTCTTGGAGAATAGACTCTGACCTTCAATTGAAAATTGCAAAATAGAGCTAGGAATTAGTCATGGAATAGATGAGCTTAGAATAGAATGTTGCATCATGATTAGTGTCTAAATTATCTAGTTAGAAAACTTGCATATTTAAGTGATCATTTCTCAAAGTCTAGTTTGTGTCATTTGTTTAAGAAGTCATCATTAAGCTCTTGTTTCTATTCAGTCATAGTTTAGATGTTGCTTCAGTGTTTTTGATTACATTTTCCATTCCATACATTAGGCTCAACTGTGTTCTTGACCACCAATTTCTTTTCATTAGTTTTCTAGACATTTCCATTGTAACACAAAACTTCAAAAGACCAAAAACATCATAAATCAACATAAAATACCAAAACATCACAAAGCACTACACACAACGCACTAGGAAACAAGCACCTAGGTACATATGGTACATTTCACTTCAGCAGTTTACAAATCCTGGTTGACAATTAAATGAACTCAGTTTAGGAGACTAGATTGAGACACAACATTTTGGCGCCATTGCCGGGGAAGTGAAAACTAGGTAATCTTTGTTTCTTAACATCCAAAAACAATTTTATGCGCAGGGAGAGAGATTCAAGGGGAAGATTTATAAGCAGCAGAGGCAGAAGTTTGACATCTAGAACACCACTTGTTTCATCTAGATCCAGAACTAGTACACCTTCAACTCAAACCCATCTTCCATCCTTTACCGATCCTGGACTTCTAGAAGATCTAAGGTCACCTATTCCATTAGAGAAACCTTCCACTTCATCCATTGAACCTGCCATAGAAGAGGATCCAAAAACTTTTGTTGAGGATACAAATCTTTCTACTTCCACAGGAGAGTCAACCATGGCAGAAGAAGGAGGAGGAGGAGTTGTTAATGGAGAAAACACATTTGGAGGAGGTAGAGGAAGAGGTAGAGGAGAAGGAGGAAGAGGAGGTAGAGGTGCAGATGGAGGAAGAGGTAGAATAGGAAGCTCTTTTGGGTTTCCTATACTTGATGGAGAAACCAATACAACCATGAAAAACATTTCACCTTCTGTCCTTCCGAACTTCTATGGACTTAAAACTGAGGATCCTAAAACTTTCTTATTCGAATTTGAAGTACTGTGTAGGACTTATGACTACCTTCAAGATGCCCAAAAATTGAAATTATTTCCTTCAACTCTGAAAGGAGCATCATTGAAGTGGTTTATGAGCTTAAGCAATAGTTCCATTAGGACATGGGAAGACATGAAACAAGCATTTCTAGAGAGATACTTGGATTATTGTATGCCGGTTAATCATAAGGAAGAAGTGTTCAAGATGTTACAAAAAGAAGATGAAAACTTAGAAGATTTGTTGGAAAGATTTAAATACAACGTAAAAAGGGCACAAATGGAAAACCTAGATCAAGACACTTTAAAAGCTCTTTTGTTGAAAACCATTAGGGATGAATGGTTGGATATCCTTAACATGATGGGAAAAGGGGATATATCACAACTCACATTACCTGAAATATCCGAGTTATGTATCAACCTTTCCAGAGGGAAATCCAAAACTGTCAAAGGTCCAAGAGATCCTGCTCTTGCAAGAGCAAGTAAATCTGCTTCTGGGACAGTAAGTAGATCAGAAATAGGACACATGCTTGATGATTTTAAATCCGACATCTTAGGGAGTCTTAGTGAACAAATAGACACCCTTAAGATACAAAACAAGCAGAAGGCTGAATCTGATGCCTTGGCAATATTTTGTCCCAAATGTAGAAAGAAACATGCCTTGAGAGAGTGTCCTTTGGATGTAAAAGTTGTAGAAACCTGTGTTATTTGTTCTGAGAAACATGAGACCAAGAATTGTCCTTCTCTTCCTGGTCTCAAGGCTATTTTTCAAGAAGAAACTCCTACAGATTCCACAGAATCTCTTAACTTTGTATCTAGAAGACCTTGGCAGGGATCTCAGACACAGGGATTTCATGATCAAATGTATAATCAACCTCCACCTTGGAATTCTTGGCAACAACCTTGGCCCCAATTCCAAAATCAATCTCAAGCTTGGGCACAAGGATCACAAGGTCCCTATGGAATATACTCTCCATATTATCAGTATCCACCATCCTATCCACCATATCCACAAAATTTTCCTCAAAATCTTCAACAAAATTTTCAACAAAATTCTCAACAACATCATCTGAACCAACCTCATCAAAATCAACCACTTCCATTACCATTCCCTCAAAAATCCAATCAATTACCAGCTCAGCCCATACCAAACCCCAATAATAAAAACCCTCAGAATACATACATGATAGAAGGACAACAATTTCCAACTTATTTAATTACTCCTCTAGACCTTGGTGATGTTCAACTTAGGTCTGGAAGGATACTTGAGAAGAGGAAACCTTCTGTGATCATACAAGAACAAGATAATTCTGAGGAAGACTCCCTACGGGTTAATAAAAGTCTTGAGGAAGAAACATCCTTTCAAGGCCAAAACATTGAAAAACTGAAACAAAAAGATCCAATAAGCCCAACTCCAGCATTAGAGCAACCATCCACATCTACTTCTATACCTCCCTTTCCGGAAAGATTACAAATTGACAAAGGTGTAGAAAAACAAATAATGGTGCCTAATTATGATTTCTTGGATGAATTGAGAAATTTTTGCATTAAAATTCCATTATTGCAAGCCATCAAGGAAATCCCAATTTTAGCCAAAACAATAAAGGAGTTGAGTATGAAGACAACAAAGAAAAGAATAAGAGAAACCAAGAAAATTCAACTGGTAGGACAAATAGCAGATATTATGATGGGTAAGACTACTATTCCAAAGTACCTTGACCCAGAAAATCCAGTTGTCAAAATTCACATCAATGGAATTGAAATTCAAAACACACTCATTGACTTAGGAGCAGCAATAAATATCATGAGTAGACAAATCATGGGCAAACTGAAACTTCCTAATCTTCTCTTTACACCCACACTATTACAACTAGCAGATAGATCTGTGATCAGACCAGATGGGGTAATAGAAGACATTCCAGTGTCCCTAGACTCTTGGGAGTACCCCGTGGATTTCATGATCCTTACACCCAAGAATAATCTAGGAGGCCATCCTGTTATACTAGGAAGACCTTGGTTAGCTACAGCTGATGCTTTTATTAGTTGTAGGTCCGGTGATATGTATATTTCTGATGGAAGTTCAACAAAGAAATTCACTTTATATCCTCCAACTAGGACAATTACAGATCTAGATGACACTCAATGGATAGAGGATGAAGAATATTTGCAACCACTCTTCACAATTTCAGAAATTAGTGAAGATAATCAAATTCTGAATACTCTAGAAAATTTTGAATCTTCTCCAGAGCACAAACAAGAATAATTTCAAGAGAAATCCAATATTGATTTCTTGTCATCTAGACAGATGTCTCTTCATTCTATGGACAAATTTGGCAGTTCTACAAGTGAAATTTTTCCAGGTAAAACCTTGAACATAAACAAAAATCTGGAAAAATCTCAACAAGAAGAACTAGTCAAAGTATTACAGAGACATTCTTCTGCATATGCATGGGAATACACCGACATGAAAGGGATAAGTCCCAAGACTTGTACTCATCACATCTATATAGAGGCAAATTGCAAACCAATCAGACAGCCTCAAAGACGGATGAATCCAAATCTTAGGGAAATTGTCAAGGAAGAATTACAAAAATTGTTAAATGTTAACTTCATCTATCCTATTTCAGATAGTCAGTGGGTTTCCCCTTTAGTAATCGTACCTAAGAAAAATGGAAAATGGAGGGTGTGTGTTGACTACCGAGAACTGAATAAAGCTACTCTTAAAGACCATTTTCCCTTACCTTTCATAGATCAAGTATTAGATACATTAGCAGGTAAAAAGTACTTTTCATTCCCGGATGGATTTAGTGGTTACAATCAAATCCAAGTAGCACTTGAAGACCAAGATAAAACCACATTTACTTGTCCTTGGGGTACCTATGCCTACCGAGTATTGCCATTTGGGTTATGCAATGCACCTACAACATTCCAAAGGGCAGTATTAGGAATTTTTTCTGATCTGATACATGACTGTGTAGAGGTGTATATGGATGATTTTACAGTTTATGGAGATACATTTGAAGAGGCTTTAGAAAACTTGGAAAAGGTCTTAAAAAGATGTCAAGAAGCAAACCTTTCTCTTAGTCATGAAAAATGTTTTATGATGTTCACTGAAGGTATTGTTTTAGGGCACCACATTTCAGGGGATGGGATTAGAGTTGATGAAGCGAAAGTTGAAGTTATTTCCAACCTATCCATTCCAAGTTGTCAAAGAGATGTAAGAAGTTTTCTAGGATTTACGGGGTACTATCGGAGATTTATAGAAAACTTCACCAAAATAGCATCTCCTCTCTTCAAATTACTCACCAAAGATTGTGAATTTAAGTGGACTTCTGATTGCCAGTTAGCTTTTGAAACCCCGAAAACCAAAATTTCTGAAGCACCTATATTAAGGGGACCTAACTGGAAGTTACCTTTTCATATCTCGACAGATGCTTCCGATACAGCTCTAGGAGCAGTATTGGGACAGAAAGATTTAATTCCCTATTCCATCTATTATATCAGTAAAAATTTGACTCCTGCAGAGTTAAACTATACTGTAACTGAAAAAGAGTTTTTAGCTGTTGTTCATGCCATTAACAAATTTAGACACTATATAACAGGCTATGAAACTTTTATTCACACTGATCATTCCGCCATTAGATATTTAATGAATAAATCAATCACTAATGGTAGAGTTATAAGATGGTTGTTATTATTGCAAGAATTCAACATTACTATTCTAGATAGGCCTGGAAAACAAAACACTGTGGCTGACTTCCTGTCTAGAATTCAAAATATCAAAGATGACACCCCGGTTGAAGATCAATTTCCTGATGAATATCTTTTTGCAATCTCTACTCAAACTCCATGGTTTGCTGATATTGCTAATTATTTAGTTTCAGGAAATTTTCCTTCAATTATGAATGCAAGGGATAAAAGAAAAATCATTAATGATAGTGCAAGATATTCATGGGTCGCTAATGAGTTGTACAAGACAGGTCCAGATTTGATCATTAGAAGGTGTGTTTGTGAAGATGAGATGCCTGAGATTCTCAAGGCATGTCATGATGAACCTTGTGGCGAACACTTTGCAGATAAGAGGACAGCCTATAAGATCCTTAATTTAGGATATTATTGGCCATCTTTGTTTAAAGATGCAAGGGAGTATGTCAAAAGGTGTGACAGTTGCCAAAGGGTAGGGAAACCTTCTCCTTCAGGTGAGATGCCATTACAACCTCGGGTACACATTGAACCTTTTGAAAAATGGGCCTTGGATTTTGTAGGACCTATTAGTCCTCCATCAAGACAAAAGAAATACATATTAGTTTTCACTGATTATGTTACTAAGTGGGTAGAAGCTAAACCATTACTTGTTGCTAATGAATCATCTGTAGTTACTTTTCTTTTTGAGGATATTTTTACTCGTTTTGGTGTCCCAAGGGAAATTGTTACAGATCAAGGAGCTCAATTTACATCAAGGCTAATGGAGCAAATGATGGAGAAGTACAAAATCAGACATAGAACATCTACTCCTTATCATCCACAAGCAAATGGTCAAGTGGAATCCACTAATAAGGTCATTGAAGGAATCCTAACAAAGACTGCTCATCTACATAGAAGAGATTGGGTAGATAGGCTTCCTGAAGCCTTGTGGGCCTATAGAACTACATGGAGAAACACAACAGGCCATACTCCTTATGAGCTTGTTTATGGAAAGCAAGTTTTGTTTCCTATAGAGTTCCAAATCCAAACATTCAAGATGGCAGTCCAGCTAGGACTTGATCTAACGGAGGCACAAAAGCATAGACTGGAGCAAATTAATGAATTGGATGAGATCAGACAAGATGCAGTTCAGAAAACAAGTCTACTCCAACAGCAAAGGGCTAGATGGCATGACAAGTACATCAAAGAGAAGAAATTTAAAGAGGGTGATTGGGCTCTCTTGTTTGATTCAAAATTCAAGGATTTTCAAGGGAAATTTCAGACACATTGGCTTGGGCCATATGAAGTTGTTCGAATTTTTGATAATGGGGCAGTAAAAATCAGAACTATAGATGAAGAAGAGGTCACTTTTCTTGTGAATGGCCATAGACTGAAGCTATACCACAAGCCACTCTTAAGAGAAGAGTTTGTCAAGAAGTTCCAAGGAGACAATGATGTGAAGTTAATGAAGAAGAGTCTCTCTTCTTCATCAACTTGATTAAATTTTCTGAAGCATTTCTCTTTTGAAAAAAAAATAAAATAAAATAAAATAAAATAAAAAAATAAAATAAAATATAAAGGTATAAACATGAAAACCAATCACTGATTGGCATGTTTATACAGAAAAGATAGGGTGAAAATCAGAGTCTCTCTGACACTCTAACTTTTCCCATTTTTGTTTCTAAGCAGCTGTTATAAAAATCATAAGTTCAGTGCCACAGTACTTATGATTCATTTCATCTCACTCCATTCATTATCCATCCATACTTCATCTCATCCATCATTCACATTTCACTCCATTCCATTCCATTCATTTCACTCCATCTTCCATTCACTTCATTTTCATGTCAAAACATAGAATTTGATATCTTACCGCAAGTGAATAAAAATATGCCATGAATTGCAGTACAGCCCTTATGTTCCTTCATTCCATGAACTGAATCCATTCTTATTCCATTATCCACTTCATAATCCATCATCCATTTTCATCCATTTTCATAAACATTTCACCCATTCTCCAGAAACATTTCATTTTCATGTTTGAAGTGTTCTACAGGAACATTCTGCAGCTCAGTGGACATTCTGCAGCTGATCACCTTTTCTGCAGCCCGACAGTCTTTTTCGCAGCTATAAACCCTGAAGGCATCAACCAGCAGACATCAGAATTACAACAAAGTGATCCAGTGAATTCATGAATCAAAAATATCAAGAAAATTGTGAAAGATTCCTCCAAAGATGAGCAGAGAAGACAAAGGCTACACAAACATCAAATAAAGGGCAGAGGTAACAAATTTAAATTACGATGGCAATTCATGAAAATTTAGCATAGTTTAGTTGTGGATTATTCAAAAAGTTGTTTTAATTATTTTATTGATCAAACACCAAACAAAACCCTCTATAGACTTTGTATTAAATCTTCCAATTCAAATTTTCTATCCAATAGCATTTGAGCGATGGAACGGCCAAATCATTTGAAATTCCCACGACTCTTAACCAAGTTCTTTAATGATGAAGATTTTTCCTGCCGTCGTAAATCCTCCGCCGTCTCCTCAAATCATTAATGCAATCCTCCACCTCACTCCACCACTCTATGCCGTGACCATTTTCCATAACGTCATTCCGTAGCCAGTATTCCATTCCGAAGGCAGAAGCATTATTATCATCAGGGGCAAAACAGAAGAGGTACATTGGAAGCATAACGGTGTGAGAACTCAATGAACAGAGAGCATATCACTGAGAACAAAGTTTGGAGCATTTTCACTGTCAACACAGAATTGTGGCCGTGTAGAGTTTAAAGCATGTTGCTACCAGAAGACAGAGGTGCTAAAATTGAAGACTTTGCTACCAAAGACAGAGGAGTGGTAGTGATTGAGTTTAAAGTCTGTTATTACCAAAGACAGAGGTGTGGTAGTGACTGGTTTTGAAGTTGTTGTTACCCGAGACAGAGAGGCCGTAGTGTTGAATTTGAAGCATACCATTTACTATCAGAGACAGAGGTTGAGTTTGAAGTCTGTTGTTACTAGAAACAGAAGTGTTTTTCAGTGATTGAGTTTGAAGTCTTCTGTTACCAAAGACGGAGGTATTGCACAAAAAGAAATTTGAAATCATCTACCACTGTCTCTCAGAGACACATTAGCTCGAAAATTGAAATTGCTTCCATATTATTCCAAAGTTCAACAGAAGTACATCAGTCCGAGGATTCGAAGGCATTTTTCAAACAGAGGCATACAAACCAGAGATTTTTAAGACTGTAGCTATTTCAAAGGTATGTTCTTCCAAAATTGAAGCCATTTTTATTTAGATCTTGAAGCCATTTTAATCCGAAAGTAAAAGCCATTGTTTTGTGGATAGAGAAGAGTGTTAATTGATAGTGAAAAATCATGGGTTTCATCGTAAGGATTGAGCCTATAGGATCAAAATATTTAGAAGGTTATCCACAATGCAAGGAGATGCTACAACAAATAGGATGGCTCCAATTCTTGGAAAAATTTAATGGTTGCCATAAGGAAGTTACCAAAACATTTGCTAGATCATTCCAAGGCACTGAGGTTGAAATAGGAGATGTTAAGTTTACTGTTAATGAAGTTTTTATAGCAGAGGCTACAGGATTATCCAGAGCTGGGGAAAGATGGTTTAAAAATATGGAATTCCATAATGACTCATGGAAACAAATCTTAAAATCACCAAACATGGATGTTAGTGTGTTCAAGAAGGGAATTCCCAGTACAACATTGAAGAGCAAATGGAGGAATATACTACTTCTTTTACAAAAATTTGTTACATGTGAGTGTAGATATGGGACATTTTATGTCTACCATATGAGACTAATGTTGCATTTTCTAGGAGAAGATTTGAATTTACCATATTTCTTGTATCAAAGTCTGAAGAAAATGGCTTCCTGTGTTCAGAGAAGAGTTCAGTTTTTGGAAACAACCCCGTATCATCATGGGTTAGTAAAAATTTTAATTGAGCATCATCTATCTAAATCAAATGATACATGGGGTGATTTCTTAATAAGAAATCATTTTGAGGAAGCAAAAGAACTATCACCTGAACCACAAGCCACAAAGAGAAGTAGGAGATGGAGGACTCCAAAAGGTAAAATTGACAAACCGGTTCAAGAAAGCAGTGAAGAAGTCATTTTGGAGAAGTTGACTAGAATCAAGAGTCAACTCAAGGCAGAGAAGGTAATCAAGGAATCTGTTATAGAAAAAGGGGAGGGTTCCTCTCAACTTAGGAGAAGCCACAGATTAAAAGGAAAACTGAAGAAAACATCAATCAAACAAACAGGGGTAATAAATATTGAAGATGAAGAAACATCTATGGAAGAGTATGATGATGAAGATTTTTATGAAGGCACCCCTGAGATTGATCCTGCTCAACATGAAATCTATGATTATGTGGAAACTTTAGAGAGAACAGCTTCAGAAAGAGAAGAGAGAACCCCCAGTCCTCCACTAACTGAAATTGATATATTGAGGAGGGATAGGTATGAGTTGGAATTGTTGAATAGACACATTAAAAATGAGAATGAAATTCTCAAAGATCAAATCAAGCTCAAGACCGACATGAACTCAACCTTATCCCTGCATATAGACAAAGTGGAGAGGACCAATGAGAAGATGAAGACAAGGAACAAAAAGTTGATCAGGGCACTCACAAACCTCAGGTTCAAACTTGTGATCAGGAAACCCAGAAGGCCTCTAACATTCAGACAAAGGAGAAGAAGGGGATTAGATGTCCTTGCAGAAGCCTCAGAATTCATAGGATAATTTGCATGAGGACATGCAAAGAGACAACAGTGGGGGTATGTTGAGCCTCAAATTTGTGCTTTCCTTCACCTCATTTTACCTCATTCTCCCTTGTCCATTTCTATTTTAAACCCAATTGATCAATAAAAATAGTTAAAATTACTTCTAGAATGGTTTACATGACTGACTTGTTGAATTTTGTGATTGTTGCCATTGTTAAGCATTTTGACCTGAACTAGCTGCAGAATGCAGGCATTCTGTAGCTAACCGGCGATTCTGCAGCTACCTTTATGTTTGAGCATGTTCCAGGTGGCCTCTTGAGGAAAAACACATATGGGCATGATCCACGTCATGCCTACATGGTGTGTTGCTCGTCATGGAAGAGGAAATGAATTCTGGGTACGGTTATGCACGTGGGAACACATTTGTGAAGGAAGACTCCTACTAGGACTGTCTCAGTCCAGGTGTCTTTTCTCTTTCACGCAGCCACCTCAAGGACTCCTAGAATGATTTGGAGAAGGAAAGACATCATTCCTAAATTATTGTAATTATTTTTACTTGCATTTACTTTATAAACTCTTGAGTAGGCCGAGAGCTTAGTTAGAAATTTTGTATTAGATTTGTTGCTAGATTTTGTGAAAACTCTGTGTTACGTCTTTGAAGACACAGAGCATTGTGTTAAAACTATTGCATCGTTAATGGAGCAGACAAAATTATCTTGAAGGCGTGATTTAATTTTGAAGTTGAATGCCGTCAAGTGGTAGAGGGCCCCTGCCCCTTGAACGGATTTCTTTTGCGTAAACTAGATAAGTTTTTCCTAGTTGTCTTTACGTTCTGCATATTGAATTAGTAGTTGTTTTGTTTTATATACTGTAGTCGTACTCGTTCCAGTTCTTCCACAAGAAGACACTTTGCCAATAAATTAAAATGATGAATGTTTAAATGACTATGGTATTGTAGGATAGGAGTTAAATTTGCATTTGTTCTTAACTAGCTACTGTAGTCATATTCGTTCCAGTTCTTCCACAAGAAGACACTTTGCCAATAAATTAAAATGATGAATGTTTAATGACTATGGTACTGTAGGATAGGAGTTGTATTTGTTTTTTTTAACTAGATACTATAGTTATATTCATTCCAGTTCTTTCACAAGAAGACATTCTTCCAATAGATCATAACAATGAATGATGAATAGCTATAATAACATAGGAATTAGTTGTAGTTTTTAGTCTTCACTATCACAGTTGCACTTGTCCTAATCACTCTTCCACAAGAAGAAATTCTTCCAAGACATCCTTAAGAAGTTCAAGATATGACTGTGATGTGACAACTTAGTTTCATTTGCTTTCAATTGCATACAAGTCCACAGTCAAAATTGTTCTACCTCTTCCACAAGAAGGAACTCTTCCAAAATATCCCTCATGATGAACAAACCGATTGTGTAACTTCATAGAATAGTGCATGTTAATTAGAATGCTCCGGAGTTTCATTTTGCATTTAATTCATGTCCAGCTACTTCGTTTCAAAGTTTGATGATGGCTTATAGTTAACATTGTTCTAGTTCAGAAGCATCTTAAGCTCATGTTTAAATTAATTCATTGCACTTACATCTCATAGTCACATTGTCACCCTTTTCACAGTAGATCACTTTAGTTGATAGGATTCATAAGACATCCTTCATTATTTACAAATATCTTTTTGTTCTGAAAACCACCAGTGATCCATAACCTTAGGAACAGAAGATAACATCATTACAAGGTCTGAAATATCTCTGCAAATTCCTCACCATAACAGAGCTCTTCCTCAACAGAACTACCTTGAAAAGAAACCAATAACTCTTTGAGTATAGGCTCTGTGACATTCAATTGAAATTGCAGAATAGAACTAGGAATTAGTCATAGAATAGATGAGCTTAGAATAGAATGTTGCATCATGATTAGTGTCTAAATATCTAGTTAGAAAACTTGCATATTTAGTGATCATTTCTCAAAGTCTAGTTTGTGTCATTTGTCATCATTAAGCTCTTGTTTCTATTCAGTCATAGTTTAGATGTTGCTTCAGTGTTTTTGATTACATTTGCCATTCCATACATTAGGCTCAACTGTGTTCTTGACCACCAATTTCTTTTCATTAGTTTTCTAGACATTTCCATTGTAACACAAAACTTCAAAAGACCAAAAACATCATAAATCAACATAAAAGACCAAAAAATCACAAAACACTACACACAACGCACTAGGAAACAAGCACCTAGGTACATATGGTACATTTCACTTCAGCAGTTTACAAATCCTGGTTGACAATTAAATGAACTCAGTTTATTTGACTAGATTGAGACACAACAACGCCCTCGAACAAAACAGCCTGACCTCAACATGCCCGGTCAGGTGACCTCACATGGTGCGACACAGCGCACCCGACCGAACGATGCCATAAGGGAGAAAATAGCAAATGGGCTGCCCGAACGTGCATAAGGCACCTGGGCGGTCACAACTCAGCAAAATTGATGCGGGTGCCCTCGAACAAAATGGCCTGACTCGAACATGCTCGGTCAGGCGACCTCACACGGCGCGACACGACATGCTTAACTGAATGAATATGACACAAGGGAGAAAACAGCTAACGGGTCATCCAAACGTGTGCAAGGCACCCAAGCAGTCACAACTTAGAAAAACTGATACGGGCGCCTTCGAACAAAACGACCCTAACCGAACGTGCCTGGTCGGGTGACCTTGCATGGCGTGACACAGCGCGCCCGACCGAACGATGCCACAAGGGAGAAAATGGAAAACGGGCCACTCGAACATGCACAAGGCACCTGGGCAGTCATAACTTGGAAAAACTGATACGGGCGCCCTCGAACAAAATTGCCCGACCCGAACGTGCCTGGTCAGGCGACCTTACATGGTGCGACACGACGCGCCTGACCAAAAGAATATTGCACAAGGGAACAAACAAAAACCGGGTCATCAGAACGTGCACAAGGCACCTGGGCGGTCACAACTTAGCAAAATTGATACGGGCGCCCTCAAACAAAATGACCCGAACCGAAAGCGCCCGATCGGGCGACCTCGCGTGGCGTGACATAGCCCACCTAACTGAACAATGCCACAAGGGAGAAAATGGAAAATGGTCCACCCGAATGTGCACAAGGCACCTGGGTGGTCACAACTTAGCAAAACTGATACAGGCGCCCTCGAACAAAACAACCTGACCCAAACGCGCCTGGCCAAGCGACCTCACACGGCGCGACACGATGTGCCTGACTGAACGAATATGACACAAGGGAGTAAACAACAAACGGGTCTTCCAAACATGCACAAGGCACCCTGGTGGTCAAAACTTAGTAAAACTGATACAGGCACCCTCAAACAAAATGGTCTGAACCGAACAGGCCCGGTCGGGCGACCTCATATGCCCAACTGAACGATGCCACAAGGGAGCTACAAATGGAAAACAGGTTGCTCGAATGTGCACATGGCACTCGGGCAATCACATGAACTTAGCATAACTGGTACGGGCACCCTCGAATGAAACAGCCCAAACCGAACGCGCCTGGTCAGGCGACCTCACACGGCTCGACAGGGCGCCCCCAACCAAACAATTCCACAAGGGAGAAAAATGACAAATGGGCAGCCCGAATCTGCACAAGGCACCCTGGTGGTCACAACTTAGCAAAACTGATACGGGTGCCCTCGAACGAAACTTCCCGAACCGAACACACCTGGTTGGGCAACCTCACACGGCGCAACACCGCGCACCCAACCAAACGATCCCACAAAGAAGCAAACAGAAAGCGAGCCACTTGAACGTCCACAAAGCACCCGGGCGGTCACAACTTAGCAAAACTGATACGGGTTCCCTAGAATGAAACGACCCGACCTGAATGCGACTGATCGGGCGACCTCACACGGCATGACACGATGCGCCTGACCGAACAAATGTGCCACAAGGGATCAAAGAGAAAATGGGTTGTCCGAACGTGCACAAGGCACTCGGGCGGTCACAACTTAGCAAAATTGATACGGGTGCCCTCGAACAAAATGGCCGGAACCGAACGTGCCCGGTCAAGCGACCTCACATGGCGCGACATCGTGTGCCCGACTGAATGATTCCACAAGGGAGTTGAAAATGGAAAACGGACCACCCAAATGTGCACACAACACTAAGGCGGTCACATGAACTTAGCAAAACTGATATGGGCACCCTCAAACCAAACGGCCCGAACCGAACGCTCCCGGTCGGGCGACCTCACACGGCGCAATGGGGTGCGCCCGACCGAATGATTCCACAAGGGGGAAAAATGGAAAACGGGCCGCCTGAATGTGCACAAGGCACGCTGGTATTCATAACCTAGCAAAAATAATACGGGCGCCCTCGAATGAAACTGCCTAAACCGAACACGCCCGGTCGAGCGACCTCACACGGCACTACACGATGCGCTTGACTGAATGAATATGCCCCAAGGGAGAAAACTGTAAATGAGCTGCCAAAATGTACACAAGGCACCCAGGTGGTCATAACTCAGCAAAACTGATACGGGCGCCCTCGAACAAAACGGCCCGAACCAAACGCATCTAGTCGGGCGACCTCCCATGGTGCAACACGACACGCCCGACCGAACGATGCCATAAGGGAGCAAAGGGAAAACGAGCCACCCGAATGTGCACACAACACTCGGGTGGTCACATGAACTTAGCAAAATTGATATGGGCACCCTCGAATGCACCTGATCACAACTTAGCAAAACTGATACGAGTGCCCTCGAACGAAACGATCCGATCCGAATGCACCCGATCGGGCAACCTAACATGGCATGACCCGATGTGCCCAAATGAACGATGCCACAAGGGATCAAATTACGGCAAACGGGCCACCCGAACATGCAGTACAAGGCACACGGGTGGTCACAACTTAGCAAAACTGATATAGGAACCCTCGAACGAAACATCCTAACCTGAATGCGCCCGGTCAGACGACCTCACACGGTGTGACACGGCACGCCCGACCAAACGATTTCATAATAGAGTTTTAAGAAAATTCTCTCAGCTAGCTCAATCATTGACAAATAATCTCAAGAAGGTATATCCTTTCTTTCTGAGAAAGGTTTTTTGAAGTGTCAAGAAAAACTCTCATACATAGGGATTTTTGGCTTTAAAGGAAAGATTTTACTTTTTCCTTATTATGTGTTGGATAAATTTTTTGTAACAAAGGTGTGTCACCAATGTAAATCCCTAAAACACTTTTTAAATAAATACCAAGAAACTAAAATGCATAAAATTTTGTTTGAACTAAAGGAGATTGATGATTATTCCTTTACCATTCAACTCAAACATGAGATAACTGTATAATTGTTATGGGAATTCATTGAAAAGTGTCGGTATTGCGACACTTGTAGAGAAGCGTCGGAATTGCGATAGTTGTGGCCCAAACTGTCGCAATTCCAATGCTTCTCTACAAGTGTTGCAATAGTGACACTTACCTCTAAGTGTCGGTATTGCGACACTTGTAGAAAAGCGTCGGAATTGCGACAGTTGTGGCCCAAACTATCGCAATTCCGATGCTTCTCTACAAGTGTCGGTATTGCGACACTTGTAGAAAAGCATTGCAATTGCGACAATTCTGGCCCAAAATGTCGCAATTCTGACGCTTCTCTACAAGTGTCGCAATACCGACAATTAGAGGTAAGTGTTCGTATTGCGACACTTGTAGAAAAGCGTCAGAATTGTGACAGTTGTGGGCGAGATTCGAAAAATTGATAAAATTTGGAGAAATTTCCAACATTTGGTCAAAAGTGTCAGAACCAAAGTGTCAAAATTTCTGCCAAATGTACTAGTGTGGACATGTCTTATGCCACCATCCCAGTATTTACCAAATTAGAAGATTATACAAGGAATCCCACTTGAAATACATGGTGAGCAACATAGATAAAACAAACAAATCTCCAATCTATTCCATTCAGTAAAGCTTAGATTCCTTTATCTTATACAATGAAGATGAAATCACTCAACAAGAAAAGGAAAACAAAGAGGAAATCAATTTACTAGAACAATCAGAACTTCCCTCAAACCAAATACAAAACATTGGCAATCAACAGCAACAAGAAAATGAAAATAAGGCAGAGTTACTTTGGGCAATAAAATTTTATGGATCTTGTAATCAAACAAGTGCAGGGGTAGGTGTATGGATTCAAAATACAAATCAGGGTTATTCATATAAATTAGACTTTCCATGCACTAATAATATTGTTGAATATGAAGCCCTGCTTCTTGGCTTGCAGTTGCTTAAACAACTAGAAGCCCATAAAATATCAATCCTAGGAGATTCTGAACTTATCATAAGACAAATCAAAGGAGAATATTCAACTAAAAACCCAAGACTTAGAGAATATCGAAATGCTGCTCTTGATTTATTAAAGACCTTTGAAAAATATGAACTCATTTTCATTCCAAGTGCACAAAATGATCTAGCAAATGAACTTGCCTTCACTGCTAGCAATTGCCAAGTACCTCAAATAAATGAACATCTCAACATAAAGGTCAAAAATAGGCCTGTAGTGCCTGACAATGAGAACCACTAGCAATTATTTGACTCAGAAAATGATTTTTCCATACCAGTATTAGAAACCAGCCATGAAGAAAACTGTTTGGATAATGAACAAATCCCAGAAACAGAAATAACATATTCTGCTGATATAATCACTGTGAAAATCTTTTTGAAGTAGAATTGATTGACAATGTAGACCAGAAAGACTTGGAAGTTTTACAATGTAAGAATGATACAATTCCAAGAGGCCTCACACCTTTAGAACATATTTTTGATTTTAATGATGTAGCCAAAGAACCAATAATAGAGCCTGTGGAAATAGATGTAGAAGAACATAACATAGGTGGCCTAGCAGAACCCAAAATGAACAAACTATCCAGCACACTCCCAGCTCACATAAAATTGCAATAGATAGAGTTGTTCAAGTAATTTAGAGATTTGTTTACTTGGGGATACAAAGATCTGAAATCTTATGACACTAGCATCATTTAGCACAAAATTCCTCTTAAGGAAAATCAGAAACCTTTCAAACAAAAACTGAGTATAAACGTTGTTTTATTTCCTTTAGTCAAGAAAGAAATTGAAAAGATGTATGATGTTGGGATTATAGTACCCATTAGATATTCAGAGTCAGTGTCAAACTTATTTTATATTAGGAAGAAGACAGGGGAAATCAGGCTCTTCATTAACTTTAGAAATCTAAATAGAGCCTCACTAAAAGACAACTACCCCTTGCCCAAAATGGACCATATACTTCAAAGGGTAGTTGGGTCTAAAAGAATATCACTATTGGATGGGTTCTCAGGTTACAATCAGGTGTTAGTGCTCCCAAGTGATCAACACAAAACTTCTTTTACTACACCTTGGGGCACCTTTATGTATGTCAAAATTCCATTTGGTTTGATGAATGCAGGGGCCACCTTCCAAAGGGCCATAACTGTCTTCTCAAAAACTGATGAAGAACATTTGATCCACTTAAGAAAGGTTTTTGAGAAATGCAGGAGATTTGGATAATATTTGAACCCCAAAAAGACACTCTTTGGTCTCCAAGAAGGCAAGCTTCTTGGTCACATAATTTCAGAAGAGGGAATCAAAGTAGACCCTAAAAGGATTGATGGCATATTGAAAATCAGCCATCTAAGAATCCTCAAATAATTACAATCTTTCATTGGAAAGATTAATTTTTTGAGGAGATTTATCCCCAACCTTGCTGAGCTATTAAGAAACATTACAAGTATGCTTAAGAAAGAGGTAGGTGTGAAATGGACTACACAAGCTAAACAATCATTTGAACTAGTTAAACAAGCTCTCATTCAAACACTAGTCTTGATTAGTCCAGATTTCACCAGAGACTTTTATATATTTTGTTTTGCATCTTAACATATAATAGTTGCACTTTTACTTCAAAAGAATGAATTGGGGCAAGAACAACCAATATCCTTTTTTATTAGGGCCTTAAGAGATGCTCCTCTCAAATATAACATCATGGAGAAGCAAGCCTTAACATTAGTGAAAGCATTAAAGGAATTTAGAGTCTACATTTTACACTCTCACATAATTTCTTTTATTCCACATACTGTTGTCAAGGATATTCTAAGTCAAGACCCTGATGGTAAAAGGGGAAAATGGATTTTTAGTATTCTTGAATATGACTTGGAAATCAGGCCCACCAAACTGATTAAAGGGCAGGGATTAGCAAAAATCTTGGCTGAGTCAAACTTCCAAGCACTAGATATGAATATGGTGGATGTATTGGAAGAAATAGAAGAATTCACTGCTGCTTTCATTGAAGAAACATTTCTGAATTCTCCTTGGTATGTTGACATAATTTATGTGCTTTTATATTTAAATGCCCCTCCTTCTTTGTCTAAAACGAAAGCTAGATTTTTGAAACGGAAGGCTTTGAATTATTTCATATTAGATGGGGTACTATATTGGAAAAATGTTGTTGAAATTTTTCTTAAATGTTTACTTGAGGATGATGCAGGAAAAATCATGCATGAGCTGCATGAAGGAGAATGTGGAGGACACCTCTACTGGAATACCACAGCAAACAAAATCCTCAGATCTGGTCACTATTGGCCCACCCTTTTCCCAGACACTCAAAAGTTAGTCATGTCTTGCCATAAGTGTCAAATCTTTGACGGAAAAAGAAACGCCTTCCCTTACCTTTGCAACCTATCAGTGTTGAGGCACCCTTTCAACAATGGGGCTTGGACTGCAATGGGGAAATTCACCCATATTCATCATCCTAGCATAAGTGGATCCTCACTGCCACTAACTACTTTACCAAGTGGATAGAATCCATACCATCTAGGAATGCTACTGACTCTGTCATTATCAAGTTCACTGAAACAAACATCCTATCCAGATTTGGTTGTCCTAGAAAAATCATCATAGATAATGTTGCTGCCTTCAAGTCTAAAAGAATGGTTGATTTCTGCTACAAATACGACATCACCTTGGGCCATTCTATATCCCCAAGGAGATGGATTAGCTGAATCCTCCAACAAGAGCCTCATCAATATCATAAAAAATTTGTTGGAGAAGAATCAGAAATCATGGCACAGTAAGCTAGTTCATGCCTTATGGGCTAATATATTAACTACAAAGAAGTCAATAAACATGTCCCCCTATTAGCTGGTTTATGGCATGGATTCAGTCTTCCCAACATCATTAGAAATTCCATTCATGAAACTCCTCCAAGAAGTGAAAAATGAGGAAAATGATATGCAAAGAATAATCAACCAAGAAATTCATTTACATCAGTCTAGAGAAGAAATCTATGAAAGAATGTAGCTAATCCAAGAAAATATCAAGAAACTATTTGATAAAAGGACTAAGGCAAACAATTTCCAAGTAGGAAATGTTGTTCTTAATTGGGATTCAAGAAGGGAAGAGAAGGGAAAACATGGAAAGTTTGAGAACCTGTGGAAAGGACCCTATATTATTCATGCTAAGAGGGGTCACAATGCATTTTTCTTGAAAGAGTTGAGTGGAGAAGATCTATATGGAGGTCCTGTCAATGGCAGGATGCTCAAGAATTACTTCTGTCAAGAATCATTAGTTTCAAAGCATTTTTTTTTTCCATTGTAAGTATCATTGTTTGAACATTGCATTCAAATTTAGAAGAATGATAAAAATGCAAAAACAATAGAATAAAGAAAAAGAGAAAAGAGAAAAACAAGAAAGGTACAGCCCCATACCAAAAAGAAGAGACAAAGTCTGAAAGTGTGCAAGCTAAAATGCCACTCCTAAAAACACACTTCTAGTTAGTCATACAGCCTAATCATGACTAATTAGCTTTTCAATTTACTACTGATAGGTTAGTGAATTAGATCAACGAAACAACATAATATTGGCTTATCAGTAAGGTAGATTAGGATAGAGGAAACAAAGGTTCAAACAAATTCAAAATATGAACCTATGAATTTCAAAATAAGAATGGCTCTAATTAGATTAAATCTTGAGCCAAAGATAGAAACAAACTAGTTCCAATATGCTCAAAACTTGAACCAGGAAAGAAAGAGGAATCAGCTCAAACAAATTCAAAATCAGAGCTGAAGAGATAGTGAAGGATGTTTTAGTTTTCAGATCATAAGCCTTCACAATTTTTTATTTTATTTTTCTACAAATAAAATCTATGTGTAGCTTGGTTTTATGCCATAGATCTGTAGCAAGTCAAACTTCTTAATCCTCGCTTGGCTGCTTTTCAATTTCTGTTTTAGAATTTAGAGAATAAAAATCTGTTAGACAGTCTAATCCTGACAAATAGTACTTAAGTAGAGAAACTTATGAGTTCAACTGCTTGATCTGAACTCATGGAGGAATAAGATTAGACTTAGATTAGTTTCCTATTTTTCAAAAGAATAAAATGTTGATGAAGAGATTTTTCTAGTCCAAATGCACTCTGAAAGAAGAAAAAATGTTAGGATCATTAGGAATGGGTAGGTAGAGATGTTTTTTTGATAGAATTCCATTGTTTCAGATCACTACAGAGGTCATTAGATCTAAAGAAGGTCAGCCAAAAGAAAAGAATGGTTGCTGCCCAATGAATGAAGGCACTGGTTTAATGAAAGCCAGAGATTGACAGCTGAGGTTCTAGACACCTAAAGAACCAGCTATCTTCCCCAAGTGGAGCCATTGTTAGCCACCTATAACTTTTTTATATGCAATGGTGGCTAATTTGGTTTTTCAAAACTTCAAGAGATAGTTCCCTTTGAAAACTTATCATATTTTAAAGTTTTTATGATGATTATTACTCTTTGAGTTAATCTTCACTGTTGTTTCCCTTTTATCCTAAAAAACCTACTGTTTCCCAATAGAAAAACTGCTTAAAACCCCTATTTTCCATCATTTTCACTCCTCCTTTCACCAATTTTTCCCCTCACAAAATCCCTAAAAAACCCTTCATCTAACCTCTAAATAATTCCAAATATCCTTTTAAAACCATTTTATCCCCTTTCATTTGGTTTAAAAACCCATATCTCCTCTATCATAACCCTTAGTTTGGCTTAAGAACCCTGTTTTTTGGCCTAAAATCACCCTTTCTGCACTATAAGGTTTTTTAAGCCCCCGAGGGCTTATTTCATTTAAGCTCCTAACCTCCATATGCCCTAGCCCCTCAATCAGGTGCTAAAAGGCTTAAAAACATTTCCCAAAACCTTATTTCCTTGTATTTTATTTCCGGACGTTTAAATTTTAAAAATAAATGCAGACCGTTGATCTCTGTAGATCAACGGTCGTCGGGCCCCATTCATCCTTTTCATTCACCCCACCTTACTTTTCCTCCATCCATACATCCAACCTTACTTTTGATCTAGACCGTTAATTTTCAAAAATCCCACGATTAGGATTAAACCCCATGAAAAACCCCTTTTATCCTTTATTTTTTCATTACTCCGACATTTCAAATTTGGACAAGATCCAGACTGTTGATCTCTACAGATCAACGGCCCTGAGCTACCCGATCCCCTGCCTTACCTTTTCCCCTTTCAAATAACCCGATCATCTTCAAATCTCAGTCATTCATCAGAAATATCCGAGAGCCAAGATCTTTTCCTGACCGTCCAAACTCACCCATCGCGCCCACTACACGACAAAATAAACATGGACCCCACTACTTTCTCCACTTGTGCAACTTGCCCTCCATCATGTGCGATCCACACCATTGGATCTGTTGCCCCCCATCTGATGGCTCAAACTACGTTTCATGTTTTTTTTGCGCCCATGACTTAACACCGAAAAAAAACGTGAAATGGGCAGTATTGAGGGGGACAGGTGTCAGCAGGCATACCGTATCACGTTTTTTTTGGCAAAAATTCAAAACCGCTCCAATGCTATGCGAAAACCATTCCAATTTTTTGCTTTATGACCATCCTCTACAAGAGTAATTTTCATCTTTTAATCATGTTCGTTGATTGTTAAGATTGGACGGGTGACATTATAGTGCAACCCCAAGCCATTTGCATCCCTCTGTCCTCCCGAAAGACTTGATCGAGAAATATCCACTGTTCATTATTCCAATCAAACGACTTATGTTATTTCGCATTTTCAACTCGTTGCCCTCTCATCTATTCTCCCAAACACTCCATCAAACAATATAGGTCGTCGATTGTCTTAATCCAACGGCCCACGTTATATCCTGATCCCATTTCATCTTCCCTCCATCCATTCTCCGAAAGACTTCATCAGTTGATCTCCACCGTTCATAATTTTAATCCGACAGCCCTGACTTAATCTCATCCCATTTCGTTTGACCTCCAATCTTTTCTCCCAAGCATTTCACTGAGTGATCTCAACCGTTGGATATTCTAATCCAACGGCCTCGATTCAACCTCCCGCTCAAACTTCATTTTCCCCTGGTTAACTTTTTTTGCCAGGATTTTCTCACTTTTACCACTGCATTTACCCATTTCTCACAGCCCCAAACCTCTTCTGCCAAACCTTTGAACACAGTTGAACCATTTTTGTAGGATTTCTTAATCGATTTGTTGTGTTTTTTGTAGGATTTAATGGTGGTTTCCCTGTGTATTTCCATAGTCATAGTCCAACGACATTTTAGGCTCAGAATGATGATTTTGTAGTTTAAAACCAAAGGAAAAAGGAGCTGCGGGGCTTAAAATATATGTTTGAATCATCTGGAGCATGATCCTCGATCTCAGAAACCCTCCACTACCTAATATCAATTCTGCCACTGTTAAAAAGAAACAAAGTGTATCAGTAATGAAGAATCAAGGTTAAAGAGGGATTAATTAGGGCCAAATATTGAAGATCACAGTTTTAATCCTCGTGATTAAAGAAACAAAGCCAATATTAGAGAATGAAGACTTGAAGACTAAGATCAAGGCCTAATTAAGCCTAAAACACAGATAAAGAACAGATTAAGGGGTTTTAAGGTAAAACATGTGATATATCAATCTGAAAGGCCTCCACTACCACATCAAAGGTCAATTATCCTCTTTGGCTACCAAAGTGCCACATGCAGCCCCAATAAATCAAAAGAAGGCATAGTTATTGCCTAGTCAGTGATATTTTTCCTAAATACAACTGAAAAATTATTTCAAACAAAGGAAGATATTTCAAACTGTCAGTAAAGTTATTATAAAAGATAAATAGGCCTTAAAATCAATCTTTTTACCCATTAAGCCTTAAAAAGTAGAAACAGAGTAAATGAAGTAGATTTGTAATTCGATGCTTTCCTACCTTATACCTTGCATGGTTCTCAAGGCTAGGAGTTGCATTTAGTGTAGAATGAATTACACTTAAATCCTAAAACTCTTCCACCTCCTCATTTCTTCTATAAATAGTTCTGAAGAAGATGAGAATTTGTTGGTTGGTCACTAGTTGTAATACTGAAACACTCTAAAATAATACATAGTCTGTTTGAATTTGAAGAAGAAATTAAAGTCTTGGAAGCTAGATTATGTTTTGGCATGCTTGTTCTTGAGAAGGCTCTATCATTGGATCCATGAGCTTGGCTGTTGGTGATGTATTCTGAACTGTCTGTTGTTTTTCCTGTTTTCATTATGTTTCATAAATGCTTACTACAGTAGGATGAAAAGTTTAGGCTAAGAAATGACTCCTGGAAGCACCTTAGACATGTTTATCCTTCATTGTTTTATGTTTGCTTCTGCTGAGGTATTTTAGAGTATTTAATATTTCTCTTTAGTCCTCATGCTTGTTTATTTCTCTAATAGTTCAAATAGTTGGTTCCAGCATGATTTATGGTTTTCCCTGCTTGTTTTCTGCCACGTGAAAATTGTTTTTGAAGTATCCCTTTGAAGTACCATTGTTTACAATTAGCCAAGGAGGTCTATTTTGATCATACCCTTTGTCCCTGCTTGAACAATTATTTTAAAGGTCTTTATAGTTTTGATCATAAATGTGTTAGGTGTTCCCTCTTCTATGACTGCAATTATCAGTGAATATTTTATGTTTTCTAAGTCCTTTGAAATAAAATCTTTGAGGAAATAGGATGTGCTCCCGAATCTTAGATTTCATTTTAAAATTTGTCTTGAAGTCATCATTTGCTTAAAGTTTGGTTTATAGAATTCATGGTTAGCCCTATCTATCAAATACCTCTTTATTGTTCAAGTTATGTTTTTAAGTTCCCTTTGTTGAGAATTCGAACTCTCTTTTCAAATCATTAATGTCCATCTCATTCAAAATAACTAAAGGATCCTATGGCCAAGTTATATTTTTCCTTTTATATCCCATATCCATTGATAAGCTTTTCATAAAACTCTTCTTGACTCCATTGCCCAATGAATTTGACACTTCTTCCTTCTATCTATACTACCTAGAACTTTCATGCTCTACTGTGCCAATTCAACCAACAAACAAACAAACACTTGCACTTAATAACTAGTCTAACATCAATATTTAAAAGAAAACAAGACATACCCTTGCAAACAATTTGAGAGATCCCTCTCTGAGAACAGGATTACTAGATCCCAGAACTCTAAAGATTGGTTCTGATGTTGCCTTGTCTTTTGGTTAGCCAATATATCAAAACACAGGATCCCAACGGGCTATGAACACATCCCAAGGTATACCCTATTTTTCCAACTGATGTAATACCACCATCTTGATCAAGGAATGGTGAAATACACTTTGCATTTGTTGGGAAGGACTCCTTCTTTGGACTACAGAATACATTTTGTCCATACTTCTATAGAGGTAGTAGGGAAATTTGAGCATATTAACCCTTGTGAAATGCATGAGGAGTCTAAGATAACAGGAATAAAGCTTGGACTATCTCCCCTCATAGGTGAAGTACTTCATCATAACTTTCATTAAGGGTGAAAATATCTATTTGAGGTGTCAGAAGGGTAAAACAAACTTTTTGCCTTGTCTGTACCTAGTCTTAATGAACGGCTCATAATAATCCTTGTCCAATTTGGCCTTCTTAAACCATTTTTCACCAACAGCAGGGATACCATTAACATTTGAGATGGCATCTACTGATAGTTAAAAATCCAGCCTTGCAAGATTCACCTGTTTGTTGTGGAGGTTGAGGATAAACAACCTTGTAAGCTCTGGGTGGTGTTGTAATAGTTTTACCTTCTCGCAAAATTGAAAACATCCCATATTCTGGAAACATGAGAGGATCATGGGAGATAAGGTGATAGCCACTATGCTCTGGGGTTCAACCCTGTTCACTTTTCCTCCCTTGTGATTTGGCCTCATAGGCCCTTGGCCCCTGTCACTGCTACTACTGTCTTCAGCTCCTAACATGGTTATATGAGATGTTTGTGGACAAACTAGGGTTTGGAGGAGAAAAATTAGAATGGTGGTGAAGTCAACTTCTTGTGAATGAGTGATATGGAGGCTAGGTTTTAGGACTGCTTGCTTTGGAGCTTAAGAGGGTTCACCTTGAATCATGAATTGTGACCACATTAATTCACCCTCCCTTAAATGACATTGAACTTGTTCAAGGATGCTAAAAACAAAGGGGTAAAATGTATTTGAGACCTAGGGTTTGCACACTTAGGGTTTAATTACATTTTTAGCCACCAAATTATCAAAATTGCTTGTGGGTCAAGGAAGAGAGGCCACCTACCAGCTTTTTTCTCCTCTCCAGGCCTTTGAATGCAACTTGGAGGGTGATTTTGAGCCTTGGGGCAAGAAATTTTTCTTGTTAAAGTCCCTCTGCATTAGCGCAGCACCCTTCCCGAGCAGTCGGGTCGGCCTGTTAGCACAACGCTGAAAGTCGTGCTCATGGATTATCGCAGTGTTAGGTGCATGCAGGCCTGCCGGTCAGGTCCTGTGCATGTCAATCAGGTCTGATTGCAGCGCCACCCCGGATTAGCATAGCGCAATGTTAATCTGAACAAGGAAATACCCAATAAGCGCAGCGCCAGACCTGGTAAGCGCAGTGCCACCTATTCGCGCATCGCTAGTAACCCTTTGCCCAGAAATAGTAAAAACACTATTTTTTCTCCTGAAATTCTTCTCTTCTCTTTCTATGGCACAATAAGATGGAAAAATACTAAAAAGGCCTTTCATGCCTTTTGAGAAATAAATCAAACTTATAAAACACACTTTTGCTATCTTTTCTTTTTTTCACTTTATAATTTTCACTGATATTCTATGACCCTTTTTGCAGGTGATTTGCAACCTTGTGAAGTGATTTTATTCTTTTGGTGAGGGTGTGCTGAAACGATGAAGAGGTCCTCTTTTTTTTTGTTTTATCTTTGAAGGTCTGGGCACTTTCCAAACTGTCTCTTCTTGCACTGATAAACTGAAACCATTTTTCTTACCCATTTTGGCATTCCTAAGTGTAAGAGACTAGAAACATGTTTTTCTTTCCTTTTACTGATTTTTGGTAGTGATGTACCTATTTTGACAAACACTACAAATTAAGATTGTTATTTTTCTTCTTGGCCACTTATGATTTTATGCAGGTGCCATGACACATTTTTTTGGTCTCCTTTGTCATATTTGGATTTTGATAATCTCAGTCACTCAACAGAAATCTCATGCTCATCTTGATTTCCACTTTGACACTTAACCTGATGATTTCCTTCTTTTGACCATTTTGAGGGCAAGTGACAGTAACTGAAGGTTTGATTTTCTTCACACTGATACTCTTTGTATTTATCTTCTTTTGATGTAGTGAAGCATGGTTTCCTTAACAAACCATGGAGGTCACCTCCTGATATCATTCTTTAGACTTCTGCTTGTTTTCATCATGGAGACCCACAGTCTTCATTTCACCTTCTTTCCTACCTTCCCAAATTTTAGGTTTTAGGTCTGTTAGAGTAAATTAATTAGTGTTTCCTTCTAAGTTCTCTATAGCCCTTTCAAGTTCATTCATTTATGTTCAGTTCACCTAACATTTTCCCTTTTTGATTTATAATTTCTAAAAATATTTAATGTGTGCTTGGTTGTGTTGTTGTGCCTTATGTCCTTGTGGCTTTTGCATTGGTTTCTTGCTTGGCAGCACTGTTTAGCCAAACATTCCTCAAAACCTTGATTTTATTTTAATATAGGCCTGCTACCTCTCCTTGTTGTGGATGTCCTTATCAATGACGTAGCCTCTTACCTTACCTCTTTTTTTTCTGATATCCATCTCAATCATTCCTGCCGAAATGTTTAATATGGGCAACTGTCTTTTGCAGAAGTTGTGCTTTGACCAAGGAGGCCTTTCTTGAAGGATTTTCTGATCCGTTTAGACAATGATGTGTTGTCCTTCTTTCTCTTTGATTGCAGCCTCTTGGTATATGAAAAACAAATATTTAGAACACCGAAACAATCCTTTGACCTGTGAAACCCTAGGTGACCTAGTGGGAGGATTTTTGGACTTGGCCTTTGGCTGAAAACTTGACTTAGGGTTTTAAGTGTAAAAAAAAGCTTTTGACATACTTTATGCATTGAAGACCCAAAAATAATGATTTTGATTTATCTAAATAGCCTAGAAAGGTAGCTTGAAACCACTAATGCTTTATGCATCCAGAAAACACAAGAGTGAGTAGGTTTGTTCGTGACCCTAGGTGACAAGTGGAGGAATTAGGCAAGCCAAAATAGAGTGATAAAGTCAAGGGTGGAAAAATATAGTGAAAATGAGTGGCATGAGCCCATGATGGGTCTCCTGGGGGTGATAGGCTGCCTCTGCCATGATAGGATGGTAAAAGAGTGAAATTTTTTATCTTAACTATAATGAAGGTAGTGCTATTTCTAGAACTCACAATATTCATGAGTTTTGTTTCTAGAAATCTAGGATAAGCATTTAGTCATCTAAGAAAAGAAAAACTTAGTGATGACTAACAATTGTGATTTCATATATTGGTGAGATCAAATGCACAAGGTAACATCAAAACAGCCTTTGGAGTCCTAATACTTAGCCTTCCTGGACTCAGAGAGGGCTCTCTCTATTTTGTGCAAAGGATGTGAACTTGTTTGCTTTTAGGGTTTTGATTTTAGGCTAGTTTTTAAGTGTAGGGTTTGTTTGTTTGTTTGGTTGGATAAGATGATCAAGTAGAATAGAGAAAGTGAGGAATATTCAAGTCATTGGGCTATGGAGTCAATAAAAGTCATAGAAAGTTTCAACAATAAATCAGGGTGGATCACGGGGAAAATCTATCATGGTCAAATGGATTCTCAAGGTTTTTGTGAAGTGAAATGAACATCAATTTTGTGAACAAAGTAGGGCAAAGGGAAATTAAGAATCCTTTGTCATGTACTAAAAATAAGAAGGGACTTCAACACTATTTAGCATAAAGAAGAAATCAATAGACAGGGCACACCAATAACTCTTTGAATCAACTTAAGCAAATAAGCATTTCAGACATACAATCCAATGAAATATAGAAGGAGAGAAACTCATTTAACTTCTAGTGATTTCACCTTAAAGGTTAGAAAAAATTGAAGATACACATATAACTTTAACCAAATAAGAGGGAATGCCTAAACATCATTGACCATAGCTATGAAGATCTCCAAAAAAATTATTCAAGCATGGACAAAGGGTATGATCGAAACATAGCCTCTTTGGCAAACCTAATTAATGGTACTTTAGAGAGAGACCTCAAGAACAATGTTTTAGTGACATCAAACAATAAGGGCTAACCATAAAACATCTTTGATACCTACAGTATTAAACGATTCATGAAATAAACAAGCTTAGGTGGTCTGGAGAGCAATTAATAATTCTCTAAAATGACCTTGTAGAGGAAAACATAGAGGCAGTGAAGAACAAACAGAGGTAAGGTGCCTTTGAAAACATTTATTAGTCTAAAACCTTTGTCCTACTGTAATTTAGAAGGATGAAAAACAATGATACATGAGAAAACAATAACTGAATAGAAGCACATTACCATTAACCAAGCTCAAGGATACTGCAAGAAGCCTTCTCCATCATCAATCAAGACAAGCCATTCACAAACTCCACAACACCAATTTCTTCTCCAATATCCAAAAAAAACTATGTATTGCTCCAAATAGTCATAAAATGGCAACATTAAAAATGAATCCTCAATGCTCTATTTAACTAGCAAGGAGGATAAAACCTAATAGAGTCTCTAGAAGCCTATTGGCTACTCAAAAATGTCACTATTGTCATTGAGACCATGCAAGGCCCAAGGCAAAAAATATCTTTTTGGGAATTTTTAGCAAAGAAACTAACATTTTGGCTCTTCCAAGCCTCCTAAAACTTACTAAGCATACATTTTTTACTTTTCCTCTGGTAAGGGTGCAACACTAAGTTTTAGGATGAATTTCCATCCCAAGGGCGTAGCACTGGAGCAGGAAAACTAGGTCAACTTGCAACAATTTTTTAAGGGCCTTCCCAATGTCAGAATAGGCTCCGGGATGGCTCGTTCGAAAGCCCTTTGAGTATAGTTTCTAGATCTACCCTTGGTTCTCTGATTGGACCTTTGCAATCTATCAAAAAAAGCAAAAATTCCAAGGATGGTAAAGGTGCAGCACCTGTCCTGAAAACTAGGCAGAAGGGTGAAAATTAGGGTGTTGTTGACCCTTTTAGAGGACCAAAACAACTCCAATTGACCTGAAACTTTGTGATCATGCCACACTCAAGCTGAGGATACAAAAAATGTAAGCCTTTCCTCCTAAATATGCTCTGATAAAAAGCATAGCACCATGGGTGCTACCTGCTTGGCCCTCAAAATTAGCAAAAAACCACAACTTGTCAAAATTCTCCCAAATTTGGTAGATGTGTGCCTCATGGGTTTTTAGAGACCTGTAGAGAATATTGTGCCAAGATTCCAAGGTTAGCTTGGCCATTTTCCTCTTTTAGTTCTTGGATCTTTGTTTGGGCCTTTTCTAGTTTAGTTGTTGCAATTTGGTTTCTCTGGGCATAATGTTTAGTCATCCTTCTTTGGAGGTCAAGATCTTGATTATCTTTCTTCAATCTAGCTTCCTAGTGTATGTTGGCTCTCTCCAACCAAGGCTCCTGAACATGCGCTATCTCCATGGACAAAAGCTCATCTAGAGGGATTTGTTCTGCTAGGGATGATTCTTGTTCCCTTTTCTTTGCCAATTCCTTCTTCAACCCCATGGTTCTAGGTCTTCTCCTAGATTTTCCTTCCTCATCACTAGTCTCTTCATAAGTGCCCATGAACTCTTCTAGTTTCACCTATGCCTTTTGGGCTTATTTCTGGGCCTTGAGGGCTCTAGCTTCATAGATTTCAATTTGTGCTTCTAGCTACCGTTCTCCAAGTCAACGACATCATTCACACTCTTGGCCCTATCCAAATGTGCTTGGAGGTCTTTAATTTGTGCATTTTTGTCCTGGAGGAGACAGTTTGTGATTCTTGCTTCATTCTCCTCATCACTATCCACCTAAATGATTTCAAAGTCCCTCTCAACCTCATGATCTTCTTCTTTTTCTTTTACCTTTTGTTTTCCTTTATCTATTGGCTGAGCTGAGGTGGATGGCATGGTCCCTTGCCTTTTGGAGTCATAAAACACAAGCCTTGGCCCCTTTTCATATGTGAGAGGGAAAAACCCAAATTTTTCTACTAGAATGCCCTCATCATGGCTAATCTCAATGTTGTCGTTATTTTCATCAATTATCTCTGTATTGATGTCTTTTGCACTATGTTCTTGATTGCCCTCTTGAGACTTACCTTCATCTTCTTTCATGCTAACATTATTGTCATGATCTTCACCACTGTCATCAACTTCTTCACTGCTTTTTTGGTTCATAGTGTCACTGTTGTCATCATTACTAGGGCTATCAGTAATCATGGTTTCTTCTTCATCACTATCCTTTGTGTCTGTAACATTATCATGGCCATTATCATTTTCTTTGTGGTCACTATTAGAGGTGTCTTTATCAGTTTCTTCATTACTATTTTGTGCATTTTCATCTTCATTTTCCTCAACCTCTTTACTATCCTCTATAATCTTCTCACTATTTTCATTTTCATCTATGATGCCTTTAAATTCAGCACTTACCTTACTGTCATTATCTTTATCAATGTTGCCTTTAACTTCTACACTTTCCTCACTGTCATTGTCTTCATCAAAACTATCCTCTTTGTCACTTTTCTATTCATCGCACTCCTCTTCTTCACCATACTCCTCTTCTTCATCATCAATTTCCTCTTCTTATTCATTGTCATTATCTTCTTCCTCATCATTTTTTTCTTCTTCCTCATTATCATTCTTTATCTCTTCATTTGTCTCTGTTTCTTCTTCCTCATAATTTGTTTCTTCTTCTTGATTTGATGCTTCAGGAGAAGCTAAGGGAGGGAGGTTCTCTTGAGGAGAGGATTCATGTGTGGATGAGGAAACATGGTCAGTGGAGGGTGATGGAGGAGTGGAAGGAGGTAGATGATATGATGAGGGTAAATTTGGATGTTGAGGAGGCTGTGGATTTTTGAAAACTTCATGGGTGATGAACACTTCCCATGGGATACCCTGTTTCTCTAATTGATGCAACGCAATCATCTTGATAAGAGAATGGTGAAAAAGACTTTGCATTTGTTGTGAAGAAGGTATATTTTGCACAATGTATGGCATCATAGCAATACTTCTATAAAGATAATAGGGAAAATGTAGCAGCTTGTCCATAGTGAAGTGCACAAGCAATCTTATATGGTAGGAATAAAGCCTTGAAAATCTACCCTCATAGGTGAAGTATTTCATGATTATTCTCATTAATGGCGCATATCTCTCTAGTAGATGTGAAAATGGAAAAATGAATTTGCACTCAGCTTGGTATTTGGGTTTCAAGAAGGGTTTATAATGGCTTAGGTCCAAATTTTCCTGTTTGAACCATTTTCCTCCCATACTACGTATCTCAGTGGCCATGGAAATGGTATTGATGGATAGTTCAAAGTTCACTCCTGCTAAGTTTACTTAATGGTAATGGAGGTTAAGGATGAAATTCCTAGTCAACTCAGGATGACTTTGGACTTGTTGTACTCTTTCATAAATGTCAAAACAACCCACCTCTTGGAAATATGCAACTGTCATTGGAGAGGCCATCAGTTCTTTGGTATTCAGTGGCTCAAATCTGTTTACCCTTCCACCCTTTTTTTGCTATCTTCTAGGCCCTTGACCTCCCTCACCATTTCCACTATTAGTTTCCCTTGTCATATTGCTCTTTTACTCTTGCCTTGAAGGCCAAAATCCTAATTTTTCTTTGTGAAAATTGAAGGAGAAATATAGGGTTTTTCCTCTAATCTAAATGACAAGAACTTAGAAAATGGAGGAGGTGACTTGTTACTTACCCCTCAGAGGTGCTGTGGAACCCTTGGAGGTGGCTTTGAGGAGTTTTTTGAGCTAATTTGAGGGCTTGATATGCTGTAGAAAACTTTTTGCTGAACGCGTAGCACAAGCGCATAGCACCGGGCCAGTTGGGCCTCTGCACACGCTATCGGGTTGGCTCCTGAAAGTGCCTATGCGTAGCACCCAGTAGAGGCTACACGAGCTTTCAGGCCTATTGGGTCACTGCTGATCATGCAGGCTCGTAGCACTGACAGAGGCTGCATGAGTATTCGGGCAAAGGTTGAATGAGTTCTGGTACAAACGTTGGTTGGGTGATTTCTGAACGTGCTAAGGCGGTGGGCTTGTCGGGTAGAAAACTGAACATGCCTATGTGTAGCACCCGAGCCAGTCAGACCTCTGCATGCTGTCTGTGCATAGCGTCCGAGAAAGTCGAGCCTCTGCACATTGTCTATGCATAGCAGCCGGGCCTCTACACATTGTATGTGCATAGCGCCCGAGCTAGTCGAGCCTCTACACACTATTTGTGCGTAGCGCCGAGGCCAGTCAGGCCTCTACATGTTGTATGTGAATAGAACCTAGGCCATTCAGGCCTTTGCACATTTTTTGTTCGTAGAACCCGCGCCAGTCGGGCCTCTGCACGCTGTCTGTGCGTAGCACCCAGACCAGTCGGGCATATGCACACTGAAATGCGTAGCGTTCATTCATAGGCACATAGTGCTTTATTGAAATTTCAGAGGAAGGTGCACATAGGCACACAACAAGGTTTTCCAGGAGCGTAGCATGGTATTTTCCTGCCTGAATTTTACCAGAACGCAGGAATTTTCTCTTTGAAAGCCTTTCACTTCTCTTTTGCAGATGACAAATGAGCTTGGGTTATAAATGATATGCTTTTATACCCTTAGAAAAATTAATTAAAACTAGAAACCCACTTTTTCTAATGTTTTGAGTTTTATCTTGTCACTTTATCACTGATATTCCTTTTTCCTTTTGTAGGAGGTGACTTAAAACACAAAAAATGATATTTTTTATGTGTGATCTGAAAATATAATTTCTTCCCCTCTCACTAATTTTGACAGTGATATCTCTATTTTGTCAAAGACTGTAAGTCATGTCCACTATGTCTTCTCTTGGCCACTTCTATTTTGCTTCAGGTGCCATGACACAAATTATTTTTGTCTCCTTTGTCATTATTGGAATTTGAAAAATTTAGTTACTCAACTGAAAACTCATTGTTGAGGAAGTAAATCCCCTCTGCAGACAAAGGTGATCCCTACTAGCCCAGCACGGTTCTAGCAACAATCATCAAATGCTACAGCGCAAGTTCCTAATTGCGAATAAACAGACCAACGATGGAGGCCTACCTTGAGTCCAGTGCTATGATTCGTAGAAGAGACAACGTTCCCGTTCCTTAGCCTCGGCAGATCACGATCCCCACGATCTCCGTGGATGGACACCTGCACATGCAAGAAACAACATGAATACAAGCATAAAATCCAGAATACGCAACTATATATCAGTCAGAAAGGATATAACTCATCATTATCATAAGTGAAAAACTGAGTGGAACCATAACCAGTAGTCATTCATTAATAAGCAATCGAAAGAAAGTACAACCAATGTTCTGACACTGAGGTCTCCTTCGGAGGGGTCTCCAGTCGTGCACGTCTCGCAAAGCCTGCCAGGGATGGGACAAGCCTCTCTTAGAGTCTCTCGACGATAGTCTCCTTGCCTGAGTCAGCCTTAAGGGAAAAATGAGGGCTTTTGCAGCATGAAGGCTCTTGGGAATTTGAGAACTTGGAGATTCAAGGCTTAGGCACTTCAAGACTAGCTTGTAATGGCAATGGGCAAGCTTTTATAGAAGGAGGAAGGGGAGTTGGGATCCCTATAATTGTGGGATTGGCCCTATCATCAAGGAAGCTTCCATGAGAGGTGGAAAACCACTTCCTCTCTATGGAAATTCGTAGCCAAACTTCCCAACTCAAGATAGATACTAGTTTCTGAGTTTGTTGAGAAATGAAACTTGCATGGTCTTATTTAAAAACACTCCCTAACTTAAATTCTTTTGGTAGCATTGCGACTGCGGAACCAGAGCGCCGGTTGGTGCGGCCTCTTTGTGGTTACCCCTCATTGGCGCGAGTTCTGTGACTGGATACACGCCGGTCTGGCAAGGATGTTTTATGTGGTTTTACTGCGGAGATGTCTTTAGGGCAATTGAAGCTCATGTTTAGAGGAATGCAATGATAATGGTTTCAAGGCATGACATTGCTCATAGGTCACATAATTGGCCCTCCAATGTGCAGGACGGGGAATGGTAGGGACGGTGACAAATTACCGAGTAACAGATGCCCCCTAAAGCATGAGGCCCGAGAGAGAGAGAGGGGTGAAATGCTTTACGAGAATGTGTCCAACTGAAGCTCTGCCGTCGGAAAACCTGCGTGGAGAAATACAACTGATATCTCAAGTACATGATGTATATGTGGTATGGACGCCACCATCCAAAACAGAGTATACAATAATCTAGATCCAAGGTATGGTCGCAGCCATCCAGTGAGGATCGATAAATAAACTCAGGTATGGTCGCAGCCATCCAGTGAATAATTCATGTAAATAATAATCCACAAAATCGCAGCCTGGATTACAACAGACACAATCCAGGGTCTTGCGCTCCATCTCGACCCAAACAAAGTACAAGTTCAAGCATGCGAATATGTGAGCTGAAGTCGAACATGCAGAACATCGCACGATTACTGACCAATGATGAGAGTTGTTAACGAGACGCGAGCGACAGCTAATAATGACGGTGGCCCTCGAAAATTATACGGTACAATCTCTGGCATGTGAATGAATGGGTGGCGTCGACACCGTCGAATCACTTGATGTCGAGCCAATGATAGCGCCTCTCGTCGAATGCGACGAACACCGCCATTGAACATCTGGGGCTCAAGGTACTGTCGAGTCTCTAGACCAACTTCCTGGATAATGAGCTGAAGTGGAGAGGAAGTGACCTTGATCGAAGGTGGGCCATAATGTTTCCCACATCATCGACATGAGATAGAGGAACATGATGTTTTTTTGTGAATCAGGATCATATGAGAATCAGAGGAAGGTTGTTATTCGCAGAGGCCAACTTCTCTTGAACATATAACGGCACAAATAGTGGTTTTGGCAGCATATTTGACATCAACGGATCAGAGGTCATGGTCGAGAGAAATGAGCGAGAGAGAGGTCAAAATATAACAAACACGGAAGCATTGAAAAAAAAATGAAGGATGAGATGTCCCCAGCAGGCAGTGCGGTGATGCCATGTTCAAGAGCGACATACTGCCGACACGACAATGATGATGGTTCCATTTTTTCCCCCACCATTTCTGGCGATTACCTCTTTATTTTTACACAAGCTTGAAGAGGATATCATATGCTTGTCATATAAGTCCTTCATTCAGACGAACCCATCCTAGTACATTTAATGAGCCCTAGGAAGGAGAAACTCGAATATCATCATCACGACTGAATCTGATGTCATCAGGGTTTAACGAGTCTAACAAAGGAAGAACTCGGCGTATTTTCATATTTAGAGAGTTTGAAAAGACAGCGGAAAAGTAAACTCCAACGGTCCCTTTTCGTAAATAGTTCCTCAGGATCAAAAGAGTAGAAAAACAATATCCCGAAAGCCACTCCTAGTCACGATAGGCTAGGGTATTCCTTTTAAGTAAATAATCCATCCCAGCCCGAAAAAGGGGTAAACGTATACTGGGTAGATGTCGATTCGTGTCCACTTTAACGAGATCGAAACGACAAGGGCCTCGACAATCTTTTCATGTTTAGAAAGTCAGAAAAGAGCTGAAAGGTGACTCCTCCTGGAGGAACGAGTGGTATAAAGGGAAGCAACTGGTTCCGGTAATGGTGGAACTGCTCAAAAACAAGATAAATGTCAAGAGGCTAGCTAACAAGACCACTCATTGCAGCGGTTCCTCAGGAATGGGTAAAACAACCAAGTGAAGGCATATGATTGGCCAAGCAGATAGTGACGATGGAATGAGAAAACCAAGGCTCATCTGGCAAAAACAGGCTGATAAAATAGAAAGAGACAAAGAGTAAAATGGGAATGGTTTCATTTTTACACAAGCTTGAAATCAGAAAACTCTGCTTGAAATTGGTTTCATTTTTACACAAGCTTGAAACAAAGATAAAATATGCTTGAAACCAGTTTCATTTTTACACAAGCTTGAAACGGAAATAAACTATGCTTGAAAAAATAAGCATGCCCCCAGCATGGTGACTCAATTCGAGGTACATGCCCCCTAAGCTTCAATCCATATGAAAGGCAGATGGAGTGAAGGTTCAAATTACGAGACCAAGAGAAAGACTCGACTGGAATTTTACGAGATCTTATCAAAGACTCGAATTGAACGGGAACGTGTTTCATTATTTTAATGAGGTTGACACATTAAAAGAACTATCCTCAGAAGAGCTTGTTTCATTTTTTAAGGAGCTTGACACAAGAAAACAAACTCTGCTCCGACCAGACCCGGTTTCATTTTTTAAGGAGCTTGACACAAGAAAAGAACCATGCTCCAGATAGATTGTTTCATTTTTTAAGGAGCTTGACACAAAAGAAAGAACTTTTCTTCGAGCAGCTTGTTTCATTTTTTAAGGAGCTTGACACAAGAAAAAGAACCCTGCTCCGACCAGCTTGTTTCATTTTTTAAGGAGCTTGACACAAGACAAGGAACTATGCTCCGACGACCTTGTTTCATTTTTTAAGGAGCTTGACACAAGACAAGGAACTCTGCTCCGACAACCTTGTTTCATTTTTTAAGGAGCTCGACACAAGACAAGGAACGAAGGCTCACTGAAGCCAACCATATCATAATGAGCAATCATCGCTTCAAGAAGTTCACTCTGAATGGAAGGAAAACATCCGATGGGACCCAGTACTTACCGGCCACGATGCACGACGACATCATCACTGAGCACAGGCACGGGGTAAGTAGCCACATAGTTGACCTGCGGTGTGGCGGATACAACGGGTGGATAAAAACTAGGAAGGGATGATGGTGGGCCAGCTACCATATCAGGACCAAAGAAAGAAAGCTGATCAATGGTCACGATTCGTCCTTCATGTAGAAAACAGACCACACGAAAAAGGGAGGAGACAAGTGCTCCCATGGCATAGATGTAATCGCACCCTAAGAGAAGATTGAAATCCAAGGGGCCTGGAACAACCATCACGTCCATATGGATGGTTTTACCTCCCAAAGTAACAGGTAACCTTGGAAGGATCCTAACGGTTGACTCGTTCTTCTGTTAAATGCCAACAGATTCTGCGTAACAGGCACAAGTGGCGGTGAGCCAAAATCTTGCCAAGTAGTTGAGGATAGAACACTAATAGACGTGCCTTCGTCTATAATGGTATTGGGTACGACCAGACCAAAAGCCTGTACTATGATCTCGAAAGGCACATAAGATGGAAGTCGGTATCCTGCAAATCGATTCCAATCAAAGGAAGCAACCAAACTACTTGGAGGGGCTACCACAAGCGAGATGGTCTTCCTAGGGTATTGGAAGACCTCCATCCCAGGAGGCGGAGGAGCAGCTTCTTGAGGTATAGGGACAGGAGAATCTTTCTCCAAGTCTGAAGAATCTGAAGAAACCAGAAGGACATGAGGGGTGTGAGATCCACTCTCCACGGAAAAGACCTGGTGCACCGAAGAAGGGACCAGCTCAACCGATCCCACGACCAATGGTTGGTCGAGGATGGATTCTTGAATTTGAATTTCCGAGGGAGCGGGAACGACCAAGGATGACTCTTGACCGATCGACGGATGGGTGGCGGAGGACTCAAAAATGAGCTCTCTTGAGGTGGAACGCTTGGTGTAAAACCAGTTGGGTTGTCTAAAAACTCGTTTGCTTCATCCATATAAGGACAAAGGTGAATGGCATGGTGCCCTTCACCGCTTTGAGGATTGGTGATCTTACACCTCCTTCTTGAGAGCCTTATCGACACCCGATTGAAGACGTGCGCCAACACCGGCTCCGGAAGTCAAAGGAAACGACGGACGGTCGTCGGACCATACTTCGAGCACCGCGGGAATGCCAAGGCGGTCTCGAAGAAGATGGTTTTCCGCCCTTTGCTTGTGCGAAGAACTTCACTTTCTCCGTGGAGGGTTGGAAGGTATATTAAGAGGAGATGTTCCAGAAACAGTAGTGGCAGCTTTAGCCTCTCTCTTATCAGACTTCTTCTTCTTCGTCTTCTTCTTCTTCTTCTTAGCCACCTGGTTACTCGAATCCAGACTTTCACCAGGCGAAGTAGAAGAGGAGGATGCAGAAACAGGCAAAGAAGGGGAGAGGTCCACCTTGGCATCAACATGATGTTGTTCAGGTGGAGGAACTGATTGAACAGTAGCGGATATATTCGGGACCATAGATGTTGAAAACAACCAAACAGGCAACCCAACAGTTAACCCAGGAAGGGACAACATTGCCATGTAAGGAGCACCGGCATTCCCAAAAGGAGGAAAATGACCAGGATTCCCTTCTGAGGGGATTCCTTGGTTGGTAAACTCTGAAAAAGTTGTCATCAAGACTCAAAACCATACACGGGCCGAAAAAGATTCAAGACACACGACCAAACGGTCAACAAGTAAATTCTAAGAGGGCGTGTAATCGTGGGTGATTAATTTTTACTACATTGAAAAATAAGAAACTTCACCGTTTCATGTTTTAAGAGTCGAGAAACGATAAAAATGTGACTCTATCTCTTTCAGATTTGACACAAGCGTGAAAGGACAAGCGCTTGGCGATCTTTTCAAATTTAGGGAGTCAGAAAAAATCAAATGACTGCTCAGGAATACTAGGCAAAAGGGTGTACCAAATAACTGTGAACTGCAATATACACCTTGGTTTCAATAATGAAAGAGAAATCAACCAAGGGCTTTCCATACGTGAAAGCAATCTCCCCGAATGTTGTGTCCGGTGTATCACGGGTATAGGGTGGAAAACTCGGCTTCCTATGGATAAAGGATTGAAACCTAGAGGGGTCTCCCTTTATATATGCGACGGTACAGGGAGCACAAGTCCATACTAGCGCTGTCTAAAGCCAAAAGGCGAACGACAACTACTAGGTTTAAAGACGCCGGAACACGTCTCTAGCCTAGACCTCTAAATGTGTTTCGTTAGATTTCAATGTTGCCTTTGTGTAAATTGAGTAGATTTTAAAGTTGATCTTCAATTACGTTTCAGTTTTCAGGCCCTAAGGAATGTGTGGTCTCAAAAACTCGTAAATGAAAAGCTACATGCCACAGTACATCATTTCGTTCGATGAAAACTAGCTACAGAAGAGTTGAGAGTTTTTTACACAAACAAAATGATCGGAAGACAATCAATGATATCTCTAATTACCTTTAATGAGTGGCACCATTCAGGTACACGATAGAAAGATTTCAATTTGCACTAATCAACCAAAAGCAAAAGAGATTTTTTTTTTTTAAATTTCAATGTTTGATGGCTAGATGCACTAAACAAATTCAAAACAAAAGAGAAGTAATTCGAGAAACGATATTAACAGAGCAAAAACAAACAAGTTTCACTCGATGACACAAACAATCAGATCTCAAATCGACCAAAGTCTCTCAAAACCAAGAAAAAGTCTCAAAGGTTCCAATGGACCGTGTGATCTAGGTACAAAGCAAGACCAAACGAAGTTTGAATGAAGAGAAGAGTAATCACCCAAAAATCACAACGAAATGGTGAACAGCCACTAAGAGAATGCGGAGAAGCAATCAGATAATTGACTGGACTAACAAAACACCAAAACTCCTAAGGAGGGCTCGATACACAAAAGCCACTAGATGCCCTAGGGCTTAAAACGTGAAATCGATGGAGAAAAGAAAACAACCAAAGGACGAAGGAAAATTCCCAGTCAAACAGGACTCCAACACACTCAGGTAGCCGAAAAACAAAAAATAAAAACACTGATCAGACCCAGAGAGCTCAAAACTGAGAAAACCCTAATGCCTCACAGGAGTGGCGCGACTGTGAGGTTGTAACTGGCGCCAGAAATAAATTGACGCGGGCAATACAAAAGAAACATGTGCCAATTGGCATGACTGTCGAGCTAAAAAGTGCATTGGCCGAGTTCCTCAGCCAAAAATAAAAAATAACTACTCTAGAAGCAAATCAATGATATCCAAGCAAACCAAGAAGCAACAAACAGCAAAAGAACCCAGCCCAGAAGGCCAACCAAGCAAGGAAAACCATGAAACAATAAAAACGAGACAATCAAAACTAGGCGATCCCCAGTGGAGTCGCCAAATTGTTGAGGAGGTAAATCCCCTCTGCGGACAGAGGCGATCCCTACTAGCCCAGCACGGGTCTAGAAACAATCATCAAATGCTACAGCGCAAGTTCCTAATTGCGAATAAACAGACCAACGATGGAGGCCTACCTGGAGTCTAGTGCTATGATTCGTAGAAGAGACAGCGTTCTCATTCCTCAGCCTCGGCAGATCACGATCCCCACGATCTCCGTGGATGGACACCTGCACATGCAAGAAACAACACGAATACAAGCATAAAATCCAGAATATGAAACTATATATCAGTCAGAAAGGATATAACTCATCATTATCATAAGTGAAAAATAGAGTGGAACCATAACCAGTAGTCATTCATTAATAAGCAATTGAAAGAGAGTACAACCAATGTTCTGACGCTGAGGTCTCCTTCGGAGGGGTCTCTAATCGTGCACGTCTCGCAAAGCTTGCCAGGGATGGGACAAGCCTCTCTTAGAGTCTCTCGACGATAGTCTCCTTGCTTGAGTCGGCCTTAAGGGAAAAATGAGGGCTTTTGCAGCATGAAGGCTCTTGGGAATTTGAGAACTTTGACATTCAAGGCTTAGGCGCTTCAAGACTAGCTTGCAATGGCAATGGGCAAGCTTTTATAGAAGGAGGAAGGGGAGTTGGGATCCCTATAATTGTGGGATTGGCCCTATCATCAAGGAAGCTTCCATGAGAGGTGGCAAACCACTTCCTCTCTATTGAAATCCATAGCCAAACTTCCCAACTCAAGATAGATACTAGTTTCTGAGTTTGTTGAAACGAAACTTCCGCCATTCTTATTTAAAAAACACTCCTTAAATTGGCTGGCGTGACTGCGACTCTGGGACAGAGTGCCAGTTGGCGCGACCTCTTTGTAGGATTTTCCTCATTGGCACGATTTCTGAACTGGATACCCGTGCCAGTGAAAAAAGGGATGTTTTTATGGTTTTATGTAAGGAGATGTCTTTAGGGAAATTGAAGCTCATGTTTAGAGGAATGCAATGATAATGGTTTCAAGGCATGACATTGCTCACAGGTCACATGATGGGCCCTCCAATGTGCGGGATGGGGAAAGGTAGGGAAGGTGACAAATTACTGTGTAACACTCATGATTAGCTTGGTTTTCCATTTTGAAACTTAACCCTATGCCTTCTTTCTTTGAACATTTGAGGGTAATTGACTACTCTTGAAGACTTGATCTCTATCACACTGATACTCTTTGCATTCTCCTCCCTTTGATGTAGTGAAGCATGGTTACCTTGGAAAACCCTAGAAATTACCTTCAAGATCCTATTAAAACTATCTTCCTATTTTCATCATGGAGGCTTCTCATTTTCATTTCCAGTTTCAACAAATCTTCAATTCATGCTTGGTTATGCTGATGTACCTATGTCCTTGTGGTTTTCTGCGTTGGCTTCTTGCTTGGCATAGTGCTAGTATAATTAGTCTTAAAAACCCTGATTTTCTTTGAACATAGGCTGCCTCTTCTTCCATTTTCTTGAGTGTACCTTCCAAGGAGGGTCAAGGCTCTTACCTTAACTAATGTTCTGCTAATATCCACCTTAACATTCATGCAGAAATGTCAAGATGGGTAGTTTTCCTTTGTAGAATTTGTGCTTGATTAAAGGGTTCTTCTTTTAAGGTTTTCTTGATCTTTCTTGGAACAACAGATGCTGACCTCCCTTTCCATTTGATTCACCTTCTTGGCACATGAAAAAAACTGATTAAGAACATCCAAAATAACCCTACAACCTAAGAAACCCTAGTGACCTAGTGGGAGGCTCTTTGAACTCAGTCCTTGACTGAGATTATGCTTGGGATCTTGTCAGTGTAAAAAAGAGCTTTTTTTATTAATAGGAATATTTGAGTATATATAAATGGATGAACTTGACTGATCTCAAGAGCTCATAGAGGGATTTTGAGACCATCAATGCTTAAGATATCTGGAGAACATGGGAAAAAAGTAGGTTGATTGGTGATCATAGATGGCAAAGGGAGGGGTTAGGCAAGGAAAAAATGAGTGCTAACTCAAAGGTGGCCAAACATAGTGAAGATGAGTGGCATGAGCCCATGATGGGTCTTTTGGGAGTGATAGGCTGGCCATGATATGATAGGATAGTAAAATAGTGAAAAATTGTTCCTAAGGATAATGAAGGCAGTGAGATTTCTAGAACTCACAATATTCATGAATTTTGTTTCTAGAAATCTAGGATAAGCACTTAGTCATCTATAAAAAGGAAAAAATTATTGATGACTAACAAAACCAATATTTAGTCATCTACGGATAGTGAAAATTACTGATGACTAACAGTGGCTCCACTTGGGGAGGGTAGCTCCTCTTCTGGAGGTGTCCAGAACCTTAGAGTTCAGATCTCTGAGTTTTGAAGATCAGTGCCTTACTTTCACTTGGAAGATCTCTTTCCTTCATTTTTTGATGTTCTCTTGAAGCTATGATCTCAAAAATCTAAAAAGACATGATTTCTTCAACATTAGTTCTACCTACCCATAATGCTTTTTCCTAACAATTTTTCTTCACTTGAGTGCACTTAGACTGGAGACCCTTGAAATTGTTTTATTTTTGAAAGCATAATTTTTTTTTATCTACTTCTAACCTTATTACTTCCAAGAGTTTAGATTATGCTCGTGAACTCTTTTATTCTCTACCTAGTCTACTCATTTTTCAAGATTAAGCTATTTGACAAACTTTATTCTCTAACCTACTGACATTAAATTCAAAACATGATCAAACCAGGATTAAGCAATCTATTTTTCCATGGGTTGTGGCATTTGAACAAGTTGCACACAGAAATTATTTTGCATAATCACAAACTAGAAAGTATGAGGGTTGTGATTTAGAAAGTGTTAGGCATCCCTCTCTTTCTCTTTAGTTCATATTTGAGCATTTAGAACCAGCATCTTTTCTTCCTAATCTATCCTACTGACAAGTCAAGCTTAAATGGTTTAATGAGTCTTCTTTTACTAACCTATCAAAAAAAATTCAAAACATGTTCATCCATTATTAGGCTAGATGACTGAACAAGACTCTTCTTTCCAAACAAGTAGTGGCATTTATACTTTCTCACTTTCAGAAAAAAAACTCTTTTTTGGGTACGGGGCTGTACCTTTTCTTTTCATCTTCCCTCTTTTTCATATTTTCTTCATTTCTTTGTGTTTTCAAGATTAGTATTATAAAAATAAAAACTAGAAATATGCTCATAGTGCTGATATTATTTGCATGCCTATCTATCTTAATCTAACCTATACATGATATACATTCAGCTGGTGAAATCTCTTTTCCAATACAACCAATCAAGCAGATGATTCCATGAGGTATCTTGGTTTAGCTCTTTGAGGGTTTTGAAAAAATCAAAAGGCCACTCCCGACTCACTTGTGTTTGAACAATAGTGACTAAAATTTTCCTTAAACCTTGCATCAAACTTCTCTTGACATATTTTAATCCCTCTTCAACTGTCTCTAAGAAAATAGAAAAGGGATCTTGGAACAATACCTGGATCAGAGGATTTGGGAGATAAGCTTGATCCAGGACTGCTTCTTCCTCCACTTTGCTGAGCTTGGGACTCTTTTTGGAAAGAAACTCCACCTCTTCCTCAAGATCATCAGAACTGGTAGCTTCATCATAAATTTCAATGTTGTCTTCCAGCAAACCTTGATTGATTTCTTCTTCAGTAAGAGGAGGAGGCATTTTCCTTTTTCCTTGGATAAAACCACAACTGTTCTCTTTCTCTCGTGAAGGTTTGTCATAGGGTTGAATGTCTTCGTTGTTGTTAAAATCAATACCAAAATATTACTAACTTATGATTGTATTCAATTTGTCTTTGATGAACTGAAATGAAGCATAACAAAGAGGTAAAGACCCTTCTCTTTCTCCCAAAATTTCTGCACTTTCTTCTTCACTGTCGTAGCTGAGCGGTATTTGTTGATCACTATTTTTGAGCTATTGAAAATGACTGTCTTTGTCCCACAAACTGATCACTGATTGTTTGGTAGTGTTAGCTTGAGTTTGGAGAACATAATCATCATCATATTTATCATACTTGGGCAGCTTATTCATAGGATGAATGTCAACCATTATTGATACTATATTAGCAGATTGTTTCACCATATTAAAAGGAGAGTGTTTATGGCCAATAGCTTCTCCTTTAGAAATATGAAATGATTCGAAGCACAAGGGTAGAGACTCAAAAGGTGATGTCTCATCCTCCATTTCTCGTTATGTAATCCCAATAGCTACACCAAGATATCTTAAGGGGAGAAATTTTGAATTTGGAAAAGGGTTTGCATTATCCATTTCTTCCCTTACTGATTCATTAGATAATTCCACCTTGTTTCCATTTTCAATTTGCTTGTAATGCTCTCTTAGTAGTGAAGCACAATATATAGGAAGGTGTCTAGTAATTACTTGACAACTTTCAACATCTTCTTCTTTGTAATCTTTCTCAACATGCATATTTTGATTTTTATTCTTGTCCTATAATGGTTGAGTTTGTTGTTCCCAAGGAAAAAGTATAGGTTGTTTTGAATAAGCAGCACCAACCTCAACCTTGTACTCTTCCTCTTTCCTGCCAAGTATATGCATCATTTTTCTAATTGTATCTATCAACATCTCTAGCTTTACCTCTGAAGATATTAGTTTCTCTTGATTTGATATGTCTTTCTCTATTACTCTTAGCTTTGCCTCCCTGTTTAGTATGGTGTCTTCCACATCAACTTCTATCCTTTGCATTTCCTCCAGGGTCAAAGGATCTCTTTCTCTTATCTGGAAAGCCATCTCTGGGTATAAAAAAATTGGGTAGTGCAAGAGATCCCACTCAAGGGGTGGCTTTATCTTAGCAAGTGTTGCATGTTATACTTTATTGAACCTAGCTGAAAAGTGTTGTACTATCTCCTCTAGATGTCTTTTCAAATGGTTGTATTACTTTATGATGAGAAATAAAACCTATTTCCCAGACTACCATTTTTTTCAAGAAAATCGAATATGCACCACCGCATCTGGCATTTGGTTTACCATCCCTCCATCAGCATAGCCCATCTGCGATATTTTCCATCGGCTTCATCACCCCCACACAAGAGACCAACCAATGGGATCCCCACCCTCAGCAAAAACACCCTCCTCACATCATCAGTGAGTTAACATTTTCATGTTTTAGGGCACCCATCTCTATGTTTTGTACAATCCAATCCCATTGTTTCATTCTTTTGGCAAGTGTACAAAGACCTCAAACGACGAATAGTCCCCCACTCATCCATCCATTTTCTCCCATGGAAGCAGTCCATAGTCACCCTTGGTTGGAGCAACACACCTTTCACGAAAATCCACCATGATATTCATAACCAACATATACCCACCCTAGATGTCCTATCGACTCTAGGGATTCCAGCATCATAAATAGTTATGAATTCTACCAAGTTTCTATTTTATGCTTTGATCTTGGGCCACTGAATCCCCATCATCAGTTTTCAGTCACCCCTCACCATCATGCCTATGTTAAACCTATCGAATGCAATAACCTGGTCCCTTACATCAGTAGCTCTCTTGTTTGGTTGAGGCTTCCTTTTTGTCGACTTCAACTGACATTCTCCAAAAAGGAAGCAGTATCTTGGATGGCTCCTCACCATAATAGGGGAATTCTCGGGTGGCACTGTGGGAATAAACATCTCCCATAGATCTCATTGCTCCTCCTAACATTCAACTATGACACAAGATTTCATGTCAAGATGGTATCATATTTTATAGCCATTGCACTTTGTGCAAATTCGTCGAAGACTTGTGACATTATAAGTGTCATCTGTCAGCAATGCTTACACAGGAAAGCCCCAACCATACACCCATGTGTACAATGATAATTTATATGCCATACCAATATTAAATATGTGGGCACCACATTCCACCTATTTTCAAAGAAAAAATACCCCTAAGGGCGTCAGCAATCATCATCATCAACCAAGTCAGTAGATCACTACCATACTAGTGACATAGATAAAACCTTTATCTGTTAGATAGATTTATTTAGCTAGCCAAATCATCATGAGCATGGGACATGCCCACCTCATAGAAAAATTGTATTTATTGTATCATATTATTTCTTGCAGGGTTCCCACACAACATGGTCACTCTTCTACCCATTGTAAGGGGTCTCCAACCTTCAATTGTACGCGGGTATCTCTCTCTCTCCACACAGTACACATAAAAGAAACTATAATTTATTTTGGCTATATAGATCTTCTGACACCTCACACATTAGGGGGAAACTGTTATCACTGGAAAAGTAGACAATCAAAGATGACATTATTAAATTTTAGGTAGAAGGATTTACAGGGCTAAGGCACATTAAAGGATCTAAAAAAAATAAAAAAATCTCTAAGGTTAAGAGGAAAAATCAAATTGCGCACCAAGAAGACAGGTGAAATACGCCTTTGCAAGCATTTTCCTTCAATAGGCGTGTTGGGCTGTGTGGATTTCCCTCAAAAAGCGACGCAGTCCTGGGAGTGGCAGAAGTCACTTTCCAGGGCCACTTGACACACTTCAGGAAATGATCCTACACTTGAGGCCACCTAAGGACAGTCACCTAAGCCACCTTGGGACCTCAAGGGAGCACATAAAGGAATCAAACCTCTCTCTTGGGTCACCATCCGCCAATGTACGAAGAGAGGGAAGGAGAATTTGAATTCATTTATAAATGGACACCAAGAGATGAGAAAATGGAGAGCACATTGTTATGCTGGCCAAAATTCCCATGAGAAATCTAGCACTGTGCAATCGATAGCAGTAGAGAGAGGATTCGGTTGTTGTCCATCCAACAAATTCAATCCTTTGGAGTAGAGAGAGAGACCTTGTGACAACAGCTAAAGGGTAAAAAATTCATTGCATTGGGTCTTAGAACTCCATTGTTCTAAGGGTCCTTTCGCAAGAGTGTAACATAGTATCTTTCTTCCTAACATGGAGCAATAAGAGGGGACTTTGATTCCACCGTTTGCATTATTGTTACGTTTGTCTCTTTATGAGATTTTTTGTTTATGTTTAATTTAGCTGTTTTTTCTCTCTATATATGCATACTTTACCATGATCTAGTATGTTCTATATTTTATAGCATTTTTCCACTAACCTACTAACCATCTTTTTATGCCTGTGATCATAGCTTGGAGGCAACGACCACTCCTCCTAAGCATCGATGGATTGGTACAATGTGCACCAAAACCACAACCACAAATAATATCAGCAAAGTGCTCATTAACCACCTTGATAGTCAATATTTTTGAATCGGGTAACCCCTCCTCCAGACTAGTTGGTTCTTCCCCATTTTCAATTCATGACAGATGATCAGGTCCAGCATTTAGTCTTCCAATATTCACAATAATTTCAAAGTCATACTCCTAAAAAAATAGCAACCATCTACGGATCTTCCCCCCCAACACAGGCTTATTGACTAGGTTTTCCAAAGTAGAATGATCAATGAACATTTTGAAATGCCCTTCAAGCAGATAGTGTATTTATTTTGGTAGGGCGTACACCATGGAGAATCCTTCCCTTTCTGTATTTGTGTAGTTGCGCTCTGCTTTGGAGAGCTTCCTACTAGAAAAATCGATCGGGTGATCAATGTCTCCTTCTCTTGGCTACACTAAAACAACCCCAAGTGCTATACAAGATGCATACAGATGCACATGAAAATCCTTAGACTAGTTTGGGAATATCAAAATAGGTGTTGTGATCATTTTCTCCTTTAGCAGATCAAAGCTATTTTTACATTCTTCATCCCAAAAAAAATGATACATCCTTCTTTAGAAACTTATCCATTGGTGAAGTGATCAAATCATACCCTTTGATAAATGTCCTGTAATAACCAGTGTGTCCTAGGATGGAACGAAACTATTTCTCATTGGTAGGAACTTCTAAGTTAATGATAAACGCGGTATTGGCTGGGTCTACCATCAATCCTTGATGATATACTATGTGCCCTAACAAAATTCCAAAAGGAACGTAGAATATACACTTCTTTAGGTTAAGATAAATCTGGTGCTTACTACAGGTGTCATGCATCATCCGCAGGTTTGACACGTGTTTCTTTACCAATCCAAACATTTTCCAGTCATCAAAATATACCTCCAATAATTTATGCATGAATTCTTTGGACACAGCCACTACCACGCGCGAGACCATTGCAGGTGAATTTTTAAAATCTAAATGGCATGACAATATATTGGAAAGAACCCCATTCAGTGGTGAAGGTGTTCTTTCTGCAGTCTTATGGAAAAATTATGATCCGATGATACCCCAAAAATCCATCAGCAAATTAATAAGATTCTTGTCCTCCCAAATTATCCAGGATTTCATCAGAAAATGGATTAGGGAAGGGGTCATGCACACAGGCATCATTCAGCTTGTGCAAATATACTCAAATCCTTATCTATCTTTTGGTATTTTTCTCCTAAACCACCATTGAGCTTATCCAATAAGATTGTTAGATTGGCTGAATGATGCCTACGACCACCATATTATCTAATTTCTACTTTAACTTATGTTTATATTTTGGATTCAATCGATATTGGCATTGCTTGACAGGGCGCGTATCTGGTTTCAGTGTCATATTCATAACACCTAGGTTCCCCACAATTCCCTTGAGCTCAGAGAAATTTGTAAGAAATAAATCCTGATACTTTGTCAGCAGCTCTGCAATATTTCCTACTATATCATCATCCTAGTAATCCCCAATTTTGACCAACTTGGGCTGCTCTTCCATCCCAATGTTGACTTCCTTCAATTTTAGAGGATTATTAACATCCACCATCTCTAATACGGGCCCTACAACTGCACACTCTCCTTTAGATTTAGGGATGTTAACATTCCTTGGGGCATCTTCATTATCCTCTATGGACAATTTTTTTCAGTTGAAGATATCTTGCATATGTGCATCCCTAGCCAGTGTAGCACACTCCTTTCGAGGTCGATATTCTTCAAATACCATGGCATCTATTTCATGCAGGCCTTTATCCAATTTATCTAAACCCCCGACCAATAGAAAGCTTACTAATAAATCTTGAGTCATTGTAAACCAGTTACGAGATCCTCGGTGTAGCTCAACTTCTAGATACCAGGTGGTGGCTATCGGCCCCAAAGAGTGAACAAACCTATGAACCCACTTATTCCATGTCTTATCATCCCATACCTCCATCCATATGGCCAGGTTCTTGCGCGGATATTATGGACCATAAAAAATCTCAATTGGTGGGGTGGCTAGAGGTTCAAAGAACAGTTTCATTATTTGTCTACATTCCTCCTAATCCTGGAAGGCTCCCTTGTGCATCTCCCACCAATGCACTAGATTTGCGTGCATAGCCAAGTCAAGCACCCACAACCTTCATTCTTCTCGGAAATTTGTTTCCAATGCTTCCAAAAATTCTTTGACACTACCAAAACTGTCAAAGTAGGGTAGTTCTCTTACCTTTGAGGAGATTCACCAGAAGTTATTTTTGATCTTGAGGCAGAACAACAAATATACATCGTGCAACTAGTTCTGCCAGTTCTCCATCTTGACATCGAAATCAGAAAAACATGAGCTATAATTCTCCCTGAGCTATAATTCTCCCAGTTCAACATTCCATCAGCTGTAGGGTTGATCCAATCTTCGTCCCAAGAAATTAGCTTGTAAATATGGTTGAAATCATCCCCTTCATGCATTGGTTCTATGTAGCAGTCCCCTTTTGATGGATCTAGTGGGACTATCACCCGTGTACCATCATTCTTAAAAATCATACTTCTACGCTTTACGTTAATCATGCCTCCCATATCAATGGCCCAATCCAATCCTAATAGCACAGGGTAGGGGTCTGCATCTTCCAAAATTTATATTACTTCAAAATCCCCACATAGCATCACTTAGGCAATGTCTACCACAAATTTTGGAAGCCTTCCAAGTGGAATGATCTTTTGTTGATTAGCCATGTGTATCTGAATGGTGGACCATTCCAAATTTTGTTCTCCCATCTTCAGCCAGGTCTTCTTAGGTAATACATTTGCATCATACCCTAGATCCAATATGACTTGATCCATCTCATATTCTCCAATCTGCACAATCATGCACATTTCCTGACTAGTTCTCTTCTTATACTTATAAATCTTGTTCACGGCCTTGGTCTCTGTTCAAGGCGCGTCTTTCCCCATGCAGTTTCCTATGAGGGCCTGACGATTATCTACTACCTTCTGATTGCAAAGTGGCTTAATGTAGGCTTTTAGGAATGTTTTAACTTCATCATCAACCTTTGGTTCCATGGTAGTCCTTGACTTGGAAGCCCCTACATCAGCAAAATCATTCCTGGCCTCAATTAAAAGCTTTCTCTTTCTGTAGGTTGAGGCCTTCCTTCTTGTCAGATGCCTTTCTAATTAGTGGCTCTGCATTAGCCTTTTCCTCCTTTCCCGCAGTGGCAATGCCACTGCATTTAATTACATTTACACTTGGACCATCACCACGTGGCTTAGATTTAACCATATGTATGTTTTGCATCGGCGTCTGCTGCTTTTCCTACATTTTAGCTATTAACACAAGACAATCTTCAATTATATGATCAAATTTCCTACAGTACCTGCAATATTGTCACGCAGGGTTCGGGAAATAACATGTGTAGTGTCCAGCATCTCCACAATTATAGAAAATTAATTTCCCTCTCCCTCGACCTGGGCCTCCACCTCTCCCCCCTCACTGTCCTCTTGTTGGGGATCCTCCTTGTCTAGAGGGAGATGCTGGCAACGAAGGGTATTCCTACACTCTGTAAAGGTTCGCATTGTCTATCTTTAGATCAAATTTTCGTTAGTGGTTCTCATCGTGACCAATCGAAGCGCAGAATTTGCACCACTATGGCTTCAATTTTGGTACATAGGCTCCTAACCGCGGGTAGTGATCTGTAGTGTGTCATCTAGCCACCCTACAATAGGCGTACCATAGTGTGTGGGTACTAGGCCCAGCAGCATCCCTGGGGTGTAGTGGAGGGCACTGATCTTTGGTGTGGTTAGCTCCCTTGCAGCGTATGCACCAGACATCTGCGCCAAATTATTTCCCCTGTTCTCTGCGTAAATTCTAAATTTCTAAGTGCATAGCTTCTAATTGGCTCTAAATTTGTAGCGCTCCAAATTTAGCATTATCTCTGGGCACAACTTCTAGTTTCATGGCAATTTCTAGGGCTTCTTCCTTGTGTGCTTGAAGGGCCCTAACCCAGGTTCAGAATGAAGGTTTTGCAAAAAACCCCTATACTGCTGGCCCTTTCGGCAATGACCTACTTTCATAGGCCAAGGTCTCACTCGACACAGTATGGGTGGGTGCTGGAACTAGGCTTCCGCAACTTGGGATAAAGTGGGTAATTAAGGCAGATCTATTAGGTTCGCACAGAAACGAGCTTGGTACCAATAATTTAACAGCATAACCAGCAGGTAAACATGAACAAATCTACTATTATTAAGAAAATCTTAGAAACACCTTTGCATCCACGTGTGCATTAGTAATTATCCTCATATAATAACACAATCATAGCTAATTCAGATATCACAGACACAATCACAACTTATTCAAATAACATAGAGGTACTTCAATACTAAACACAGCCAGTTCAGATAACGTAGAGATACTTCAATAGATTTTGTGTTCATTAACGTTCAAAAACCCAGTTACAAACCCAAGTCATAGCCTGCGCACACAGCCAGTGGGGTATACACACAACAGGACTGAGGATCTCCATGCACACAGTAAGTAGGATTCCTTACCGAATAATACCCAAAATAGATCTCAATAGTTCGCACTTAGCATTAGTCTTACTTACCTCTAGACCCAAACTATCTGTCTAGTTATATCATCATAGCCTGCACTATCCTATGGTCTGCAAACCATGGTTTGAGAACTCTAGCTCTACCCTTTGACCCATTACAATACATTTGGGGCTTTGACCTGACCCAAAGCCCTTGTGCTAGACTAATTACTACAAAAATATATCAAAAATGCAGCTAGGGGACCACGTTCCAACATGCCCCCAACACAATCTTGTGACTCATCCTGAGTCACAGTGGTCGTGGGGTTTGCATCGTTTCCTGGAGCTTCTTGATTGCATCCACCAAAGGGGGAAACACTCCTTCGCTCTGCGTAGTAGCGTTCTGTGCAATTTCAACCAAATTTTGTGAAGTTGGGCCTTCAGTGGCAGTGGTGACACTCTCCAAGGTCTGATTCAGTTTTTTGACCGCAACATCCAAGTCCTGATATATCTTGAGGGCTTCATCAGCCCATGGAATGAGGTGGTCACTTAGAACCCTATTTTTGTGGTGAATCCCTTCCATTTAATCTCTGATCACATGGCTGGCTCACATACGTGCCAGGCGTTGGCCTGGGATCAAAGTGGGCATTGTAGCCTCCATTTGCTCGAATTATTCTTTCTTCTAGCACAGTTCTTGCGTAAATTCGTGCAGGAGAGGGTCGCACTACACCTTATACCATAGTTGCATCGCTATCTCAAGAAATTTGGTGCCCTAATCAATATGAGTTGTAATGGTGTTCGTAGCTTCTGTGAGCAGCGAAACTCTTTGGGCGCATACCTCAAGAGGAGTTTCCAGCTGCAACTTAGCTTGCAACACAACAATTTTTTGCTCCATATCAATCTTAATGTTCTGGATCTCAGTCTCAGAAGCTTTCAGGGCTGCAACTATTCCCTCAATCTTGGCCTGGCGGGTGGCAGAGGCCAGAATGTCTTCAGTCAAATCTATGCAGAGTTTATTGATCAGACACTCCAAATCAGTCTGTTGTGCGGTGGAAAGGATGCACATGGCCTGTGCCTGGGTGCAATATTCCCAAAATTCAGACCTCATCTAAATGGAATATTATATTTGATTTTATCTTTAGATAAATGAATAAATGGGTAGGGAGGCCCATTGACAGGAAGAATAAAATTCCTCGTGTGAAAATAGGAAGAATAAGCAGCTAAAAGGAGCACATTTAGGTGTTAACAAGGAGGATATCATATTTATTCGGTCATATTTGACCAAGTCAACACATGCTGTCTAGATACATTACATCTCCTTGATGAATAATGCAGATTTGGTGGAGGACAACTTGCATGAGCTTGGCGGAAAATGTGATGGGACCCAATGAGAAGAGGTTCACTTGCTATTTATGAAGAGGATGGAAGCCTTTTCCATTCATGTTATGTTGTATTATTATTTGGCTTGTTTAGACTCTTGACTTCCTCTTGCTATTTAGCAGGGTTGCAGTGCTATTGAGCACCGGGTGTTTCAGAGTGGGAATCCCACCTCTTCCCTTGAGAGGCCTCTTGGGAGAGTATTGTAATAAATTTTTCCACATCCAAGCATGAGGCCAAGTAGAAATATTCAGTCACAGTGTTACTTCTATAGCAGTGTAGTGCTGTGTTGCAGGGTGTTGCAGTGGAAGATTGATCTTTCCACTCCCGAATCAATTTCTCAGTAGAGGGTGTCTTCCTTCTCTTGAGAGATCATCAAAGGAGATTTATGAGCCTATTTCCTAGCTTGGAAGCATGACAGAGCACCTCTTCTCTTCTACAGCATAGTCCCTTGCAGGAATTGTATCCTTTTCCAGAGATTTGCTGCAAAAGGGTTTTAACCCTTGTTTTGGAGCTAGCTTCCTAGGGAAAGGGCCAACCCTTCTCCCAGAAAGCTAGAGAAAGGGATATTTATCCCTCTTTGTATTATTCAACCACGTTCATCTCATGTTGCAATAAGACTGCATTATTTCTGATCTGAATAAATCATATCTGCTCTTTTTGTACATGTCTCAAGAAACCCTTGCTGGGTTATCTCTATAATGCAATAAGGAGGCCAGATCTCTATTTTCTTAGCATATTGTGCCATCAATATCCAGATATATGTTTTTCTATTGTAATTTTGTAGAAACCCTCAAGGATTAATGCTGTACATGCTTTAGTATTTTCTGCATAATCAAATGTCATGGGATTTGGGTGTTTCTAAGACATTGTAAGGCTGGGAGACTTGTTTAAGATATCAAAAGGGATTTATTTCTGATCCCCTTTTGTATGTAAGGTCCTTAGTCTATATGCTAAGGGATAAAACTATTATTTCCCCTGGTTATAATCCAATTACCTGGGAATAACATTTTTGGGGTCTATTTTGCTGCTTTTCCCCACTAGGAGACAATGTATAAAGGCATACTTTTTCTGATATGCTCATAATCTGATAGAAGGGTGTTTAAAGACACATTTTATGAATTTTTTTGCTACAGTACTTTATTTGTGCTCATGTATTGTTGTAGCTCCACATTTGGAATATCTTAGGATATTCCCAATAGTGTAGATTTTCCCTATTTTGGGATATTTCAGTGGTATCGGAGCTTCAATCTTGGCTCAGCCTGTGGATCTCATGCCATTATACTTCAAGGAGAAGGAAATATGGATAGAAAGGAGAAGGCTCCATTATGTGAAGGAAGAAAGGAAGACAGGCTCACAAAGCTTCTTCTAAGATATATGCAGAACTTTCAAGGAGAGCTGAAGAAAATAAGAATGGAGATGGAATCTCCAGAGGAGTTTGAATCTAGAGCTGAATCTAGATTTTCACATGGTGAGTGTGAGCATGTAGCTACACACCATGATGCACAACGCAGTCAAGTGCCCAAATCTATCTTCAGATGGATGAAAGGAGGAAGAATGCCTAAGAGGAGAACTCTTAGTGATTTGTTGCAGAACTATGAATCTCAAACTGATAGGTTTAGAGATCATACTGATTTCCAAGAGTTTTGCAAGATCCAGGTGGAGAAGACCAAGCAGTAGGATGCAAATAGATTTCTTCTATCTACTTTTGAAGGTTCACCTACATGTTCAGCTGGAGCTTGGGTGAAGGACCTAGACTCCTATTTTCAGCAACACCATAATTATGAAGATGAAGCCATCTGGATTGCAGCGCTACATTTTAGAGGTAAGGCCCATGCATGGTGTATTTCTAAATCTTGTTATTTGAAAAATGCAAACACTTCCTCTTATGCAAGATTCATTGAAACATTAATGGGAAGGTTTGATGGAAAAATTCGTAAGGCACATGAGAAAGAAAAACTGGAGAGAACAAAAACCTTGCATGTGATGGAGGAGACTCCACTTCAGAAAAACATGGGAGAAGCTGACATCTTGCATTACACATTGTTAGAGGCAAGACCTCTATCTCATATTCCTAAACAAGAGGGCATGGGAATCTCTTTTTCACAACAGGATCCTATTATTGGAGGGTTTCCCATACACATTGATGAAGATGAGGGAAAAAACACTGTCACATCTAGAGTACATCCAGTACCTCATGCAGAGGAAGGAGGAGTACACGCTCCAGCAGGAGGGATTCTTGTATCCTTGCAAGAAGTTCCCCAGGATATCATACATAGAGCTCAAAGCACAATCAGTAAGCAGAATGATTGTGAAGCATTGCAGATGGAAGGAGAAGGTAGGAAGGATGTAATATTCCAAAATTTGCAAACAAGCAAATTGGAATATTAGATTTTGATGCTTTCACTTAGAAGAGGAATAAATGGGAACGAGGCCCATGAATAATAAAAATATGAATAAATTCCACCTGATTAAGGAAGGATATCACCTTAGGAGCTGGTTTTACACTTCCAAGTGTGAACAAGGGCAAATTAGATGGGGAAAAATTCAATTTTGACTAAGTCAACATCCATTCTTGAGGAGGAAGAAATCACTCAAGAAAACTAGCTCAATGTGAACAAGGATCAACCTAGACACACATATGAGAGCCAGATTGAAGATCCCTTGGTGTGAAAAGAGGCATTGTAGGCGGATTAGTTCCAGTTTACCAAGTCAACAACGCTGCTACAAAGAGGAGGGAAGCCAGCTAGGGCAACACAGTTTTGAAAGAGGAAGCTTCACTAGGAAATCACCTCAACATTGTGTGGGATTCGGGGTGAGGAGGCTCACTAAAGATAAAAAGAAAGGCATAGAACCAAATGGATTCACTCATGAACCAGTAGTCATTCATTAATAAGCAATCGAAAGAAAGTACAACCAATGTTCTGACACTGAGGTCTCCTTCGGAGGGGTCTCCAGTCGTGCACGTCTCGCAAAGCCTGCCAGGGATGGGACAAGCCTCTCTTAGAGTCTCTCGACGATAGTCTCCTTGCTTGAGTCGGCCTTAAGGGAAAAATGAGGGCTCTTGCAGCATGAAGGCTCTTGGGAATTTGGAGATTCAAAGCTTAGGCACTTCAAGACTAGCTTGCAATGGCAATGAGCTAGCTTTTATAGATGGAGGAAGGGGAGTTGGGATCCCTATAATTGTGGGATTGGCCCTATCTTCAATGAAGCTTCCATGAGAGGTGGCAAACCACTTCCCTTTCATGGAACTCCCGGAGCCAAACCTCCCAACTCAAGATAGATAGCAGTTTCTGAGTCTGTTGAAACGAAACTTCCGCCATTCTTATTTAAAAAACACTCCTTAAATTGGCTGGCGCGACTGCGACTCTGGGACAGAGCGCCAGTTGGCGCGGCCTCTTTGTAGGATTTTCCTCATTGGCGCGAGTGTTGAACTGGATACCCGCGCCAGTGCAAAAAGGGATGTTTTTATGGTTTTACGCAAGGAGATGTCTTTAGGGCAATTGAAGCTCATGTTTAGAGGAATGCAATGATAATGGTTTCAAGGCATGACATTTCTCACAGGTCACAAAATGGGCCCTCCAATGTGCGAGACGGGGAAAGGTAGGGACGGTGACAAATTACTGTGTAACAGATGCCCCCTAAAGCATGAGGTCCGAGAGAGAGAGAGAGGGGTGAAATGCTTTACGAGAACGTGTCCAACTGAAGCTCCGCCGTCAGAAAACCTGCGTGGAGAAATACAACTGATATCTCAAGTACATGATGTATATGTGGTATGGACGCAGCCACCCAAAACAGAGTATACAATAATCCAGATCCAAGGTATGGTCACAGCCATCCAGTGAGGATCGATAAATAGACTCAGGTATGGTCGCAACCATCCAATGAATAAGTCATGTAAATAATCATAATAATCCACAATATCGCAGCCTGGATTACAACAGACACAATCCAGGGTCTTGCGCTCCATCTTGACCCGAACAAAGTACAAGTTCAAGCATGCGAATATGTGAGCTAAAGTCGAACATGCAAGAACATCGCCTGATTACCAGCCAATGATGAGAGCTGTTAACAGACGCGATAGGAACCACCAATAATGGCGATGGCCCTCAAGGTACTACAGGTACAATCTACGACATGTGAATCAATGAGCTGGCGTCGAACACCCGTAGAATCACTCGATCGGAAGGCCAATGATGGCTACTCTTGTGGTGCAGCGAACCTACCATTGAACGTACCGAGCTCGAGGTACCATAAAGGTCTCTAGGTGTTTACGGATGACGGTACAGAAGTCGACGAGGAAGTGACCTTGATCGAAGGGGGACATAATCTTTCCCACATCATTGACACGAGACGAAGGCAGTGTTTTTGACGGATGAGGATCATATGAGAATTAGAGAAGGTTGATATTCGCGGTCGGCTTCTCTTGAACATATAATGGCACAATAATGGATTTGGCAGTGTTTGACATCAACGGATCAGAGGTCATGGTGACGAGGCAACGAGCAGATGAGAGGTCAAAAGGGATTATCCAAACCCACGGAGGCAAGTGAAGAACGAGATGAGATGTCCCCAACCCGACACGAATGCGGACAAGTGCCATGTTCAAGAGCGACATACTGCCGACACGACAATGATGCAGGTTCCATTTTTCCCCCACCATTTCTGGTGATTACCCCAATTATTTTTGATAAAAAGTCTTGAAGAGGATACCATATGCTTGTCATATAAATCCGTCCTTCGGACGAATCCATCCTAGTACATTTAATGAGCCCTAGGAAGGAGAAACTCGAATATCATCATTATGACTGAATCCGATGTCATCAGGGTTTAACGAGTTTGACAAAGGAAGAACTCGACGTCTTTTCATGTTTAGAGAGTTTGAAAAGACAGTGGAAAAGTAAACTCCAACGGTCCCTTTTCATAAATAGTTTCTCAGATCCGAAAAGGTAGAAAACTTTGTCTGAGAAAACCTCCTAGTCGCGATAGGCTAGGGTATTCCTTTTTCATAAATAATCCATCCCAGCCCGAAAAAGGGGTAAACGTATACTAGGTAGATGTCGATTCGTGTCCACTTTAACAAGATCGAAACGACAAGGGCCTCGGTAATCTTTTCATGTTTAGAGAGTCAGAAAAGAGCTGAAATATGACTCCTCCTCGAGGAATGAGTGGTATAAGGGTAACAGCGGATTGAAGTAGGCCGGTGGAACTTCTCGAGCAAGATAAAGGTCGAGAAGCACAACTAACAGACCACTCATCATAGCGGTTCCTTAGGAATGGGTAAGACAAGCAAGTGAAGGCATATGATCGGCCAAGCAGATAATGACGATGGAGTGAGAAAACCAAGGCTCATCTGGAAAAACAGGCTGATAAAATGGCAATCACAAGAGGTAAAATGGGAATGGTTTCATTTTTACCCAAGCTTGAAATTAGGAAACTCTGCTTGAATTTGGTTTCATTTTTACACAAGCTTGAAATCAGGAAACTCTGCTTGAAATTGGTTTCATTTTTACGCAAGCCTAAAACAAAGATAAACTATGCTTGAAAAATGACATACCCCCGGCATCGTGACTCGATTAGAGTACACATGCCTGACTTATCGGAAATCCATGGCGAGATGGAGCGAAGGTTCAAGTTACGAGACCAAGAGAAAGACTCGACTAGGATTTTACGAGATCTGATCAAAGACTCTAATTGAACAGGAACGTGTTTCATTATTTTAATGAGGTTGAAACATTAAAAGAACTATCCTCAGGACATCTTGTTTCATGGTTTAAGGAGCTTGGCACAAGACAACGAACTATGCTCCGACAACCTTGTTTCATTTTTTAAGGAGCTTGACACAAGACAAGGAACTCTGCTCCGACAACCTTGTTTCATTTTTTAAGGAGCTTGACACAAGACAAGGAACTCTGCTCCGACAACCTTGTTTCATTTTTTAAGGAGCTTGACACAAGACAAGGAACTGTGCTCCGACAACCTTGTTTCATTTTTTAAGGAGCTTGACACAAGACAAGGAACTTTGCTCCGACGACCTTGTTTCATTTTTTAAGGAGCTTGACACAAGACAAGGAACTCTGCTCCGACAACCTTGTTTCATTTTTTAAGGAGCTTGACACAAGACAAGGAACTCTGCTCTGACAACCTTGTTTCATTTTTTAAGGAGCTTGACACAAGACAAGGAGCTCTGCTCCGACAACCTTGTTTCATTTTTTAAGGAGCTTGACACAAGACAAGGAACTCTGCTCCAACCAACCTCATCATAATGAACAAGAAGTCATCGCTTCCAAGAGTTCCACTCCCGATGGAAGGAAAACATCCTGGAAGTCAGGACCCAATGCCCCCAGCACCTGATGCACGACGGCATCATCACTGAGCACAGGCATAGGGTAGGTAGCCACATAGTTGACCTGCGGTGGGGCAGATACAACGGGTGGATAAAAACCAGGAAGGGATGATGGTGGGCCAATTTCCACATCAGGACCAAAGAACGAAAGTTGATCAATGGTCACGATCCGTTCTTCATGTGAAAAACAGACCACACGGAAAAGGGAGGAGACAAGCGCTCCCATGGCATAGGTGTAATCGCGCCCCAAGAGCAGATTGAAATCCAAGGGGCCTGGAACAACCATCACGTCCATATGGATGGTTTTACCTCCCAAAGTAACAAGTAACCTTGGAAGGATCCCTAACGGTTGACTCGTTCTTCTGTTAAATGCCAACAGATTCTGCGTAACAGGCACAAGTGGCGGTGAGCCAAAATCTTGCCAGGTAGTCGAGGATAGAACACTAACAGACACACCTTCATCTATAATGGTGCTGGGTACGACCATACCAAAAGCCTGTACTGTGATCTCGAAAGGCACATAAGACGGAAGGCGATATCCTGCGAGTCGACTCCAATCAAAGGAAGCGACCAAACTACTCGGAGGGGCTACCATTGAACCGAGATGGTCTTCCCCTGGTGTTACGGAAGAATAAGCATCCTCCACAACCTCAATCTCGAAGGTGGGAGGGGAATTCTCTGAGACCTCCATCACGGGAGGCGGAGGAGCAGCTTCTTGAGATATAGGGACAGGAGAATCCTTCTCCAAATCCGAAGAATCTGAAGAAACCAGAAGGACATGAAAAGACCTGGTGCACCGCGGATGGGGCCGGCTCAACCGATCCCACGACCAATTTTTGGTCAGGGATGGATTCTTGAATTCGAATTTTTGAGGGAGTGGGATCGAAAAAAGATAACTCTTGACCAATCGTAGGATCAGCTGGCGGAGGACTCAAAGAAAGACGATTATAACCAGGTGGAACGCGTGGCGTAGAACCATTTGGGTTGTCTAAAACTTGTTTGGCTTCATCCATATAAGGACAAAGGTGAATGGCATGGTTCCCTTCACACAACTTACAGGGATTAGTGATCTTACCCTGCTTCTTAGGAGCCTTATCAGCACTAGTTGAAGACGTGCCGCCAACCTGGCTCCCGGAAGTCAAAGGCAACAGCAGATGGCCATCGGACCATGCTTCAAGCACCTTGGGAATGCCAGGGCAGTCTCGAAGAAGATGGTTTCCCGTGCACAACATGCAGGGGAACTTGACTTTCCGTGGAGGGTTGGAAGGTATATCAAGAGGAGACGTTTTAGAAACAGTAGTGGCAGCTTTAGCCTCTTTCTTATCAGACATTTTCTTCTTTGTCTTCTTCTTCTTCTTCTTAGCCACCTGGTTACTCGAATCCAGACCTTCACCAGGCGAAGTAGAAGAGGAGGATGCAGAAATAGGCGAAGAAGTGGAGAGGTCCACCTTGGAATCAACATGATGTTGTTCAGGTGGAGGAACTGATTGAACAGTAGTGGAGACATTTGGGACCAGAGAGGTAGAAAACAACCAAACAGGCAACCCAACAGTTAATCCAGGAAGGGACAACGTTGCCATGTAAGGAGCACCAACATTCCCAAAAGGAGGAAAATGACCAGGATTCCCTTCTGAGGGGATTCCTTGGTTGGTAAACTCTGAAAAAGTTGCCATCAAAACTCAAAACCACACACAGGCTGAAAAAGAGTCAAGACACACAATCAAACGGCCAACAAGAAGAATCTAACAGGGCGTGTGATCGTGGGTGATTAATTTTTACCACATTGAAAAATAAGAAACTTCACCGTTTCATGTTTTAAGAGTCGAGAAATGGTTGAAAAGGTGACTCTATCACTTTCAGATTTGACACAAGCGTGAAAGGACAAGCGCTTGGTGATCCTTTCAAATTTAGGGAGTCAGAAAAGATCAAATGACTGTTCAGGAATACTAGGTAAAGGGTGTACCAAATAACCGTGAACTGCAATATACACCTTGGTTTCAATAATGAAAGAGAAATCAACCAAGGACTTTCCGTACGTGCAGGCAATCTCCCCGAATGCTGTGTCCGGTGTATCACGGGTATAGGGTGGCAGACTCGGCTTCCTATGGATAAAGGATTGAAACCTAGAGGGGTCTCCCTTTATATAGGCGACGGTACGGGGAGCACTAGTCCGTACTAGAGTTGTCTAAAGCCAAAAGGCGAATGACAACTACTAGGTTTAAAGACGCTGGAACACGTCTCTAGCCTAGACCTCTAAATGTGTTTCGTTAGATTTCAATGCTGCCTTAATGTAAATTGAGTAGATTTTAAAGTTGATCTTCAATTACGTTTCAGTTTTCAGGCCCTAACGAATGTGTGGTCTCAAAAATTCCTAAATGCAAAGCTACATGCCACAGTACATCATTTCGTTTGATGAAAAATAGCTACAGAAGAGTTGAGAGCTTTGACACAAACACAATCATCGGAAGACAATCAATGATATCTCTAATGCAACTAATGAAATTGAAAACTTTCATTCAAATTACCAATCGAAAAGATTTCAATTTGCACTAATCAACCAAAAGCAAAAGAGATTTTTTTTTTTTAAATTTCAATGTTTGATGGCTAGATGCACTAAAAAAATTCAAAACAAAAGACAAGTAATTCGAGAAATGATATTAAGAGAGCAAAAACAAACAAGTTTCACTCGATGACACAAACAATTAGATCTCAAATCAACCAAAGTCTCTCAAAACCAAGAAAAAGTCTCAAAGGTTCCAATGGACCGTGTGATCTAGGTGCAAAGCAAGACCAAACGAAGTTTGAATGAAGAGAAGAGTAATCACCCAAAAATTGCAACGAAATGGTGAACAGCCACTAAGAGAATGCGGAGAAGCAATCAGAGAATTGACTGGACTAACAAAACACCAAAACTCCTAAGGAGGGCTCGATACACAAAAGCCACTAGATGCCCTAGCGCTTAAAACGTGAAATCGATGGAGAAAAGCAAACAACCAAAGGACGAAGGCAAATTCCCAGTCAAACAGGACTCCAACACACTCAGGTAGCTGAAAAACCAAAAATAGAAACACTGAACAGCCCCAGAGAGCTCAAAACTGAGAAAACCCTAATGCCTCACAGGAGTGGCGCGACTGTGAGGTTGTAACTGGCGCCAGAAAGAAATTGACGAGGGAAATACAAAAGAAACATGTGCCAATTGGCGTGACTGTCGAGCTAAAAAGTGTGTCAGCCGAGTTCCTTAGCCAAAAATAAAAAATAACTACTCCAGAAGCAGATCAATGATATCCAAGCAAACAAAGAAGCAACAAACAGCAAAAGAACCCAGCCCAGAAGGCCAACCAAGCAAGGAAAACCATGAAACAATCAAAACGAGACAATCAAAACTAGACGATCCCCAGTGGAGTCACCAAATTGTTGAGGAGGTAAATCCCCTCTGCGGACAGAGGCGATCCCTACTAGCCCAGCATGGGTCTAGCAACAATCATCAAATGCTACAGCGCAAGTTCCTAATTGCGAATAAACAGACCAACGATGGAGGCCTACCTGGAGTCCAGTGCTGTGATTCGTAGAAGAGACAGTGTTCTCGTTCCTCAGCCTTGGCAGATCACGATCCCCATTATCTTCGTGGATGGACACCTGCACATGCAAGAAACAACACGAATACAAGCATAAAATCCAGAATATGCAACTATATATCAGTCAGAAAGGATATAACTCATCATTATCATAAGTGAAAAACAGAGTGGAACCATAACCAGTAGTCATTCATTAATAAGCAATTGAAAGAGATTACAACCAATGTTCTGACGCTGAGGTCTCCTTTGGAGGGGTCTCCAGTCGTGCACGTCTCGCAAATCCTTCCAGGGATGGGACAAGCCTCTCTTAGAGTCTCTCGACGATAGTCTCCTTGCTTGAGTCGGCCTTAAGGGAAAAATGAGGGCTTTTGCAGCATGAAGGCTCTTGGAAATTTGAGAACTTAGAGATTCAAGGCTTAGGCACTTCAAGACTAGCTTGCAATGGCAATGGGAAAGCTTTTATAGAAGGAGGAAGGGGAGTTGGGATCCCTATAATTGTGGGATTGGCCCTATCATCAAGGAAGCTTCCATGAGAGGTGGCAAACAACTTCCTCTCTATGGAAATCCGTAGCCAAACTTCCCAACTCAAGATAGATACTAGTTTCTGAGTTTGTTGAAACGAAACTTCCGCCATTCTTATTTAAAAAACACTCCTTAAATTGGCCGGCGCGACTGCGACTCTGGGACAGAGTGCCAGTTGGCGCGGCCTCTTTGTAGGATTTTCCTCATTGGCGCGATTTCTGAGCTGGATACCCGCGCCAATGAAAAAAGGGATGTTTTTATGGTTTTATGTAAGGAGATGTCTTTACGGAAATTGAAGCTCATGTTTAGAGGAATGAAATGATAACGGTTTCAAGGAATGACATTGCTCACAGGTCACATGATGGGCCCTTCAATGTGCGGGATGGGGAAAGGTAGGGACGGTGACAAATTACTGTGTAACACTCATGATTAGCTTGGTTTCCATTTTGAAACTTAACCCTATGCCTTCTTTCTTTGAACATTTGAGGGTAATTGACTACTCTTGAAGACTTGATCTCTATCACACTGATACTCTTTGCATTCTCCTCCCTTTGATGTAGTGAAGCATGGTTACCTTGGAAAACCCTAGAAATTACCTTCAAGATCCTATTAAAACTATCTTCCTATTGTCATCATGGAGGCTTCTCATTTTCATTTCCAGTTTCAACAAATCTTCAATTCATGCTTGGTTATGTTGATGTACCTATGTCCTTGTGGTTTTCTGCGTTGGCTTCTTGCTTGGCATAGTGCTAGTATAATTAGTCCTAAAAACCCTGATTTTCTTTGAACATAGGCTGCCTATTCTTCCATTTTATTGAGTGTACCTTCCAAGGAGGGGCAAGGCTCTTACCTTAACTAATGTTCTGCTAATATCCACCTTAACATTCATGCAGAAATGTCAAGATGGGTAGTTTTCCTTTGCAGAATTTGTGCTTGATTAAAGGGTTCTTCTTTTAAGGTTTTCTTGATCTGTCTTGGAACAACAGATGCTGACCTCCCTTTCCATTTGATTCACCTTCTTGGCACATGAAAAAAACTGATTAAGAACATCCAAAATAACCCTACAACCTAAGAAACCCTAGTGACCTAGTGGGAGGCTCTTTGAACTCAGTCCTTGACTGAGATTATGCTTGGGATCTTGTCAGTGTAAAAAAGAGCTTTTTTTATTAATGGGAATATTTGAGTATATATAAATGGATGAACTTGACTGATCTCAAGAGCTCATAGAGGGATTTTGAGACCATCAATGCTTAAGATATCTGGAGAACATGGGAAAAAAGTAGGTTGATTGGTGATCATAGATGGCAAAGGGAGGGGTTAGGCAAGGAAAAAATGAGTGCTAACTCAAAGGTGGCCAAACATAGTGAAGATGAGTGGCATGAGCCCATGATGGGTCTTCTGGGAGTGATAGGCTGGCCATGATATGATAGGATAGTAAAATAGTGAAAAATTGTTCCTAAGGATAATGAAGGCAGTGAGATTTCTAGAACTCACAATATTCATGAATTTTGTTTCTAGAAATCTAGGATAAGCACTTAGTCATCTATAAAAAGGAAAAAATTATTGATGACTAACAAAACCAATATTTAGTCATCTACGGATAGTAAAAATTACTGATGACTAACAGTGGCTCCACTTGGGGAGGGTAGCTCCTCTTCAGGAGGTGTCCAGAACCTCAGAGTTCAGATCTCTGAGTTTTGAAGATCAGTGCCTTACTTGCACTTGGAAGATCTCTTTCCTTTATTTTTTGATGTTCTCTTGAAGCTATGATCTCAAAAATCTAAAAAGACATGATTTCTTCAACATTAGTTCTACCTACCCATAATGCTTTTTCCTAACAATTTTTCTTCACTTGAGTGCACTTAGACTGGAAAACCCTTGAAATTGTTTTATTTTTGAAAGCATAAAAAAAATTATCTACTTCTAACCTTATTACTTCCAAGAGTTTAGATTATGCTCGTGAACTCTTTTATTCTCTACCTAGTCTACTCATTTTTCAAGATTAAGCTATTTGATAAACTTTATTCTCTAACCTACTGACATTAAATTCAAAACATGATCAAACCAGGATTAAGCAATCTATTTTTCCATGGGTTGTGGCATTTGAACAAGTTGCACACAGAAATTATTTTGCATAATCACAAACTATAAAGTATGAGGGTTGTGATTTAGAAAGTGTTAGGCATCCCTCTCTTTCTCTTTAGTTCATATTTGAGCATTTAGAACCATCATCTTTTCTTCCTAATCTATCCTACTGACAAGTCAAGCTTAAATAGTTTAATGATTCTTCTTTTACTAACCTATCAACAAAAATTCAAAACATGTTCATCCATTATTAGGCTAGATGACTGAACAAGACTCTTCTTTCCAAACAAGTAGTGGAATTTAGACTTGCTCACTTTCAGAAAAAAAAAAAAAAAAAAACTCTTTTTTGGGTACGAGGCTGTACCTTTTCTTTTCATCTTCCCTCTTTTTCATATTTTCTTCATTTCTTTGTGTTTTCAAGATTAGTATTATAAAAATAAAAACTAGAAATATGCTCATAGTGCTGATATTATTTGCATGCCTATCTATCTTAATCTAACCTATACATGATATACATTCAGCTGGTGAACTCTCTTTTCCAATACAACCAATCAAGCAGATGATTCCATGAGGTATCTTGGTTTAGCTCTTTGAGGGTTTTGAAAAAATCAAAAGGCCACTCCCAACTCACTTGTGTTTGAACAGTAGTGACTAAAATTTTCCTTAAACCTTGCATCAAACTTCTCTTGACATATTTTAATCCCTCTTCAACTGTCTCTAAGAAAATAGAAAAGGGATCTTGGAACAATACCTGGATTAGAGGATTTGGGAGATAAGCTTGATCCAGGACTGCTTCTTCCTCCACTTTGCTGAGCTTGGGACTCTTTTGGGAAAGAAACTCCACCTCTTCCTCAAGATCATCAGAACTGGTAGCTTCATCATAAATTTCAATGTTGTCTTCCAGCAAACCTTGATTGATTTCTTCTTCAGTAAGAGGAGGAGGCATTTTCCTTTTTCCTTGGATAAAACCACAACTGTTCTCTTTCTCTCGTGAAGGTTGGTCATAGGATTGAATGTCTTCGTTGTTGTTAAAATCAATACCGAAAGATTACTGACTTATGATTGTATTCAATTTGTCTTTGATGAACTGAAATGAAGCATAACAAAGAAGTAAAGACCCTTCTCTTTCTCCCAAAATTTTTGCACTTTCTTCTTCACTGTCGTAGCTGAGCGGTACTTGTTGATCACTATTTTTGAGCTGTTGAAAATGACTGTCTTTGTCCCAAAAACTGATCACTGATTGTTTTGTAGTGTTAGCTTGAGTTTGGAGAACATAATCATCATCATATTTATCATACTTGGGCAGCTTATTCATAGGATGAATGTCAACCATTATTGATACTATATTAGTAGATTGTTTCACCATATTAAAAGGAGAGTGTTTATGGCCAATAGATTCTCCTTTAGAAATATGAAATGATTCGAAGCACAAGGGTAGAGACTCAAAAGGTGCTGTCTCATCCTCCATTTCTCCTTATGTAATCCCAATAGCTACACCAAGATATCTTAAGGGGAGAACTTTTGAATTTGGAAAAGGGTTTGCATTATCCATTTCCTCCCTTACTGATTCATTAGATAATTCCACCTTGTTTCCATTTTCAATTTGCTTGTAATGCTCTCTTAGTAGTGAAGCACAATATATAGGAAGGTGTCTAGTAATTACTTGACAACTTTCAACATCTTCTTCTTTGTAATCTTTCTCAACATGCATATTTTGATTTTTATTCTTGTCCTGTAATGGTTGAGTTTGTTGTTCCCAAGGAAAAAGTATAGGTTGTTTTGAATAAGCAGCACCAACCTCAACCTTGTACTCTTCCTCTTTCCTGCCAAGTATATGCATCATTTTTCTGATTGTATCTATCAACATCTCTAGCTTTACCTCTGAAGATATTAGTTTCTCTTGATTTGATATGTCTTTCTCTATTACTCTTAGCTTTGCCTCCCTGTTTAGTATGTTGTCTTCCACATCAACTTCTATCCTTTGCATTTCCTCCAGGGTCAAAGGATCTCTTTCTCTTATCTGGAAAGACATCTCTGGGTATAAAAAAATTGGGTAGTGCAAGAGATCCCACTCAAGGGGTGGCTTTATCTTAGCAAGTGTTGCATGGTATACTTTATTGAACCTAGCTGAAAAGTGTTGTATTGTCTCCTCTAGATGTCTTTTCAAATGGTTGTATTCCTTTATGATGAGAAATAAAACCTATTTCCCAGACTACCATTTTTTGCAAGAAAATCGAATATGCACCACCGCATCTGGCATTTGGTCTACCATCGCTTCATCAGCATAGCCCATCTGCGATATTTTCCATTGGCTTCATCACCCCCACACAAGATACCAACCAATGGGATCCCCACCCTCAGCAAAAAAACCCTCCTCACATCATCAGTGAGTTAACATTTTCATGTTTTAGGGCACCCGTCTCTATGTTTTGTACAATCCAATCCCATTGTTTCATTCTTTTAGCAAGTGTACAAAGACCTCAAACCACGAATAGTCCCCCACTCATCCATCCATTTTCTCCCATGGAAGCAGTCCATAGTCACCCTTGGTTGGAGCAACACACCTTTCACGAAAATCCACCATGATATTCATAACCAAGATATACCCACCCTAGATGTCCTATCGACTCTAGGGATTCCCGCATCATAAATAGTTATGAATTCTGCCAAGTTTATATTTTATGCTCTGATATTGGGCCACTGAATCCCCATCATCAGTTTTCAGTCACCCCTCACCATCATGCCTATGTTAAACCTATCGAATGCAAGAACCTGGTCCCTTACATCAGTATCTCTCTTGTTTGTTTGAGGCTTCCTTTTTGTCGACTTCAACTGACATTCTCCAAAAAGGAAGCAGTATCTTGGATGGCTCCTCACCATAATAGGGGCATTCTCGGGTGGCACTGTGGGAATAAACATTTCCCATAGATCTCATTGCTCCTCCTAACATTCAACTATGACACAAGATTTCATGTCAAGATGGTATCATATTTTATAGCCATTTCACTTTGTGCAAATTCATCGAAGACTTGTGACATTAAAAGTGTCATCTGTTAGCAATGCTTACACAGGAAAGGCCCAATCATACACCCATGTGTACAATGATAATTTATATGCCATACCAATATTGAATATGTGGGCACCACATTCCACCTATTTTCAAAGAAAAAATACCCCTAAGGGCGTCAGCAATCATCATCATCAACCAAGTCAGTAGATCACTACCATACTAGTGACATAGATAAGACCTTTATCTGTTAGATAGATTTATTTAGCTAGCCAAATCATCATGAGCATGGGACATGCCCACCTCATAGAAAAATTGTATTTATTGTATCATATTATTTCTTGCAGGGTTCCCACACAACATGGTCACTCTTCTACCCATTGTAAGGGGTCTCCAACCTTCAATTGTATGCGGGTATCTCTCTCTCTCCACACAGTACACATAAAAGAAACTATAATTTATTTTGGCTATATAGATATTCCGAGACCTCACACATTAGAGGGAAACTGTTATCACTGGAAAAGTAGACAATCAAAGATGACATTATTAAATTTTAGGTAGAAGGATTTACAGGGCTAAGGCACATTAAAGGATCTGAAAAAAATAAAAAAATCTCTAAGGTTAAGAGGAAAAATAAAATTGCGCACCAAGAAGACAGGTGAAATACGCCTTTGCAAGCATTTTCCTTCAATAGGCGTGTTGGGCTGTGTGGATTTCCCTCAAAAAGCGACACAGTCCTGGGAGTGGCAGAAGTCACTTTCCAGGGCCACTTGACACACTTCAGGAAATGATCCTACACTTGAGGCCACCTAAGGACAGTCGCCTAAGCCACCTTGGGACCTCAAGGGAGCACATAAAGGAATCAACCCTCTCTCTTGGGTCACCATCCGCCAATGTACGAAGAGAGGGAAGGAGAATTTGAATTCATTTATAAATGGACACCAAGAGATGAGAAAATGGAGAGCACATTGTTATGCTGGCCAAAATTCCCAGGAGAAATCTAGCACTGTGCAATCGATAGCAGCAGTAGAGAGAGGATTCAGTTGTTGTCCATCCAACAACTTCAATCCTTTTGAGTAGAGAGAGAGACCTTGTGACAACAGCTAAAGGGTAAAAAAGTCATTGCATTGGGTCTTAGAACTCCATAGTTCTAAGGGTCCTTTCGCAAGAGTGTAACATAGTATCTTTCTTCCTAACATGGAGCAATAAGAGGGGACTTTGATTCCACCGTTTGCATTATTGTTACGTTTGTCTCTTTATGAGATTTTTTGTTTATGTTTAATTTAGCTATTTTTTCTCTCTATATATGCATACTATATCATGATCTAGTATGTTCTATATTTTATAGCATTTTTCCACTAACCTACTAACCATCTTTTTATGCCTATGATCATAGCTTGGAGGCAATGACCACTCCTCCTAAGCATCGATGGATTGGTACAATGTGCACCAAAACCACAACCACAAATAATATCAGCAAAGTGCTCATTAACCACCTTGATAGTCAATATTTGTGAATCGGGTAACCCCTCCTCTAGACTAGTTGGTTCTTCCCCATTTTCAGTTCATGACAGATGATCAGGTCCAAAATTTAGTCTTCCAATATTCACAATAATTTCAAATTCATACTCCTGAAAAAATAGCAACCATCTACGGATCTTTCCCCCCAACACAGTCTTATTGACTAGGTTTTCCAAAGTAGAATGATCAATGAACATTTTGAAATGCCCTTCAAGCAGATAGTGTATTTATTTTGGTAGGGCGTACACCATGGAGAATCCTTCCCTTTCTGTAGTTGTGTAGTTGCGCTCTGCTTTGGAAAGCTTCCTACTGGAAAAATCAATCGGGTGATCAATGTCTCCTTCTCTTGGCTACACTAAAACAACCCCAAGTGCTATACAAGATGCATACAGATGCACATGAAAATCCTTAGACTAGTCTGGGAATATCAAAATAGGTGTTGTGATCATTTTCTCCTTTAGGAGCTCAAAGCTATTTTCACATTCTTCATCCCAAAAAAAATGATACATCCTTCTTTAGAAACTTATCCATTAGTGAAGTGATCAAATCATACCCTTTGATAAATGTCCTGTAATAACCAGTGTGTCCTAGGATGGAACGAAACTATTTCTCATTGGTAGGAACTTCTAAGTTAATGATAAACGTGGTATTGGCTGGGTCTACCATCAATCCTTGATGATATACTATGTGCCCTAACAAAATTCCAAAAGGAACGTAGAGTATACACTTATTTAGGTTGAGATAAATCTGGTGCTTACTACAGGTGTCATGCATCATCCGCAGGTTTGACACGTGTTTCTTTACCAATCCAAACATTTTCCAGTCATCAAAATATACCTCCAATAATTTATGCATGAATTCTTTGGACACAGTCACTACCACGCGCGAGACCATTGCAGGTGAATTTTTAAAATCTAAATGGCATGACAATATATTGGAAAGAACCCCATTTAGTGGTGAAGGTGTTCTTTCTGCGGTCTTCTGGCAAAATTATGATCCAATGATACCCCAAAAATCCATCAGCAAATTAATAAGATTCTTGTCCTCCCAAATTATCTAGGATTTCATCAGAAAACGGATTAGGGAAGGGATCATGCACACAGGCATCATTCAGCTTGTGCAAATATACTCAAATCCTTATCTATCTTTTGGTATTTGTCTCCTAAACCACCATTGAGCTTATCCAATAAGATTTTTAGATTGGCTGAATGATGCCTGCGACCACCATATTATCTAATTCCTACTTTAACTTATGTTTATATTTTGGATTCAATCGATATTGGCATTGCTTGATAGGGCACGCATCTGGTTTCAGTGTCATATTCATAACACCTAGGTTCCCCACAATTCCCTTGAGCTTAGAGAAATTTGTACGAAATAAATCCTGATACTCTGTCAGCAGCTCTGCAATATTTCCTACTATATCATCATCCCAGTAATCCGCAATTTTGACCAACTTGGGCTGCTCTTCCATCCCAATGTTGACTTCCTTTAATTTCAGAGGATTAGTAACATCCACCATCCCTAATGCGGGCCCTACAACTGCACACTCTCCTTTAGACTCGGGGATGTTAACATTCCTTGGGGCATCTTCATTATCCTATATGGACAATTTTTTTCAGTTGACGATATCTTGCATATGTGCATCCCTAGCCAGTGTAGCACACTCCTTTCGAGGTCGGGATTCTTCAAATACCATGGCATCTATTTCATGCAGGGCTTTATCCAATTTATCTAAACCCCCAACCAATAGAAAGCTTGCTAAGAAATCCTGAGTCATTGTAAACCAGTTGCAAGATCCTCAGTGTAGCTCAACTTCTAGATACCAGGTGGTGGCTATCGGCCCCAAAGAGTGAACAAACCTATGAACCCACTTATTCCATGTCTTGTCATCCCATACCTCCATCCATATGGCCAGGTTCTTGCGCGGATATCCTGGACCATAAAAAATCTCAATTGGTGGGGTGGCTAGAGGTTCAAATAATAGTGTCATTATTTGTCTACATTCCTCCTAATCCTGGAAGGCTCCCTTGTGCATCTCCCACCAATGCACTAGATTTGCGTGCATAGCCAAGTCAAGCACCCAGAACCTTCATTCTTCTCGGAAATTTGTTTCCAATGCTTCCAAAAATTCTTTGACACTACCAAAACTGTCAAAGTAGGGTAGTTCTTTTACCTCTGAGGAGATGCACCAGAAGTTATTTTTTATCTTGAGGCAGAACAACAAATATACATCGTGCAACCAGTTCTGCTAGTTCTCCATCTTCCCATCGGAATCAGAAAAACATGAGCTATAATTCTCCCCGTTCAACATTCCATTAGCTGTAGGGTTGATCCAATCTTCGTCCCAAGAAATTAGCTTGTAAATATGGTTGACATCATCCCCTTCATGCATTGGTTCTATGTAGCAGTCCCCTTCTGCTGGATCTAGTGGGACTATCACCCACGTACCATCATTCTTAAAAATCATACTTCTACGCTTTACGTTAATCATGCCTCCCATATCAATGGCCCAATCCAATCCTAATAGCACAGGGTAGGGGTATGCATCTTCCAAACTTTATATTACTTCAAAATCCCCACATAGCATCACTTAGGCAATGTCTACCACAAATTTTGGAAGCCTTCCAAGTGGAATGATCTTTTGTTGATTAGCCATGTGTATTTGAATGGTGGACCATTCCAAATTTTGTTCTCCCATCTTCAGCCAGGTCTTCTTAGGTAATACATTTCCATCATACCCTAGATCCAAGATGACTTGATCCATCTCATATTCTCCAATCTGCACAATCATGCACATTTCCCGACTAGTTCTCTTCTTATACTTATAAATCTTGTTCACGGCCTTGGTCTCTGTTCAAGGCACGTCTTTCCCCATGCAGTTTCCTATCAGGGCCTGGCGATTATCTACTACCTTCTGATTGCAAAGTGGCTTAATGTAGGCTTTTAGGAATGGTTTAACTTCATCATCAACCTTTGGTTCCATGGTAGTCCTTGACTTGGAAGCTCCTACATCAGCAAAATCATTCCTGGCCTCAATTAAAAGCTTTCTCTTTCTGTAGGTTGAGGCCTTCCTTCTTGTCAGATGCCTTTCTAATTAGTGGATCTGCATTAGCCTTTTCCTCATTTCCCGCAGTGGCAATGCCACTGCATTTAATTACATTTACACTTGGACCATTGCCGCGTGGCTTAGATTTAACCATATGTATGTTTTGTGTCAGCGTCTGCTACTTTTCCTACATTTTAGCTATTAACACAAGACAATCTTCAATTATATGATCAAATTTCCTACAGTACCTGCAATATTGTCACGCAGGGTTCGGGAAATAACATGTGTAGTGTCCAACATCTCCACAATTATAGAAAATTAATTTCCCTCTCCCTCGACCTGGGCCTCCACCTCTCCCCCCTCACTGTCCTCTTGTTGGGGATCCTCCCATTCTAGAGGGAGATGCTGGCAACGAAGGGTCTTCCTACACTCTGTAAAGGTTCACATTGTCTATCTTTAGATCAAATTTTCTTTAGTGGTTCTCATCGTGACCAATCGAAGAGCAGAATTTGCATTACTATGGCTTCAATTTTGGTACATAGGCTCCTAACTGCGGGTAGTGATCTGTAGTGTGTCGTCTAGCCACCCTACAATAGGCGTACCATAGTGTGTGGGTACTAGGCCCAGCAGCATCCCTGGGGTGTAGTGGAGGGCACTGATCTTTGGTGTGGTTAGCTCCCTTGCAGCGTATGCACCAGACATTTGCGCCAAATTATTTCCCCCGTTCTCTGCGTAAATTCTAAATTTCTAAGTGCATAGCTTCTAATTGGCTCTAAATTTGTAGCGCTCCAAATTTAGCATTATCTCTGGGCACAACTTCTAGTTTCATAGCAATTTCTAGGGCTTCTTCCTTGTGTGCTTGAAGGGCCCTAACCCAGGTTCGGAATTAAGGTTTTGCAAAAAACCCCTATACTGTTGGCCCTTTCGGCAATGACCTACTTTCATAGGCCAAGGTCTCACTCGACACAGTATGGGTGGGTGCTGGAACTAGACTTCCGCAACCTGGGATAAAGTGGGTAATTAAGGCAGATCTATTAGGTTCGCACAGAAACGAGCTTGTTACCAAGACTTTAACAGCATAACCAGTAGGTAAACATGAACAAATCTACTATTATTAAGAAAATCTTAGAAACACCTTTGCATCCACGTGTGCATTAGTAATTATCCTCATATAATAACTAGGCTTCCGCAACCTGGGATAAAGTGGGTAATTAAGGCAGATCTATTAGGTTCGCACAGAAACGAGCTTTTTACCAAGACTTTAACAGCATAACCAGCAGGTAAACATGAACAAATCTACTATTATTAAGAAAATCTTAGAAACACCTTTGCATCCACGTGTGCATTATTAATTATCCTCATATAATAACACAATCGTAGCTAATTCAGATATCACAGACACAATCACAACTTATTCAAATAACATAGAGGTACTTCAATACTAAACACAATCGGTTTAGATAACGTAGAGATACTTCAACAGATTTTGTGTTCATTAACGTTCAAAAACCCAGTTACAAACCCAAGTCATAGCCTGTGCACACAGCCAGTGGGGTCTACACACAACAGGACTGAGGATCTCCATGCACACAGTAAGTAGGATTCCTTACCGAATAATACCCAAAATAGATCTCAATAGTTCGCACTTAGCATTAGTCTTACTTACCTCTAGACCCAAACTATCTGTCTAGTTATATCATCATAGCCTGCACTATCCTATGGTCTGCAAACCATTGTTTGAGAACTCTAGCTCTACCCTTTGACCCATTATAATACATTTGGGGCTTTGACCTGACCCAAAGCCCTTGTGCTAGACTAATTACTACAAAAATATATCAAAAATGCAGCTAGGGGACCACGTTCCAACATGCCCCCAACACAATCTTGTGACTCATCCTGAGTCACAGTGGTCGTGGGGTTTGCATCGTTTCCTGGAGCTTCTTGATTGCATCCACCAAAGGGGGAAACACTCCTTCGCTCTGCGTAGTAGCGTTCTGTGCAATTTCAACCAAATTTTGTGAAGTTGGGCCTTCAGTGGCAGTGGTGACACTCTCCAAGGTCTGATTCAGTTGTTTGACCGCAACATCCAAGTCCTGATATATCTTGAGGGCTTCATCGGCCCATGGAATGACGTGGTCACTTAGAACCCTATTTTTGTGGTGAATCCCTTCCATTTAATCTCTGATCACATGGCTGGCTCACATACGTGCCAGGCATTGGCCTGGGATCAAAGTGGGCATTGTAGCCTCCATTTGCTCGAATTATTATTCCTTCTAGCACAGTTCTTGCGTAAATTCATGCAGGAGAGGGTCGCACTACACCTTATACCATAGTTGCATCGCTATCTCAAGAAATTTGGTGCCCTAATCAATATGAGTTGTAATGGTGTTCGTAGCTTCTATGACCAGTGAAAATCTTTGGGCGCATACCTCAGGAGGAATTTCCAGCTGCAACTTAGCTTGCAACATAGCAATTTGTTGCTCCATATCGATCTTAATGTTCTGGATCTCAGTCTCAGAAGCTTTCAGGGCTGCAACTATTCCCTCAATCTTGGCCTGGCAGGTGGCAGAGGCCAGAATGTCTTCAGTCAAATCTATGCAGAGTTTATTGATCAGACACTCCAAATCAGTCTGTTGTGCGGTGGCAAGGATGCACATGGTCTGTGCCTGGGTGCAATATTCCCAAAATTTAGACCTCATCTAAATGGAATATTATATTTGATTTTATCTTTAGATAAATGAATAAATGGGTAGGGAGGCCCATTGACAGGAAGAATAACATTCCTCGTGTGAAAATAGGAAGAATAAGCAGCTAAAAGGAGCACATTTAGGCGTTAACAAGGAGGATATCATGTTGATTCGGTCATATTTGACCAAGTCAACACATGCTGTCTAGATACATTGCATCTCCTTGATGAATAATGCAGATTTGGTGGAGGACAACTTGCATGAGCTTGGAGGAAAATGCGATGGGACCCAATGAGAAGAGGTTCACTTGCTATTTATGAAGAGGATGGAAGCCTTTTCCATTCATGTTATGTTGTATTATTATTTGGTTTGTTTAGACTCTTGACTTCCTCTTGCTATTTAGCAGTGTTGCAGTGCTATTAAGCACCGGGTGTTTCAGAGTGGTAATCCCACCTCTTCCCTTGAGAGGCCTCTTGGGAGAGTATTGTAATAAATTTTTCCACATCCAGGCATGAGGCCAAGTAGCAATATTCAGTTACAGTGTTACTTCTATAGCAGTGTAGTGCTGTGTTGCAGGGTGTTGCAGTGGAAGATTGATCTTTCCACTCCCGGGTCTATTTCTCAGTAGAGGGTGTCTTCCTTCTCTTGAGAGATCATAAAAGGAGATTTATGAGCCTATTTCCTAGCTTGGAAACATGAAAAAGCACCTCTTCTCTTCTACAGCATAGTCCCTTGCAGGAATTGCATCCTTTTCCAAATATTTGCTGCAAAAGGGTTTTAACCCTTGTTTTGGAGCTAACTTCCTAGGGAAAGGGCCAACCCTTCTCCCAGAAAGCTAGAGAAAGGGATATTTATCCCTCTTTGTATTATTCAACCACATTCATCTCATGTTGCAATAAGACTGCATTATTTCTAATCTGAATAAATCATATCTGCTCTTTTTGTACATGTCTCAAGAAACCCTTGCTGGGTTATCTCTATAATGCAATAAGGAGGCCAGATCTCTATTTTCTTAGCATATTGTGCCATCAATCTCCAGATATATGTTTTTCTATTGTAATTTTGTAGAAACCCTCAAGGATTAATGCTGTACATGCTTTAGTATTTTCTGCATAATCAAATGTCATGGGATTTGGGTGTTTCTAAGACATTGTAAGGCTGGGAGACCTGTTTAAGATATCAAAAGGGATTTATTTCTGATCCCCTTTTGTATGTAAGGTCCTTAGTCTATATTCTAAGGGATAAAACCGTTATTTCCCCTGGTTATAATCCATTTACCTGGGAATAACATTTTGGGGGTCTATTTTGCTGCTTTTCCCCACTAGGAGACAATGTATAAAGGCATACTTTTTTTGATATGCTCATAATTTGATAAAAGGGTGTTTAAAGACACATTTTATGAATTTTTTTGCTACAGTACTTTATTTGTGCTCATGTATTGTTGTAGCTCCACATTTGGAATATCTTAGGATATTCCCAATAGTGTAGATTTTCCCTATTTTGGGATATTTCAGTGGTATCGGAGCTTCAATCTTGGCTCAGCCTGTGGATCTCAGGCCATTATACTTCAAGGATAAGGAAATATGGATAGAAGGGAGAAGGCTCCATTATGTGAAGGAAGAAAGGAAGACAGGCTCACAAAGCTTCTTCTAAGATATATGCAGAACTTTCAAGGAGAGCTGAAGAAAATAAGAATGGAGATGGAATCTCCAGAGGAGTTTGAATCTAGAGCTGAATCTAGATTTTCACATGGTGAGTGTGAGCATGTAGCTACACACCATGATGCACAGCGCAGTCAAGTGCCCAAATCTATCTTCAGATGGATGAAAGGAGGAAGAATGCCTAAGAGGAGAACTCTTAGTGATTTGTTGCAGAACTATGAATCTCAAACTGAGATGTTTAGAGATCATACTGATTTCCAAGAGTTTTGCAAGATTCAGGTGGAGAAGACAAAGCAGCAGGATGCAAATAGATTTCTTCTATCTACTTTTGAAGGTTCACCTACATGTTCAGCTGGAGCTTGGGTGAAGGACCTAGACTCCTATTTTCAGCAACACCATATTTATGATGATGAAGCCATCTGGATTGCAGTGCTGCATTTTAGAGGTAAGGCCCATGCATGGTGTATTTCTGAATCTTGTTATTTGAAAAATGCAAACACTTCCTCTTATGCAAGATTCATTGAAACATTGATGGGAATGTTTGATGGAAAAATTCGTAAGGCACATGAGAAAGAAAAACTGGAGAGAACAAAAACCTTGCATGTGATGGAGGAGACTCCACTTCAGAAAACCATGGGAGAAGCTGACATCTTGCATTACACATTGTTAGAGGCAAGACCTCTATCTCATATTCCTAAACAAGAGGGCATGGGAATCTCTTTTCACAATAGGATCCTATTATTGGAGGGTTTCCCATACACATTGATGAAGATGAGGGCAAAAACGCTGTCACATCTACAGTACATCCAGTACCTCATGCAGAGGAAGGAGGAGTACACGCTCCAGCAGGAGGGATTCTTGTATCCTTGCAAGAAGTTCCCCATGATCTCATACATAGAGGTCAAAGCACAATCAGTAAGCAGAATGATTGTGAAGCATTGCAGATGGAAGGAGAAGGTAGGAAGGATGTAATATTCCAAAATTTGTAAACAAGCAAATTGGAATATTAGATTTTGATGCTTTCACTTAGAAGAGGAATAAATGGGAACGAGGCCCATGAACAATAAAAATATGAATAAACTCCACCTGATTAAGGAAGGATATCACCTTAGGAGCTGGTTTTACACTTCCAAGTGTGAACAAGGGCAAATTAGATGGGGACAAAGTCAATTTTGACTAAGTCAACATCCATTCTTGAGGAGGAAGAAATCACTCAAGAAAACTAGCTCAATGTGAACAAGGATCAACCTAGACACACATATGAGATCCGGATTGAAGATCCCTTGGTGTGAAAAGAGGCATTGCAGGCGGATTAGTTCCAGTTTACCAAGTCAACAATGCTGCTACAAAGAGGAGGGAAGCCAGCTAGGGCAACGCAGTTTTGAAAGAGGAAGCTTCACTAGGAAATCACCTCAACATTGTGTGGGATTTGGGGTGAGGAGGCTCACTAAAGATAAAAATGAAGGCATAGAACCAAATGGATTCATTCATGTATTCAGCTATCTTTGGTCTTCTGACTATTTGCATGCTTTAGTTGTTTAGCCGGAGTTGCTGCACTTCTTAGTGAAAATAATTCCCATGCGGGAATTCCATCCTCTCTTTGGATCAAATTTCTTAAGGGATCAAGAGGGAAGGATTTGAGCTTCATTTTGTTATTTGGATTGGGTCCATTCATCCATATTCAGCCACAACATAGTTCCCTTCAAAAAACTATGTATTTTCTGCAGGGGCAGCAACAACAGGGTTGCACCCTTTGATTTTGTGCTAGTCTTTGAGGAGGAGGTGTTTATTTCACTCCAGGCGTCTAATAAGAAGGTCTAGGGCCATTTTATATATTATTCAGCTTTATATGTCAAATTCAGCCATGTTTAATGTAGATTTGCAGTAGACTGTGTTATTTTCTGCAGTCCTGCTTTGTGTACATGTATATTGCCAGAAACTCTTGCCGGGTGTCTTTTTCTTTGTGTAAAAGAGATTAAACCTCCATTTCTCTATTATTTGATTAATATAAGCTCCATATAAGCCTTATTTCATTATTTTCTACATAAACCCTCATTTTAATAATGCATTCCTTGCTTCAGTACTTCTTGCACGATCTAGGCTATGGGGTTTGGGCTTATTTTAGCAGTATTGAGACAGGGAGATCTGTTTAAGGTAGCTAGTCTCATTTTTTTCACCTCCAATTCTGCATGTGAGTTTTAAATGATGTATTCTAATGTATACAAGTCCCATTTCTCACTTTATAGCATTTTTTTTTTCTGAATACAGATGTTTTATGCTCTATATTGCTGCATTTCCCCACCCAGGAAGGAGAATATAGATCATCTTGCTGCTGAGGTTATTACATATGCTGGTATGATTTTAATTCACATCTAATGAGCTGCTCTACATTTCCATGCTCATGATTTTATGAAGCTCTGCATTGGTAATAACTCAAATTATTCCCAATAGTGTTACTGTTCCCATTTTTGGATATTATAGTGGTATCAAAGCTGCCATCTTGGCTCAGAATATGGATTTTAGATCCAATCAAAAGATACGAAGAAGAGTAAAACAAAATTATGGAAAGGATGAGATTAATCTCATCCATTTTCAGATCTACAAATAAAGAAGAGAAATGCATTGAAACTCCAAAAGCGTTTCAAGGAGGACAGAGCTGCAGTGAGACCTCTAGAAGGTTTCAAGAGGCAGAAGAAGATGTATGCACTTCCTGTTCTCATAGTGGAATTGAAGAGCAAGGAGACCAATTAGAGCATGAAATCTTGAGTGGATATTTGGCAGAATACAAGTGCCAACCTAGGGCTTTCAAAGAGACCCTAGATTTTCCTCAGTTTATTCAGCTGAGAGAAGAGAGAAGACTCTGCAGCAAAGGAGATATTAAAGGAAATAGGTTCCGATTTCCTAAATTTGATGGGTCAATTACAGGAAGATCTTGGGCAAGGAAGCTTGAGGCATTCTTCCTACCTCATCCAGTGGGAGAGAGGGAGGCAACAGAAGTTGCAGCGTTGCACCTGGAGGGTGAAGCCAATGCTTGGTGGTGCAGTCACTTAAGCTACATAAGAGTGTATTATTTTTCTGAGTTCACTCAATATATGATTAGAACCTTTGATGGAGGAAGATCAAATGAGAGTAGGCCCACACCACCATGGGAGGAGGCAAGTACCAGCGTGGTCATAGCCTAGAGAGAGCAGCCTTCTACACCAGCAGTTGGAGCAGCCATGACATGGGAGGAAGGATCCCTTGTAGCACTACATGAGGTTCCCACATCCAAGGTATGGGGAGATTTTCACTTTTATTTATTGCAGCAAATATTTCTAAAAGCAGTGTAAATATGCTCTCATATGGCCCAGGATCAAACATTGTTGCTAAGGTAGGGTAGCAAGATTGAACTGCGCTGTGCAAACTTGAATGGTTCAAGAAAAAAATGAACCATCATTCTCATGAGCCCTTGTTGAGTTTCACACAACCCTTGTGGTTGGAGTGTGAATGCTTGGAGGATGGAGTGAACTTTGCTCCAAACAAATTCATGCAGAGTCAAGTGCTCATTCAGGAGTTAAGATATAAGATAGCCAAAACACCCTGGAGGAGGGTTATAGCGCTGTCAAGAGGTAGCAGCAAGGAGGCTTTTCCTTTAGGCCCCTTGGATCCTTATGGGTTCAAGATGATCATTGGTGAGAGATCTTCTCTAGGGGGTCTCCAAGAAGTTGCATTTCAGCATCCCATAGAATGCAAGGAGAAAAATATGATATGGAAGGTTGGTAATCTTATTTGGAGGAGTACCAAGATGGAGGATGGTAGGAGGCATCCATCGGTGGATAAGTGGATGTGGATAGAGAGCAAGAAGCTAGAAAGCTACTTGAAACTCTATGATATTGGGCAGCAAGAGGAAAAATTGCGTTGGCTACTCTTGAGAGAGTTTGGCCATCATGAGACATATCCTTTTTCCAAGGGTATGTGGGAGGAGAATACTTGGCAAAGCACTTGCATCATGGGGAAACAAAGAGTGTGGATGAAATATGATGATGTAATCATTATGTTTTCACCACATGAGTTGTGTGATGAAGGTGTGATTTGGTAGCAAAGACATTTGTTGCTTTATAGGAGTGAGAGAGAGCAAGGGCAGAGTTGCTCTCACATTTTGCATGATGTTGCAATGGGAGGAGATGGCAACATTATGAGAGGAGTCCTTGACATTGAACATGTCAGAGGATGGATTTATGAGTTGGCAGGAGCCTATTCACATAGGCAAATAGCATTTTCACTTTGGAGCATGAGATTGTTGATGGAGTATTCCCAGGATCACTTCATATTTGATGCACTTGCTGGGCATAAAGGAGGTGAGATTGGTAGAGTGGTGGATGGAATTATTGGTTATTGTGGTATGTTCTCCTTGACTGGGATTTCCAAGCATAAGAAGGAGGATTTTCATGGAGCATGTGGTTCATTCCTCTTCATATGGTTATGTCATATCACTATGGAGGATTCATCTATGGATCTTGTCACCATCTTGCTTTCATTACATGGTAAGAATTCTATTTTTGCATCTATTGATTGTCCCACACAATATTTGCATGCTCTTACCATTTCTTCGCAGTGCATTTCTCTTCAAAGGGGCAAGTTTTTCTTTAGGCTCCATGGTCCATATTTGGCTAGCTATTATGATGGAGATATCCATCTACTATATGATTTGGGGCAAGTATGTGGTTACTTCTTGTGTACTCGGTTGACATATTCAACCATCTACTATTTACTAGTGGGTGTGATGACTTATACAGCAAGCCATTTTTCAAGAGACAACTTGCCATGCTATTGTCTAAAGCTGCAGTGGCGAAGACTGTGCTGTGACCAATTGGGAGACTGTTGGCACCTTCCAGCATCATATGAAGCCTTCAGTCTTTCTCTCATTATGATGTTAATCATGATCCTATTTGCTGATATTATTATTTCCTATATGAGGAGCATGATTGGAGGAGGAACAAATGGAGTGGATGTGTTCTTGGGGGAGGAGGAACAAATGGAGTGGATGTGTTCTTGGGGGAGGAGGATCCCCCCACTTTCTGCATTACATGTTCTAAGGGGAGCATGGGAAGAGACATGGCCTCTACAAAAAATCCTTGTTTCTTTATGAGGAGGGCCATGAGATGGATGGGATGTCATATGGTGGTGAGTTCTTGTCCATCATGTATGAGATGGTTTGGGCCAACTTGATTCAAAACGCTGGGAAAGGGACCTTTGGAGGTCTAGTTTCCTTCTTGCCATGGGAGGGCAACATTATGGAAGCCCAAGATCATAAAATTATCTACACTTATCTTAAGTGGAGATGAAGACAGTGGGGGGTAGGCTCTCTTGCCTACCATGTTCATATTGTCAGCCCACCTATTCTGCATGAGCTCAAGGTGGAGGAGATCCTTCATGAGTTGCCAACCTGGAGGGTGACTCATTTTTTTTGGTTGATAGCTTGGGGAGGGGAGATTCAAAGGGGGATGATGAATCTAAATTTATATCATCCCTCATGCCTCAAGAGGACCTTCAAACAACCCATTTTTTCCTCCATGGATGTCTCACTATCACATGATGTCAGTTATTTGGGATGTTCCCCAATAGATGGTTTGCACACTTGGGAGGGGCGACTTGGAGGTATATTTATGATGCAACACCTTGATCCTTGGAGGATTTCATATTATGAGGTTTATACAAGGGAGAAGAGGATTATCTTCAGTCCTATCCTTGCAGTTTCTTGAGGACAAGAAACATTTGGGAGGGGAGGACTGTAATATTCCAAAATTTGCAAACAAACAAATTGGAATATTAGATTTTGATGCTTTCACTTAGAAGAGGAATAAATGGGAAGGAGGCCCATGAAAAATAAAAAATATGAATAAATTCCACCTTAGTAAGGAAGGATATCACCTTAGGAGCTGGTTTTACACTTCCAAGTGTGAACAAGGGCAAATTAGATGGGGACATAGTCAAGTTTGACTAAGTCAACATCCATTCTTGAGGAGGAAGAAATCACTCAAACAAAATAGCTCAATGTGAACAAGGATCAGCATAGACACACATATGAGAACCAGATTGAAGATCCCTTGGTGTGAAAAGAGGCATTGCAGGTGGATTAGTTCCAGTTGACCAAGTCAACAATGTTGCTACAAAGAGGAGGGAAGCCAGCTAGGGCAACACAGTTTTAAAAGAGGAAGCTTCACTATGAAGTCACCTCAAAATTGTGTGGGGTCCGGGGTGAGGAGGCTCACCAAAGATAAAAAGGAAGGCATAGCACCAAATGGATTCATTCATGTATTCAGATATCTTTGGTCTTCTGACTATTTGCATGCTTCAGCTGTTTAGCCGGAGTTGCTACACTTCTTAGTACAAAGAATTCTCGTGTGGGAATTCCATTCTCTCTTTGGATAAACTTGCTTAAGGGACCAAGAGGGAAGGATTTGAGCTTCATTTCAGTATTTTTCTTGGGTCCATTCATCCATATTCAGCCACAACACATCTCCCTTTAGAAAACTGTGTCTTTTATGCAGGGGCAGTAGCAGCAAGGTTGCACCCTTTGATTTTGTGCTAGTCTTTGAGGAGGAGGTGTTTATTTCTCTCCGGGAGTCTAATAAGAAGTTCTAGGGACATTTTATATATTATTAAGCTTTATATGTCATATTCAGCCATGTTTAATGTATATTTGTAGTAGACTACGTTATTTTCTGCAGTCCTGCTTTTTGTACATGTATATTGCCGGAAACTCTTGCCGGGTGTTTTTTTCTTTGTGTAAAAGAGATGAAACCTCCATTTATTTGTTATTTTATCAATATAATCTCCATATCAGTATTATTTCATTATTTTCTGCATAAAAAATCATTTTAATAACGCATTCTTGCTTCAGTACTTCCTGCACGACCTAGGCTATGGGGTTTGGGCTTATTTTAGCAGTATTGAGCCGGGGAGATCTGTTTAAGGTAGCTAGTCTCATTTGTTTCACCTCCAATTCTTCATGTGAGTTTTAAATGATGTATTATAAGGGATCCAAGTCCCATTTTTCACTTTTATAGCATTATTTTTTAAAGACAACTTTTTTATGCTCTATATTGCTGCATTTCCCTACCCGGGAAGGATAATATATATCATCTTGTTGCTGAGGTTCTTACATCTTCTGGTATGATGTTAATTTACATATAATAATATACTCATTATTTTCTGAAGCTCTGCATTGGTAATAACTCAAATTATTCCCAATAGTGTAGTTGTTCCCATTTTGGGATATTACAAAGGAAGGGCAGCACCAGTTGATAAGAGGCACACACCCCTATCTATTTAAGAGAGATAATGCAAAGAGGATTCATACTATACTATGCTATGAAGGCAAGGGCAAGGTTTCCCAACCATATGTATAGTCCACTCTTGACATTTATGTCTCACTACATGGAGGCATTCCAACTGGGAGGCCACCAGATCTAGCATTGATGAAAGACATCTTGTCTTTGGATTCACCGCTCTCAGATTTTGGAGAGGTGAAGAGTTTGGAGGAGAAATTTAGCATGGGGAATTTCAGAGTAGTAGGAAACAACATGAGGAGAGCTTCACATGCCAGATCACTAGTGCTGTCTCTTGGGAGGATTGATCCATATTGAAGGTCTCAACTCTTGGTAGAATACTCCAAGGATCTTGGTGCTTGCATGATTCTTGATGACCTTGATAGAGATGACAGATATATGGTGGATGATATGGTCATCTATTCTTCTGGCAGAGTCTTCTTGACTAGAGCTTCTAAGCTCAAGGAGAAGCTACTACATGCAGCACATGGGGACTCCTTTTCCATGCATTTTGATGCATATCTTTCCTTGGCAGAGGAGTTCATTTGGGAGGGAATTTAGCATGACATATTTCAGCATATGGAGAGATGCATAGCCCGGATGATGATAGAGAGGATGTCACAGCCACTTCCCTACTCTTTGGAGGTGAGGGAGAATTTCCGGTTGAGCCATTTCAGCTCAAGACCTCAAGTACATGATGGAGGATGTACAATTTCATTTTATGTTTTGTACTTATTTTCTCTATATGAGTAGCATATTGTACCAAGGAGAATCATTCCTTCTTGCATATTGTATAATAATGTACTTGCAGCCTTTTGTAGCATTGAGATTGGCTATCTCATTGGTGGTTTGTGGGGGAAGCCACATGATTTTTGGTGTGCACCATTGACACCACTTTGTACTTTCATGATGCTATCTTGTAAAATGATTTTGGAAGCAAACAAGTGGCTGGAAAAGAACTTTTTATTATTTTGTGTGATGCAAACAAAGGATGAAATGCGCTGGTTCCATGAGAGAAACTATGATCCACTTTCTGGTTCTCATGTGACAACTTGATTTCAACTGTTTTTTCTTCTATATATTGTTGGAGTTTCTATGTTCATGGGAAGATTTGTTTAGAGAGTGGGATATGAGATGGAGATGCCCATTGGGAGTATAATTCTCCCTACTATTCCTGCTTTATGTTTCAGGAGGAGAAATGGGAAAACCATGATTGCCACATCACAACTCATTTCTTCATATGGAGTGAGCCAATTGAAGAACTTGAGTGCTAGGAGGAGGCACTTCATGGCTGGATTATTTGATGGGGTAGCTTGAGCCATTCTTGGAGGCCATATTGTTTCAACCCAAAGACATAAATAGCCCCACACTTATCATATATGGAGAGAGAAACAAATGAAGGAAGGAAAAATAATCTCTCCATGCAGCCCCACTACATTTCACAAAGAAGGGGTTGATGATTGTTTCATTTGGATGATAGTATGGGTGATGGAATCACTCATTGGGAATAATATTCCCCATGTTGGTCATCACTCCTACCTTGAGGAGGCCATTGAACAAAAAGGAGATTTCCACTTGCACCCTCCACTTTCTCATGTTCTTACACACTTGGGAGGATTTTTTGCTACGCTATGGTGGGGTCTATTTATGAGGAGGCCACAAGAAGAGGGAGGGAGAAATTTTTCTCTACCTTTGAAATTGCTTGAGGACAAGCAAAATTTTGGAGGGGGAGGACTGTAATATTCTCAAAATTTAGACCTCATCTAAATGGAATATTATAGTTGATTTTATCTTTAGATAAATGAATAAATGGGTAGGGAGGCCCATTGACAGGAAGAATAACATTCCTCATGTGAAAAGAGGAAGAATAAGAAGCTAAAAGGATCACATTTAGGTTTGAACAAGGAGGATATCATGTTGATTCAGTCATATTTGACCAAGTCAACACATGTTGTCTAGATACATTGCATCTCCTTGATGAACAACGTAGATTTGGTGGAGGAAAACTTGCATGAGGTTGGAGGCAACTGTGGATGGGACCCAATGAGAAGAGGTCCACTTGCTATATATGAAGAGGATGGAAGAATTTTCCATTCATGTTATGTTGTATTATTATTTGGTCTGTTTGGAATCTCGACTTCCTCTTGCTATTTAGCAGGGTTGCAGTGCTATTGAGCATCGGGTGTTTCCGAGCGGGAATCCCACCTCTTCCCTTGAGAGGCCTCTTGGGAGATTATTGTACTAAATTGTTCCATGTCCAAGCTTGAGGCCAAGCAGAAATATTCAGTCACAGAGTTACTTCTGTAGTAGTGTAGTGTTGTGTTGTAGGGTGTTGTAGTGGAAGATTGATCTTTCCACTCCCGGGTCTATTTCTCAGTAGAGGGTGTCTTCCTTCTCTTGAGAGATTAGAAAAGGATATTTTTGAGGTTATTTCCTATCTTGGAAGTAAGCCAAAGCACCTCTACTCTTCTATAGTGCGGTCCCTTGCAGGAACTGCGTCCTTTTCCAAAGAGTTGTTGTAGAAGGGTTTTAACCCTTGTTTTGGAGCTAGTTTCCTAGGGAAAGGGCCAACCCTTCTCCCAGAAAGCTAGAGGAAGGGATATTTATCCCTCTTTGTATTATTCAGACACATTAATGTCATGTTATAGTAATACTGCATTATTTCTGATCTGAATAAATCATATCTGCTCTTTTTTGTACATATGTCTCAAGAAACCCTTGCCGGGTTATCTCTATAATGTAATAAGGAGGTCAGATCTCTATTTTCTTAGCATATTGTGCCATCAATCTCCAGATATATGTTTTTCTATTGTAATTTTGTAGAAACCCTCAAGGATTAACATTGTACATGCTTTATTATTTACTGCATAATCAAATGTCATGGGATTTGGGTGTTTCTAAGACATTGTAAGGCGGGGAGACCTGTTTAACATATCAAAAGGGATTTATTGCTGATCCCCTTTTATATGTAAGGTCCTTAATCTATATTCTAAGGGAGAAAACCTTTATTTCCCCTATTTATAACACAGTTACCTGGGAATAACGTTGTGGGGGTCTATTTTGCTGCTTTTCCCCACTAGGAGACAATGTATAAAGGCATAATTTTGTTGATATGTTCATAATATAATAGAAGGGTGTTTAAAGAAACATTTTATGAAATCATTTACTGCATTACTTTATTTGTGCTCATGTATTGTTGTAGCTCCACATTTGGAATATCTTAGGATATTCCCAATAGTGTATATTTTTCCTATTTTGGGATATTACATTGGGATGCCTCGGTATTTTTTTCCTATGATTTTTTGCCCAGATATACTTAGCTGTTGCTACATCTGGTGGTCTCTGTGCTATATTTTCTTGAAAAGGGAAGTGTGGAGAGCCTGCAACGGCTCGCCCGGAAGCCGGGCCAAGTCCAAATGTACTTCCACAGGCCTGGACTTGCGCACATAAGTTGGGTGGACTCAGGGTGATTGTTGTGCATGGTAGGGGGCAGAGACAGCTCTCAGTCATGGAGATCAACTCGATGGTGGTCGCTTGAGGTAGCCTTGCTTGAACCATGCTCTTCTGTAGGGTATCGACCTTGAGCTGCAGAGCTTGGAGCTCCGACTGTAATGCAGCAACTGCGGCCCTCTGCTACTCTTCCAAGGCAAGCCATCTGTCTTCTGAAGCGAGGGTGACTGCATCTACAATTTTCTCCAAATATTCCTTGGTTAAGGTACCCTCAATCTCCCTACCGAGCCTTATAGCCTTCCATTTTGTTCACTGTCCCTTGAGAGGTTCAGCTATTCGTTTCATGCCATGCGGGGAACCAGCGCCGTGCGCATCCAGACCCTCAATATCCATGTTCTGCTGTGATTCCTGCTCCATGCCCTTCATCGTGGTGAAGCCTTCAGGCCATGAACTTCTAAGTTCTTGGTGGTATCAGGTGGGGTGGGGGTCTTGGGGACTGCGCTTGTACCAGCAGTGTCAGTCGTAGCCGATTTGAATCCCAATTTCCAGTGCAGTGGCCAAGTGATGATGAGCCGATCGATTTCATCATCGGCAACCATGTAAGGTAGCGACATCCATGCTATATCCTTACAAACCCGAATCTCCACGTTGTGCATCATAACCTAGAATGTTGCAATGCACTTGTATTTTTCGTAGACCATCGACGATAAGCATGGTCGGGAGTGAATTGTTGCTACGAGCATGGCTTGAAACAATACCCAAAATACTTTGTTTTCCTTAATATGGTGTGCATCCTTTGAATCCCATAAGTTTTCAGATCACGCCCCTTCACACATGTCCGGTCCAGGATCAAAGGGGCATGATAGGAGAAACAGCCAGGAGTAACAAAACGCCTTCCTGTGATCCTGGGCCTCACGCACATTTTCCAAAAACTCGTTGCAAAAGAACTGTGACTAGTTAAATCAGACCCCCTTTTCATAGTGGCTAGCCAGCTGAATTACATAGGAGGGGACAGTTGTGGCCTAGCACTTGCACATCATTTTACAAGACAACAGCAGGGTACCCATGCACACTCTAGGGTCAGCAATGGTGTTGATCAAGAACCCTCTGGTGTTTCGCTCAACATGGTAGTATTTCGTCACCTTGTCAGTGATTTGTTGCTCATACTTCTTGTCGACACTCTCCATGGGATTCGGCCCCTCCATTGGGATACCAATAATGCGGTGAATTAGGGCGGCATCAATGAGAATGTGGTCTTGGATCCACAAGCCGTTGTCATGGATCAGGGCTAGCACCTGTCACATAACTTGGACAGTTACATTGTATCAGTTAATATGAGTTATCCACAGCAAGTTTAGTAATTTAGATCCTTCTAACCCACGTGCCCACAGCATTGGTACAACCCTTAGCACATCATCCTCTATTACTCTTTCGAGATATAGCTCAGGTGCCAATTCTAGGAAGGCCTCAAGGTTGGCAAGGTCTTAATCGTCAAACTTGATTGAGGGGAGCTTGCCAAATGCTTCTCCAATTATGCAGACTTCACCCAGAATTATCAGCATTTTACAGATAGGAGAGTAGACCATCGATGTTCTTAGGCGTGCACACCAAGGGCCTTTGAGGTTGAACATAGAGCGACAACCAAGTTAGTGGTGCAGCAAGTCGAGCTTCTTCCTGACCAGACAGAGGTCGCTTCGCCAGGTTAGATGAGTGCACCTTAGGCACCATTCAGGGGGATTTCACATTCCGAGGGGATGTGTGTGGCTTCCCTCCAGCCCATTTCACAGTCCTCCCCTGCCCTTGCTCCTGGCCTTTCTCCTTACTCTTCATTTTCTCCACCTGCCTTCCCTTGCTTTGTGTGGACGTGACCTCTTTGACTTTAGGGATGACCTCCAATACTTCATCGGATGCCCTCTCAGTAGAGGCCATGGTCCTCAATGATTCAGCAAGATTGGTTGTAGTCATTCGCACTTGGAAGACGAACTCGGGGTTGCTACTATCAAAGGGGGTAGCATGCCCAGACATGAACAAAGGAAAATAGTTACAAAAATTTGCAAGGCACAAGATTTTTAGAACATGCAGAACCCAATTTCAATCTTCCCTCCTTCATTTATAGCTTTGAATAGTGAAAAATAGTTAGATGAAATTTATTTGAAACTTACCATCAAGGAAATGGTAAAAAATCCTCTAAAATCGCCACATTAATTTCCTACTACCCGCTCCTTCCAATGGTAAAGTTGGATTTTTACCCAGTGGTGTTGTTCCAACAGCTAGTTTTCGCAGCTATGTATTACCCCTATGTGCCCAACACACCTTCCCGGACTCCATGACCTACAGTCGACCCCTGTGTGTATAACGGGCCTGCCTACATTTTTCCTCTTGCCTGCGTGCTTCCATCCCAATACGGCTACTCTGGCCATATAGTAATTTTTTCTACACTGAGTTGATCCGGTATGGTTTGAGACGGCTACCATTAACATATCTGGGTAGGGGGTCCCCGCGCAATGTAGCCAATTGCACCACACTTCTATTCATAATTTCTATTATGATATAAGGTACCAACCAATGTTGGTGGAATTTTCTAGGGTGGCATGCAAACTGGCTATCATATAATAATACTATCTCATCTTCTTTAAATGACTTCTGTCAGATATGCCTATCATGTCAGGATTTTTCCCAAGCCTTCTGAACTTGCTGCTGAAAGTTAGCGATGAATCGATCTTCTTCCAAGATGACTAGCTGCACTAAGCATTCCTCCATGATATCGGGCTCTGCCATGTTCGTAAAGGCCACGATGTGCAAGCTAGGAATGATATACTGCATGGGCATAACAACCTTCTTTCCATAAACCATCCAAAACAGTGTTTTCCCAGTCAATTTATTACACGTGGTCTGATAGGCCCAAAGGACCGATGAGATGCGCAAATCCAAATCGCTTCGATCAACATTACAGACCTTGGTAAGAGCCTATACCATAATTTTATTAAAACTTCTACTGTTCCATTTTCCTGCTGGTGATACGGGGTACTTTTTGCATGGTGGATTTGAAACTCCTCATTCAAATCTTGTATCATGTCATTAATGAAATGCATACCTCTATCACTCATCAAGATCTTCGGACAACAAAACCTAGTTAGAATATGCTCAAAAATAAAGTGTTCAGTGGTATCTATAGTGAAATCCCTCACAGCTTGCATTTCCACCCATATAGTTACACAATCAGTCACAGTGATGATGTAGCAGGCACCTGTCTTCTTACCTAGTGGGTTGGTGGGCCCAATGAAGTTTATTTCCCATTTATAGAACACCTATAGGGCCATTTGTGGTTGTAAGGGAATTTCATCCCTGCGCGATGGTTTTCTTGTCCTTTGGCATGTGTCACAGGATTTTCAATAGTCATGAGAGTCACTATGCAGTGTGGGCCACCATAGCCCAGCTCTTAAGATCTTCTGCGTCATCACTTTTCCTGTGTAGTAACCTCCTTCTACACCTCCATGGGCTTCTGCTATAATGGCTTGTCTTTCATTCTCTAGTATGTATCTGCACAGTACCTCATCAGCTCCTAGCTTATACAAGTGGCCCGCGATGATGGTAAAGTCAGCTACGTAGGTCACCAGCTCTTTTTTTTGTTGTACCGAATATTTTTTAGGTGCCCTCCCCGTAGTTAATAATTGAATAATATCGACAAAGTGCTCATCAACCACCTTAATAGAAAATAGATGCACATCAGGCAATCCTTCCTCTAGGATAGTTGGTTCCTCACCACTCTCGATTTGAGACAAGTGGTCTGGTCCAACATTTAATTTCCCTGGCTTCACAATTATCTCAAATTCATATTCTTGAAATAGCAGTAACCATTGACAAATCTTCCCCCCAACACAAGCTTATTGACTAGGTACTTCAAAGATGAGTGATCCGTAAACATCTAGAAGTGCCCTCCTAGTAGACAATTTCATTCTTTCTGCATGGCATATACCATTTCCAACCCCTCGCGTTCAGTAGTGGAGTAGTTACGCTCTACGCTAGAGAGTTTTCACCTAGAAAACGCAACCGGGTGGTCAATTTCCCCCTCCCCGGGTTGCGTAATGAAATCTCCCAGGGTGATCCCCGAAGCATCCACATGGAAATAGAAAACCTTCACCCAGTTAGGAAATATGAGGATAGGTTCATAGACCATATTTTCCTTGAGTAGCTCAAAACTCTTTTGACACTCTACGTCCCAAAAAAATGAAACATCCTTCTTTAGCAACTTCTCCATGGGTCTCATGATTTGTGTGTCCCCTTGCATAAACTTCCTATAGTAGCTCGTGTACTTGAGGATGGAGTGCAGTTGTTTCTCAGTTTTAGGGACTACTAAGTTGATGGTAACTTCTGTTGGGGTTCCCATGTTTTGGCCAGGTTGGCAAGACCAAAAGATGAGACAACATAGAACCACTTTCAGACCTTAGGATCTAGCCCTCCTAGGTCCAGAGAGGGATTTCTCTATATGATTCAAAGGGTATGTATTTGAGGCTCTAAGTTATGATTTTAGGCTAGTTATATGCACAGGGTTTGTTTTTTGGTTTGTGTTTGGTTGTTGGGAATCAGGAAAGAAGGGTCCAATATAAGACAAGGATGGGCAAAGAGGAAATTAGGAAAAGGTAGATAACTCAGAGAACATCAAGGCCATTGGGCAATGGAGTAAAGAGAGGATTTACTTGTGTTCAATGTGCAAGCTTTCAGTTGGGCTAGTCATCCAGAGCATTTGGATCTTAAAGACGATATTTGAAATGGGACATAAGGATTGAAAATGGAAAGAGAAGAACCATCCAATTTAGTCTATAGACCAGGTCAGAGGTCATTTAACTCCAGACCTGCTTGGAAAAAATTAGAGGCAATACAAGGGATCTTAGAAAGGCTTAATTGAGATGGAAAGATCCTAGTGAGGCAGAGACAGGGTTCTAGGCCTCGCAGTGTTCTCAACTCATCCAACTAAATCCTAGCAAGAACATCTAAACATAGATTTCTTCAATTCATACATCATAGAGTAGGCAATGACATCCACTACACTGGTTAAATCAATTGAAATCAATATTCAGATACACATATAAGCAGAAAACATAAAAGGCTGGGAGAGCAGCAACATAAGGTACCTATCAAGGGTAAATATTATGCCAAACTTCTGATGCGAGCCAGTAGAAATGGAATGAAATGAAATCAAACACATAGATAGGAAAACATCAGCAGTTGCTTTAGATCAGGATCCAAAGAAATATGCTTGTCATATTAAAAACAACACCAATCAAGTACATCATTGCCCACAACTTGAAAATTCAGTCTGAATACATCAAATCTCAGCCTATCTTACAATATTACACAAAGAACTTGACTCAAGAGGGAAATGCTTGCATTTCTCTGATATCTCATCAACAACCTTTACAATATTGTCTCATGAGCCTTTATAGCTGAAGAGGAGCAGAAGAGGTAGGTGGAAAACTAAATGTTGTATTAAACATTTGAAAAGGAAGAGGGTCGAAGCCCATTCTGTTTAGGTTCTGAGCATTTAATCCCTGGCATTTTTTTATGAAAGAATGATCTTCTCCAGATTTACCTTTACTTTTAATATGACTTTGATGCATTTCGGCTGCGGTGCAGTGTTGTAGTTGTGATAAATAAACAAAAGGCAGATGAACCACTAAGAAGGCTGCTACATAAATTCTCAGATAGTTTCGAACTGTTGTTAGGGCGGAAATTCCTTCAGGGACACGAGGTATATTAAAAGCTATATGGACGCCCTGTACTTTATGAGGAAAAACATTATGTTGATGAATAAACCCTGATATTACCTTTTACTTATGCTCAGGACCTTTTGATCGATCCTCGGGGTCTTCAAACTGGTGCTTTGTTTCTTAACCGTTGATTTAAGGCTCAAGATCTTCATTAGCGTGCCTTAATCTCCTTTTCTTTGTACTGAAACACTCTGCCGCTTCATCTCTGCTTTTGTCAGGTTAGCTCGAGCTTTAATGGCTCTAGAAGGTTTTCCACAGAGTTTTAAACCATATTCCTTTAAATGAATGTCCTTTCTTCATCTTCCCGGGTCTTTGCTCATAAATTCTGCCCCTGTAAATGATCTTCCTTGATTTCTCTGTCACTGTAACAGAGGCTGCACATTATGGTTGTCTTTTGTCATTTTCAACCCTGCAAAACACACAAAATGTGAAGAAAACAACGGATGGGGTGGCGGAAGATGTGGATAATGAGCATGATTGTGAAAATGATGATACGGAGGAGAAAACTGCAGAAAGAATGGAGAAATGTGCTCTGGTGGATGGTGGCGGTCTGCAGAGAAAATATACGTGGAAAACGTTAAAAAACGCAAAGAAGAATCAATATATGCAATGGAACGGGAGACTGTACGGAGGGTGCATGTGGAGATGACGTGGCGGAACCAGGTGATGGTGAAAAAGTCAGCGGCAGGTGAACAAATCGGGACCGTCGATCGTGGTGGGATCAACGGCGGAGGACGACGGACGGCGGGCCATGGCATGAGCTATCGCGTGCGCAATTATATTAAACTTCTTGCATCTTGGACGAGCGATAACCATCAAATGGCCTGCTCCAGATCAGACAGTATACGGTAATTTCACTGGGCATCCATGTCAAGACGATAACATGCGAAGGATGGGGTTAACGGGCGGGGACGGCAGTTTGGAAATCGTACACAAGGACACGCGTCAGACAGCGAATGGAATCGCTAGGCGCTCGGGGAAAACCACCCACTGCGCATAAGCGGTGCGGGATAAACCAGGTTGTTTTATGGCTATTGCGCGGCGGGGACCATAGGACAAGCGCATTCCAGACCGTTGATCATCGTTTTAAACAGACGGCGATCGCCCTGCAAGGGGGATGAAAGGGAAAACACAGAGGGCTGCAAGGCCACGATCACCATCCGATTCAAACAAATCGATGGTTGACATCGCGCCCGATGAACAACACTGGTAAGTGCCCTTTGGACTTCGCGGGTGGTTTCAGCATGGGATCACATGGAGGGAAAGGTGCAGGGCTATCGGAAGAGGGGATAGGCCTGATATAAGGTTCAGAGTGGGTTTTTAAGCCTTTTAATGCATTTTTAAGCCTTATAAGGGTAACAATAGGAAGGAAAATAGCGAATCAGGCTAAACCAGGGACATGGGTAGAGTTTGAAGGGGATTTTTGTGGATTTTAGAGGATTGACAGGAGAAATAGAGGGAACAAGGGGACTTTGACAAAGGGTGCAAGGGATTAAAATGAGGGCATTTGCAGAGATATAAGGGGGAAAACAAGCCCTTTAAGAAATGGATCAGCAGGGGGAAAATGTTTTAGGCATAGCACCTAGAGACTTCAAGGAGGATGGGTTTTCAGGGGAAATGCATTCCTTGAAGGCTCCAAAACAATCTCGCCCCCAGCTTGCTTGTCAATAATTTCATAGGGGGGCTAACAACTTCCACCTTAGCGGGGTCAACCATCAATCCCTGCTGACAGATTATGTGGCCTAACAAGATAACGAAAGTTATAAAAAATATCCACTTCTTAATATTTAGGGAAATCTAGTGCTTTATACAGGTGTCCAAAATCATGCACAGGTTCAAGATGTGCTTCTTTACTAATCCAGATATTGTCCAATCGTCAAAGTATGCCTGCAAGAACTTGTGAATTAACTCCTTGAATACTGCAACCACTACCCATGAAAAGATGGCAGGGGAATTTTTGAGCCCAAATGGCATGACGGTGTACTGGAAGGATCCCCATTTGGTGGCGAACATAGTTTTCCTGTGATCTTCAGGTGCGATCCTAATCTGATGGTAGCCTGAAAACCCATCAGTGAACAAGTATTCTTCCTGCCCTCCCACACTATCTAGTATTTCATCAGAGAATGGCATAGGGAAGGGATCATGTACGCAGGCATCATTCAATTTACGTAGGTCGATGTAGATTCTTATTTCTCCTTTAGTATTTTTCTCTTGGACCACCATAGGGCTTACCCAATATAACTGTTTTACTGGTTCGATGATACTTGTGGCTATCATTTTGTGAATTTATTCCCTGAATTTCTTCTTATACTTTGGGTTCAAAAGATAAGGGCCCTGCTTGACAGGGTATCCATCCAGTTTTAAAGTGATTTGCATGACCCCAAAGTCCCCTGTAATAGCTTTGAGTTCTTAAAATTTTGCTGGAAATAGGTCCTGGTACTTCATGAGAAGTTCTGTGACTTTCTCAATAGTATCATCATCCTAGTATTCCACAATTCTAGCTATGTTAGGTTTTTCATCTATTCTAATGTTGACTTCCCTTAGCTTAAGAGGCCTGGTCACATTGACGGTCTGCAGTGGGGGTCCAGCAACTGCTCGTTCACCCTCTGATTCTGGGATAGTGATATTTCGCGGGTCTTCGTCACATTCCTCCATTGATAGATTGCGACAGTTAGCAATATTCTGCATCTGCATGTCCCAATCTGGTGCCCCATACTCCACACGAGGGCTTGATTCATCAAATACTAGGGCATCTAAGTCTTGCAAGGCTTCGTCTAATTCCTCATTTCCACCTATCAACCTGAACTTCCCCACAAAATCTTCCTTCATGGTCTCCCAGTCGTGGGTGCGCTAATGTAGCTCTACATCCAAATACCATGCAGTGGGGATTGGCCCGAAGGCATGAATGAACAAGTGGACCCATTCGCCCCTGGTCCTTCCACACCACACCTCCATCCACGCGGAAAAGTGCTTGCTTGGGTCCCCTTGGCCAAGGATGTTTTCCATGCATAGGTGAACCGGTGGTTCAAATCGTAGGATCATCATCTTGCAACATTCCTCCCAATCCTGAAAAGTCCCCTTATGAGTTTTCCGTCACTACGCAAGGGTCACACACATGGCTAGCTTAAGCTCCCACATTCTTCGCTCCCTTGGGACTTCTGCTTCAAATGCTCTAATAAAATCCATAATACTACCATTACCATCACAATAAGGTAGCTCTCTTACCTCTTAGGAGATACATCAGAAGCTCTTTGTGATCCTAACACACTGTAGCACAGATACATCATGTAACCAGTTCTACAAATTTTTGATCTCCCTGTCAGAGTCAAAGAGGCATTCACTATATTTCTTCCAACAAAGCATGCCATCATCCATAGGATTAATCCAATCCTCATCCCAGGTGGTTAGTTTATACATATGATCCACGTCGTCTTCTTCGTGCACGAGTTATGTATACTATTCTCCTTCTGCTGGGTCTCCAGGGACTATTACTCCCATACCCTCATTCTCAAAAACCATGCTCCTTTTCCTCAAGTTGATAATGCCTCCCATGTTTATAGCCCAATCTAGTCCCAAGAGCACAGGATAAGGGTCCGCATCCTCTACAATTTGAATTACCTCAAAATCCACATATACCTTAACCCCTGTGATATATACCATAATCTTTTGTTCATTAGCCATGCGTAGCTATATAGTAGACCATTCCAACTTAGGTTCTCCCATCCTCTGCTATGTCTGTTTAGGCAGGGCATTCGCATCAAATCCCAGATCAAGGATGACCTGATCCATTTCATAATCGCCAATCTGTACAGTTAGCCAAATTTCTTAACTAGTGTGTTTCTTATACTTATAAAATTTGTGAAAATATTTAACTTCTGTTGAAGGGTCAGTGTTTTCTGCGCAGCTGTCTATCAATTTTTGAAGATTTTCTACTACCTTCTGGTTGCGTAGCAACTTCATACATGCCTGTAGGAATGGTTTAACTTCTTCATCCACTTTTAGGTTTGTTGGAGCCTTGGAAGTAGATGCCTCATCCTTGGTAAAGTCTTTGCACTCTTCCAGGAAGGTTTCTTTCTCCCTCTATAGGTCCAAGCTTTCCTTTTTGATAGCGGCTTTTTGGATAAGGGGTTCAACAGTAGCTCTTTCCTCAACTCCTCCAATAGGAATGTTGTTGTGCATAATGACATTAATACCGGGTCCTTCATCACGAGGTTCTAACTTACCCCTCTGTACATTCTATGTTGGAGTCTGTTGTTTTTCCTGCATCTTTGCTATCAATACCAGACAATATTCAATCACATGATCCAATTGCCTACAATATCTACAATATTGTTGTGTAGGCTTCAGACATTCCCTTGCAAAGTGCCCTACTTCTCCACAATTATAACAAATAAATTTTCCTCTTCCCCGTCCTGCACTTCCGCCTCTCCCCCCCCACCCCCCCTTGCATGGGAGCCTCCTCATCCCGAGGGAGATAGCAGTGATGAAGGGTTAGCCTCTACCCTGTACAAGTTTCCTCGATCTATCATTAAGTCATATGTCCAACAGTTGTGTTCATCATGTCCCACATATGAGAAAAATTGGCACCATTGTTTCTTTAACTCTAGAACATAGGCACCAAGACAAGGGTAGTCGTTGGTATCATGTAGTCCAGCTACGCGGTAGTCAGCGCACCATAATGTGGAGTTGCTTGGTCCAGCAGCCTCCTTAGGGCATAATGGGTTGGGGCCCCCAGCCTACATGTAGTCTACTAGTAGAGGGCATTGATCTTTGGTGTGGCCTAACACCCTCCATCTTATGCACCATAAATCTGGACTAGCTTCTTTTCCTCACTCCTTTCACAGATTTTGGATTTCGAGGTGCATTGCCTCCAGCTATCCTTAGATCTGTTGTACCCCAACTGGGCATCATCTCTTGGCATAGCTTCTAGCTTCATGGAAATATCCAAGGCTTTCTCTTATGTATCAATCTCTTGCTGACCCATAGGCTTGTGCAAGTGAGTTAATAGCATGGGAATGAACCATTCCTTGTGATTCCTATCCTCATACTTAAATTCCCCATTTATGATAACCTTCTTTAGCTGGTGATCATCCTCCCATATGGACTCAGTGGGTCCCTGTTTAAAGTCTTTCAAGTCAACCACCAGTTGAGCATAGGACATAGGCTTCTGAAATAGTTGTTTTAAAGCATCCTTAATTTATTGTATTTATGGATCCACATTTTTTCCTACGTATCCCATGAACCAATCCAGGGCCCTTCCTTCAGAGGCGAGGTATAGTTGTGCCCTTTTTATAGCATCGCTAGCAACATTCTGCGTAGTCCATACTTATTCCACTACGAACCAAAATCGGTCCATGTCTTCATCTCCTACACCCTTCAAGGTGTTCAGCTTCATGTGTGTGGCCATATCTTCTTTTGGTAGTGGTGGAGGTGTAGGGGTGTTCTTTCCCTTATGCTGACTTGACGATGGTGTCGCCGAGGGACTACTTCCTGCGTGCGCATATGGCTCCCTCAATGGGTTGTAGATGGATCTATCCCCTTCTCGATTGACTCAGTAGCACTTACGACTTCGTGTTGTACTCTCACCCTGGTGAGAGGTCATTCATTCGGTGTGCTTGCAAAAAATACCTTTTTTGCACAGTAATATATTAATCAGTAGCAACAATGTTCGCAAGAACTTACCTTGGAATCCTTTGAATAACCTCTACTCTGCTTCAAAGTAGGATACAAACTGATCGATTCTGAATTCTGTTACAAATCCTCCTATCACACTATCCACCCAATGATCTACAGTCTGGGTGATTGTGTTTTCAACCTTCTCCAACTGTTGAATCAATTCCAGAGCCCACTGCATAAAATGGTCATCTTTCCAACACATCTGGAATTATACTAGCCTTGCTAGCCACTCCTGTAGCTCATGCACAAAATTTACAAAGAAAATTTCATATACTTCTGTGAAAATATATTTGTTCTTCCACTTTTCGCTCGTTAGATTTGTGCTGCAATTCTGTTTTACAGAAAATTCCTAAATATTTTTTTTGAACCAGTCTTCGAGCTCCAATTTCTCAGCTCTCCAATGGCCTCATGGCATTACCCAATATCTCTCTCAAAATTCTCTTGGTCTCGACAACTGAACCATTTATTGAATTGAAGGGTCTTGACCCAAGTTTGGAATTAAGGTTTTCCAACAAACCCCTATACTACTGGCCCTTTCAGAAATGACCTACTTTCACAAGCCAAGGTCTCACTCAAAGTAGTATGGGTGGGTGTTGGAACTAGGTTTCCGCACCCTAGGAGAAAGTGGGTAATTAAGGAAGATCTCATAGGCCTGTGCAAATGTGGCAAGAGCATGGAAATGAACCATTCCTCATGCTTATTATCATCATAAACAAATCCTCCATTGCTAATGGTTTGCTTCAGTCGTTGGTTAGCTTTCCAAACTGATTCCCTCAGTCCTTGCTTAAAATATTTCAGTTCTATTACGCACTAAGAATATGACTTTGGCTTCTAAAAATACTGCTTCAGGGCATACTTAATCTTCTAAATAGTGGGATCTATGTTTTGAGCAATGTATCCCATGAACCAATCTAAAGAGTAACTTTCAAATTTCATAGCCAGTCGTGCTCTCTTGACAGCATCAGTATTAACATTTTGCGCAGTCCACACTGTGTTCGCTACAAACCAAAATCACTTCATATCCTCATCCCCTACACCCTTAAAGGTGGGTAGCTTCAAATGTGCGGCCATATCTTCCAAGGTTGGGGGCGCTGATGGGGTAGGATAATTCTTACCTCTGTGTGAATTCGATGATGGTGTAGCAGGAGGGCTACTTGTAGCTTTTCTAGCCTTGCTCCCATCTATATCAAGTGAGTCTCTCAGAGGACTGTACATAGATCTGTCCCATCTTTGATTGACCCGATAGTATTTTCCACTACGCGTGGTGCTTTCTCTCTGATCAAGGGTCATTCACTCGGTGTGGCTACAAAAAATACCCTTTTCACACAATAGCATCTTAATTAGCAGGGGAAATTTTCGTAGAAAATTACCTCTCAATCCCTTGAAAAATTTCCTTTCAACTTCAAAGTACGACACAAACTGATATACTAAAAATTATGTCACAAACCCACCCAATATGATTTCAACCCAGTGATCTACATTTATGGTAATGGAATTATTGGTATTTTCCAGTCGTTGGATCAATTCAGGGCTCCACTCCGTGACCTAATCGTCCTTCCAACAGGTTTGGAATTCTGCTAATCTTGAAAACCACTCCTGCAATTCATGTGCAAAAGTCACAAAGAATATCTTGTCAACCTTTGTGAAAATATACTTATACTTCCACTCTTCGTTGGATAGCTTCTTACTTTTGTTTTCTTTTAGGGCGAACTCCTAATTTTTTTTTTCAAACCAGTCCTCTAGTTCATGCTTTAATGGATGCCAATGACCTTTCGGCATCACCCAACCTCTCTCAAAATTATCCCGGTCCTGGAAATGGAACCATTTTTTTTCTTGAGGGGTCCTGACCCAAGTTCATAGTTGAGGTTAACCAAAAAAACCCTCTTACTATTGGCCCTTTCGGCAGTGACCTGCATGCACAAGTCAAAGTCTCACCCAAAGTAGTATGGGGAGTGTTAGAACCAGGTTTCCACACCCTGAGAGATGTTTGAATGATGTGGGTGCCCTAAGGTCCAAAATAACCATGAACAGACCTTCGTAATAGAATCCCTAACCAGGAAACCCTTACAAATAGATTTAGGTCAATTATGCAAAATATCTTGCGCGCAGGTTAACACAGGATTCATAAACCAAGTAATAACTCTTAACAAAAAATATCAGAGCCCAATAACATTATATCCATCCAATAATTATTCATTTAAACCCAGTAACAGCTGCACAAGAGATCTAATTACAGACAATACAGGAATCAGAAATAATATGCAGAAACATTCATAACATAAGCAATAGATGCATTTCAGACTAAGATATCTGAAACAATAGTTCTTTATTCATATCATTTCAGATCCTTAATACAAAAACCCTTCAGTCACCAGTGCACACAACCAACTACGTCTGTACATATCAAGACTAAGGTCTCCACACACACAGCCAACAACAGCCTTTTATCCAGACAATTCCATAAAATAGCTATATCTATCATTCAACGTTCAGACTTATCCCCAAAAACTAACTTCTTAGACTCAATATAGACTTCTATTTATACTTTTAGCATGCGCTAATCTAGGGTCCTCAAACCATTGTTTGTGGCCCATTTTTCTACCCTTTTTACCCATTAAAAATCATGAGGGGATTTGACTTGCCCCAAATCCCCTTGACTTGCACTACGCGCGACTAAATTTACAAAATATATTACAACAATATATCAAAAATGGTCTTCAGACTTAGGGGACCTCGCTCCAACAATGTCAAAGCTTAGACCAAATACTATTGAGGTTTTTTTATCTTTTAGACTAATTACATCCCCTTCAGCATCCACACTTGAATTTTTAATCCATTTTGTAACTTGGATTTTGTATCTAGGGTTCATTGAAAGTTCTAATAATGGGATGGGACTTTTGACTCTCTCTAATTCCCTTTCAACATTAAAAGCATTTAAAATAGTTTTATCAATTGAAGTGGTATCAATTGGCTGATTTAAAGGTTGGATTGTTTTTGTTTGGGTTTCCGCAGATTTTAACTATGGTTCAATTATAACAATATTTTAAGGATGCTTTCGAGGGCCTTCCCTTGGTCTTTGATCATGCCTCCTATTTATTTCTTCAATTAATAATTCGGAGAAGGATTGATACTTAGACACTTTAGAATTTTCTTGATCCTCCTGGGATGTTTGATTTTGAGGAATAGGGAAAATAGCATTTTGAACAAATGTATTGTCAATATTATTCATGTCTTTCATGATCATAAGATTACTATCATCAGGTTGTTGATCATCAATCAATACAAGAGGTGGAATTTTTTGATCATTAATAGGTCTTTAAATGATTTGAAGCTGAGGAGATTTATTAAATTGAGCTTGAGTTTGAGTTTAAGTTCTAGCAATAGTTTGTTTAATTGTTCTAGGTTGAGTTTCAATTTTAGAAATCCTATTAGAAAGGTTCCTAAGTAATGAATTTATCTATTCTATATTTTGATCTTCGTTTTTATACTTGGAAGAATAAGAAGCTTCTTGATTATCTTTCATTTTACTCTAATCCTTTTCAGCTTTGGATTTAATATTAGCTAAGGCAGATCTATTAGCTTCAACTTCAATAGAATTAGTTTTCATATCTTCTAAAGTATGAGATTTTTTTTCCCTAAGCACTATTTCAAATTCATCTTCAAAAGCTTTAGGAAATCTAACCTTTGTTGCTACTACTGGTGATTTAAAATCAGTAGGAATTTTATGATAGAGTTTGGTAAATCTCTTAATGAGGTCATACACTATTTCACCATAGTTTCTTTTGAGTTCTTCAAATTCTATCAAAAAATAGATAGGGTCCATTTTAACACCCTATTGATTCTTAAATATAGTGGTTAATTTTTCCCAACTTCAAATAGAATATCCCCTCAATTGTCTAAACCAGATCCTAACATTTCCTTCTAAGGATTGAAAAAACAAACTCATATATACATTTTCATATTCGATATTCATATTGTTAGCAAAGTCTAAGAATGCTTTTAAATGATCTTTAGTAGATAAACCAGTTTCCTCATTAAACTTTGGAAGGTGTTTCAAGTATCCATCAGGAAAAATGTTTAATATGTTTCAAAGTTGAAAAGAAACATATCTTGCTTGAACAATAGGTTGAAAACTAGCCATACCTTGTGATAAATATGAAGAGGAATCTATGGTGGTTGTTGTAAAAGATGATGTTGTAGAAGATGGAGGTGAAGATTAAGGGGGAAAATAAGGTAGTGGAAGAAGTAAAGTTGAAGATATTCTTAAATATATCAAAGTTTTACAAATGACCAACTTTTGGACCTTTGTTTCTCCTTCTTTAGGTTCAAATAAAGGATTTGAATATAAGGAGAAAAGATCTTCTGGTTGAGTAGAAGCAGAAGGAAAATAATAAGAGGTTTGAGAAATGAAATTAGTAGGTTTAAATTCAGGTACGTGCAAATCCAATTCCTGTTTTGATTTGGGAGATTCATAAGGTACTTTATGTACTTTATATGATTATAATGAATGAACCAAAAGAGCGGTTTGGAAATCAATTCCTTTAGAGATTAATTCATGTACGCTAGGTGGTAGATATTCTGAATTTAAAGGAATTGGTCCAGATATAAAAGGATCAAGGACTGAAGTGGCCTCTGGTTGAGGAGGAATAGAAGAAGAATGGGTTTCAAGTCTTCTTCTTGAAGAATTTTTTATTACCAATATCTCTTGATCTGACAAAGATAAAAAAATCTTAGAATCAGAGTGAGACTTGGTATGTCTTGAAGGATCTAGCTTTCGGTTCTGTGAAGTCACCAGGTGAAATATTTTAACCTTACTAGTCCTTTATTCACCTTTAAATGAATAGGTATATCATTTTCCTGGGGAAAATTGATCAAATTGTGTATCCCCGGCAACGAAGCCAGTCTAATTCTGTCCTCTGAGATAATTCTAGGTCAATTAATTATGCCAAAGCATCTAAAATGCTTTTTTTGTTTTAAAAAGGGTTTTTGGATGACCAATGTATTGAGAAAAAACAAGCATATGTTTTAAACTTTTGGTAATGTTAATTATTAAGAAAAGGGTTGTTTCTTTACTTCAAAACAATTATTTAATTTTTCATATGTGAAGGCAGAAATTGTAAGAAAATATGATTAGCTAAATATCCAGATTGAATGTTTAGTTTACCATAAGTAGGAAAGGCTCACAAAAAATGTTCACAGTTTAACGTATTTAACATTATGAATATTACTAACAATTAATTGATGTAGAGGGACTTATACAAAAATTTAGTTTAATATGTCAATCTCTAAAATGAATTATAACTTCAAAGGATTTAATATAGATTGAAACACAGTTTTCTATTACATACTTATCTTCATAAAAATCAAATATATGCAGAAAACATGAGCCAGGTACATGATCAACATCAGGTACCACACAAATACCAGGTGGGTGGCAAAATGTGGCTACATTTGCAAAAGGAGCATGTTGGAAATACTGAGAGGGGGGGTGAATCAATATTCCTTTAAATTAGAGCATTAGTTAATCTTCAATTATTATCAGTGTTTGTACAATGATAGTAGCAAACAAAAGGAACACAAATGCACACAGTTTTTAAGGTGGAAACCCACTCCAGGACAAAAACCACCTAATTCTTTTCTAATATTTTTTTAATATTCAACTCCAATTGAAAATAAAGCTCCAAATTCCTATAATCTATAAAATAATTCCTCTACAGCTCCCACTGGATGGATGATCCAACGCTCGATATTTTTCAGTAGTCAACTGAACAAATTCCCCAACACCCAATGAGATACAACTCATCCTAACACCACCCTACCACCCTATAGAAGAATTAAAGAAGAATGGACTCTCGTACCAGGGAAAATGGTCCACTTTAAAATGATATAGAATTATGTAGAAGAAGAAGACACACTATAACATAACCCCAACTATGAAACAACCACCTAATGACGATCCTAGACCACCCTACATTGCCTCTTCAACTCTTGGCAGATAGACACTAGTACAATTTGTACAATAATGTATTTACAATGGCTTAGTACAATGATACCTTTACAAGATTGTATGAAGTGCTACCCACTTGAAGACTTCATGTGATGAACTTCTTGCTTCTGTTATGCACCTTGATTACTACTCTTGTCATGCTACCCTCTGCAACACCTTGCTTTCCTTTGCTTCCCTAGAAAATCTGGTCCTTTGTAGCCCTTGACAACACATGATCTAGCTTTTTCTTTGCCTTCTAGGAGCTCGATATTGAATCTGTTGTATCTCTTTTTTTCCAATCCCCAATATCCAATTTTTGGCAATATAGTATTTTTATAAGTCATCTTTCCAATGCCATAGGTATGACCCAATTTGGATTCTTCAAGAGAGAGTTATACCCAATGTCTTACAATTCCCTAATTATGGACGGTTTTAGCAGAGTGAACTTGTACGGAGTTCCACGTGTCACTGTTTATTCATTTGGCTTTGAAATTGATAGAGAAAAAACCAAATTCTATGCACAATCTTCCACTTTTTATGGAATTCCAATCCGATACTCAGAGTGAGAGTTATGACGATTTTCCAAGGGTCACTTATTTGAGATGAATTTCAGGAGCTTGCAAACACATTGACTTCCATAGATCATATCTCTGAAAATGTTGCACACCTTGATCTGAAATTTTCACAGAAGCTTCCTCAAGATTTAGGCTTTGTCTCATAAAAATTTCAGCTTCTGAAACTTCGTATAAAAAACATTTGAGTGACAATGCCACGATGACCTGTTTCAGATGCCAAAATCCCTTACATGAGGAGGATATGAGGATCACAATTTATATAAATGCTTAGGTTGAGAGGGGCTTCAACAAGTGAACGTGGGAGGGATTTTAGGAGCTTAAAAAATATGAATTATGACTTTTCAATGAACCATGCCACAACCCCATGGGGTTTTAGCCCACTAACTAGGGGTAAAAACTTCAAACATGAATATCTCTCAAACCATGAAGAATTACATGGCGTGCCATATATCAACGAAAACATCTTGACAAGAAGAAACCATCAAAATCATTCTTGACCCACAATATAGTAATTTGGTAGGTCAAAATTCCCATGCAATATTTGGTTAGCCCTTGGTGCTGCTTGGGTTGACATCAATGACAACCGCTGATCAACAATCTCCCCCTTTGGCATTGATGGCAACACAAGTACTCCCCCTGCGATCATGACACCTCTTCCTATAACATTCTCTCCCCTTTTGACATCAATGGAAAAGGGTAAATCCCCCTAAAACACAACCATACTGTGGACCTGTACACACTTCCACTCCCCCTTTATATTATGAATAAGGAAAATCTAATGAGAACTTGGGAGAATCCCAAGATTTTGGCGAAGATATTCCAATGCTTCATGAGTACTCTCATGATCATCAACACTTCCTACCCAATCTGAATCTATAAAGGAATGAATAATGAGATTTTTACCCTTAGGATACCACAAGCCATATCTTGTTGTTCCCTTTAGATATCGAAGAATTATTTTTATGGAAATAATATGTGATTCTTTTGGTGCTGCTTGGAATCTTGCTACTTGTCCAACTTCTTGCATAACATCTGGCCAGGAGGCTGTTACATATAGAATACTACTAATCATAGATCTGTACAACCTTTTATCCACATCCTTAGATGAGTTTTCTATGCTCAGTTTGCAACCTGTTACCATTGGAGTAAGGATGGGTTTGCAATCTTCCATTTTAAATTTCTTGAGAATTTCCTTGATGTACTTAGCTTGACATATAAATATTCCTTTCTCTTGCTGAGATATTTGAAGCCCTAAGAAGTATTTCATCTCACCAAGTAAAGACATCTCGAAATCACTTTTCACCTTTGTAGCAAACTTCTTACTTAGTCGATCATCATTGCTACAAAATATTATATCAGCCTCTTTAGCTATTAGAGATGCTTTAGTTGCTTCCTCTAGAACATATATGTCGTTTGGAGCTCAACTTGCTGTAGCCACAATTTCACCATACATGCCTTTCCTGATTTCACATTTTCTGGAGTTGAATAGTACTGTGTGTCCTTGATCATACATTTGTCCAACACTAAGCAGATTGTGATTCATGTTTTCAACCAATAGAACATTCTTGGCTAGAGAATCTTTGCTTCCGAGAGTGAAAATACCTGATCCTATAACATTTGAAGATCCATCATTTCCAAAGGACACGGTTCCATCCTTCTTCTCTTTCATAGATATAAATTTATTTCTATCTCCAGTCATATGCATTGAGCAACCGCTATCAACATACCACACTTCTTTGTTGTTTTGAGCCTTGAAAGTGAGAGCACAATTATCATCCTTCTTCTTATTCCATGTTCATTCGTTCTGTAGCTTTGAATATTCTTCTAGAGGATTTTCAAGTCTGTAGTATTTGACTATGTTTCCAAAGTTTCGACATTTGTAACATTCAATATTATTTCTTAAATGTTCAAATCTATTGATGTTTCGCTAAACCCTGGGAGGTTCATATTTGACAGATCTCCTGGAATTGTATTCGTTCCTAGGGTACGTGCGACATTCTACAGCTTTATGACCAAATTTTCCACATAACAGTAGCCATAAAAAATATGTTGGTACCTGGATGGAAATTTTCGTCGAGGAATTGTCTTCCAAGGCTGTTCTTGTGAATCTTGCCCAGTGAAGTCTACATGCATGTCAGATCTCATAGGTTCATTGTATTTTGTTGTAGAAGGTCCTGCTTCTTCTTCTTTGTAACTGATGTCAGTTTTTTTATTGTAATATCGTTGATTGTTGATGATTTCTTCCAATGCCCTTGAGTTGTTGGCGTAGTTTTGGATATTTTTTCCTTTCTTCACTGCCTCATGAAGCAAGACTACTTTAGCTTCTAATTCTTCCCTTTCTTGGTTGCTTTGTTCCAACTTCTTTTGAAGTAACTTTTCAATGCATTTGTGTTCTTCAACTTCAATTTTGAGACCTTGAACTTGTTCTTCAAGAATATTGGAACAAACCTTCTCTACCTTGAGATCTTTTATAAGCTTGATTGCTTCCTTATAAAAATCTTCTATGTTCAATCCTTCTTCTTCGTTGTTTTATACCTCTTGTTTATTGTGCTTGGGTTTATTGTGCTTGGCCATAAACAATACTATCTCATTGGCTTCTTCTTCATTTTTATTGTCTTCATTGGATGATGAGCTCTCTTATTTAGAGAGAAAGTTCCTTTTGGATCCTTGCTTGTTGAATTTCTTAAATCCTTTCTTTCCTTTTGAGTTGCCATCACTTTTGTTTGGACATTTTGCTGTGAAATGCCCAACCTCATCACAACCGAAATATATCAATGGAAGTTTACCTTTGAATTTTCCCTTACCAATTTTTAGTTTTCTCAGGAAGTAAGCATATTCTTCATCTGAAAGACCTTCTTCATCATCTCTCTTTTCTTCACACTTGCAGGTGCATGTCTTTCAATTGAAGGTTGTTTATCCTTATTGGTTTTCTTAGATGCAATGAACGCAGTTTCTAGATGTGAAGTACCCTCTTCTTCATCAATTCTCATTTAATATGCTATAAGAACTCCATGTAATTCCTCTTTGCTGAGTTTGTCCATATTTGCACTGTATTCTAAGACCGATACCTTTGGGTTGAATCTCCCTGGTAACGTTAAAAGAATCTTTTGTATAATAGTCTTCTCATCAACTGGCTCTCCTAATCCTTCGAGTGTATTGGTTATTTCATCAATTTATTTGGAAGTATGTAGCAATGTTGCAATCTTCTTTCATTTTTAGTTGCTCAAATTTTTCTCTATAGATTTGAAGCTTTTCTTCTTTGACATTTGATTCACCTGCATATATGTTCTCCAGCTTTTCCCATACATTTTTGGCAGTTTTACAACCCAACACCTTATGATAAGCAGATTCAATAAGCCCACTGATAATAATATTATTTTATTTTGCATCATTTTCTAGATTCTTCTTACCTTGTTCATCCGTGGTTGATGTAAATCCATTTTGAACAGTGTCCCATGCTTCGTAACCTTGCGCCAAGATATAGACCTCCATTGTTCCTTTCTAGAGTGCATAATTATTTTCATTTAATAGAGCTACACCATTCTTGGTATTCTCCATGACCTCATTCTAGCTGTTAAACTACTATTGAAGGAACCAAGCTCTGATACCAATTGTTGGAAATACCGATGGGGGGGTGAATCAGTATTCCTTTCAATTAGAGCATTAGTTAATCTTCAATTATTATCAATGTTTGTACAATGATAGCAACAAACAAAAGGAACACAAATGCACATAGTTTTTAAGGTGGAAACCCAATCTAGGACAAAAAACACCTAATTCTCTAATTGAAGGAATATTGATTCATCCCAAATCTCATTATTTCCAGCAATTGGTATCAGAGCTTGGTTCCTTCAATAACAGTTTAACAGCTGGAAGGAGGTCATGGAGCATACCGAGAATGGTGTACCTATGTTATTTTAGATTCCCAATATCTTATTTTTGGTACTATAGTATTCCTTTAAGCCATCTTTCCAATGCCACAGGTTTGACCCAATTTGGATTCTTCAAGAGAGAGCTATACCCAATCTCTCACAATGCCCTAATTATGGATTGTTTCAGCAGAGTGAACTTGTACGACACTCCACATGTCATTGTTTCTTCATTTGGCTTTGAAATTGATAGATAAAAAACTACAGACTATGAAATACCTGCCACTTTTTACAAAATTCCAATCCGATACCTAGAGAGAGAGTTATGATGATTTTCCCAAGGTCACTTCTTTGAGATGAATTTTAGGAGCCTGCAAAAACACTGACTTCCACAGATCATATCTCCGAAAATATTGCACACCTTGATTTGAAATTTTCATAGCTACTTCCTTAGGATTTCAAATTTGCCTCATAAAAATTTCATCTTTTTAACCTTCTTATAAAAAACATTAGAGCGAAAATTCCACGATGACCTTTTTCATATGGTGAAATCCCTTACATGAGGAGGATATGAGGATCACAATTTATATAAATCCTTAGGTTGAGAGGGGCTTCAACAAGTGAACATGGGAGGGATTTTAGGAGCTTAAAAAATATTAATTATGACTTCTCAATGACCCATTCCACAACCCCATGGGGTTTTAGCCCACTAAATGGGGGTACAAACTTCAAACATGAATATCTCTCAAACCGTGAAGAATTACGTGGTGTGCCATATATCAACGGAAACATCTTGACAAGAAAAAAACCATCAAAAGAATTCTTGACCCAGAATATAGTAATTTGGTAGGTCAAAATTCCCATGTAATATTAGGTTAGCCCCTGGTGCTGCTTGGGTTGACATCAATGACAACCGCTGATCAACAGAGCACCTTGTTGGACCCCATAGAAATCTTTTCCCACTCCGATGTGGGCCATACACCATCACGGAAAGTGGCTCACTGGTGTAATATTCCTAAATTAGCATGCAGCTAATGGGACAATTAATTTTTATTTTAACACCTTGTTGGATGAATAAATGGGTAAGGAGGCCCATATATATCTTAAACCTGCATAAAATCCCTCTTGATGTGAAAAGGGATCATAATAATAGCTGGATATAGCACCCTCATGTGGAAATAGGGGCAAATACAAGTGGACAAGGTCAAGTTTTACCAAGTCAACAGCGCTGGTATGGATGGAGTAGCTCATCAATAGAGATAGCGCAGTGATAGTGGAAGGAAGATTCCATGAAGGTGGAAACCCTAATGAGTGGGAACCAAGGTAAGAAGGCTCACACTTGTTGATAAGGAGGGCAAGGTAGCCATAGTGAGGCATGTTATTGATTATTGATTTTATGGTCTGCATGACTATTGTGCATTCTTCAACTGTTTAGTTGAGATTGTTGTGTTGTTTAGCACCGGGTGTTCCCGAGCAGGAATCCCATCTCCTTTCTTGAGAGACCTCTTTGGGGAGCTTGCACTTCATTTTCCACACTCATTCTTAAGTCCAAGCTTCAGTATTCAGCTACAACGTAGTTTCTGCAGAGGATTGTGTTGTGTTGCAGGGTGTTGCAGTGGAGGGTTGAGAAACCCACTTCCGGAGCTAGTTTTTCAGAGGAGGAAGCATTCTTCTCTTTGGGAGATTAGTGAGGAAGATTCTAGAGCATATTTCAGATCTTGGCACTATGCCAGCCTATTTCCCATATTCTACAGCACAGTATCCCTCTTAGACTGTGTTATTTCAATGAGAAATTGCAGCGAGGAGTTGCAGTGTCTGATCAGAGCATAAGACCTATAGTGATTGGATTAGCCTTTCACCTTAAGGATATATTGGAGGAGATCCATTCTTAATATTTATCATTTATAGCCATCTTCATCCAGTTCTTGAGTTACAACTGCTATTCAGTCCTAGGGCTCCATTCCGACACTTTTGTACTTTTGCATATTTCAGGAAATCCTTCCTGAGTCGTCTTGAAAATTTGTTTGGGAGCTTAGATATTTACTCTCAGCATTGTATGATCCATATATTTGAAAATATATTTTATTTTACATTTACATTAGCAGTGTACCATCTATGAAAATGTTTTAATTGTTCTTAGGAATTCTGCTATGTAGCATCATTTCACTTTTGGCATATGTATTCATGGGAGGCTTGTTTTCCTTGATTATTTGAGTTGTGCTCGCTTCTATTGTACTTATTTGCTACTGATTTACATAATAAAATGCCTCCATGGTTTTCATACATTTTTGTGTAATTTTATTCACTGTTATTTCCAGTTTTATGTGCATATATTGTTGCCTCCCCATTCTAGGATACTACAACTAGGGACCAAGTTCAGCAGAATTTTCCTTATCTCATGGGGGAACTCAATGCAATCGGGACCATTAATTCCTGAGGGGGGAGGAATGATCTAGGTGGATATTGGTGGTCACCCACCTATTCCACTTGGACCCCCACCATCATTTCTTTTAGTTTTTCATTTTTAGCACAGTTTACTATTTTTAGCAATTTTTCGGGTCCTGAACTTCTAGAGTCGTTTTGAGAAACGACGTTTTTTGAGAAAACTGAGAGAGACATGGAATTTATTTTAATTTTGGTCACACCAAAATTTTTATTCCTTGGATAGATATTTCTAACGAGGTATTTTGCGTGTCAAATAGAGATCGTATGCCAAAGTTACGTCCCCGGGAAGTTAATGTACCAATTTACCCAAACGGGGCCCATAGTTTTGGCGCTTCATCTCCTATGGTTAGGTTTTTGGATGTTTATGGTTTTCCATTGTTTCTCAATAATAAATAGGCCCTCAAGCCTAATTTTAACATAGTTCATAGGGCGGTAGCCACCACATCTCTTCTCAGAGATAAGCTACCACCACCCTAGCTAGTTTATTTCCATTATGTCTCTAAGCATATTTCAATCGTTTTATTTTAATGAAATGAAGCTTTATTTCCAATGCATATTTTTTTTATGGTTATATGTGTATTTTTTTGTGTTCATGCATAAATTGTATTCAGTGGTATAAGAGCATTCTGTTCTTTCTCTATTTTTATTTGCATGTCCCCAACGAGGTCAGGGTAAGAGTTAGGGATCGATCTAGTTGAACCCTTACAATATCAGCCTCGCAAACCCTGACAACCTCCCATGGTGGAAGTAATAAAGATGAGGGAGTAGGAGATCTAATCAAATTTTTTCTCGAGGAGGCCCTTGAGAAATAAAGAAACACGATAATGGATAATGTTTCCCAGATCCTTCAACAGCTGCCCACCGACGGCGCATCTACATCTAGCAGCCACTCTGGAGGCACCACTCCTTTCAAGGTACAGGTAAATTTTGACATTCCTATATTTGAAGGCCAAATAGATGAAGAAACCATAGATAGATGGTTGAATTTTATGGAAGAGTATTTCTCATTCCATGATTTATCTGACCGAGAAAATATTACTTTTTCACTCCTCAAAGTTGCCCCTGTGTCAAAGACTAGTGGGAAACCTACTCTAAGCAAAGGGAAGAGAGAGAACCCTCTCTTTTCTCGATCGAACCCACTCGGAATTCATTCCATGATGGCATCAAGGAAAAATATTACCTCGTGGGGAGCTATGAGTACAATTACATCCAATGGACCACATTGCGACAACAAAGGGATGAAGATGTGCACAAACTAACGAATTTGTTCCATACCCTGCACACAAAGTTGGTTATTAAAGATTTAGAGTGAAAATTGGTGCTCAAGTACTGTAGTTTTTTGCACAGATACATCCAGGAGGAAATGGAGTTCCTTGAAATTACCTTACTTGGCACAACATATAGCTATGCTGCCAAGATCGAGCAGAAATTTAAGCAGAAGAAACGAGACTTTTGATTGGTGAATCTCAAGCCATGGAAAGGCGCCCCTAAACTGCAAAAAAAGTGCAAATATAATGGAGGGAAACTTAGAAAAACACCAAAAATCCAAAGGAGGACACGGGGAAATGGTTGGAATTTGATAAGAGCCCCACTCATAGCACAAATGAGTGTCAGGAAAAACAATCACTGGTAGCCGAACTGAAGGCTCCCAAATGAGATGCATGTTCTGATCCTAAGTCAAAACTATACAAGGGCGATGAAAAAGGGAAGTAAATCATTGATGCGGATCCCAATGCCATTATTTCCACCACCAAGCTCAAGATGGAGGATCTCAAAGATCCAGAGGAGGGGGAGCGCCTCTTCCATTTGTAGATGTGGGTGAAGGGTTCTCCACTACAATTTCTTGTTAATAGAAAAATCCATGATAACCTTATTTTAGCATATTTCATGAAGCGTCTTAGACTACCAACCATAAGACACATGTATCCATATACCATCAGGTGGCTTCACCAAGAAATAGATCTCTGCGTCCACCAACAGTGCCACCTTCCGTACAGCATCAAGTCATTCACGGATGTTTCTCCTCTTGATGTGTCTGATGTATTATTGGGCCAACCTTACTTGTGGAAGTGACATTTTGTGTATGAGTCTATGCCTTGTTCTATTATTATTACTTTTGGAAATAAATTGTACAGGATATCGGAGGTAGTACCATCTCCTACCATCTCTTTGACTATTGCAAAACAATGCAGTAAGATTGTTTCCCAAACTAGGAAATTTATTTTCATTACAATTTTCCCACAAGAAAATAATAATATTATGGCCACAACCTCGAAATAGGGCTCCCCTGCACAACAGCAGCAAATGGAAAAATTTGTGGAGGAATATGAGGACGCTTTCTCCTCACCCACAGAGTATCCTCTACACTGACAGGTCAAGCACTTCATTGATTTGATCCCAACTGCGTCCCCACCTGATGTTGCCATACCTCATGAAACTACATATACATAATCCACACATGTAATATTTGAGGTTGATAATGCAACCAAATCTATTGAATGCATCCAGCACATCCGCCAGCAAGTCCACGACATCTTAGACAAATCCAATACCAAGTACAACAAACGTCATGATCAGCATCGGGTGCCACACAAATTCCAGGTAGGCGAAAAAGTGTGGCTAAATTTGCATAAGGATCACCTTTCTAGACCCCTCTGCAAGCTTCACCCACTCTAATATGGGCCATACACCATCACCAAGGCAATTGGCTCACTGGGGACCATGTCCAAAAAAAAATTCCTCATCTTATGGAGGAATGCAACGCAATGGGGACCATTCCTTCCTAAGGTGGGAGGAATGATCCAAATGGATATTGGTGGCCACCCACCTATTCCAGTCAGACTCCCACCATTGTTTCTTTCATTTTTGAGTTTCAGCAAACTTTACTATTTTTAGCAGTTTTTCGAGTGCTAAAATTTCAGAACCATTTTGAGGCCCTAAATGAATTTTTTTGGGAAAAATGGGAGCAACACGGATGTTCCTTTCATGTTTTGCACATAAAAATTTGTATTCCTCGAATATATATTTCTAATGAGGTATGTGTGTGTCAAACGAAGATTGTATGCCAAATTTACATCCCCAGGAAGTTGATGTACCTATTTACCCAAATGGGGCCCATAGTTTTGGTGTTTCATCTCCTAGGGTTAGGTTTTTGGGTGTTTAGGGTTTCCCATTGTTTCTCAATAATAAATAGTCCCTCGAGCCTCATTGTAACAAATTTCAGAGGTCCGTAGCCGCTACACCTCTTCTCATAGATAAGCTACCAGCGCCCTAGCTAGTTTATTTCCATTATGTCTGTAAGCATATTTCAGTCATTTGATTTTAATGAAATGAAGTTTTATTTATGATGCATCTTTGTATTTATGGTTATATTTGTATTTTTTTGTGTTCCTACATAAATTTAGATCAATGGTATCAGAGCGGTCTATATTTTTGTTTCTATTTTCATGTCCCCAACGAGGTCAGGGTATGAGGAGTTAGGGCTCAATCTGGTTGAACCCTTGCAAGATCAACCTCACAAACCCCGACAACTTCCCATGGCAGAAGAAAAGAAACACAAGGGACCAGGAGATCATATCAAGATATTTCTCAAGGAGGATCTTAATAAATAGAGGGATGCAATGGTGGATAACTTTCTAAGATCCTTCAATGGTTGCGCACCAACAGTGCATCTACATCTAGCAGCCACTCTAGAGGCACCACTCCTTTCAAGGTACAAGTCAATTTCAGCATTCCCATATTTTAAGGCCAGATAGATGCAGATTCCATATATATATGGTCAAATTTTCTAGAAGGGTATTTATCGGTCCATGATTTCTCTAACCGAGAAAATATTACTTTTTCACTCCTCAAAGCAGCCCCCCATGTCAAAGACTAGTGGGAAACCTATTGTGAGGAAAAGGAAGAGAGGGAACCCTCTCTTTTCTCAGCCACACCCACTTGGAATTTGTTGCGAGATGGAATCAAGGAAAAATATTACCTCGTGGGGAGCTATGAGGACAAGCACATCCAAGTACTGCTGCAGCAAAGGAATCAAGATGTGCGTGAACTCACGAATTTGTTTCATAGCCTGCACACAAAGTTGGGTATTAAAAATTTAGAGAGACATTTGGTGCTCAAGTACTGCAGTTTCTTTCATATATACATTCAAGAGGAAATGGATTTCCTCGACATTACCTCGCTTGGCACGGCATATCACTACGCCGCTAAGATCGAGCATAAATTTAAGCAGAAGAAGCGAGACCTTGGATCGGCGAATCTGAAGCTAGGGAAAGGTGCCCCCAAACCGCAGAACAAAGGAAAAAGCCAAATCAGGGTGACACAGAACAACACCACAAATCCAAAGAAGGATATGGTGAAGTGGTGTGAATTTCATAACAACCCCACTCATAGCACAAACGAGTGTCGATCCAAACAGTCATTGGGGGTTGAACTGAAGTCACCCGAATCCGATGCATGTTATGATCCTAAGTCAAAACCAGAAAAGGCTGATGCTAAAGAGAAGTAGAGCATTGATGCAGATCCTAGTGCTATTTTTGCCACCACCAAGCTCCAGAGGGAGGATCCTGATGATCCAGACGAGGGGGAGCGACTCTTCCATTCACAAATGTGGGTGAAGGGTTCTCCACTGCAATTCCTTGTCGATAGAGGAAGCCAAAAGAACCTCATTTCAACAGAGGTCATGAAGCATCTCGGCCGACAAACCATAGCACACCCGCACTCATATACCATCGTGTGGCTTCACCAAGGAAGAGATCTCCACATCCGCTAGCAGTGCCACCTTCCGTACATCATCAAGATATTCATGGATGAGGTACTATGTGATGTTGATCCTCTTTATGTGTCAGATGTATTATTGGTCCAACCATATTTGTAGAAGAAACATGCTATGTATGAGTCTAGGTGTCTCTTTATTTTTATTACTTTGGGAAATAAATTGTACATGATATCAGAGGTAGTAGCACCTCCTTCCATCTCTTTGACTATTGCAAAACAATGCAGTAATATTATTTCCCAAACCAAGAAATTTATTTTCATTACAATTCACCCACAAGGCAAGAAGAATATTATGGCCATAGCCTTGAAATAGGGCTCCCCTTCCTAGCAGTAGAATATTGACAAATTCATGGAGGAATATGAGGTTATTTTTTCCTCACCCACAATGTCTCCTCTACACTGGCAGGTCAAGCACTCCATTAATCTGGCCCCAAGCACGCTGACACCTCATGTTTCTATACCTCATGCAACCACATAGACAAAATCCACACATCTACTCTCTGAGGCTGATAAAGCAACCAAATCTATTGAACGCATCCAGCATGTCTGCCAGCAGGTCCAGGACACCTTGGACAAATCCAATACCAAGTACAAGAAGCGCCATGATCAGCATCGGGTGCCACACAACTTCCAGGTGGGTGACAGGGTGTGGCTACGTTTGCAAAAGGAGTGCCTCACTGGACCCCACTGCAAGCTTTTCCCGCTCCGATATGGGCCATACACCATCACCAAGGGTGGTGGATCATCGGGGACCAAGTTCAGTGGAATTTTCCTCATCTCATGGAGGAAATTAGCTCAATGGGTATCATTGCTTCCTAAGGGTGGAGGAATTATCCAGGTGAATATTGGTGGCTACCCACCTATTCCACTTGGATCATTGCTTCAGTTTCAACACAGTTTACTATTTTTATCATTTTTTTTGGGTCCTGAACTTGTAGAGCCATTTTGAGGCCCTAAATGAAATTTTTTTGGAAACCCGAGATCGACATGTAAGAACCTTTGATGTTTCCCACATCGAAATTTTTATTCCTCGAATAGATATTTCTAATTGAGGTATTGTTCGTGACAAAGGGACATTATATGCCAAAGTTATGTCCTCGGGAAGTTGATGTACCAATTTACCCAAACGGGGCCCGTAGTTTTGGTGCTTCATCACTTAGGGTTAGGTTTTTGGATGTCTAGGGTTTTCCATTGTTTATAAAAAATAAATAGGCCCTCGAGCCTCATTGTAACATAGTTCACAGGTTGGTAGCCATCACATCTATTCTTATAGATAAGATACCAACGCCCTATATAGTTTATTTCCATTATGTCTTTAAGCATATTTCAATCATTTGATTTTAATGAAATGAAGTTTTAGTTTCGCTGCATCTTTATATTTATGGTTATATATGTATTATGTTCCATTCTTGAATAAATTCGAATCAGTGGTATCAGAGCATTCTTCTCTTTCTCTCTTTTTCTTTGCATGTCCCCAATGAGGTCAAGGTATAACAAGTTAGGGCTCGATCTGGTTGAACCATTGCAATATCAGCCTCACAAACCCCAACGACCTCCCATGGCAGAAGAAAATAAATGTGAGGGAGTACAAGATCTTATAAAATTATTTATCAAGGATTCCCTCGAGAAAAATAGGAACACGATGATGGATAATTTTTCCTAAATCCTTCAATGACTGCCCATCTACATCCAGTAGCCACTCTGGAGGCACCACTCCTTTCAAGGTACATCTAAATTTCAAAATTCTAGTATTTGAAGGCCAGATAGATGCATAAGTCATAGATATATGGCTAAATTTTCTGAAAGGGTATTTCTTGGTCCATGATTTCTCTAACCGAGAAAATATTACTTTTGCACTCTTCAAAGCCGGCCCCCATGTCAAAGACTCATGGGAAACCTACGATAATAAAAAGGATGAGAGGGATCCCTCCCTTTTCTTGGCTGCACCCACTTTGAATTCATCTGGAGATAGCATCAACAGAAAATATTACCCCATGGGGAGCTATGTGGAAAAGTACATCCAATGGACCACGCTACGGCATCAAAGGGATCAATATGTGCACGAACTAATGAATTTGTTCCATACCTTGTGCATAAATTTGGTTATTAAAGATTAATAGAGACATTTGGTACTTAAGTACCACAGTTTTTTGAATAGATACATTCAGGAATAAATGGATTTCCTCGACATTGCCTTGCTAGGCATGACATATCACTATGCCGCCAAGATTGAGTAGAAATGTAAACATAACAAGAGATACTTTGGATCAGTGAATCTGAAGCCAGGGAAAGGCGCCCCTGAACCGTAGAACAAGTGACAAATCCAAAGTATGGTGAATAAAAAAAAACCTACAAATATAAAGAAGGACATAAGGAAGTGGTGATAATTTCATAACAGCCCCACTCACATCACAAACAAGTATCGGGCCAAAAATTCGTTGGTGGATGAACTGACAACACCCGAATCAGATGCATTTTCTAATCCTGAGTCAAAACCAGACGAGGAAAATGACAAAGGGAAGTAGATAAATGATACATATTTGAGTTCCATTATTTCCACCACCAAGCTCTAGAGATATGATCCCGAGGATCTAGTGGAGGGGGAGCACCTCTTCCATTTTCAGATGTGGGTGAAGGGTTCTCCACTGCAATTCCTTATTGATAATGAAAGCCAAAAGAACCTCATTTCAGCAGAGGTCATGAAGCAGCTTGGCCTACCAACCATAGCACACTCGCAATAGTATACCATCGGGTGGCTTCACCAAGAAATAGATCTCTACGTCCACTAGCAGTGCCACCTTCCGTACAGCATTAAGCCATTCATAGATGAGGTACTGAGTGATGTTGCTTCTCTTCATGTGTCTGATGTATTATTGGGCCAACCATACTTGTGGAAGAGACATGATGTGTATTATTCTAGGCCTCATTCTGTTGTTATTACTTTGGGAAATAAATTGTACAGGATACCAAAGGTAGTACCGCCTCCCGCCATCTCTTTGACTATTGAAAACAAACGCAGTAAGATCGTTTCCCAAATCAGGAAAAAAAATTCATTACAATTCACCCACAAGGAAAGAATAATATTATAGCCACAGCCTCAAAACATGGCTCCCTTGCATGGAAACAGTAGATGGAAAAAGCCGTGGAGGAATGCCAAGAAATTTTCTCCTCACCCATAGAGATTCCTCTACACTGGCAGGTCAAGCATTCCATTGATCTCACCCTAGGAGTGTCGCTACTAGATTTTTCCATAGCTTATGCGACCACATAGATAGAATCCAAACATGTATTTTCTTAGGCTCATAAAGAAACCAAATATATTGAATTCATATAGCACATCCGCCAGCAGGTCCACGACATCTTGGACAAATCCAATACCAAGTACAAGCAGCATCATGATTAGCATCGGGTGCCACACAACTTCCGGGTGGGCGAAAATTTTTGGCTAAATTTGCAGAAGGAGCACCTCTCTAGACCCCATGCAAGCTTCGCCTGCTCTGATATGGGCCTGTTGTAGCCACTACAATAACCTCCAAAATTTCCCCCCTTTTTTAAATTTTTTAGCCCCTGATGCATTGAAATTTGGATTCAAGACTGAAGTTTGATCTTTCAAAAGCCTTAGGTCGCTAAGTCACAGAATAGGTCATTTTCTCTAATAAGCAACCTAGCGACCTTGCGACCTATCAGGTCGCCAAGTCACGAATTCAAATTTAAACAATTGAGACCTAACAACCCTACGACCCGCGACCCTTACGTCCCAAGGTCGCAGGGTCGTGAGGTCGCACATATCATCAACACGGCTTTATTGCGATCCATTGACCTCATTTATTGTCCGCACGTGCAACCTATTTATGTATAGAGGGGTCGCATAGGTCGCATTTCACCTACGTGACGGAGAGCAAAAACACTTCTGACGAGCCAACTGGAGCACGATTTTCTCGGGTAAGTTGCCCAATCCTCCTGCTGTTTCCTTATTTTCTATTTGTTGCCCCCTACCCCCCTTATTTCAGCCCTTTTAAGCCACCAACTATCCTCTATTGAGACCCTCTTAGAACTTACATTCTCCTCTTAGATTCCAAGCCTTGTCAATATTATTCAAAAACCCGTAGATGAAGCCAACCAGCCTCCCCTTCATAAGTCTCTTCCTCAAATGACTGTTTCTTCTTCAATATATCAATTATCCTCCATGTTTCGCTCTATTGCTTTAAGTAAAATATAAGTAAAGTACCACGTCACCGTTGAGAGTTGCCCACCCAACCCTAGTGCAATCTCCTACCCCGCGACCTTGCGACCCCCGCAACCCTGCGACCTCGGTCCCCAGTCGCTAAGTTGCCAAGTCGCGTATCGCTCAAAACCGAAGTATCATGACCTTTTGACTCAGCGACCTGGTGACCCGATCACAAGTCGCTAAGTCTATATTCCCATGTGCTGAAATTATCGAGTGGATATTACAAAGGGTCAACCCCAGGATTTGGGTGATTTGGGATCACGAGGGGAAAGAATTTTAAAATTTAAAAGCCCAGGATGCAGAGTTATATTAAGCACTTCCGGCCTAGGAGAAAACATTCACAAAGGAATGGGCCACTACCCATGTAGTTTCTATATCCGACACAGTGAGAGGATGGTGGGAAGAACCAGAGAAGTTCAAAGTCAAGAAGGACCAAAATTATCAAGTAGCAGGCCTCAAGAAGGTCTATAAGCTTGTAGCAGCTATGCTGTGTAGAATATATGGTCGTCTCGATGCCACCACTTTCAGCGGCTCTTGGGTATCTCTTATGTACTTTGTTATCGTACATGGCACCTACTTCAATTGGGCCAACTTATTGATCGTAGCCCTAAAAAAAAACATATCTGTAGCACTAGCACTCGAGGAGGGATACTCGTCAGAATTTTACATGGCCTCCTATCTATTGGATGCAGTTTGTGCCAGGTTCCATTTTGAGGAATGGGCTCACAACTGGGATCATGATCACACCCACCCAATCCACAAGGAGTTGCAGGTATTCTGGGACTCCAAATATAAGAAAGATATAGAGCCGATCGCACATAGTTTCATCCCTGCACTCTACAGGAAAATATTCGGTAAGGATACCCCATGCATTTCCTGGCGAGCCATGGAAATGATAACCAAGGTGGCACATTGGTTTCCATTTGTAGAAGGCACCTTCATTTTAGTCTTATGTTCATTCAAGGCTCCCCATGCAATGCCTTGATTCATCACTCACAGAATGCTACTTCAGGAAACATGTTTTTAGATGACATTCGACTTCTCTAAGGTTCTTACTAAAGGTAAAAAGAATCCATGGCCCACACTGCCACTTACTATCGATGCTTATGCAGTCAAGAATTTCAGAGAAGTAGAGGTGGAAGCTGAGAAAATAAGAGGATTCTTTCTACCACCTTTGGATCACCGGATGTACAATCCTGAGAGGATAGTCCTTGCCCATTGAAAATGGGCCAAATTTAAATGGAGCTACCAACATACTGAATGCCTAGTTGAAGATGGGGTAAGAAACTGGTACAATAAGGATAGGAAAATCGCCCCAGAGGCATTGACCGATCAGGATGACCAAGATGATCAAACTTTAGAAGAGAGAATCCACGAATTAGGAGGAGCCTCATCTTCCCAGGCCAAGAACCCCCGAACTAACATAGGCCATAACTCTTCTGCCCAAAAGAAAGAAAAGGAAGAAAAATCTCAACGAGAAGCTAAAAAGAGAGCAGAAGAGGAGGAGGATAAACATAAAAAACACCTAAAGGCAGAACAGAGGAAGAATCAGGCAGAAGACGCCCGCAAAAGAAAGGAAGAAGAGGAAGTGAAAGCAGAAGCTAAGCGTCAGCTCAAGATAGAATTAGATAAGGTGGAAGCTGAATGCAAAAGGAAGGAAGAAGAGGAAACAAAAGCAGAGGCTGAGCGTCAGCTCAAAATGGAATTAGACAAGGCAGAAGTTGAGTGCAGACAAAAGGAAGAACAGGATAAGGTAGAGGAAGAGTAGCTAGTGGAATAAGAAGTAGAGCAAAAGAGAAGAGAGGAATAAGATCGAAGGTCGAAAAAAAATTCTTCCAAAGACACCGAGGGCAATAAGACACCTCCTCCAGTGATAGGGGTACAGACGGAGCTACCGGCCATTGAAGTTCCTATAACCAATACATGTTTTGTGCTATCAGAACTAGGAACCTCTGAAGAGTAGGAGGAAGAAGTTTTCAATCTGACGAGACTCACTTATGACCAGTTCACATTCAAAATCAGGCAGGAAAAGAGGATATGATTAGCACAGAACCCTGCTGCACCATTCATAGCCACAACAGAAATAGATATAGTCCTAGACACCAAGACAAATCTAGTAATGATAGCATCAGCCGACATTGCTTTTTCTATAGCCACAGAAGAAAACGTGAGCCGGATGAGTAGGGAAATTATATCCCTACAAAATAGATTACAAGACTCTGAACAAAGGGAAGCTAGATCGGAGAAAGAAAAAAGGGCACTAAGGGAAGAAGTCCAACAGCTTCAAGATAGGGACACCCTTATTAAAGAATTAACACTCACTGTTCAAAGAGAGTTGGTGACACTGGAAGCCACCATGAGGAAAGTATCCAAGGAAACTTTTACCATAAAGCAAACAGTTTCACCTCTACTGAGAGTTCAAGTAGATACCAAGAAAAGGAGCGAGCAACTGAAAGAAGCCTCCACGGCCTTGGATAGAATGATATAATTGAAAAACAGGTATCCGTATGCTCCAGATAATTTTCCCAGAAAATATTGGACTCACACTCAGAACGACAAGGTCCAAATTCGCATGAAGGTGCAATCCAAGGAAAAGTTATTCAAAGACCTAGAGAAGGTGATGACCGCCTATGAGCATTTGATCAGCAACATTGACTCAATGGCTTAACTACACCACATTCCTTCTCTAGTTACACTGGGTGAAGAAATGACATGGGAATAGGTAAATCAAGACATTCAAGAATTTCTACAACCTATTAGACAAGTCGCCGATACACCTGATCTTCTGGGATCGCAGGAGAATTTGGTTAAATTCATCATGATGCCAGTTTGGATTTAAACCAAGCTAGCTTCCTTATCTAACCAAGTCATGATCAAGAGAGAAAATATGATCCTAAATTCCTTAGAATGCTTGCACAGATTAAGGGAAGATACTCCTCTGACCCCCCCAGTTGCTGCAGATTATCAAGCATGGTGGAATTTTCTTAAAGAGCAGCAAGTAGATGTTCCCGACCTTGAAATCACGCACATGCTCCCATGATCAGGTTAATTCATAGCCTTTAGGAGGGGTCACAGGTCACATCATCTATGAACAAGTCACAGGTCACAGCCAAGTAAAAGGTCGCAGGTCGCTTTTTCCTTCAGGTCGCAAAGCATGTCGACAGGCGGGAAGGCAAAAATTCAAGACACACAAGGGTCATTTTTGTCATATATATACTCCCTTCGGGGACTTGTAAAAGATTTTTTTTTTTTACTCCAAATGAGATAGGAGAGTTGTAAAGCATTGAACATCCCTTTTGAATGAATACAAGGATTTTTCTTAAATCCACTTTTGGATCCGATGAGAATCGATGTGTTAATACTATGAATATTTTTCTTATATGTCTGATATCTTATGATTAATTGATCTGTGTTTTCTTCTTATACTCTTCAGGCATTTCAACTCACTGAATGTGTTAATGATGTTATGTTTTTTACCTTAAGAGATGTTTTTAACTTCATTATTGACATCTATCTTATTCACGAAAACGCCCAAGTAAGTATAGGTTGTTCTTTCCAGGAAGAACTATTTCTTCTATGGTTCGAATAGCTTTTACAAACATGACCCTAATGATATGCTACTAACATCATCTCCTTCGGCTGCGTGTTTCATTTTATCTTGCTATTTGTAGTGTTTTATGATCATTGACAATCATCAATCTTTCATCTTGTATCATCCGATAATTGTATGTCTATAACACTGAAGGGCTCATTTGTGTCCAAGAGAAGAAGTCTTTAGCGATAGCTGGAGCCACACTTCGAACGGGATCCCTATCACAAATGGTTCAAAGTCTAATCGGGAATTTTTACCGGGGAGATCCTTTACTGTTGGCCAAACAATTTTTCGCGTCAACAGATTTGGCGCTAGAAGGAGGGCCTAAATGGCAGGCTCCCAGCACACAAGTAACATCCTGTTACAAACACCCCAAGGGGAGACCATACATGAAAATACTAGTCCTCCCCCTTTGGAAAACTCACAGGAGGAGGAACCCCCTTTCTATGAGGTTACTTTAGCCCAGCTAAGGGCCTTGCGCCCTATCGCCCGTGACCTTGTCAGGGGTTTACAGCGAGCCCCAGTCACTAGTTCCTTGGAAAATCCTAGAACTCCTGTAGCTAACCATAAGTTCTAGGGAACCCTTGTCAACTCCCTTCCTCAGCTTGTGGGTCTTATGATCGAAGATTACGTAGACACAGTTGAGCAAAATTCTGAAGCACCCCCAAACAGCCCTAGGGGGGTAGAAGGAGACGGTCCTAGAATCAATGAACCTCAACCCAACATCATCCCTCAGTAAAAACATAATTTTCATGATAGCACTCAAGCCAATGACCCATTTGGGGGAGGAGCCGAGAGAGTCCGGGGTAATAGAGGTAGGGGAGATAGAGGCCATGGGTGAGGCCGAATTGTTGACCATCAGCCCCACCAAAACCAGAATAGGTTTCATTTTCTTTACAACTGGAGAGACATCAAAGACACGGGAAACCATGGAGAAAACCAAGACATGTAGTCCCACCATGAGGGTGAGGCCTCCGGGTCTGGCATGGGTATCGGATCCAAAAGTGAGAGGGGACATTTTTACATACCATGCCATCAACAGGACAGACGTATACAACCTTTGGCTTGGATGGCTCAGTCCCTCTTAGGTATCCAAGGTCCCCTCCATGACATGCCCCACCATCCTGAAAAGCATCTCCCTAAGTTCGACCCCGAGAAAGGTACTTTGGCCGAAGACCACATTAGCAACTTCTACCTATATTTACAGATGATGAGAGTGCAGTATGAAAACATAGCATGTCGGCTTATTCCTCATACTCTATAAAATAAAGCTACAACATGGTATTGGTCGCTCCCTGTTGCTTCCATCCCTTCGTGGGAACACTTCCGTCGTACCTTCCTACAAAAATTTTCAAAAGATAAAACCCCCTCGATGCTCCTCACAGAGCTCAGCACGCTGAAATGTCAGAAGAAGGAGAAGGTCAAGGACTTCAATCAATGTTTTTCCACTATATTTAATAAATTTCCACCAAACATGACCTTATATGATTCCATTACCATTTACTACTACACTAGAGCCCTCCCACGAGATATCATCGTGTTTGTGTAATGCGAGGCTAGACCTACCCTGGCAGCAAATTACACCACTGCCCTTACTGTCAAAAAGGACATGCTGTCCATAGGTGCCATTTACCACGAAGGGCAGGATGATCAAAAAATGACCACGAAGAGAGCCCAATCCTCAAGTCATAAATCTGAGGAAAAATATAAGGACCACTTTGATTTCGAAAGTATTACAAAATCCCTCAAGTTACAGACCAATGAAGTCTCCGACTTGAAAAGGAAAAACAATGATTCTACCCCAGCTGCTAAAATCCAGAAACATTTCTTAAGAAAGAGTAACTCTGTTGTGAATCGGCCCCTGTCCAGCTCAAGTGCTGGTCTCAACATTGAATAAATTGGCAAGGACAACTTTTGTTCTTTTCATCAAGCCTCTCACTCAGAGAAAACTTTCCCCCAATGGATTAATAGCATGACTGCCATGGTGAACCAACTTCTAGAAGATCAAACCCCAGGGATATGGAGGAGGAGGCTATTTCAAACAACAAAGAAATTCCCCCCCAGATGAAGATATGGGCTCCACTGTCCTCGCCTTCAAGGTCATCCAGGGAGAGTCTTTCCTTCCCACAACCGGGATAAACCTAGCTGACGAACCTAAATATAAACCCCCCTGAAACTATGACTTGAGGAGAAAAGGCCCGATGCTTGAGAAATCCTTCGAAGAGAAAAGAAAATATTTCTTAAGGAAACTTCTGCCACCAAACGCAGAAAACCAAGACAAAGCTCCTGAAAAATTTAGTCCAACTAATCCCCGAGAAGGCCCCAAGGCTAAATATTCATTAGTTTCCCCTAAAAATACCACCGATCCTGCCTCACACATAGATTTTGGGTATAATATTGCTAACCAATGAGATCACATTCTCAAAACCATTTCCAGTCTATTGGTGACCAAACCCGTAAGCATCACATCTGCCCAAACTGCTGCTAATCCCCAAACCATCGTCAATGTTGTCAACGCCAACTCCAGGGGAACCATGCCACCTTTCCTCCTCTCCTTCGAGATCTTTAACTTCAATTTCCACAATTTCCTCGTTGATTCTGGTGCATCCACGAATGTTATGCCTTTATCCGTGTGCAAGAAGTTAAACATCCGCCCTAAGAAAATTGACGCCAGAATCAACCAACTCGACAGATCTCAAGTCCCCTTAGTAGGTGTTAGCCACTTATAAAATTTGTTATACCAAAAGGTGGCTAAGAATTTTTGAGCCTCCAAGGAACAAAGTTTATCACTAAAAATTGTTGGATCTTGAAGACTCTAGAAGGCCTCATGCCTCTGTCCAAAATCTGCATCTGTTGTTTCCCTTCGGAACTCAAAAATCCTGCTATTTTCCAAAGCCAAGATACTGTTGCAAACCCTATTTTCCCTTTTCCTCCTTCCCAAATTAACTTCATATGTCTATCCCCTTGATTCCCACAAAAATCCCTCATTTTCACCTTTCTACTTCTTCCCCTCATCAAAATTCATTTTTACAAGGTCTAAGACCCCTTCTTAGCCTTATCGGAACCTTCATTTCCTTCAAAAGACCCTTCAAAAAACCATGAAAATACATGTTTTTATGTATAGGACTTAAGCCCCCTCGAGCTTAAGCACCTAACCCTTTTCATCCATACGCCTGCACCCTGGAACCAAGTTTTAACCCTTTGGAACTTATCGCAAAGCACAGATCGTAGAATTTCCAAATTGTTATTTTTTAAACTGATGCATCGCAAATATTTGCGTTGCGATCCATCGTAGATTGTAGATCGCAATTTTCATTTTTCCTCCCAAGAGCCATCGCAAATATTTGCGCTGCGATCCATCGTAGATCACAGATCGCAATTTTCAGTTTTCCTCCAAAGAGCCATCGCAAATATTTGCGATGCGATCCATCGCAGTTTTCGCCCATCGCAATATCGCATTTTCTCTCCATCGCATAATGCACCTTTTTCCTTTGTAAAATTAAAAAACATCATATTGTATTGTTTACAAAGGTTTTTCCGTTGCCTTCTCCCAACTGTCGATCTTGCGCGATCGACGGCTTAGATTTTATCTTTTTCCACCATTCTATGATTTCTCCAATTAATCCCGACCGTTGGATGACGCCATCCAACGGCCCTGCTTCCTCCACACATCCTCCAATGCAGTTTAACCTATAAACGCAGGATTTCATAACTTTTTTTTGTATTTTGCAGGGTTTAACATTTTTCGCTATATTCAAATGAAATTCGAAAGATGAGGGTGACGACCATCCCTCCTTCGATTTATCAAAGGAAATCATTCGCAGGTGTCAAATTCAAGTTTTCATCAGTGTTTCATGAGGCATTGATGCTATATAACCCTGCGCATCCCTGTGTAATAGCGAAGCACCAAGAATCTGGCACAGTCAAAGAGTATCAGCTGTAGAAGACTAGAAATGTGCCAGCACAGAGAATTGAAGACAATTTTATGGGGATTACGGCTAAGACTGTTATCAAAACCCTAATCCCCCAATCTAAAACACAGTCTGCAGAATACCTAAAGTGTTTTAGTGACAGCAAACCCTCCACCACCACAAAAAGGAGGCGAATTGATTCCTCAACTACCAAAGGAGCCACCTGTTGCCACAAAGCATTCAAACAGAGGCTGAACTTATTGCACAATCAGATATTTTGCCTCAACGCAACCAAGGAGTTACTTCTGCAAGGAAATCAATGTAGAAATATCTACAGAGTTACTCCAAACATAACACAGAGCCTCAAAGTCAAATAAAGCTCCCACCGAGCTTTGGTATTTATTATAAAACGGTTAATGCAGAACCACCTGTAACTTCTTCATCGAGCCTCTCAAAAGGCCGAGAAGTCTTCACTCTGTATTAATTATCCTTGAGATATTTTGTTAGATCTCACCTCCTCATCTTCCTATAAATACTACTGTGGAAGATGAGAAGTTGTTCGTTGTTGGTTGTTGTTTGATCACAAGTTGTAACATTGAAACTCTCTGAAATAAATATACAAGTCTGTTGAAGTTGAAAACAAATTGAAGTCTTGGATGTCTTGATGACACTGTTGCATGCCCGTTCCTAAGAAGGCTCTATCATTGGATTCAGACAACAGCAGGAAGTATTCTAATCACAATGTCTTTATTTATGTTTACATCTCTACGACAAGAGGCTTGAAATTTTTAGGCTATGAAATGATTCCCGGAAGCACCTTAGACCTCGTTCACCTTCTTAATCGTTTTATGTTTTTTTCTCGTCAAGCATTTTAGATACTTTAATCTTTCTTTAGTCCTCATGCTCGCTTATTTCTATAATAGTCAAATAGTTATTTTATTTACTTGGGGGTTCTCCTCAAAGCAGGCCTCATCACTGAGTCGTTATTGATGTTCCCCTTTGAAGTAACATTGTCTTAAGTTAATCAGCAGGCTCTGCTTTTTGATCTTACCTTTTCTTTTCGCTTGAACAATTGGTGCAATGCTGTCAGTATATTGTAAGCACAGATGTTATTTAGGTGTTCTTCTTCTATAAATGCACCATTTCAAGAATATTTATGTTTTCTAAGTCCTTTTAAAATAAACATTGAGGAAATAGGGAGTTCCCCGAATCTTAGATTTCATTTTAAAAGTTGTCTTGAAGTCATTATTTGCTTAAAGAATGTTTGTAGAATTTATGGTTAGCCCTGTCTATCAAATATCTCTTTATTGTTAAGTTATGTTTTCAAGTTCCCTTTATTGAGAATTAAGTTTCTCTTTCCAAATCATTAATGTCCATCTCATTCCAAAACAAAGGATCCCGTGGCCAAGTTAGATTTTCCTTTTGATATCCCATATCCATTGATGAGTTTGTCATGACCTTATTTTGACTCCATAGCCCAATGAACCTGATACTTTTTCTTTCTGTCTATCTTTCCTAGACCTTTCATGTTCTGCTATATCAACTCAACCCAACCAAACAAACATCTGCACTTAATAACTAGTCTAAAATCCATAACCAAAGCAAACAAGATAAACCTTTGCAAACAAATATTTGAGAGATCCCTCTCAATACATATGATTGATTCTGAGTTTCAGGTATTGTTCTGAGCTGTTTGTTTTTTATTTTCAACTGTTAAATTGATACCAATGTAATATTTACTTTGCCCAGACTATAAACCCCAGCCCCATCATTTAGACATCATGTGACCTCCTTCAAGTACCACCAACAAATGGTAACGGCGGATAAAGACTTTTTGAATCGCTGACAAACTATAACCCTAGGATTTCTCATAAAGCCTTATCGAACCTTGAAGAAAGCAGGACAAGCCATAAGAGTGAACTTATGTGTTTTGACACCTCAAATTAAGTGTTGGGTTTCACTATACCTCTTTAACCTCGCGGCAGACCAAACACAAGCGAGGGCCAAAAAATATTTTAGTTTGGCTTCATAATAAACATGGTGGTGGAACCATAAAACATTTTACCTTCACAAAAGCTAAAAACAAATTCCACCTGGTGACTCCACTGGCCTCTAGTAGGCCTATTACTTCACTAGTCCTTATAAGCTCTCCTGGGAATGCGTTGAGCAAACCCAATCATGCTGTTGGTGGAAAAAAAAGTTCAAAATCTTTCACCTGGCGACTCCACGAATCCCAAAAGACCTAATAATTCCACTAATAGAAAACTCTGAACAAATTACAGAAATGCAGCCAAGTCCCATAGCAGAGTTTTGTTGTGGAATATCAAGTATACTGGTAGATATTAAATGTGGGGACCTTCCAAAGGTTATCCTTCTCAGCTCACAATTCAATCCTAAACCTGAACTTAAGAAAGTTTTTTTAGAATTGCTGGTTGAAAAGTATGAAACTGAAATTGAAATTTTAAACTCACAAGAACAATCATACCAATTTAGAGACCTTAGAGAATTTTTGGAAAGTCTCCCTCCCCCAAAACAAAGAGAAATTTCATTGCCTTTTGATGTGCAGGAAAAAGATGAATATGATTTCAAGAGCTACACTGAAGATTCAGTGAAACAAGCTGTCAAGAATGCAGATAGCCTACCAGTCATGGAAGGCCTAAAAAAGGAGATTTTAGATCATGTTTTTTCTGATCCAATGGAAAAATATATGGAGGTCCTGATTGGCTTAAGTTCCCAATCATCGACCCTTTGCAAGAGCTAGATACATCAGGAGTGGTCACCACTGGTGGTGGCCTTGGTTTTAAAGACCCATATTCAAAGTGTCCTATGGCTATCTCTGAGAAGCTGTCAGATTTTCTACCTCTTTTTGTCACTACTTAACTGGCTACATTGGCGCTATTTTACTATATAGAGCTGAATTATTTCAAGAGTTAGATTAGGTTAGGTAGGAATGTCAATAAAGCTCAGTTCCGAGCATGTAGTTAGTTGTTGTTTTCTACTTTGAAGAAAAATCAAGAATTCAAAAATACAAAAACAAAGAAAGAATGAAAAGAGGGAAAAAATGAAAACAAGAAAGGTATAGCCCCATACCAAAAAGAGAAACAAATCTGAAAGTGTGCAAGATTAAATGCCACTCCTCAAAAACACACTTCTAGTTAGTCAAACTGTTTAATCTTGACTAACTAGTTTTAAATTTTCTGCTGATAAGGTAGTGAATTTGATTTGCCAAACTGTTTAATCTTGGCTTATCAGTAGTTAGTTTAGGATAGAAATTGAAGGTTCAAACAAACTCAAAATATGAACCAAAGTTTCCAAAGAAGAATGACTCAAATCTGTTTTATCTTCTGAGTAAAAAAAAAAAAAAAAGATATAAAGATCTGGTTCTAATCAACTTAAAACCTGAGCTAGAAGAAAAGCAAAGACAGCTCACACAAAAGCAAAAACAGAGCTGTGAAGGAAGAGAAGGCCATGATGAGACTTTCAGGTCTTAAGCCTTCCTTTTTATTTTTATTTTTTGCAAATAATAATCTATGTGCAGCTTGTTTTTATGCCATAGATCACAGCAGGTCAAATAGCTTAAACTTGACTTGACTGTTTTTGAATTTCAGTTGTAGAAATTAGAGAATGAAAGTCTATTGGATAGTTTAACCCCAACAGACAGTAGATTAGGTAGAGTAATATCTGAGCTCAACTGTCTAATCTAAGTTCAGGGAGAAATAAGGAGTAGAATTAGTTTAGTTTTTATGCTTTCAAAAGAATAAAATGTTGTGAAAAGAGTTTTCCATTCCAAGTGCACTCTGATGAAGAAAAAATGTTAGATAATTAGGATTGGGTAGGTAGAAAGTTTGTATTAATGAAAGTCCATTGTTTTCATAGCTGCTAAAAAGTTTTCAAAACCAAATCATCCAGCAAAGGAAGGGCAGCCCAATGGATCAGGCACAGGTCAGCCTCCCAGAGAACACTAGATGGGGCAACTAATCAGCCTCCCATAGAATGCAAGTCTGAAGTTCTTGATGCCTTCAAGAAGGCACCATCCCCAAGTGGAGCCACTGTTAGCCACCTATAAAAAATTTTATACCAAAAGGTGGCTAAGAATTTTTGAGCCTCCAAGGAACAAAGTTTATCACTAAAAATTGTTGGATCTTGAAGACTCTAGAAGGCCTCATGCCTCTGTCCAAAATATGCATCTGTTGTTTCCCTTTGAAACTCAAAAATCCTGCTATTTTCCAAAGCCAAGATACTACTGCAAACCCTATTTTTCCTTTTCCTCCTTCCCAAATTAACTTCATATGTCTATCCCCTTGATTCCCACAAAAATCCCTCATTTTCACCTTTCTGCTTCTTCCCCTCATCAAAATTCATTTTTACAAGGTCTAAGACCCCTTCTTAGCCTTATCGGAACCTTCATTTCCTTCAAAAGACCCTTCAAAAAACCATGAAAATACATGTTTTTATGTATAGGACTTAAGCCCCCTCAAGCTTAAGCCCCTAACCCTTTTCATCCATACGCCCGCACCCTGGAACCAAGTTTTAACCGTTTGGCGCTTATCGCAAAGCGCAAATCGCAGAATTTCCAAATTGTTATTTTTTTAACTGATGCATCGCAAATATTTGTACTGAGATCCATCATAGATCGTAGATCGCAATTTTCAGTTTTCCTCCCAAGAGCCATCGCAAATATTTGCGTTGCGATCCATCGTAGATCGCAGATCACAATTTTCAGTTTTCCTCCAAAGAGCCATCGCAAATATTTTCGATGCGATCCATCGCTGTTTCCACCCATCACAATATCACATTTTCTCTCCGTCGCATAATCCGTCATCGCATTTTCCACTTTTGCGATTTGCGATCAGTCCCACCGGGCCCACCGTACAATCCCCTCGCCGCTCATATAAAATGCGCCTTTTTCCATTGTAAAATTAAAAAACGTCATATTGTATTGTTTACAAAGGTTTTTCCACTGCCTTCTCCCAACCGTCGATCTTGCGCGATCGACAGCTTAGATTTTTTCTTTTTCCACCATTCTATGATTTCTCCAATTAATCCCGACCATTGGATGATGCCATCTAACGACCCTTCTTCCTCCGCACATCCTCCAATGCAGTTTAACCTATAAACGCAGGATTTCATAACTTTTGTTTTTATTTTGCAGGGTTTAACGTTTTTCGCTATATTCAGATGAAATTCGAAAGATGAGGGTGACGACCCTCCCTCCTTCGATTTATCAAAGGAAATCGTTCGCAGGTGTCAAATTCACGTTTTCATCAGTGTTTCATGAGGCATTGATGCCGTATAACCCTGCGCAGCCCTGTGTAACAGCGAAGCACCAAGAATCTGGCACAGTCAAAGAGTATCAGCTGTAGAAGACCAGAAATGTGTCAGCACAGAGAATTGAAGACAGTTTTATGGGGATTACGGCTAATACTATTATCAAAAGCCTAATCCCCCAATCTAAAACACAGTTTGCAGAATACCTAAAGTGTTTTAGTGACAGCAAACCCTCCACCACCACAAAAAGGAGGCGAATTGATTCCTTAGCTACCAAAGGAGCCACCTGTTGCCACAAAGCATTCAAACAGAGGCTGAACTTATTGCACAATCATATATTTTGCCTCAGCGCAGCCAGGGAGTTACTTCTACAAGGAAATCAATGCAGAAATATCTGCAGAGTTACTCCAAACATAACACAAAGCCTCAAAGTCAAATAAAGCTCCCACCAAGCTTTGATATTTATTGTAAAATGGTTAATGCAGAACCACCTGTAACTTCTTCATCGAGCCTCTCAAAAGGCCGAGAAGTCTTCACTCTGTATTAATTATCCTTGAGATATTTTGTTAGATCTCACCTCCTCATCTTCCTATAAATACTATTGTGGAATATGAGAAGTTGTTGGTTGTTGGTTGTTGTTTGATCACAAGTTGTAACATTGAAACTCTCTGAAATAAATATACAAGTCTGTTGAAGTTGAAAACAAATTGAAGTCTTGGATGTCTTGATGATGTTGTTGCATGCCCATTCCTGAGAAGGCTCTATCATTAGATTCATGAGCTTGGTTGTTGGTGAAGTATTCTAACTGTTTAATGTTTTCTCCTGTTTTCATTATGTTTCATAATCTCTTACTACAGTAGGCTGAAATTTTTAGGCTAAGAAATGACTCCTGGAAGCACCTTAGACCTGTTCATCCTTCACTGTTTTATGTTTTCTTCTGCTGAAGTATTTTAGAGGCTTTAAAATTTCTCTTTAGTCTTCATGCTTGTTTATTTCTATAATAGCTCAAATAGTTGGTTTCAGCATGATTTATGGTTCTCCCTGCTTGTCTGCCATCACTTGAAAGCTGTTATTGAAGTCTCCCTTTGAAGTACCATTGTCTTAAGTTAATCAAAGAGGTCGGTTTTGATCTTACCCTTTGCCCCTGCTTGAACAGTTGTTTTGAAGGTCGTTATAGTTGTAAGCATAGATGTTATTTAGGTGTTCCCTCTTATATAAATGCAACTATCAGTGAATCTTTTATGTTTTCTAATTCCTTTAAAATAAAATCTTTGAGGAAATAGGGAGTTCCCCGAATCTTAGATTTCATTTTAAAAGTTGTCTTGAAGTCATTATTTTCTTAAAGAATGTTTGTGGAATTTATGGTTAGCCCTGTCTATCAAATATCTCTTTATTGTTAAGTTATGTTTTCAAGTTCCTTTTGTTGAGAATTAAGTTTCTCTTTCTAAAACATTAATGTCCATCTCATTCCAAAACAAAGGATCCTGTGGCCAAGTTAGATTTTCCCTTTGATATCCCATATCCCTTGAAGAGTTTTTCATGACCTTATTTTGACTCCATTGCCCAATGAACCAGATATTTCCTCTTTCTGTCTATCTTTCCTAGACCTTTCATATTCTGCTGTATCAACTCAACCCAACCAAACAAACATTTGCACGTAATAACTAGTCTAAAAATCCATAACCAAAGCAAACAAGATAAACCTTTGCAAACAAATATTTGAGAGATCCCTCTCTGAGAATAGGAGGACTAGATCCTGGAACTCTAAAGATTGGTTCTGATGTTGCCTTTTCTTTTGATTTGCCAAACTTTCAAAACACGAAATACCAATAGTAGGCAAATTAAACAACGTAATCATCCGCCTATCCTCTGACTCCAGAGTGCATGAGTGCATCGACATACTAATCGTGGATATCCCCGAGGCCTATGGCCTTTTGTTAAGAAGAGATTGGTCCAGTAAGCTCCAATAATACTTCAACACTGATTGGTCCCACCTTTGGCTCCTGTACAAAGGTAGGAATAACCAAATCTAGGTCTAGAGAGAACCATACATGAAACATACTATGACTGACCTGGATACAACTAATGAACCAGTCAGTTTCATGCAAGAGGAGCTTGGTATGTGTTTCTTAAAATCCATCCTTGGATGCTATCAAACCCCCCAATCCCTGGTCACTCAAGATGTCCAGTTTGAGCTGTTGCTGGCCACTGAAAACCCCTCCACCTCGACAAAGGACCTATTAGGCACTGCTACTCCAAGTAGTTCCTCAATGCGTTCAGATAGCTTCACCCAATCAAAATATGAAACCTGGACCTTGTACTATGACGGTTCCAAAACCCAAGACGGGGCTGGCACCATCTGCATCTTGCTAGACCTCGAGAAGAACAAATTTCTAATTTCCTGCTGGTTAGAGTTCCAATACACAAGCAATACAGCCGAGTATGAGGCATTGCTACTCAGACTCAAAAAGGCCATAGACCTAAAATTCCGTTGTTTAAAGGTAATTAGCGATTCTGAGATTATCACTCGACAGGTACGTAATACCATCCATTGCTTGTCTCCACATCTAAAAGGTTATTAGCAAGAGGTATGGTGTTTAATTTCTGCTTTCGATGCTTTTGGTATTAAATCTATACTTAGAATGCATAATGCAGCAGCCGACACACTCGTAAATGCTACCACTAGGTTCACCCTAGTTAGGGATGGATTTTCTATTGAAGTTATTTACAGGCCATCCATGCTAGACAATGCCACTAATTTATGAATTTTCAATGATGACCAATAGGTACTGGATTTCCTGCTCAATATGGACATGTTCAAAGACGCAGTCATAGAAGAAGAGGATCATGATCAGGTTTTGTAGGAAGAACTACAACAGCGAAAAGGAAATCCCATACCTAAAGGGATCGTCTCACTCAAAAAGTTGTTCGACCTACAGAACTGCTTCCAAGGGCCTCCAAACATGAAAGTGAAAAGTTCCATGTTAACACACTGACAAATTAACCTCGGGACAAACAAATATCCCAAGCTTGTCAACCTGGGTAACGAGTGCACCCCTCAAGAGGAACAAGCATTCATTGATTTATTCAAGAAGTACCGATATGTGTTTGCCTGGACATATGATGAGCTTCGAACTTATGATACACGGATCATCCAGCACGTCATACCCATGAAAGAAGGAGTCAAGCCTTTTCAACAGAAACTGAGAAAAGTACACCCCACCTTAGAACTGATGATCCAAAAGGAACTAAAGAAGCTCTTGGATGCGTGGATAATTTTCAAATTTAGACATTCGAACTGGGTGTCAAAATTGGTCCCTGTATGCAAGAAATCTATCGAAATCCGTCTGTGCGTAGACTTCCAGAATTTAAATAAAGCCTCCGACAAGGACGACTACCTGGTCCCTCCTATGGAGCAAATCCTTCAAACTATATTAGGGTTGGAAATTTTCTCTCTATTGGACAGGTTTTCAAGGTATAATCAAGTACTAGTGGCTGAGCCTGATAGGCTCAAAACCACATTCAGAACTAAATGGGGAACTTTCGCATTCAGACGCATGCCCTTTGGCCTAAGTAATGCTTTCACCACCTTCCAAAGAGCTATGGACATCGCCTTCAGGGGACTCATCGGGAAAATCATGGTAGTATACCTTGACGATGTTACTATTTTCTCCAAGCACAGATCAGACCACCTACACCACCTCAGGTAGATTGTTGAAGGGTGTCGGAAGTACGGGATCTCCTTGTACCCAAAGAAAAGAATTTTCGCCGTTACTAAGGGAAACTTATTAGGGCACATAATAACTCAATAATTCATAGTAGTGGACCCATAATGTGTGTAATTCATCGCTCAGATACCACCCCCAAGTGGTAAAAAATTTATGCAGTCCTTCCTCAGCAAAATCAACTTCATCCAAAAGTTTATATCAATTTTTTCCCAAATCGTGAAACCATTGCAAGGCATGATTAAGAAGAGCACAAATTTTAAGTGGGATCCTCCTAAGAAAGAAGCATTCAACAACATCAAACAAGCCATCGCAGAAGCACTCGCCCTGCACAGTCCAGATTTCAACAAAGGCTTTATATTGTATACCTTTGCCTTAGATTCATCTTTGGCAGTCATCCTCACTCAGAAAGATGACAACAAAAATGAGCGACCTATATCATTTATGAGTAATGGGTTGCAAGGCGCTGATCTAAACTACCCGGATATTGACAAACAAGCTTGCGCGGTATACAAGGCGGTTAAACACTTCAGGCCATATATCTTGAAGAATAATTTCATAGTCTTCGTACCTCACCCGGCTGTGCACTCACTATTTGTACAACAGGAGTTGGGTGAGAGACGAGGAAAATGGATGACATGCCTCCAAGAGTATGACCTGGAATTCAAGCCAGTACACACTATAAAGGGCCAAGGATTGTGTCGTATGGCAACAGAGGCAGTAGACTCATGGGGTAGCAAGGAAGAAAATTGGGAACACGAAATTGATATGTATCAAACTAATAACACAACCCCGCAGGATACCTCCTCTTGGTACGTATATCTCCTGCAATATCTGAAACACGACACCATGTGCCCCTCTTTAACTACCAAGAAGAAGCGTGCATTGAGATTGAAGGTTGTATCCTACCAGCTAGTGCAGGGTAAGTTGTTTCGCAAGCATCACAGTGGTGTCTTGCTACGCTGTTTGGAATGGGATGAGGCACATAAATTATTGACAGAACTTCACGATGGCCCCGCAGGTGGACACTATGCAGGGGACACCACTACACACAAGATCATGCGTGTCATTTTCTATTGTCCTACTTTGTTTAAAGATGCACACACACATGTTCGGAAATTCCAACAGTGCCAAAAGTTCGCAAATAGAGATATACGACCTTCGGCCCCGTTACAGTCTATCGCAGTGGAAGAACCATTTCAATAATGGGGGCTGGACATGATTGGGGAAATCCTGCCACTCTCTTCCAAGAAACATAGGTACATCCTCATAGCCACGGACTACCTCACAAGGTGGCTTGAAGCGGTACCCTTACGTCAAGTCAATGATCAAGAGGTAATAGCCTTCATCACCCAATGCATCATGATCAAGTTTGGCATTCCAACCTCCCTTGCTTTTGATAATGCAACATATTTCTCATCGTTTAAATTATATGATTTTTCTCTAGAAAATGGTATCATGCTTAAACACTCTACCAACTATTTCCCTCAAGGAAATGGGTTAGCCGAGTCAACCAACAAGAACCTAATCCTCATCATCAAAAATACTCTGCTGTCCCAACAACGAAATTGGCATAGGGCACTCCACAACGCCCTCTGGGCTGATCGAGTCACACCCAAACCTTCCCTAGGCACCTCCCCATTATTCTTCATATACGGAAAAGAGGCTATCCTTCCTCCCAACTTGTCCCTCCTAGCCCTCTAATTATCTTAGGAGACTCATGGCACTCCTTGCCCTGCTTTACAAGCTCGAATAGACACACTATTGAAACTTGAGGAGGAAAGGCAAAAAACTCAAGAAAAATTCGCCATCCACCAGAGTCAGATAAAACGATGGTTTGACAAGAAGTCGGCTGGGAACAAGGTTTTCGAAGTGGGTGACCTTGTCCTCAAATTGGATAAAGCTCATGAAGATAAAGGAAAACACTCCAAGTTCCAGGCATTATGGACGGTCCCTTTCCAGATCAGAGAGAAGGTTGGTTCCCACACTTATAGGTTACAAACTCTTGAAGCAAGGATTGATGTCCTCCCTATGAATGGACACGACCTTAAGCATTTTTTCACCTGAGAGCCCCTAGAGGCCGTCACCACACCCTGTACCATAGTTTGTCTTGTTTCTGTCGTTCTTTACCATTATTGTTTTCAATAAATCACTTGTTTCACACAGGCTCCCAATAACCTTTTCTTTTCTTGGACATCCAAATTTTGAAAGGGGATATAGAGTTTACTCAAGTAGCATACTGAGTCAGAATATGTGCTGATGTATAATCTCCCCCAAAATGAAAAGGTGGCCCAAAATTACTTGTGATTGACACCCAGTGGCGAGAACATGACTAAGGTCCCTCGAACCAAATCATAGTAGCTTGCCCAGTATGTTGGATCAAGGGACCGCTGTGTGAGAGAAATGTTTCAGTTGAATTGATTACTAGATGGGAAAAGGAAGGAACTAGCCTCAGGTGATGAAAGGATATCCGGGAAAACCCCAAAAGTCCCCGTATAGACCAAGAGCAACCTCTCTCGCAAGCAAAATAAGTCGGGATCCCTCATCTGCCTAGGCGACTAATGCCACGTTAAAAAAGTCCCTTGAGCACAGAAAATAAGTGCCTTGAGCACATTTAAATAAGTAAATTTGGCACGTGAATGAAGGGTAAAGGATTGAGAAATGCTTCTAGCGCAGAGGCGATATGACGACTCCGCCGAGGTATTGACCAGGCTCGCTAGCAGCGGAGCAACGTCCGTGACTCCTAAGCAGTGACTCTGTCAGGACCATCAGGTTCGCTAGCAGTGGACCAACACAATGAGGACTAAATAAAATATACTGGATCCTAGAAATACCTAAGGTTACTCTGAATGTTCCCGTCTGGTCTTCAAAAGTATAAAAAAAAAGAACACGGTGAACTAGCACCCAAGGGCAGGCAGATGGAAGGAGAAAACACACAAGGCTTAGAGACGAAAGTATGTGGGACCCACATGGTGGAAGGAAAAACACGCTAAAACCACATGCCCCCCCCCCCCCATTTTTAAAATGAAGCACCAGCAGAGATTCTGGACCGTACCAGTGAATCTCCATTTGTTGTAGCCGCTACAAAACCCTCCAAAATTTCCCCCTTTTTTAAAATTTTTGAGCCCCTGATGCATTGAAATCTGGAGTCAAGACTGAAGTTTGATCTTTCAAAAGCCTTAGGTCGCTAAGTCACAGAATAATTCATTTTCTCCAATAAGTGACCTAGCGACCTTGTGACCTATCATGTCACCAAGTCGCGAACTCGCATATCGCATTCAAATTTAAACAATTGTGACCTAGCGACCCCGCGACCCCTAGGTCGCAAGGTCGCGGGGTCGCGAGGTCACACATATCATCAACGCGGTTTTATTGTGACCCAACAACCTCATTTATTACTCGCACGCGTGACCTCTTTATATATAGAGGGATCGCATAGGTCGCATTTCACATACGTGACAGAGAGAGAAAACGCTTCTGACGAGCCAACTAGAGCGTGATTTTCTTGGTAAGTTGCCTAATCCTCTTGTTGTTTCCTTATTTTCTATTTTTTTCCCCCTAAACCCCTTCTTTCAGCCCTTTTAAACCACCAACTATCCTCTATTGAGACCCTCTTATAACTTACATTCTCCTCTGAGTTTCTGAGCCCTGTCAATCTTATTCAAAAACCTATAGATGAGGCCAACCAGCCTCCCCTTCATCAGTCTCTTCCTCAAATGACTATTTCTTCTTAAATATTTCACTTCTCCTCCCTGTTTCCCTCGATTTATTTAATTAAAAGATGAGTAAAGTACCACATCGCCATGGAGAATCGCCCACCCAGCCCTAGTGCGACCTCCGACCCTGCGACCTTGTGACCCCCGCGAACTTGCAACCTCAGTTCCCAATCACTAAGTCGCCAAGTCGCATATCACTCAAAACTGAAGTATCGCAACCTTATGACTCAGTGACCTGGTGACCTAGTCGCAAGTCGCTAAGTTGCAAGGTCACATCTTCATGAATTTTTAAACCAGTGCGACTTAGCGACCTTGCAACCTAGCCGCAAGGTTGCTTTCCTCTGAATTTTTAACCAGTGCGACTCAGTGACCAAGGGAATAGGTCGCTAGCTCATAGGTTCACCCCCTTTCTTGACCTTACTTGGGCAGAGTTAAAAGAGGTTTAAGCATTCATTAACATGGCATATGTCTTATCTGGGGACTGTTTTATGAACATGCAAGGGAACCTAGAAGCAGAACTAGAGAGCGTCTCCATCTCTTCAGCCTCAAGTGACATGGGGCCTCCATCAGTTCGCAGAAAAAACAAGAGTTTGGAGATAGAGATCTCGGATGGTGAAATACCTATGTCTCCTCCCCCTATCTATGGAGACACCGCATGTATATTCAACAAAGGAGAAAGTATGATCTGGTATCAAGTATACCAAGAGTTAGCACAACCTGAGTTTCCAGAGGACCTCCTAGACTGACAAGTATATGTGCAAGTTAAGAGGTAAAAGCTTCACTACGCAGGGGCCCACCCATCTATATTCCCATGCGCTAAATTTATCGAATGGATCTTACAAACGGTCAACCCCAGGATTTGGGTGATTCGGGATCACGAGGGGAAATAATTTTCAAATTTAAAAGGATAGGATGTAGAGTTCTATTATGCACTTTCGGCCTGGGAGAAAACATTCACAGAGGAATGGGCCACTACCCATGCAGTTACCATATCTGAAACCCTACGAGGATGGTGGGAAGAACTAGAGAAATTAAAATTCAAGAAGGACCAGGAGTATCAAGTAGCAGGCCTCAGGAAGGTCTATAAGCTTGTAGCAGCTATGCTGTGTAGAATGTATGGTCGTCCCGATGCCATCGCTTTCAGCGGCTCTTGGGTATCTCTTATGTACTTTGTTACCGTACATGGCACCCACTTCAATTGGTCCAGCTTATTGATAGCAGCCCTCAAAACAAACATATCTGCATCACTAGCACCCGAGGAGGGATACTCATCAGAATTTTACATGGCCTCCTATATATTGGATGCAGTTTGTGCCATGTGCCATTTTGAGGGATGGGCTCACAACTAGGATCAGAAGCGCGCCCACCCAATCCACAAGGAGTTGCAGGTATTCTAGGACTCCAAATATAATCATGATATAGAGTTGATCACACACGGTTTCATCCTTTCACTCTACGTGAAACTGTTCGGTAAGGATACCCCATGCATGTCCTGGTGAGCCATGGAAATGATAACCAAGGTATCACATTGGTTTCTGTTTATAGAAGGCACCTTCATCCAAGTCTTTAGTTCATTCAAGGCTCCCCATGCAATGCCCCGATTCATCACTGACAGAATTTAACTTCAAGAAACATGTTTTCAGATGACACCCAACTTCTCGAAGGTTCCTACTAAAGGTAAAAAGAAGCCATGGCCCACACTGCCACTCACTATCGGCGCTTATAAAATCAAGGATTTCAAAGAAGTAGAGGCGAAAGCTAATCAAATCAGAGGATTCTTTCTGCCGCCTTTGGATCACCAGACGTACGATCCTGAGAGGATAGTCCCTACCCATTGCAAACAGGCCAAATTTAAATGGAGCTACCAACATACTAAATGCACAGATGAAGATGGGTAAGAAACCGGTACAATAAGGATAGGAAAATCGCCCCAAAGGCATTGACCGATCAGGATGACCAAGATGATAAAAATTTGGAAGAGAGAATCCACTAATTAGGAGGAGCCTCGTCTTCGTAGGCCAAGAAGCCCTGAACTAACACAGGCCATAACTCTTCCTCCCAACAAAAAGAAAAGGAAGAAAAAGCTCAACGAGAAGCTAAAAAGAGAGAAAAATAGGAGGATAAACGTAAAAAACACCTAAAGGCATAAAAAAGGAAGAAGCAGGCGGAAGACACCCGCAAAAGAAAGGAAGAAGAGGAAGCGAAAGCAGAAGCTGAGCATTAGCTCAAGATAAAATTAGATAAGGTGGAAGATGAACGCAAAAGGAAGGAAGAAGAGGAAACAAAAGTAGAGGCTGAGCATCAGCTTAAAATGGAACTATATAAGGCAGAAGTTGAGCACAGACAAAAGGAAGAATAGGATAAGGCAGAGGCAGAGCGGCTACTAGAAGAAGAAGCAAAGAAAAAGAGAAGATAGGAAGAATATCGAAGGTCGAAAGAAAATTCTTCCAAAGACATCGAGGGTAGTAAGACACCTCCTCTAGTTATAGGGGTACAGACGGAGCTGTCGGCCATCAAAGTTCCTGCAACCAATACATGTTTTTCGCTCTCGGAACTGGGTACCTCCAAAGAGCAGGAGGAAGAAGTGTTCAATCTGACGAGACTCACTTATGACCAGTTCACATTCAAAATGAGGCAGGAAAAGAAGAGATACTTGGCACGGAACCCTAACAAACCATTCACAGCCACAATAGAAAAGGATATAGTCCTAGACACCAGGACCAATCTAGTAATGATAGCAATAGCCGACACTTCTTTCGCCACAACCACGGAAGAAAACGTGAGCTGGATGAGTAGGGAAATTCTATCCCTACAAAATAGATTACAAGACTCCAAACAAAGGGTAGCTAGATCGGAGCAAGAAAAAAGGGCACTAAGGGAAGAAGTCCAACAGCTTTAGGATAGGGAAACCCTTATTAATGAAGTACCACTCACCGTTCAAAGAGAGTTGGTGACACTAGAAGCCACCATGAGGCAAGTATACCATAAAGCAAATAGTTTCACGTCTACTGAGAGCTCAAGTAGAGACCAAGAAAAGGAACGAGCAACTGAAAGAAGCCTCCACAGCCTTGGATAAAATTCTAGAATGGACAAACAGGTATCCGCACACTCCAGATATTTTTCCCAGAAAAGATTGGATTCACACTCAGAACGACAAGGTCCAAATTCGCAGGAAGGTACAATCCAAGGAGAAGTTATTCAAAGACCTAGAGAAGGTGATGACCGCCCATGAGCATTTGATCAGCGGCATTGAATCAATGGCTGAACTATACCACATTCCTTCTCTAGGTACACTGGGCGAATAAAAGACATGGGAACAGGTAAATCAAGACATTCAAGCATTTCTACAACCTATTAGACAATATGCCGCTACACTTGAAATTCCGGCATCGCAGGGGAATTTGGTTAAATTCATCGTGATGCCAGTTTGGATTTACACCAAGATTGCTTCCTTATCTAACCAAGTCATGATCAAGAGAGAAAATATTATCCCAAATGCCTTAGAATTCCTACACATATTAAAGGAATATACTCCTTTGATCTCCCCATTTGCTACAGATTATAAAGCATGGTGGAATTTTCTTAAAGAGCAACACTAGATGTTCCCAACCTCACAATCACGCACATGCTTCTATGATCAAGTTAAGTCACAGCCTTCAGGAGGGGTCACAGGTCATATCAACCACGTAAAAGTCACGGGTTGCAGCGAAGTACAAGGTCACAGGTTGCTTTTTCCTTCAGGTCGCAAAGCATGCCAACAGATGGGAAGGCGAAAAGTCAAGACACCCAAGGGTAATTTTTTTCATATATATACTCCCTTTGGGGACTTGTAAAGGATATTTTTTTTTTGGAATCCAAAGGATATAGGAGAGTTGTAAAGCATTGAACAGTCCTTTTAAATGAATACAAGCATTTTTTTGAAATCCATTTTTGGATCTGATGAGAATCGATGTGTTAATACTATGAATATTTTTCTTATATTTCTGATATCTTATGATTAATTGATCTGTGTTTTCTGCTTATACTCTTCATGCATTTCAGCTCACTGAAGGTGTTAATGATGGTATGTTGTTTACCTTAAGAGATGTTTGTAACTTCATTATTGACATCTATCTTATTCACGAAACCGCCCAAGTAAGTATAGGTTGTTCTTGCCATGCAGAACTATTTCTTCTATGGTTCGAACAGCTTTTACAAACAAGACCCTAATGATATGCTGCTAACAACATCTCCTTCGGTTGCGTGTTTCTTTTTATCTTGCTATTTGTAGTGTTTTATGCTTATTTACAATCATCGATATTTCTTCTTGTATCATTTGATAATTTTATGCCTATAACTCTGCAGGGCTCATTTGTGTCCAAGGGAAGGAGTATTTAGTAGTATCCGGACCCACACTCTGGACAGGATCCCTATCACAAACAGTTCAGAGTCTAATCGGTACCTTTTACCGGGGAGATCCCTTACTATTGGCTGGACAATTTCCCCCGTCAATAGATTTGGCGCTAGAAGGAGGGCCTAAATGGAAGGCTCCCATCACACAAGTAACATCCTGTTAAAAACTCCCCAAGGGGATACAATGCATGGAAATACTGGTCCTCCCCCTTTGGAAAACTCCCAGTAGGAGGAACCACCTTTCTATGAGGTTATTTAGCCCAGCTAAGGGCCCTGCACCCTATCACCCGCAACCTTGTCAGGGGTTTACAATGAACCTCAGTCACTAGTTCCTTGGCAAATCCTAGAACTCTCGTAACTTTCCATATGCGCCAAGGAAACCTTGTCAACTCCCTTCCTTAGCTTATGGGTCTTATGATCGAAGATTACGTAGATGTAGTTGAGCGAAATTCTAAAACACCTCCAGATAGCCCTGGGGGGGCAGAAGGAGACGATCCCAGAATCACTGAAGCTCAACCCAACATCGGCCCCCATCCCAACCAAAATTTGCATGATAACACTCAAGCCAACGACCCATTTGGGGGAGGAGTTGAGAGAGTCCGGGGTAACAGAGGTAGGGGAGACAGAGGCCATGGACAAGGCTGAAATGTTGACCATCGGCCCCACCAAAACTAGAACAGGTTTCCTTTTCTTGACAACTGGAGAAACATCAAAGATACAGGAAACCGTGGAGAAAACCAAGACATGTAGTCCTACCATAAGGGCGAGGCCTCCGGGTCTGGCATGGGTAGCGGATCCGAAAGTGAGAGGGGACATGTTTACATACCATGCCATCAACAGGCTAGAAATGTACAACCTTTGGCTTGAATGGCTCAGTCCCCATTAGGTATCCAAGGTCCCCTCCATGGCATGCCCCGCCATCCTAAAAAGTATCTCCCTAAGTTCGACCCTGAGAAGGTACTTTGGCCGAAGACCACATTAGCAACTTCTACCTGTCTTTATAGATGATGAGAGTGCAGTATAACAACGTAGCATGTCGGATTTTTCCTCATACTCTAGAAAATAAAGCTGCAGCATGGTATCGGTCACTCCCTGTTGCTTCCATCCCTTCATGGGAACACTTCCGTCATACCTTCCTACAAAAAAATTTAGAAGATAAAACCCCCTCAATTCTCCTCACAGAGCTCAGCACGTTGAAATGTTAGAAGAAGGAGAAGGTCAAGGACTTCAATCAACATTTCGCCACTATATTGAATAAATTTCCTCCAAACATGGCCTTAGATGATTCCATTACCATTGAATACTACACCAGAGCCCTCCCACGAGATATCTCTGTGTTTGTGAAACGTGAGGCCAGACCTACCCTGGCATCAAATTAAACCACCGCCCTTGTTGTTGAAAAGGACATGCTATCCATAGGTGCCATTGACCACAAAGGGAAGGATGATCAAAAAACAACCACGAAGAGAGCCCAATCCTCAAGTCATAAATCCAGGAACAAAGATAAGGACCCCTTTTCTTTCGAAAGTATTACAAAATCCCTCAAGTTACTGACCAAAAAATTCTCCGACCTAAAAAGGAAAAACAATGATTCTGCTGCAGCTGCTAAAATGCATAAACCTTTCTTCAGAAAGAGTAACTCTGTTGTGAATCAGCCCCCGTCTAGCTCAAGTGCTGGTCTCAACATTGAAGAAATTGCCAAGGACAAATTTTTTTCTTTTCATCAAGCCTCTCACTCAAAGAAAACTTGCCCCCAATGGATTAATAGTATGACCTCCGTGACGAACCAACTTCTAGAAGATCAAATCCCCAGGGATATGGAGGAGGAGGATATTTCAGAAAACGAAGAAATTCCCCCCCAGATGAAGATATGGGCTCCACTTTCCTTGCTTTCGAGGTCATCTGCAGAGAGTCTTCCCTTCCCACAACCAAGATAAACCTAGCTGATGAACCTAAATCTAAACCCCCTCGAAACTATGGCTTGAGGAGCAAATGCTCAATGCCTGAGAAATCCTTCGAAGAGAAAAGAAAAGCTTTCGGAAGGAAAATTCTGCCACCAAACGTAGAAAACCAAGACAAATGTCCTAAAACATTTAGTCCAAAAACTCCCCGAGAAGGCCCCAAGGCTAAAGCTTCATTATTTTCCCCTTAAAACACCACCGAGCTCGCCTCACACAAGGATTCTAGGTATAACATTATCGAGGATATGAAGAAGACCCGGGCCAATATCTCTCTCTATGAGCTCACTCCCATTGCTAACCAATGAGATCTCATTCTCAAAACCATTTCCAATCTACCGGCGACCAAACCTGTAAGGATCACATTTGCCCAAACTCCTGTTAATCCCAAATCCTTTGTGAATGCTGTGAATTCCAACTCCAGGGGAACCACGCCACCTTTACTCCTCTCCTTAAAGATCTTTAACTTCAATGTCCACAATTGCCTCGTCGATTCTAGTGCATCCACGAATGTTATGCCCTTATCCCTGTGCAAGAAGTTAAACATCCGCCCTGAGAAAACTGGTGCCAGATTCATCCAGCTCGACAAATCTCAAGTCCCCTCAGTAGGCGAATTAAACAACGTCATCATCCGCCTATCCTTTGACTCCAGAGTGCATCAGTGCATCGACATAGTAATCATGGATATCCCCAAGGCCTAAGGCCTTTTGTTAAGAAAATATTGGTCCAATAAGCTCCATGGATACTTCGCCACTAATTGGTCCCACCTTTGGCTCCCGTACAAAGGTAGGAATAACCAAATCCGGGTCGAGAGTGAACCATACATGAAACATACTGTGACCGAACTGGATCCAACTAATGTACCAGTGAGTTTCACACAAGAGGAGCTTGGTATGTGTTTCTTAGAATCCATCCTTGGATGCTATCAAACCCCCCAGTCCCCAGTCACTCAAGACGTCCAGTCTGAGCTGCTACTGGCCACTGAAAACCCCTCTGCCTTGACAAAGGATCTATTAGGGACTGCTAGTCCAAGTAGTTCCTCAATGCATTCAGATAGCCTCGCCCAATAAAAATATGAAACCTAGACCTTGTACTATGACAGTTCCAAAACCCAAGATGGGGCTGGCACCGACTGCATCTTGATAGACCCTGAGAAGAAAAAAATTTTAATTTCCTACCGGCTAGAGTTCCAATGCATGAAAAATATATTCGAGTATGAGGCATTGCTACTCGGACTCAAAAAGGCCATAGACCTAAAAGTTCATTGTTTAAAGGTAATTGGTGATTCTAAGATTATCACTCGACAGGTACGTAATACCATCCATTGCTTGCCTCCACATCTAAAAGGTTATTAGCAAGAGGTATGAAGTTTAATTTCTGCTTTTGATGCTTTCAGTATTAAATCTATACTTAGAATTCATAATGCAGCAACCGACACACTCGCTAATGCTACCGCTAGGTTCACCCCACTTAGGTATGGATTTTCTATTGAATTTATTTACAGGCCATCAACAACGTCACTAATTTACACATTTTCAATGATGAACAACAGGTACTGAATTTCCTGCTCAATATAGACGTGTTCAAAGATGAAATCATAGAAGAAGAGGATCATGATCGGGTTTTGCAGGTAAGACTACAACAGCAAAAATGAAATCCCATACCCAAAGAGATCGTATCACACGAAAAGTTGTTCGACCTACAAAAATGCTTTCGAGGGCCTCCAAACATGAAAGTGCAAAGCTCCACGTTAACACACCGAAAAATTAACCTCGGTATAGACAAAGATCCCAAGCTCCTCAATCTAGGTAATGAGTGCACCCCTTAGGAGGAACAAGCATTCACCGAGTTATTCAAGAAGTACTGAGATGTGTTTTCCTGGACATATGATGAGCTTTGAACTTATGATACACGGATCATCCAGCACATCATACCCATGAAAGGAATGAAGACTTTTCAACAGAAATTGAGAAAAATACACCCCGCCTTAGAACCGATGATCCAAAAGGAACTAAAGAAGCCCTTCGATGTGCAGATAATTTTCAAAGTTAGACATTCGACCTAGGTGTCAAACTTGGTCCCTGTAGGAAAGAAATATGGTGAAATCCGTTTGTGCGTAGACTTCTAGAATTTAAACAAAGCCTCCGACAAGGACAACTACTCGGTCCCTCCTATGGAACAAATCCTTCAAACTGTATCAGGGTCGGAAATGTTCTCTCTATTGGATGGGTTTTCAGGGTATAATCAAGTACTAGTGGCTGAGCCCGATAGTCTCAAACCCACATTTATAACTAAATGGGGAATTTTCGCATTCAGATGCATGCCCTTTGGCCTAATTAAAGTCAGCACCACCTTCCAAAGAGCTATGGACATCGCCTTTAGGGGACTCATCCAGAAAATCATGGTAGTAGACCTTGATGATGTTACTATTTTCTCCAAGTAGAGATGTGACCACCTACACCACCTCAGGAATATTTTTGAAAGGTGTTGGAAGTACAGGATCTCCCTGAACCCGAAGAAAAGAATTTTTTCCGGTACTGAGGGAAACCTGTTGGGGCACATAATAACTTGAGATGGCATAGTAGTGGACCCAGAAAGTGTGAAAGTCATCGCTCAGATACCACCCTGAAGTGGTAAAAAATCTATGCAGTCCTTCCTCGGAAAAATCAACTTTGTCCGAAAGTTTATATCAATTTTTTCCCAAATTGTGAAACCATTGCAAGGCATGATTAAGAAGAATGAAAATTTTAAGTGGCATCCTCCTGAGAAAGAAGCATTCAACAACATCAAACAATCCATCGTAGAAGCACCCACCCTGCACGGTCCGGATTTCAATAAAGGATTTATCTTGTATACCTTTACCTCAGATTCATCTTTGGCAGTCGTCCTCACTCAGAAAGATGACAACAACAATGAGTGACCTATATCATTTATGAGTACTGTGTTGCAAGGCAACGATTTAAACTACTTGGATATTGACAAACAAGCTTGCGCGGTATACAAGGTGGTTAAACACTTCAAGCCATATATCTTGAAGAATCATGTCACAGTCTTCGTACCTTACTCGGCTGTGCGCTCACTGTTCTTACAACAGGAGCTAGGCGAGAGACGAGGCAACTGGGTGACATGCCTCCAAGAGTATGACCTGGAATTCAAGCCATCAGACACTATAAAGGGCCAAGGATTGTGTCATATGGCCACAGAGGCAGTAGACTCACGGGGCAACGAGGACTAAAATTGGGAACACGAAATCAATATGTATCAAACTGATAGCATAGCCCCGTAGGATACCTCCTCTTGGTACAACAAGCCTCTAGCTACGTTTGTCCCTGAGCCACCTCCTTCAGTCTCTACAGAGCCTCTTTCAACACCTAATGGTCCCTTGCAGATCCCTTAGCCTAAGGTGGAGGTTCATACCAAGATCCCTAAGGGACCACTACACCGAAATGCTACTTCTGGAAAATTCGCCCATTCATATAGCATAGTAGATGATTTGGCGCAATCTCCTACCGCCATTTCAATGCTAGAACTCCTCTAGTCGTGCCCTTCACAAGGAAAATCTCTACTATCTGCCATGGGCATTGTAGATCCTTCTGATGATCGATTGATTGTCTTTGATGTTGACCGGTTAGAACATCCCCCTCTCCCTGCTTCTATTGCCTTCCAAATCCCAGTCAAGATCCTCCTCTCCCTGCTTTTATGAGGGGGAATCCACCTATGTGATGTCTGCATCAGTTTGGAAGCAACTCGGATCACCTGAGTTGGCTCCTTCCACGATCACTCTCCGAGCATGGGATGGCCACACCTCCCAGCCCATTGGCCTATTCCACAATTGTCCCATTACTCTTACGGGAAAGACTATTTGCATTGACGTAGAAGTAATAGATGCCCCCATAGATTACAACATTCTATTGGGTCGTAGCTACACCTATGCAATTTCTGTTGTCCCATCTGCGGTTCACTGCAAGATCTCCTTCCCTCATAACGGAAAGATAGTCACCATTGACCAGCTGACATATTACGAACTGAAATCTCAGACCTCCCCTGAGTCCATCATCTCTTCGATGGCCAATAAGAAAACCATCGATCCTTTGACTAGTGTCTCACTCGGAGTCTACAAAGACTCCTCATTTCTTGGTACATTCCCTGGTCTTCCTCCTCCTATCTCCGATCCCAGCTCATCGAATGTTTGCATGATGCAATCACCTCAGGCTGTCGTCAAGCAGCTCACTTCGACTAGTCAGCAACCTCCTCACCCTTCGTAGCCTACTCCTAGCCCTTCGATTCAGCCTTCTGGACCTCCTCCTCTTGGCCCTTTACCTACAGCTAGTGTTCATGAGCCCATCTACCCTCCTGGAATGGTTCCTCTAGGCCTCAACCATCTTGGAGCTATCCCACATGGTCACTACCCCTCCGGTCAGATACTGTTCCTATCTCCCCCTCCTAGAGTGTATTCTTAACCTGTCATGGCTACCCTCTCTCTTCCTAACTTGACCCTGGGGATTCCCGTCTAGTACCTTGATCCCCCAACCGCTACCCCGCCTGTTCAACCCAAACCTTATCTTTCTTTGACCCTAGTTCAACCGGTCCCTATGACTTCTCCCGCTACCATAGTACCTCATCCAACTCAACAGGAACCTTCTCCTATTGCAACCACTTCAGGTAAGAAGGGAAAAGCTTGCAAGAGGGCATCAAAAGACAAGGTTGCCCCGACAAACCCTACCCCTCCTCAACTGCCAAAGTGTACTATCCATTGTGCTTTGTGTGATGTTTTCAGTCATGCCACTTATACTTGTTTGGAGTTGCCTCAGCTCAAGTACATAGTCAACGAAGTGTTTCCAGAGTGTGATATCCTAGAGGTATATGTCACTATACCCGATTCAATCCTGAAACACAGGTATTTTCACACAAATCACCCTTGTGCTTTGTGTGATTTCCATGGCCACTATACTCACCTCTATCCCCACCTCGATGACTTCCGCACCTCTCTAGCGATAGTTCGCCAATACGAGGCCAAGTGCAACGAGTCCACCTCTCCCTTATTTGCGCATTTTTATTTGGAAAATCCAAAGGACAAAAATTCTCCCATTGACATTCCCCCTCCTAATGTCGAGATGACAGAGCCTTCGCCCACCATTTTCTACCTATGATAATCCATGAGACCCTCAGTGGAAGTCCCCCTAGAGACTTCCCCTAATGTTTTGCCTAACCTCCCTTCAACGATCACCCTAGGCTCAACATTGGTAGATCTCTTATCTACTTACTCTTGTGTCACCCCTTGTGATGATGTGCATGTGAACCTCTCTTCTCATGATGATGATTCAGGTAGCTTCACCGCGTCAGGTGGTCTTTCTTCCACCAATCACCCCATATTCTATCACGATGACGACATTATGGAAGTAATCACCACCCCTAACTTTATGTATCCCCCCTTACATCGAACCCATGGATTCAAACCACATACACCTTGTGGCAATTAAATTGAAACCCAATGTTTGGGTAAGGGGGCACACATATTTGAGAGTCTAGGAGAAGCAGTTCTCCACAACTCTCCTAGTGTATCTTGTCATGTCGACTCTAGTACCATTATTCTTCCCCATTTAGAAGAACCTCTAGAGTCCCATATCACTTCAGATCACTCTAGGGATGATACCCCTCATCACTCCTTCATCTTACATCAACAACCTAGTCCCCTGGACATCGTTGTTGACAAACCTATCGGTTTTCTAGGGGAGCACTAGTTCATTATCTCCAAATCCACTCTTTGGGATAGTGACACCATATATGCCAACCTAGAAACTTAAGTCCATTTGATGCATATATGCAGTACCAAATGAGATTGGTAATCCTCGATTCCTTTTCTCGAACTGCATAACCATACGAGAACAAATGACACAACACATCATTAAAATTGGCAAGACCAAAAAATGAGACAACATCAGAACCACTTTTAGACCTCAAGATCTAGCCCTCCTGGGTCCAAAGAGGGATCTCTCTATAATTTTCAAAGGTATATGTTTTGAAGCTCAAAATTCAAGATGTTAGGCTAGTTATAAGGCTTGGGATTTGTTTGTTTGATGTATGTTTGGTTGTTGGGAATCAGGAAAGAAAGGTTCAATATAAGACAAGGATGAGAAAAGAGGATTTTAGGCAGAGGAGAGATGATTTCAAGGAACATCAAGACCATTGGGCAATGGAGTCAGGAAATGATTTACTTGCTACTCCATGTGCAAGCTTTCAGTTGGGCTAGTCATCTAAAGCATTGGATATTAAGATGATAGTGTGGCATGGAAAGGTAAGAGAGGAGGGAACAATAAAGATTTAGAACACAAAGTTAAAGGCCTAAGATCAGAGAGAGAATTTGAACTCTCAATGTTTCAGCCTCTAGCTTGAGGGATCTTAGAAAGGTTCAATTAATTGAAAAGGATCCTAGTGAGATAGAGACAGAGTTCTAGACCTCCCAGTGTTCCCAATTCTTTCAATTAAATTCTAACATGAACATCTAAGAACGGATTCATTTAATTCATACATCAGCTAACAGGAAATGACATCCACTACACTGGTTAAATTAACTGAAATCAACCCTTAGATAACACATTAGTAGAAAACATCGAAGGCAAGGAGAGAAGAAACATAGGGTACCTAACAAGGGTAAATCCTATGCCAGATTTCTGATGCAAGCCAGTAGAAATGAAATGAAATGAATTGCAAGTTAAAAACAAATACAGAGAAAGGAAAACATCATCACTGCTTTAGATCAGGATCCAAAGAAATGTGCTTGTCATATTAAAGAGCAACACCAGTCAAGTACAACATTACCAACAGCTGGATATTCAGTTTGAAAACATCTTCCTTAGCCTATATTACAACATTACACAGAGACTATGTCTTAAAAGAAATAACTTGTAGTTCTCTGATAACCGATCAACAAACTTTACAATGGGTTCTTTCATGAATTTATAGCTCAAGTGGAACAGAGAAGGTAGGTGAAAACTAAATGAAGCATTAAAACTTAGAAGAGGAAGAGGACCAAGGCCTCGTTCTGCTTTAAATTCTGAGCATTTATCTCTGGTACTCTTTGGATGAAAGAGTGGCCTTTTTCAGGCTTCCATTTACTCCAGGTATTTCTCTGCTGTACTATGCTGCAGCATTCTGTAGTATTTCAAGTGGATTAAACAAAAGTAGAAAAAAGAGGCTAGGGTTTGCCATAATGTGAATCAAATGCTTATGATAGCATGTTGTCAGGGGGGAAAACTTCACTTGGACACAATGTAGACTGAAACAATAATGTGTACCGTGTCCTTGCTCAGGAGGAAACATTCTGTTGATTTGAACATGCGGATGATATGGTCTTATGTGCAATTGGACCTTCCATGCGATCCGTGATGTCTTTGAACTTGTACCTTCACCTTCTAAATCCCTGAAACGGCTCAAAATCTTCTGTTACATGCCTTGAATTCTCTACCGCTCCAGTACTGCCTTTGTTTACGCAATATGAGCTTTAATGGCGCCGGAGAGGTTTTGCAAAGTTTGAATTCTGTCCTTTGATGAAATTTATGTTGCAGACACTTTTCCGGACATTTTCCTGTAATATTAGGCTCTGATCTTTGTTTTCACTGAGCTCTGCGTCACTGTAACGGTGACTGAATCATGGCGGTTGCCCACCTGAATGTAACCCTGTAAAAAATGAAAAAAAATAAGAAAACCATGCATTAGGGATGGGGAATGCTGCGGGGTCAATGAGAACGGATGTGCAGACCAATGGAATGGCAGAATGGTGCAGGATGACAGAGGAAAATGCAGCGAACAAAAGAAAATTTTCATGGTGAGAGTTGGCGGAGCGCAACAAAATTTGAACGCAAATAATTGAAAATTGAACTTTGAATGAAATATATAAGGAATAGATGAAAACGTGATGAAAACATGTGGACTAGTTATGTGGCAGGACCAGGCGATGGAAGGGCTGACTTTAAATCTGGACCGTCCGATCCCATGGGGAAATCGACAGCTGAAAATACATCAGAGGGTGATGGATGGTGGGCCAGGGGTACGACTTGCCTTGAATTGTCCCCCGTGCAGCTTCGCAGCGCGATTGCCGTTGGATGGACGATCGTAGATCGAACGGTGTATAACGATATCGCACCGGGGCAAACGCTGAAATTTAACACGCGATGGGGGGGTGGTTTTCAAACAGTGCTCGGGACACGTGGCACGCGATGAATGTAATCGCTGTGAAATGGAAAATACTGTTCAACCCCCAAACGTGGCGCGATGGATACCACCGGTCTTGAATAGTGCGCAGCATGGGGACCACAGGGCAGGTGAACCTCTGACCATTGATCTGGTAGGTTAACGGACGACTGTGATGCGATCTGAGCAGTGAACGGGGTGAACGGTGGATGCAATGTGGAATGCAACGACCGTCTGATCTATACAGATCGATGGTTTTAAAATGCTCCCGATATATTTTCGATAAGCGCCTTCTACCTTCGTGCCTAGTCTTGGCATTGGGTCATGTGGAGGGAAATGGTTCTGGGGCTAGGGCTGAAAGGTGCTAAGCCCAACTATATGGAAAATATAGTTTTCGGCCCATTTTAGTGAATTTCAAGGCTAGGAAAAGGTCACGACAGAGGGGATAAGGGGAAATAAGGCCAAACAAGGGGTATATGTAGGATTAATAGGGGATTTTGGGGGATTTTGGGGGTAAGAGGGGAATTTTGACAAAGGGAAAAGGGATGAAATGGAGCATTCTGCAGAGGTACAAGGGCAAATAAGGGCCTTTTGGAGCACATTTTTTCATCATTAGTGAGGCTTATTGACTCAATAAGAGTAGAGGGAAACAATCAAGGGGAAGGGAACCTGAAGAGGCTTCAAGGATGATGTGTTTTCAAGAGAAATGCATTCCTTGAAGGCTCATAAAAAAAATTAGCCCCTTTCTTGCTTGTCAAGGAATTTATAGGGGGCTAACAGTGGCTCCACATGGGGATGGCTTCTTCTTGAAGGAGTCAAGAATTCAGAAAATGATCTTTGGTGTAGGCCAGATGCTTGCTACCTGAGCCACCTTTCTTCTTTGATTTTCAACTGCCACAATAGTGAAGACATCAATTTTAGCAGAAAAACTCTCCCAAACAAACTACCTACCCATCCTACAATCCTAGCATTTTTTCTTCTAGGGTGCATTTGAACTAGCAAACCCTTTACATCATTTTTATTTTTTACAAACAAGAAAATAAACATATTCTATTTCTACCCTTATCACTCCATGAGACCAGATTAAACTGTTGGTCTCACATGTTTCTCTATCTATTCTAACATCTGCTGGGATTAAACTATCCAGCAGATTTCTTCTCTACATTCTACAACATAAATTTAAAAACAGCCAAACTAGTATTAGACAGTCTAGTTTGTTGTGGATCCAAGGCATAAAGGCAATTGCACATGGACAGAAACTTGTAGAAAATTTCAAACAAAAATTTGAAGGCTTGAAATCTGAAGTTTTGAAGCATCCTTCCTTTCTTTGTGACTTCAAGTTTTGAGCTTGTTAGAGTAACTTTCTCTTCTTTATTCACCTCTGATTTTGGGCATGTTAGAGCTTATTCTTCTTCCTTAATTGCTGGTTCATATTTTGAACATGTTAGAACCCACTACTTTCCTTCTTTGGCTCAGGTTTTGATCATATTAGAGCCCATCCCTTTGCATTTCTGAGGTTCATGTTTTGAGCATGTCTGAACCCCTACTCTTTTTTTCTTTTCTTTGGAACATTTTCTCTTTTTTCTTGAAAACATAACACTGCAATGGTATGTACAATGGAAATGGAAACTGGAAATTTGAAATCATCATAAAGTAGTGTTTGAGCATCCTGCCATTGACAGGACCCCAAAACAGCTCTATACCATCTAGTCCTTGTAGAAAAAATGTGTTTAGACCCACAATGGCCTGGATGATGTACGGACCTTGCCACAAACTGTCAAACTTGCCGTTCTTTCCTTTGTCCTCTCTCCTCGAGTCCCACTTTAGAACTTTATCTCCAATTTTGAAATCAGAAGCCTTATTTCTTTTGTCAAATAACTTCTTTATATTTTCCTGAACTTTTATGGCTCTGTTATAGACCTCTTCCCTTGTTTTTTGGAGATGGATTGTTTGGTTTATCCTTCTTACCATGCTATATTCTTCTATCTGATTCTCTTGGACAAGTTTAATTGCTAGTATTCCAAGACTGGTAGGGAAAACTGCTTCTGTCCCATAGACAAGCTGATATGGTGACATGTCAATGGATTTCTTTGTTGTAAGCTCGTCAGCCCACAAAGCATGCACTAACTTGTTATGCCATAACTTTTTATTCTCTTCCAATAGCTTCTTGATGATAGTCACCAGGATCTTGTTTGATGATTCAGCTAATCCATTACCTTGAGGGTAATAGGCAGTTGAATGACCAAGCGCTATTTGATACCTGTGAAAAAAATCAACCATTTTCTTGGATCCAAAAGCAGCAGCATTATCGGTGATTATTTTCCTTGGGCAGCCAAACTGAGAGAGAATATGACCTTCTAGGAACCTAATGATGACTAAATCTATGGCACTCCTAGTAGGTATGGTCTCTATCCACTTAGTGAAGTAGTCTGTGGCTGTTAAGATCCATTTGTGTTGTGCAGAAGAAGCAGGGTGAATTTCTCCTATGAAATCTAGGCCCCATTGCATGAAGGGACCTTCAACAGTGATGGGTTGTAGAGGTAAGGGGAGGAGCTTTCTTTTGCCTTCGAAAATATGGCATTTGTGGCAGGCAATTATCATCTTATGAATATCATTGAAGAGTGTAGGTAAATAGTAGCCAGCTCTGAGTATTTTGTTTGTAGTGGCTTTCCAATTCAGGTGGCCTCCACACTCTCCTGCATGGAATTCTTGTTTAATCCTTTATGCTTCAGACTCAGGCAGACATTTAAGAAATAGGCCATTTTCATTTTTCCAGTATAAGCATTCATTCATTATGCAATAGCTTCTGGCATTTAGCTTTAAGAATCTGGCCTTGGTCTTTGATAGTTTAGGAGGGGCATTGAGGTGTGTAACCACATACAGAATGTCAGAATACCAAGGAAATCTCTGAAACTTCTCCTCAACAGTGGGATCAGGAAATCCCTGCTACTCATCCAAGGCATCTACCATGTTAATGTCGAGGGCTTGTAGATTTGATTCAGCCATTAGTTGAGCTAAGCCCTGACCTTTAATTAGTTTAGTGGGTTTTATCTCAACATCGTACTCTAAGATCACAGCAATCCATTTGCCCCTCTTCCCATCTGGGTCTTGGGACAAAATCTCTTTAACCACTATATTTGGCACATAGGCTACGGTGTGGGAATGTAGAATGTACACCCTAAAGTCTCTCAAGGCCTTTACCAAGGCATAGGCCCGTTTTTCCATTATGTTGTATTTCAAGGGTGCATCTCTCAAAGCTTTGTTGAATAAAGAAATGGGTCGTTCCACTCCCTCTGGATTTTTCTGCAGAAGTACTGTAGCTACTATATGCTCGGAGGCAAATGAAAATATCAGGAAATATTTTGAGAAATCAGAGCTGATTAGGAGAAGGGCCCGGGTGAGTGCAAGTTTAATTGACTCAAAATATTTCTTAGCTTCAACAGTCCACTTAACTCCTACACCTTTCCTTAACATGTTTGTCATATTCCTAAGGTGTTCAGCTAAGTTGGGAATAAACCTCTTGAGGAAGTTAATTTTCCCAATAAAGGACTGTAACTCTTTGATATTCCTCGGGTGTGTGATTTGTAGTATTCCCTCAACTCTTTGTGGGTCTATCCTAATCCCCTTCTCAGATATGATGTGGCCAAGAAGCTTACCTTCTTGCAGCCCAAATATAGTCTTTTTGGGATTCAATGACAGACCAAACCTTCTACATTTTTCAAACACTCTTCTCAGGTGATCTAAGTGTTATTCCTTAGTCTTGGAATAGACTGTTATGTCATCCAGATATATGACAATGAAGTGTCCTATTTCATCTGAAAAATATATATCCATTGCTCTTTGGAAGGTTGCACCAGCGTTCATCAGTCCAAAAGGCATCTTTACATACATAAAAGTGCCCCATGGAGTGGTAAAAGCGATCTTGAGTTGGTCTTCTAGGAGTACTAAAACTTGGTTGTAACCTGAAAACCCATCTAGCAGGGCGATCCTTTTTGAGCCTACTACCCTCTAAAGGATGTGTTCCATTTTTGGCAAAGGGTAATTATCTTTGAGTGAGGCTCTATTAAGATTCCTGAAATCAATACACAACCTGATCTCCCTTGTTTTCTTTCTCACAGCCACTAGGTTTGATACCCAATTAGAGAACCTCACAAGCACAATTATACTTGCCTCATACATCTTCTTAATCTCTTTTTCCACTGCAGGTAATTGTTTTGGGTTTATTCTTCAAAGTTTTTGTCTGAAGGGCTTCTGATTTCCTTTCAAGGGTATCTTATGCTGTATGATTTTTGTGTCATAGGCCCTTAAGTCCTCATAACTCCAAGAAAACACATCAATGAATTCCCTGAATAGGTCAATGTATTTCTTTTTCATGTTTGCAGGCAGGGACTTAGCCAATTTGATCATCTTGGGTTTCTCTTCAGTGCCTATGTTGCATTCCTCGACATCAGAGTCTGCATGTTCTATTGTGGGTTTTTTTGCTACATCATCAAAGTAAAAAAGGTCCTCTAAAGGTGCCAGACCGTGAGGTATGTTCTTATCTTTGGTCTACAGCACCTCTACTTCTTCACTATCTACGTTTTCACATTTTTCGTTTGGATTTCCAATATTTTCATTTAAAGCGTTTATTTCTATGTTACAGGGTGGTTCTTCTTCATCTAAGGATTCTTCACTTAGGAAGCTATTGTCAGATTTAGATTCTGAATCAGAAAATTCAAACTCATTTCTGCCTACCAGGAAATCTTCAATCTGTTTATCGCCCCCAAAGACCTGCCAATATTTTTCATTGTCCAGCACTGCAAGTCTGAATTTGTTCTGAATGATGATCTATTCGTCACTGGGAGGCTTATGATACGAACTAGCCATGCAGGCTAGTCCATTTGCAATTTCGTTCTGACCTCTAGGGACAAACACCAGATCGTATTCTAAAAAGGTTTTCAATAGATCCATGGCGTCATTCCTGTAGGCTCTCAGCCTGGGATGTTTTGCTATGTATTCACCATTCACCTGTTTAATGATCAGCTCAAAGTCTCCATGCACAGTTATCCTACGGGCTCCTAATTTTTTCAATAGAGTTAAGCCTAGGATCAGAGCCTCATATTCTGCGATATTGTTTGTAAATTTGAAGTGCAGGTTACATGCATGGCTCTCTGCGTAATCACTCTCTATGTTATGTATCCACACTTCTACCCCAGTAGTTCTCTTGGTGCATGACCCATCGAAATTCATTTCCCATAAGGTTTCGTTCTCGAGTTTATTATCGTTTCGTTCTTGGTGTGGTGTATGAGCTTGTGTAGGGTGACTAATTAGTTGACTGCATCCTATTTCTGGCTCACTCTGAGTTTCTGTTTTAGTGAACCATTCAAGGTTTTCTACATTGTTTTCTTCTGAGACTAATGTAGACATTATGTTAAGGTCTATGGGCTCTATTTCATTGTTTGTATCTCTGTTTTTGAATCCTGGCCCCTCCAAAAACTCATCATTGTAAAGGATGAAGGAGTCAAGATCCATGTGTACAGAGTATAAAGGTGAATTTTCAGGCTTTTTGGGGCTACTGACTAGGAATTTCATTTGTGCCTCCCTGTACAGTCTTCTAAGTTGGCTAAAAACGAGAATTGTGGCATATGCCCCATCCATCTGCATTATACCTTGCAGCTTGGCTCCCCGTGATCTCGATAATAACATGCCATACTTGGGTGGCACATCTGCCACCACAACATCCATGACCATACATTTAGCTAAAATCTGGGTAAGGCTTACACACAGGTCTTTGATTAGGCCCAGAAATTTTACTCTGCTCGAGTCAAATGAATATAAATCTTTATAGGGTCGGGTTATCTCTAGGCCTAATATTTCCATAACTATCTTAGGCATCAAGTTGTGTGAGGCCCCAAAGTCATGCATTGCATTGTGAAGGATCTTGTCATGGATATTAAGACTGATATAAAAAGGGGGCACTACCCCTTCCTGAAACTTTCCTTCTATCTTTGGACCAAACAGAAGGGCCAGTTGATCATCACTCAAATTTACAGTGTCACTGTTCTCATCTAAATTTAATGCTTTCAAAATTTTGCCTTTATATACATCTGAGTGGCCAGCTCAGAGAGTGGGACAGAGATTTTAATTTTTTCTATCTCACTTTCCAAATTGAAAGTGGACTGAATCTTTGGAATGTTCAACTCTGTTTTTTTAGCCACCACCTTGGTGGCAGAAACAGTGGACTGATTCTCACTATGTACAATGTTTCGAGTTGTTTTATTAGGAGAAATAACTGCAGTGCTAGTGCTACTAGATGGTTGACCTTGTGTGTCAGTGTTTTGGTTGTCCTTCTCTTTGTTCTTTCCAAAATTATTAGCTGCTGATTTGTTACTTTCAGCAGTTACTTTAGAATTTTTCTCAGGCCTTTTCTTGATGGTAACCTCAGAAGCTTTTGGTTTGGTAGTGTCTAGGCTCTTTTTGCTTCTAAGTTCATATTTTTCTCTAACCTGCATGATGGCATCTTCAAATCCTAACCTGTAATCCTCAGATTCTAACTATTCCTCATCCCAATATGAGGGTGAGGGCTGATCTTCTTCTGTGGAACAGTTGTGAATTTCTACTTCGAACATGTTTATTGTGTTTCCCTCAGACTCTTCTATGATTCCCTCATCTTCATCAAGAAAATTCTCTTGAAATGGGGGAATAACTTGCTGATCTGATTCTCTTTGTCTGTTGGGAGTGGTGTTGTTTCTTCTAAAGTTATGGTTCTGGATCTTGTTTTGGTTACTAACTGTGACAACCATTTTTTCCATCATTTGTTGTATCTTTTCCATGTTTTTGGATATGCGGCCATAATTGGGGTCAGATGTGGAAGCTACATTGTCATCTCTATATGTTACCCTTTTCTTAGCCCTCAATCTTGCTTTCTTCTCAATCAGATTTGCCTCTACACTCACTGACCCCTTTTGCATGTCTTCCAATGTGTTATAATCCCTCTCCCTAAGTTGGTAGGCCATGTCAGCATCCAATCCTTCAGGGTATTTCACTAGAACCATACCTTGGGGAGGTTTCGTGTGTGGAGGAAGAGCATTATAAACGTTGTTAAACCTTGTAGAGTAGTCCTGGACACTCTCTCCTATGTTTCTTTTCAGGTTCTTGTATTCTGCTAGGATTTGGAGAGGGTTGGCCTTAACTTCCCACTTGTTTATGAAGTTCTGATATAAAGCAGGAAGGTCTTGGATGATGATGGGAGGTAGGATTTTGAACCATTTCTTCACATCACCTCCTAAGCTCTAGGCAAAGATTCTCATTTTGACTGTATCATCATCTATCTCCATGTAGTCAAAAGAATCTTCCATCCTATCTACATGGTGTTGGGCTGTGGTAGACTCTTTTGCAATGAAGTGTGGGATCTTTGACTGATAATGGTTGGGTAAGGGAACTAGAGGTTGAGGTAAAACCAGTGGTGCAGACCAGGCTACCATGATGATGTTTTGACGAGGTAAAAGGTTGGCTTGAGCAACTAGTATATGGATGACAGGGGGACCAGAAGAAGTCCGTTGAGCAGATTTAGGATGACTGAGCCCCAAGTTTTGAATGAATTAAATATCAGGAGGTGTAGATGGAGGGGTCTGTCTATCCCCAAGGTGTTTACCACTTTGAGGTGGTGAACCAAGGGGCTCAAGGTCTGGCTGGTCTAGGACATTGAATGACCGAGTTCTTGGTAAACTGTTTTGAGTGCCTAGGTCAAAAAATAGGTCTGATAGAGCTATAAAGTCTTCTGGTGTAGAATTAGCTCTATGGATGTGGCTGGAAATAGTTGATTTTTTAGGTGTATGAGATCTCTTGAGGATGCTCTCAGGGTTGTCAACTATTTCAGGGGGGTTTGGATTGGGATAAGCTCTTGTGTGAATGGTTCTTGAAGCCAGAATGTTGTTTTCTAACCAAGCAGCTTAACCTTACTTGTTCCTTCTATTGTGGTTGATGTTGTTATGGAGGCGAGTCTTCCAATGGAGTCTTATGTGAACCAAGATAATCAGTAGGACTACTGATCACCGGTTGAGTCTTTGATCTTTAAGGAGCTATGGAGTCATCAGGTGGAAGGTTTAGGGTGCTTCTAGAGGGTACATTGTCCACCACAGTGATTATGAGATGTCCCCTTTCAAGGACAGCTCCCAAACACAACAAACTCTAACCAGAGATTGACTGGGAGGGATTTTACCAGAAATGTCACCTCTGAAAGAGTGTGAGATCTGGAGGCTACCTGGCCCTTTCCAGACTCTATCTAAGAGTGTGGGAGAAACACAAAAAATGGTATAGAGGTCGATCTGTGAATAGGAGTGTTTAACTACCAACCTAACCAGAGATTATAGGTTTCTGAAGTTCTTATGATGTAGTGGGATGAATACTCAGAAGTTCCCCAATGGAGTCGCCATTATGTTGGGGTTCCCATGTCTTGGCTAGATTGGAAAGACCAAAAAATGAGACAACATCAGAGACACTTTCAAACCTCAGGATCTAGCCCTACTGAGTCCAGAGAGGGATCTCTCTATAATTGTCAAAGGTATATGTTTTGAAGCTCAAAATTCAAGATGTTAGGCTATTTATAAGGCTCGGGATTTCTTCGTTTGATGTATGTTTGGTTGTTGGGAATCAGGAAATAAAGGTTCAATATAAGACACGGATGAGAAAAGAGGATTTTAGGAAGAGGAGAGATGATTTCAAGGAACATCAAGACCATTGGGAAATTGAGTCAGGAAAGCATTTACTTGCTACTCCATGTGTAGGCTTTCATTTGGGCTAGTCATCTAAAGCATTGGATCTTAAGATGATAGTGTGGTGTGGAAAGGTAAGAGAGGAGGGAAAAATAAAGATTTAGAACACAAAGTTAAAGGCCTAAGATCAGAGAGAGACTTTGAACTCTCAATTCTTCGGCCTCCAGCTTGAGGGATCTTAGAAAGGTTCAATTGATTGAAAAGGATCCTAGTGAGATAGAGACAGAGTTCTAGACCTCCCAGTGTTCCCAATTATTTCAATTAAATCCTAACAAGAACATATAAGAACAGATTCATTTAATTCATACATCAGCTAGCAGGCAATGACATCCACTACACTGATTAAATTAACTGAAATCAACCCTTAGATAACACATTAGTAGAAAACATCAAAGGCAAGGAGAGCAAAAACATAGGGTACCTAACAAGGGTAAATCCTATGCCAGATTTCTGATGCAAGCCAGTAGAAATGAAATGAAATGAACTGTAAGTTAAAAACAAATACAGAGACAGGAAAACATCATCGTTGCTTTAGATTAGGATCCAAATAAATGTGCTTGTCATATTAAAGAGAAACACTAGTCAAGTACAACATTACCAACAACTAGATATTTAGTTTGAAAACATCTTCCTCAGCCTATCTTACAACTTTACACAGAGACTATGTCTCAAAAGAAACAACTTGTAGTTCTCTGATAACCGATCAACAACCTTTACAATGGGTTCGTTCATGAATTTATAGCTCAAGTGGAACAGAGAAGGTAGGTGAAAACTAAATGAAGCATTAAAACTGAGAAGAGGAAGAGGGCCGAGGCCTCGTTCTTCTTTAAGTTCTGAGCATTTATCTCTGGTACTCTATGGATGAAAGAGTGGCCTTCGTCAGGCATCCATTTACTCCAGGTATGTCTCTATTGTACTTTGCTGCAGCGTTCTGTAGTATTTCAGGTGGATTAAACAAAAGTAGAAAAATGAGGCTAGGTTCTGCCATACTGTGAATCAAATGCTTCTGATAGCATAGGACTGTTGTCAGGGGGGGAAAATTCACTTGGACACAATGTAGACTGAAAAAATAATGTGTACCATGTCCTTGCTCAAGAGGAAACATTCTGCTGATTTGAACATCCGGATGATATGGTCTTCTTTGCAATTGGACCTTCCATGCGATCCGTGATGTCTTTGAACTTGTACCTTCGCCTTCTAAATCCCTGAAACAACTCAAAATATTCTGTTACGTGCCTTGAACTCTCCGTCGCTCCAGTACTGCCTTTGTTTATGAAATCTGAGCTTTAATGGTGTTGGAGAGGTTTTGTAGAGTTTAAATTCTGTCCTTTGATAAAATTTATGTTGCAGACACTTTTCTGGACATTTTCCTATAATATTAGGCTCTGATATTTGTTTTCACTGAGCTCTGCGTCACTGTAATGGTCACTGAATCATGGCAGTTTCCCACCTGACTGTAACCCTGCAAAATACGAAAACAAATTAAGAAAACCATGCATTGGGGATGGGGAATGCAGCGGGGTCAATGAGAACGGACGTGGAGACCGGTAGAATGGAGGAATGGTGCAGGATGATGGAGGAAATTTCAGTGAACAACAGAAATTTTTCATGGTGAGAGTTGGCAGAGCACAGCAAAATTTGAACGCAAATAATTGAAAATTGACCTTTGAACGAAATATATAGGGAAAAGATGAAAACGTGATGAAAACACGTGGACTGGTAACATGGCGAGACTGGGCGATGGTGGGGTTGACTTTAAATCTAGACCGTCCGATCCCATGGGGAAATCGACGACTGAAAATACATCGGAGTGTGACGGATGGTGGGCCAGGGGTACAGCTTGCCTTGAATTGTCCCCCGTGCAGCTTCACAGCACGGTCGTCGTTGGATGGAGGATCATAGATCAGATGGTGTATAGCAATATCGCGCTGGGGCAAACGCCAAAATTTAATGCACGATGGGGGTGCGGTTTTCAAACAGTGCTCGGGACACACGGCACGCGATGAATGGAATCACTGTGAAATGGAAAATACCGTTCAACCCCCAAACGCAGTGCGATGGATACCACTAATTTTGAACAGTGCGCGGCGCGGGGACCACAGGGCAGGTGAACCTCTGACCGTTGATCTCGCGGGTTAACGAACGGCTGTGATGCAATCTGAGCGATGAACGGGGTGAACGGTGGACGCAGTGGGGAATGCAATGATCATCTGATCTATATAGATTGACAGTTTTAAAATGCTCCTGATATATTTGCGATAAGCACCTTCTACCTTGGCGCCCAGTCTTGGCGTTGGGTCATGTGGGGGAAACGGTTCTGGGGCTAGGGCCGAAAGTTGCTAAGCCCAACTATATGGAAAATATGGTTTTCGGCCCATTTTAGTGTATTTCAAGGCTAGGAAAAGGTCATGACAGAGGGGATAAGGGGAAATCAGGCCGAACGAGGGGTATATGTAGGATTAATAGGGGATTTTGGGGGATTTTGGGGGTAAGAAGGGAATTTTGACAATGGGAAAAGGGATGAAATGGAGCATTCTGCAGAGGTACAAGGGAAAATAAGGGCCTTTTGGAGCACAATTGTTCATCATCAGTGAGGCTTATTGACTCAATAACAGCAGAGGGAAACAATCAAGGGGCAAGGAGCCGGAAGAGGCTTCAAGGATGATGTGTTTTCAAGATAAATTCATTCCTTGAAGGCTCATAAAACAAATCAGCCCCTTGCTTTCTTGTGAATGAATTTATAGGGGGCTAACAACCACAACATTCTCGAGGGAACCTATGCCCCTCAACCATAAAAATCCCATATCTCAACCAAAAACAACACTGAAACCTCCTTTCTCTAATAGGTCACACTTTTCAGGTCATTTCCTGGAACAATTCATAGTTTTCTGCCCAGTACTTGCTACCCAGGTCGCAGAACAGACCCAAAAAGTGCGACCTGGCCTGTTCATGAGCTCTGGTTACCTAAACTGAACGTTTAATCCACTGAAATGAAAGAGTAGGGTTAGGCCTCTTACCCGCAACTGAAAAATCTCGATTCCAATGGTCGGTTTGTCTGCTATGATCACCGCAAGATTTATGGCCTTCCCTCCTCTCTACATTCACCACAGCTCCACATCAAATGAGTGAATTTCGAGGAAAAATGCCTTATTAAAAGAGAAACCCTTTATTTTTTTTTCGCCTGCTGCAGCCAACCCGTAGCTCAGTTTGAAAAACCGTATGTACCGTTGGAAAGATATCATCGAGCCCTCAAATGGGTATTTGTTATTTTTTTGTGATTTGATACTTCACCAGGGCACATTTCGTCCAAGAAGGGTCACTTCACCACTCCTCAAAATCAAATTTCTTCACTTCCAACACTTGTACTTGGGGCACCACTTTGCCTCCATACTTTTCCATGCTCGTATCAATTTTTCTTGTGAGTAGCCATCTTGTACTCATGAATTTATGGTCCCCAATGGATATTTTCTGTATGGCAGCATCATTGAGTTGCCCTTGTTTAGAGCATCCGAGTTGAGTCATCATCGCATCCATGGATTCTATCCCGAGTCCCTTTGTATCCCGCCATAGTCCTCCATCCTTCATTGCTTGGTTCCTCTTTCGTGTCGCACATTATGGCTTTCAGTCCTACTATCCCTTGTCCATTATGATATTGTGTCAGTCGCTGCTAGGTCATCCATGCCCTTTATGCTCTAACAAGTGAAGTCGTTCGTCCGCTACTCAGTACCCCCCATTTCATCATCATCCCTGGTGTCATTCTGTCAGTCGCTCTACTATTTTCTCTCATGCCTTAGTTGAGGATCCCTTATTGCCTCACCTATGGTGAACCTCCTTCTCTCGACATCAAATCATTCATTCCAGAAAACAGGTCTAGAGGGCAATGTACCTTGGTTCTATCTTTTGTTGTTGTTCGGTGCCTCAGATGAGGAAAATGGATTCATCATTACCTTTTGAGTTGATTGTTTCTCAGCTCCATCTCCTTTTCAGCATGATCGAGATCTGTATACTTGATGGTTCAATGATGCAGCAACTGATACCAGTGATTCCCGGGTGTGTGTGATATGTTTCAACCCTCATGAGGGGGTGGCCCTACAGGTAGCCCCCCAAATGCCCGGATGACCTCTTCATTACATCCTTTGATGTAGCTCCATATATTTGATGATGTCAGCCTCAGCCGCTTGCAGCACCTTTTCGTTTGCATGTATCAGTCAGATTTTTAGAGCCCTTTCCTGTTTATAGAGGCATTTGGGTTGTACTTGTATCTCATGTACTTGGATAATATTGTATAAGTCCTGGTTGTTATCCCAGGCACAATATGTATGTGGGATTACTTATCATGCTTTTACCTGGCTGTTGTTTATTCCAGCATGTACTATATTGTTCAGTCCCTTGTTTACTGGACACACTATTCTTTGTACTTTGTCTCGGCGGGCATAGGTATGCCTCCCCCGCTACCTATAGCATAGGTACTCACTTATAAAAGAGACTTGTCGCACCTGTAAGTCTCACCTCCTCAAGGTCTAGTCCTTTAGCGCTTCGGTCCACCTTATATTTCTCTCTTTGACTTCCCCTTCGGTGTCTAGTGATCGAGTTCTTACAACGTACTTCGGTCATACGATTAGCTCCTAACGCTTTCACGCTTGGGGGGGAAATCTGTTGCACCATTTTTTGGTCATCTAACCTGTTACTATTAGATGGACCTAAGTACACCATGTAAGACCAATTTTACCCTAAGTAAAATTTCTTTCACTATGAAAAATAACTTAGTAAAACACCTTTATTAAGTTGTTTATGTTCTAAACAGGAAACCCCATGAGGAAATATTAAATAAATCCACATTTTTTTTTATTTTCCTCAAGGAATAATTAGTTAAACAACAATTTAATTAATATTCCTGGTCATATTTAACCCAAAACAGTAAAATTAATTATATAAATTATAATTTATCTTATTATTTTCTAGGAATAATTATTTAAACCTTATTTAAATAATATTCCTTGTTAAATTTTACTAAATCACTCATAAATAGTCAAATAAATCATTATTTATTTAATTATTACTCAACCACATTTTTAAAATGATAAATAAATCATTTATTTATTTATTATTTACAAATAAAGGGATTTGACCCAAGTCAAATTCCTTTTCCCTCCAACAAAAATAATAAAATATTCCATAAAATTTAGATCTTGATTTGGTTAATAATATTTTAATTATGCACCAATATCTAGACTTACTCAATATTTTGTTATAAATAGAAGGGTTTTTCCATTCATTCATCACCTTTTGTTGCCTAAAGATCACTTTGGATCTATACCTTTGGTCTGACTTTGATCCACCATCATTGTCATATTTTCCTATCTGTTTGCTTGTGAGCTCTCTTTGAGTTCCATTTTTGTCTGGGTTTTTTACACCATCAAGAGAGAGGAATTTTAGATCTGAAGTGCTGAGGGCTTACAAGAACCCATCCCATTGAGGAGAATTGGTAACATCCTTCTATGTTTTCCTCCCAGGTGCCCTTAATATAAAATTCATTCAACATATTCTTGTCTTGACTATTGGATGCATGGAGTAAATCTCATTTTTATTTACTGCTTAATTTCTTTTGATGCATAGATCTAGATTTTTGCATCATTTATCTTGATCAACTAATTGCAGATCTGAAGATATTTTTGGCCATATTTGATGTTAGGGCTATTTTTTATGCACAACTAAAGTGGTATTTTTTCGTACACTTGCAATTAAGATTCATACTAACACCTATATTCAAGGATAGATAGATTCAGACGTTGTTGATAGATTTTTGAATTTGCTGGAAGGGTATTTCTCGGTTCATGATTTCTCTGACCAAGAAAAGATTACTTTTTCACTACTCAAAGTTGCCCCCCATGTCAAATACTGGTGGGAAATATACTGTGAGCAAAAGGACGAGAGGGAATGCTCTCTTTTCTCAGCCACACCCACTTTGAATTTGTTTCGAGATGGCATCAAGGAACAATATTACCCCATGGGGAGCTATGAGGACAAGTACATCCAATCGACCACACTGTAGCAAGAAAGGGATCAAATGTGCACGAACTGATGAATTTTTTCCATACCCTATGCACAAAGTTGGGTATCAAATATTCAGAGATAAATTTGGTGCTCAAGTACTGCAATTGTTTTCATAGATAAATTCAAGAGGAAATGGAGTTCCAAGATATTACCTTGCTTGACACGTCATTTCTCTATGCTTCCAAGACCAAGCAGAAGAAACAAGACTTTGGATTAGCGAATCTGATGCTAGGGAAAGGTGCCCTCGAACCGTAAAAAAGGGGCAAAGCCAAATTAGGGTGACTCAGAACAACACCATAAATACAAATAAAGACACGAGGAAGTGTTGTGAATTTCATAATAGGCCCACTCATAGAAAAAACGAGTATCGGGCCAAACAGTCATTGGTGGTCGAATTGAAGGCACTTGAATCAGATGCATGTTCTGATACTAATTCTAAACTAGACAAGGGCAATGAAAAAGGGAAGAAAATAATTAATATGGATCCCAGTGCCATTATTTACACCTCCAAGCTCTAGACGAAAGATCCTGAGGACCCATAGGAGGGGGAGTTCCTCTTCCATTCGTAGATGTGGGTGAAGTGTTCTCCACTCCAATTCCTTGTCGATAGTGGAAGCCAAAAGAATCTAATTTCAGCAGAGGTCGTGAAGCGGCTTGTCTTACCGACCATAGCACACCCGCAGTCGTATACCATCGGGTGGCTTCACCAACGAATAGATCTTCATGTCTGTAATATTCCCAATTAGCCATGAGCTATTTGGAATATTAAATTTTGTTTTTTTGATTTTTTTAATGAATAAGAGGACAATGGAGGTCCAAAATTATCCTTAATAATGAAATAAATCAATGCCAATGTGAAAGAGATAGATCTTGGTAGCTTAATTGAGCACCCCTTCGTGTGAAAAGGGGTTGGATCACCTTAACTGGGTCAACCTTGACCAAATCAACAGCGCTGTCATGGAGGAGTGGTCATCAATGAAAGACAATGCAACTTTATATGGAGATGCTTTGTGTGGAAGTAGTGCCATTATTGGATGGGGCTTAGGGTTTGCAAGCTCGTTATTATTTAAGGAATAGGATGGCAGCGATATTGTTTAGGTTGATGTGTATTGATATTTCTGAATATATGGTCTGTTTATAAATATATCTTTCTTTTGTTGTTTAGCTGAGATAGAGTGTTGTTTAGCAGAGGGTGTTCCTGATTGGGAATCCCACCTCTTCCATTGAGAAGCTCTTGGGGGAGTCTTGTACTACATTGTCCACTATCAGGCTTAAATCCAAGCTTCATCTTTCATTTATAGCGCAGATATTGTTGAGGGTTTGGTTGTTTTGCAGGTTAACTACAGCAAGTGGAGACTAGATCTCTAGATCTGGGTCATTTCATTGCTCATTTTCAGTGGAGGAGGCTTCCTTTCCATTGGGAGGATAGTAAGGAAGGCCCTTGAGCATATTTTTAGAACTTGGCATCAAGCCAACCTTTTGTTTAGCCCTACAGTGTAGTTTAATTCTGAATCTACATTATTTACGTAGAAGGAATTGCAGGGTGGTTTTGCACATCATTTGGAAAGTTGATTTTCTAATGAAGGGGATATGCCTTTCACTTATAGGATCTATTGGAGGATCCTATTTTATTGATCATATAAGATCGTCCATAGTTTCCATATCTGTATTTTGAGTGGATCTTTAGCCTTAGGGCTGATAACCCTTAAGGGGTTATTCAAAGGAGGTTGTATAGTGCTAATATATATAATAGATATATCTTTTGAGGCACATATCAGCACTACATCTAATGTATAATCAATTGTTGTAGCAGATCTTGAAAAAAATTGATGTAATAGACTTCCAGCTCTTATATATAGAAGCAGCACCTTTTTTGAGGGATTTTGTCCATTGGAGGCTTGTACTTTATTATTGTGTATTTTATGGCCCATTATTTATGCATATTTTACTGTTGTTATAACATATGAAAGGTCTCCATATTGGCCTCTTGATTTTATATGATGATTTGCATTATTGTTCCAGCATTTTGCACTATATTCCTGCTTTTCCCATTTGGGAATACTACAGTGGTATCAAAGCATAATCTTGGCACAGCCTGTGCATCTTGAAAATCCAATATGTCATCTGAAGAAGGAGAGCCTCTTACTGATAGAGAGAAGAGGTATCAAAGAAGAATACATCATGAGTTTGATTATACAAATGACAAATAAGACAAGGGTAAAACCCCTTTATCTGGAGGTGAAGATGAGGAGGAGTTCCCTAAGATCCTTCTTAGAGCCATGAAAGACATTGCTAGAGAGATCAAAGAAATGATAATGGATAGGTTCAAGGAATCCCCTAAAGGATTTCATCATGGTGAAGGCTCTGGCATGTCTCATCACTGGAATGATTAACCAGTGCAACAACCACAAGTTTCCCAATGCTCTACAATGCCTACATGCTTGGCTATGGGAAATTAAGGGTTTCAAGAGCAAGAATCCCTTGAAGACTATTTTATGGAGTATGAATCTCAAACTCAAAGATTCAAGGACCACTTGTGTTTTCAGGAGTTTTTTCAAATCAAGGACAATAGAATACCAAGGCATCACAATAGAAGTGGTGGATTCATTTAAAATCATGATATACAACACACTATGGGCAGATTTTTTTTACCCAAATTTGATGGGTCATCCAAGTGCACTACCAAATCATGGGTAGATAAACTTGACATCTACTTGCAGTTGAATAAGGTTCCAGAAATGGAGGCCATTAAGATTGCACCGCTGCACCTTGAGGGTGAAGCACATGATTGGTGGTTCCATGGCTTGTCTACATTGGGTCATGCCAATGTGACTGCATATTCAGAGCTCACTAGGAGGCTGGTGGAAATATTTTATAGAAGAGATACTGAAGCACCATTCATGAGGCATGAAAAGTTAAAATAATCAGGTAATCCAGAAACTTACATTTCTGAATTTTTGAGACTTTCTGTTATGGTTCCTAATTTATTTGCAGCAAGAAGGGTGTATATGTTCATTGATGGGTTAGATGAACCTCTTCATGGGTTGGTTAAGTCTACCAAGCCCACTACCCTTTAAGATGCCATTGAAAGGGCTAGAGATCTTCAAGGTGCCTTGCCAAAAGCAAAGGCAACAATTCAGCATAAGGGAAAATAAGAGAAGTTTCCTCTTTCAAAGGAGAGCCAAAATAAAAAACCTATTGATGATGATGTCCGAAGAGATTTGAGGAGGAGGAAGCTTTGCTTCACATGCCAAGAATCTCGGGCACTCGGACAAAGATGTGCAGTAGGAAAGGCACACTACATAGAGGTCTTCTTGGATGATGAGGAGGAATAAGAATAGGAGCTAAGAAGAGGTCACAATGCTGACATTGCAGGAGATGAACCAACACCATCAGGAGATGGGAATGGGGCCTTTGCTCCAATTGGAGGAGTTCTTGCATCATTAAGAGGAGTACCAAAGTACTTGTCCTTAACGGTTAAAGGTTCCATCTTGAATCAGAGGGTTTCTGTTTTGTTTGATATTGGGGCTACCCACAATTTTATTGATGCCCAACTAGTGCAAAGGAAGGCAATACCCACTGATGCTTTTGAGGGATTTTCTATTTTGGTCCCAGGAGATAGAACTATGCAATTCATGCATTATGTTCCATCATTATCAGTTACCATGGGAACATATACATTGATTGATCACTTATTTGTGGTTGAAATACCTGACACCAATGTGATATTAGGTGTTCAATGGTTGATTACTTTAGGGAAAGTCACCACTCATTGGGAGACTTTACAGATGGAATGGGTGGATAGAAAGAGTGGAAAAACTAAAATGATAAAAGGCAGGCACACACATCCCTCACATACAACTTCCACATAGAAATCAGAGATGGATTTGCGCAGTGGAAGTAAGGACCTTACAGTCCCATATATTATTCTTATGAGATTGCTGCATTGGACACTATTATTTAGTGGAAAACCACCTGGGATGCCACCTGATTCAAATCTGGTGAGATATTTCTCACAAAATTATGCTCCAATCATAGATCCAGGAGGGATGGAATCATTAAAATACCATGATACAGCGCTGGGAGTCTTGGGTAGACTAAAGGAGGAGGGAGACATTCTCCCAACATCATCATTACCCACTCTCATTTCAGATTTTGTGTTGTGGGAGGAGAAGCATGGAAGGAATGACCTTCCAACATTCACCTTTGGAATGGGATATGTCAAGGAGGAGAGCAGCCATATGACATATTTTCTTTGTGATAGATCATCAGCACTGTCACTATGGAAGATTGATCCATATTGGAAATCCCAATTGTTGGTGTGTTATTCCAAGGATCTTTTCACATGCATGATACTTGATGACCAGCTACATGAAGAGAGTTATTCAATCCAATAAGAATTCATCTACTATCATGGTATGATCTTCTTATCTAGAGCTTCCAAGCTCAAGAATAAATTGCTACAAAGGGCTTATGAAGAGTTCTTTTTCAACCATACATATTCCATGAAGGCCTACAAAACTATAATGGAGAGCTACAATTGGGAAGGCTTTGAAGAGGAACTATGAGCATTTTCAAAGATGAATGAACCATGTGGAGTTGGGGGAGAGACATGACTCTATGAAGAAGTTAATTCAGCCACCTCTTTCCTCTTTTGGAATGAGAGGGGATATATCTATGCACCACTCCATTTGTACGAGGAGAAATTTTGGTAAAGAATATGCTCATGTATATAATGTTTTATTTGATGATTATTTGCATTCTTTTACCATGTATATGTAGGCCATAGCTCCAAGGAGGATAATTGTTCTATATAAACTCCATGGCCAACTTTGGGCCACAAACATTTCTGAACATGGCCACTCCCTTGAAGGTCATAGGGAGATTTTGTATCATTGTGGGTGCATTCCAAAAGCACTAAACATATCTCACACTTTCAGCCACGGTGAGATGACTTGGGAAGCAAGTAAGTGTTGGGGAAACCACTTACCATATCATTATCTAATGCATTCAGGATATTTACTGCATTGGTTCCACATGTGGGACTATGACCCACCTCCATTTGCACAAATTTCTGTTTGTATGTACTAAATTTTGATCCCATACATTGATGATGTACTTATACTTTTTATGGGAATGCTTGGAGGGAGGATGGGAGGAATTTATGTGCCCTATGGGAGAGAGATTATCTACATTAATTTTTCTACATGGTTCAGGGAAAACCATGTTTGTTTCAGTTGAACTATTGTCTCCTTGTGGGATGGATTATTTGCATCTCATGAGAAATTTGAAGGAGCAATTCATGGAGGGATGGATTGGTGAAAACTTAGCTTATGAGGGAAGCTTATCACATGTTGGTGTCAGAAATGGAGGAGGAGAAGAGTTGCGGCACTCACCTTGTCAGTTTTTTAAGGACAAGCAACATTTGGGAAGGGAGGACTGTAATATTCCCAATTAGCCATGAGCTAGTTCGAATATTATATTTTGTATTGTTTATTTGTTTAATGAATAAGAGGAAAATGGAGGTCCAAAATTCTCCTTAATAATGAAATAAATCAATGCCAATTTGAAAGAGATAGATATTGGTAGCTTAATTGAGCACCCCTTGGTGTGAAAAGGGGCTAGATCACCTTGAATGGGCCAACCTAGACCAAATCAATAGCGTTGTCATGGAGGAGTGGCCATCAACGAAAGACAACACAGTTTTGGATGGAGATGCTTTGTGTGGAAGTAGTGCCATTATTGGATGGGGCTTAGGGTTTGCAAGCTCATATCTTATTTAAGGAAGAGGATGGTAGCCATATTGGTTATGATATTTCTGAATATATGGTCTGTTTAAACATATATCTTTCTCTTGTTGTTTAGCTGAGATAGAGTGTTGTTTAGCACAGAGTGTTCCTAATTTGGAATCCCACCTCTTCCATTGAGAAGCTCTTAGGGGAGTCTTGTACTACATTGTCCACTATCAGGCTTAAGGCTAAGCTTCATATTTCATTTACAACGCAGATCCTGTTGAGGGTTTGGTTGTTTTGCAGGTTGCAGCAAGTGGAGACTAGATCTCTAGATCTGGGTCATTTCATTGCTCATTTTCAGTGGAGAAGGCTTCCTTTCCCTTGGGAAGACAGTAAGGAAGGCCCTTGAGCATATTTTCAGATCTTGGCATCAGGTCAACCTTTTATTCAGCCCTACAGCGCAGTTTACTTCCAAATCTGTGTTATTTTTGTAGGAGGAGTTGCAAGGTGGTTTGGCACACCATTTGGAAAGTTGATTTTCTAGTGAAGGGGATCTGCCTTTCACTTAGAGGATATATTGGAGGAGGCTATTGTATTGATCATATCAGATCAGCCACAGTTTCTAGATCTGTATTTTGCAGTGGATCTTCAACCTCATTTAGAGAATTTCAAGGTCTAAAATGGGCCTCCTAAGAAAAATTTACAACCAAAATAAACTTTATAAGAACCAATAGAATTCAAGATGATGATGTCAACCATGGGGGGTGATTCACTATTTTTTAAGTAAAAGGGTAAAAAGATTAAAAAATAATAAAATAATAAAACTACTTTTTCAACTCGTATTTTCAACTTATCTCCCAAATTTTTTACTCAAATTTTGAGCGGGAGCACTCATTGGATGCAAAAATTAATTCTTCATCCAAGGAGTACCCATGTTGCATACTTTTGATGGACCCTGCTACACAAAAAATGAGAAATACATGAAAAAACGTGGTTGCAATCATGTTTTTCACGTATTTATCACTTTTTGTGTAGTGAGATCCATCGAAAGTATGCAACATGGGTACTCCTTGGATGAGGAATTAAATTTTTCATCCAACAAGTATTCCCACTCAAAATTTGAGTAAAAACTTTGGGATATTAGTTTAAAATATGAGTTGAAAAAGTAGCTTTTTCTTTTTCCCCTCTAAAATTTGATGATGTAATCAAATCTTATTTTATTATTTCCACTATTATTTTATAGTTTCCTTAGGAGGCCCATTTTAGACCTCAAAATTTCCCTAATGTAGGGCCTAGATCACCATCTTGTACATGGTGTTTTGCTTAAAACCCCTAAGAGGTTCTTCAAAGGAGGTTGTATAGTGCTCAGATCTGTAATAGATCTATCTTTTGAGGTACATATCAGCCCTAGATCCGATGTATAATCATTTTCTGTAGCAGAGCTTGAAAAATAGCGTTGTAATAGACTTCCATCTCTTATATATAGAAGCAGCACCTCTTTTGAGGGATTTTGTCCATTGGAGGCTTGTACTTTCTTATTGTCTATCTTATCGCCCATTATTTATGCATATTTTGTTTTTGTTATAACATATGAAAGGTCTTCATATTGGCCTCTTGATTTTATATGATGATTTTCATTATTGTTCCAGCATTTTGCACTATATTCCTACTTTTCCCATTTAGGAATACTACAATGTCCACCAGCGGTGTCACCTTTCATACAGCATCAAGCCATTCATAGATGAGGTGTTGTGTGATGTTGCTCCTCTTGATGTGTCTGATGTATTATTGGGCCAACCATACTTGTTGAAGAGACATGTTTGGTATGATTTTAGGCCTCGTTCTATTATTATTACTTTGGGAAATAAACTGTATAGGATACCAGAGGTATTAATGCTCCTACCATCTCTTTGACTATTGCAGAACAACGCAGTAAGATTTTTTCCCAAACCGGGTAATTTATTTTCATTACAATTCGCCCACAAGGAAAGAATTAAATTACGGCCACAACCTTGAAACAAGGCTCCCCTTCATGGCAGCCGTAGATGGACAAATTTATGGAGGAATACGAAGACATTTCTCCTTACCCACAGAGGTTCCTCTACGTTGGTAGGTCAAGAAATCAACTGATCTGACCCCAAGCATGTCACTGCCTTATGTTTCCATACCTCATGAGACCACACAGAAATAATCCACACATGTACTCTCTAGGGTTGATAAAGCAACCAAATCTTTTGAACACATCCATCATGTCCACCAGCAGGCCCATGACATCTTAGACAAATCCAATACCAAGTACAAGCAGCGCCATGTTAGAATCAGGTGCCACACAACTTCCAGGTGGGTGACAAAGTGTGGCTACATTTTCAGAAGGAGCGCCTCGCTAGACCGCATCGCAAGGTTTGCCTACGATGTGGGTCATACACCATCACCAAGGCAAGTGGCTCACTGGGGACTAGGTTCAACAGAATTTTCCTCATATCATGGAGGAACTCAATGCAATGGGGACCATTGCTTCCTAAAGGGGGAGGAATGTGTTAGCGCTGTTATCACTCAGGTTTTCCTTGAAGTTGTAAGAAAAGGAAAGTATACTCGAGGTAACCACAAACCAACCTTCAGATGCAGAATCTAGCCAATTTGCATCCAGAGAGGGCTCTCTCTTTATAATTTATCTTTGTTCTTAGAAAGTTTTAGGCTAGTTATAAATCCAAGAGTTTGTTTGAAAATGGTGGAATCCGCCAACTAAGGGCAAGGTTGAAGATTTTCAGTCCATTTGGCTATGGAGTCAAAGGATGGCTTTACTGGATTTCTATTCTACACACAAGATGGCTTTGCAGGGCAAGATAGCCAAACAGAGAACAATCCTTAAAATTTAAAGTGGATGGAATGGTTTGAAGGGATGAAAGGCAGTTAAGAATCTTTCACCATGTTCAAAAGAAAGAAATGAAATGATTACAAATAAAGAGTAGTGAAGAATTCTTTACTATAGTAATCAAAATGTTTAAATTAGCGAAGCAAGAGAAATTAAGAATTCGTTGCTTATAACTAATTTAGAGGAAAACATTTAGAATAATCACAAATGAACTCAGAGTACAATTAAGTAAATTATGAGTTATTCTTTTATGTCAGTTATTCAGAAATGGACACAATAATATTATAGACAGATATAAAACTTAAAACATAGGATAGAAAGACTTATCGAACTGCAGTCCGACACATGAATCTTGCAAAAAGTCCTGAGCTTCAAATTTTCATCCAGTAAGCCACAAATAAATTTCTCCAAAACTCTTTTATTCCAAAAACATCAATGTCACAGCGAAGTAGTAGAATCCGCCGAAAATACTTCCAAGAGTGAAGTATTTATACGAATTCTAAACTAAAATATCTTGAAAAAATATCAAGATTAGTTCACAAATCTCTCCAACTATTTTACATAAATAGAACTTAAGTAAATGACACTCAAACTAATTCATCTATTTGGCACTATTTTGTATGGATAGGTGATGAAAAAGAGGAGAATTCGAATTTGATCCAACTCTTAGTTGATGATGAGGCATCCAAGTCACTAACTGCTTCCTTTCTTTGTGCAATTCTGCTCCAACAATTCTGCAAATTTGGGGTCTAATGATACCTTTATATTTCTCAATCCGTAATATATATGTAAAAAGTGAAAGAGGTTATTGTAGATAAATATGTTGGTGAGATAAACCTCTTTTACATTCCTAAAATTCCTCTCCAACTATGCAAAATAGGCTCTGTAAAAAGATGTGTAAAACAGAGTTTTACAGAGTCTGAAAAATAGCCTCTAAAGATGTGCATGTATATCTCCATCGGAAATCAATGTCCAAAAAATGAGATAGGTTTTTGTATATGGGTCTCTTAGGAATGACAACCTCCTTCCGTTTTTTAATATTTATTTCTGATTGGCCACAATATTCTCTGCAAAATGATTTCTTAACAGGAATTTTCTGCAAAAAGTTCTTTCCAACATTGTTTAATATTTCCAAAACCATAATGGCTGTTAGAAACGTGAGAGAGGTTTTTGTAGATGACCCTCTTAAGAAAATAAACCTCCTTCAGTTTTGTAAAATTCATCTTGGATTGATCACAATAGTTTCTGCAAAACTATGACTAAAATATGCAATTTCTGCAAAAATGTTCCTTCTTGTTATGTTTTTTCATCTTTTTACTTTCTTGCTCTTTTGATTGTTTTACTTTCACTTTATACAAACCTCCCTATTGGTGAAAGTATTCTCATCTCTTTTTACCATTTTACTGCCTTCTGTATTTACTTTTACTGTTTACCTTTGACTGCTTTGTAACTTCATTTTAACTTTCACTGACTTTTACCTGATACACTTTAACCACTGATACTCTTTAGCTGTTATGCTTTCTAACCTCTGTTTGAATAGATTTGATAACAATCTTGGAGTAAACAAATATTATGACTAGTATTAAGACTGTTTATCCAAGGATGTGATCTTCTAATTACCTTTTCAGGGGACAACCGAGTAGATTTTTCAAGCAATTCCCCAATGGACAAGGGAGTGAGGTTTTGACCAGGTTCAAAATGGAGCATCATTCAAGGCTACAGGAAATCCCATTTTGGTTCTTGTGGAAAAATGGAAATTTGGCTAATGGTGAGGAATTGAGTAAATTCACAGGAAAAACAGGTCCATTTGCAGATTTAGTAATTCAATTACAGTTTTCGGGGTCACGGAATGAACTGGTAATTAATTCTAACTTTGTTTCAGTGAAGGAAAAAAGGAAAGCCGAGATTTCAACAGAGTTCAGTTTGAATTTAGGGTAAATACCTATTTTTTGGAGAAAACAGCGTTTGGATAGGTGCCGGCTAAGGTAGATAATCTTCTGAGAGGCTTGTCTGCAATTTTCTTCGAAAGGATAAGGTAAGTGGACTTCACAAATTCAAATTTTGAATTTTTCTGCGTGGAAGGCATTTTTTCTCACTGGCGTACAAAATGATGAAAAATACATGAATGTTTTGTTTTATCGGCAAATTCAAACGGGGGGGGATTTTTATTATTTTTATGGGATGACGTCACTGATGTACGATGGATGCATCACCGGGGTCGGGCGGTAAGCGGTAAATTCCGCACCGCTTTCGGGAGCAGGCGGTTTTCCGCGGGGAGGCAGCGATTCCATTCGGAGATCAACACGTGGCAGGTGCACTGTTTCGAAACCACCATGATCTCGCGCGTTAACGATCGGATGATGGATGGCTGGTGGAATTACAGCAAGCCGTTGATCCGGGAATGGGCGATCGGACGGGTGATATGACGTGAAGAAGGTAGGGGATTTAACACGCGGGCCCAAAGTAATTAGTGTTAATTTAACTATTCCGGGCGACGTCTTATTGACTGAGGGATTGGTTATTAATTAATCCGGGTGATTAATTAATCCCGTGGTTTAATGAGAGTTGGGGTTGCGGCGGGGCTTTGGTTTTATTTGTTTTTTTCCGTTTAAAACATAAAACATATGTTTAAAACCTTTTCAATATTGTTATTATATGGTAATAAATCAATGTAATTTATTATCCATAGGGGCAGGGATAGATTATAAAGATATATTTCTAACCAAAGGGCACATAATGTGGGTCTTTTATGAATAATTGGAAAATAAATACTTTGGTTGAAATTTTATAATAAGATGGGCTTTTGGGATATTTATGTAGAAGGAGTTATACATATAGGAAAAGGTAAGTTATATAAGGATTTAATATTTAAAGTTAAATGTTAATATGACAATGGGACAAGGGAAACTCAAAATACTTTACACAACTAGGAAAGTGGAGATTTCTGAAGTAAATTGTATCATTTCAATTTCAACACTTAAACATAGAATAGTAAGTAATTTTGAGGGATTATTATGGAAATTTGCATGATTTTCCTAAGTAAAATAAAATTTTACTTAGGAAAAGATTAAAAGGGAATGTTTATAATAATAAATAACTTCAAATACTTAAGTCTTTTTGATCATCAGGCCGAGGGTACGGTCCCTCCAAAAGTCAAGGAAATGCCTTGAGCCCCTTTAATCTTCAAATACCTTAGCACTTTGGGGAAATTAGTAAAACTCTTAGGGAGAAAGTGATGTGGGAAGTTAATGATTTTGACTTTGCTTTCTGTAAATTTTCCAATGTATATTCTGCTTCAATACTTGTGATGAAAGTTAAAGATCAAACACATTTAACACCATCATTCATCATATGAAACTTTGCAACACCATCTACCTACCCTATCTACTTTACACTACCATTTTCTCTTCTTTATTAGGGTGCATTTAGACTAGCAAACCCTTATCAATCTTCTTTTTCTTTTACATGACAAATCTATCTAATTCTACACTTATTGCATCCAAGGGCTCAGATTAAACTGTTGAGCACCTTTTATTAACTCTACTTATCTACTTATCTGCCAAGATTAAACTGTTTGGTCAGATATTTATTCTCTATTCTACAAAATGAAATTGAAACATGAATGAGTCAAGTTTAAACAGTTTGACTCTTCATAAATTGTGGCAAAAGTTTGACAAGCTGCACACAATTGCTTTATTACAAAAATGAAATAGTAGTGGCATTTGGATTTGCACACTTTCCTTAGTCTATTTTTTGCTTGGGGTTCATTTCTTTCATTTTCTTGACCAATTTATTTTTCTTACCCTTTGATTTTTCTTTTAGGGTATACCCTCTTTACATTTTTAAATTTTTTGATTTTTTGGTTTTTCAAGAATATGGAACACCTTTGCTCAAGAAAAGGTTTGAACATATTCCATAGTTCAATCAAGACAATCATGAAAAATGACACCTATTGGTATAGGATTCTAACACTGGCTCCACTTGGGGATGGCTTTTCCTTGTGAAAAGTCAAGAACAGCAAGTCAGTTGCCTCAAAATGTCTCCAAACTAAACCATGTAATCTCCTTCTTCTGGTAGCTTTATTGTATATATGATAGTAAAACTTCTGAAGCTTAGGGCCTTCACTTCGGGCTTCAACTCCAGTAAGTTACTATCCACTCAAAACTTAAAACTTTGTTGCCCGGTTAGGAATTTTCTGCCTTGTTCCAATCCCAAACATGAATTTGTTGTGGTTGAAAATCTTGAATTGAATATAGTCCTTTTTCTGCAACCTGAAATCTGATCTAAAACTAAAACAACACACAAAATTTTTCAAACCAACTTAATGAAAAACTAGCTGAAAATTGAAAAACTAAAAAAAATGCTCAAAATTCTGAGCTTATTAGCACTCATCTACCTACTCAATCTACCGTTCAACTGCTAGTTAGGTAAAATGAAATAGCCAATGCAACCATTCAAGCATTATGTACTTTGATAGATTTTGTTGCATTTTCTTGTTGATTATCAAAATTGTACTTCTGCAACCTATTAGAAACTTGTCAACAAATGAGAGGATAAGGAAACACTTGATTTCCTTTGTTGACTCTAGAAACTATACAAAAGGATCTTCCAAAATATATACACTGATGTTTAACTGATCTGAACAACTGTACATCTGTTATGGATGGCCTCCATACCATGAATATGAAATGTTATTTTCATCTTTATCTCCCTGTAAACTTTCAGATAAGATTTGTGATGATATTCCTACTGATTGTAATGTTTGAGTGTTGAATCCTTTATCATATTGATTCTGAAAATCATAGTTAGTTAATAGAGGAATGCTTTGAATGCCTTCAATATTCAACATATCTGCTATTGGATCCTGAAAATCTTGGGAAAATTGTTGGAACCTATGACATATAAAATTCCATGGGACTTCATAAACTTCAACAAGTTTCCCATTCTTTTCTTTAAATATGTTACACCACATTTCCTTTAAAAGCTGAAATGGTTCAAAAAATAGTGGTATGGAACTTTCTTGTGTCATTTTATCATTTATTTCAATGGGAACTGATAACTGCAATTGTGAAACTGAAAAATCTTGATCAATAGTTTCATTATCTTCTTTGTTGTCAATCACAATTCCTAAAGATTGCTGATTATTGATGGTATGAAAGTTGTCTCTAATGAACTGAAATGAAGCAAAACAAAGAGGTAAAGAATCTTCACTTATTTCCACATTTTCTGCTCTTCCTTCCTCACTCTCATGGCTGATCTGTATTGGCTGATCACTGTCTTCATTCTGCTGAAACTACATTTCTTCATCCTCCAAACTAGCTTCTGATATCTCTGTAAAGTTAGCTTGACTTTGGAGAACATAATTATCATCATAATGATCATACTTAGGCAAATCATCAAAATAAGGAATGTCATCAAACATACACATTAGAACAACAGATTCCTCTTCCTCATATTGATTTGTAAATTCATTTTCTGATTTATGATAATTTGAATTAAGAGGAATTTGTTCATGGCTATCAACCTCTTCTATTTCTTCATGGTGATTTTGAATAAAAAATTCTTCTTTCATAGTGATCTCCCGTGTTATTTCATCTAGTTTTCTTACCAAAAGGTTGAGTTTTACCTCTGCGATGTTTTTCCTTTCCTCTTCTTCTACTTTCAACTTTTCCTGTTTGATTTGGAGATTAACTTCCACATCAACTGCAATATTTTGCATCTGTACAAGTGTTTTTGGATCTCTTTCTCTTAACTGAAATTCTATTTCTGAATCAAAGGCACTTGGATAATGCAAGAGAGCCGAATCATGAGGAGGTCTAATATTTTCTGGCATTGAATAATAAACTTGATTAAATCTGTCAGAAAATTGTTGTATCGTTTCATTTGAATGTCTTTTTAATTGATTATATTCTTCCATGATCACAAAATGATTAACTTTTATTATCCATCTATCAAGGAAAATTTTGATAAACTGCTGGAAATTTGAGATGCTAGCATTAGGCAGATTTTTGAACCAACTCTTTATTCTATTTTGCAAGGAAAGAGCAAAAAGTCTGATTTTAACATCATCTTCATCAATCTCAAATAAATCCAAATAATTCTCAAAACCTTGAATATGTTTTTGGGCAGTGATACCATTCTCTCCATAAAATCTAGGAAGATACTTGTAGTATTTTTTAGGAAAATCATGGAGTATAGGAGGTAAAATAAGGGGCTTATATCTATCTGGAACTTTATATGGCACAGGGATATGTACAGGGATTGCAAGATCAGTCTTGATTACTTGAGGCTTCTTAATTGGAAAATGATCATCATTAGATTCATAAGAAAGCTGCTCAAAGATATTAGGAGAATTATTACTTACAAACTTCAAAGGAAAATAACTAAAAACTAATCTAAGATCTTCTATAAAATACAATATACATTGAAAAATTTTCTTAATGAGAAAGAACATAATGTCTTGGATTAAGATCCAAGTTGAAAGCCTGATCTTTCCATATTGTCCTTTGAGGTTCATTCCTCCAATGGAGTCTTGATTCTGAAATTGATTTGGAGTCGCCAGGTGGATGATTTTAACCTTTGTGTGTCTGATCCCTGTCCACCATCATAGATCAGATCTAAACCTGTAAAACAATTTTGAAGAAAAAGTTAGTTCTTCAGGAAACCAAATTTTGAATATTTTATGATTATTTTATTTTATTTTTATGAATTTTCAAAACAACTTCTATGATTTCTTTAAGAAATTTAAGATTTTTAATAAAAATTTTCTCAAAGATTTATTGAACTAGAGAGTCTGATTGAATGTTTTGAATCCAAAGTTTAGTTTATAAGCTAAACCAGAGATAGACTGAAGCAGCATTTTTTTACTATGCAGTTGCAGAGAAAAAGCATTTCAAAGGCTACTTGGCTGGTCTTCAGACTCTGTCTATAGCTTATAAATCAAAAAAAAGTATCAATAAAATGATTCAAATCCCCAGTATGGTCGCCACTATGTTATCACTCAGGTTTTCCTTGAAGTTGTAAGAAAAGGAAAGTATACCCGAGGTAACCACAAACCAACCTTCAGATGCAGAATCTAGCCAATCTGCATCCAGAGAGGGCTCTCTCTTTATAATTTATCTTTGTTCTTAGAAAGTTTTAGGCTAGTTATAAATCCAAGAGTTTGCTTGAAAATGGTGGAATCCACCAACTAAGGGCAAGGTTGAATATTTTCAGTCCATTGGGCTATGGAGTCAAAGGATGGCTTTACTGGATTTCTATTCTACACACAAGATGGCTTTGCAGGGCAAGATAGCCAAACAGAGAACAATCCTTAAAATTTAAAGTGGATGGAATGGGTTTGAAGGGATGAAAGGCAGTTAAGAATATTTCACCATGTTCAAAATAAAGAAATGAAATGATTATAAATAAAGAGCAATGAAGAATTCTTTACTATAGTAATCAAAATGTTTAAATTAGCGAAGCAAGAGCAATTAAGAATTCGTTGCTTATAACTAATTTAGAGGAAAACATTTAGAATAATCACAAATGAACTCAGAGTACAATTAAGTAAATTCTGAGTTATTCTTTTATGTCAATTATTCAGAAATGGACACAATGATATTATAGATAGATATAAAACTTAAAACATAGGAGAGAAAGACTTATTGAACTGCAGTCCGACACATGAATCCTGCAAAAAGTCCTGAGCTTCAAATTGTCATCCAGTAAGCCACAAATAAATTTCTCCAAAACACTTTTATTCCAAAAATATCAATGTCACAGTGAAGTAGTAGAATCCACCCAAAATACTTCCAAGAGTGAAGTACTTTTACAAATTCTAAACTAAAATATCTTGAAAAAATATCAAGATTAGTTCACAAATCTCTCCAACTATTTTACATAAATAGAACTTAAGTAAAGGACACTCAAACTAATTCATCTATTTGGCACTATTTTGTATGGATAGGTGATGAAAAAGAGGAGAATTCGAATTTGATCCAACTCTTAGTTGATTATGAGGCATCCAAGTCACTAACTGCTTCCTTTCTTTGTGCAATTCTGCTCCAACAATTCTGCAAATTTGGGGTCCAATGATACCTTTATATTTCTCAATCCGTAATAGATATGTAAAAAGTGAAAGAGGTTATTGTAGATAAATATGTTGGTGAAATACACCTCTTTTAATTTCCTAAAATTCCTCTCCAACTGTGCACAATAGGCTCTGTAAAAACATGTGTAAAACAGAGTTTTACAGAGTCTGAAAAATAGCCTCTAAAGATGTGCATGTATCTCTCTGTCTGAAATCAATGTCCAAAAACTGAGATAGGTTTTTGTAGATGGGTCTCTTAGGAACCAAAACCTCCTTCAGTTTTGTAATATGTATTTCTTATTGGCCAAAATATTCTCTGCAACATGATGACTTAACAGGAATTTTCTGCAAAAAGTGCTTTCCAACATTGTTTAATATTTCCAAAACCATAATGGCTGTAAGAAAAGTGAGAGATGTTTTTGTATATGGACCTCTTAAGAACATAAACCGCCTTCAGTTTTGTAAAATTCATCTTGGATTGATCACAATAGTTTATGCAAAACTATGACTAAAATATGCAATTTCTACAAAAATGTTCCTTCTTGTTATGTTTTTTCATCTTTTTACTTTCTTGCTCTTTTGACTGTTTTACTTTCACTTTAGACAAACCTCACTATTGGTGAAAGTATTCTCATCTCTTTTTACCATTTTACTGCCTTCTGTATTTACTTTTACTGTTTACCTTTGACTGCTTTGTAACTTCATTTTAACTGTCACTGACTTTTACCTGATACACTTTAACCATTGATACTCTTTAGTTGTTATGCTTTCTAACCTCTGTTTGAATAGATTTGATAACAATATTGGAGTAAACAAATCTTATGACTAGTATTAAGATTGTTTATCCAAGGATGTGATCTTCTGATTACCTCTTCAGGGGACAACCGAGTAGATTTTTCAAGCAATTCCCCAATGGACAAGGGAGTGAGGTTTTGACCAGGTTCAAAATGGAGCATCATTCAAGGCTACAGGGACTCCCATTTTGGTTCTTGTGGAAAAATGGAAATTTGGCTAATGGTGAGGAATTGAGTAAATTCACGGGAAAAACAGGTCCATTTGCAGATTTAGTAATTCAATTATAGTTCTCGGGGTCACGGAATGAACTAGTAATAAATTATAACTCTGTTTCAATGAAGGAAAAAAGGAAAGCCGAGATTTCAATAGAGTTCAGTTTGAATTTAGGGTAAATACCTGTTTTTGGAGAAAACAACATTTGGATAGGTGCCGGCTAAGGTAGATAATCTTCTGAGAGGCTTGTCTGCAATCTTCTTCGACAGGATAAGGTAAGTGGATTTCACAAATTAGAATTTTGAATTTTTCTGCGTGGAAGGCGTTTTCTTTCACTGGCGTACAAAATGATGAAAAAGACGTGAATGTTTTGTTTTATCGACAAAGTCAAACGGGGGGGAATTTTTATTATTTTTATGGGATGACGTCACTGATGTACGATGGATGCATCACCGGGGTCGGACGGTAAGCGGTAAATTCCGCACCGCTTTCGGGAGCAGGCGGTTTTCCACAGGGAGGCAGCGATTCCATTCGGAGATCAACACGTGGCGGGTGCACTGTTTCGAAACCACCGTGATCCCGCGTGTTAACGATCGGACGATGGATGGCTGGCGGAATTGCAGCGGGCCGTTGATCCGGGAATGGGCGTTCCGACGGGTGATATGACGTGAAGAAGGTAGGGGATTTAACACGCGGGCCCAAAGTAATTAATGTTAATTTAACTATTCCGGGCGAGGTCTTATTGGCTGAGGGATTGGTTATTAATTAATCCGGGTGATTAATTAATCCCGTGGTTTAATGAGAGTTAGGGTTGCGGCGGGCTATGGTTTTATTTGTTTTTTCCGTTTAAAACATAAAACATATGTTTAAAACCTTTTCAATATTGTTATTATATGGTAATAAATTAATGTAACTTATTATCCATAGGGGCGAGGATAGATTATAAAGATATATTTCTAACGAAAGGGCATTATAATGAGGGTTTTTATTTCAAATATATGGAATTAAATACTTTGGCTAGAAATCTATAATAAGAGGGTTTTGGGGATATTGTATAGGAGGAGTTATACATATAGGAAAAGGTAAGTTATATAAGGATTTAATATTTAAATTTAAATGTTAATATGACAATGTGACAAGGTAAACTCAAAATACTTTACACAACTAGGAAAGTGGAGATTTCTGAAGTAAATTGTATCATTTCAATTTCAACACTTAAACATAGAATAGTAAGTAATTTTGAGGGATTATTATGGAAATTTGCATGATTTTCCTAACTAAAATAAAATTTTACTTAGGAAAATATTAAAAGGGAATGTTTATAATAATAAATAACTTCAAATACTTAGGTCTTTTTGATCATCAGGCCGAGGGTCCGGTCCCTCCAAAAGTCAAGGAAATGCCTTGAGCCCCTTTAATCTTCAAATACCTTAGCACTTTGGAGAAATTAGTAAAACTCTTAGGGAGAAAGTGATGTGGGAAGTTAATGATTTTGAATTTGCTTTCTGTAAATTTTCCAATGTATATTATAGTTCAGTACTTGTGATGAAAGTTAAAGATCAAACACATTTAACACCATCATTCATCATATCAAACTTTGCAACACCATCTACCTACCCTATCTACTTTACACTACCATTTTCTCTTCTTTATTAGGGTGCACTTAGACTGGAAAACCCTTATCAATCTTCTTTTCTTTTACAAGGCAAATCTATCTAATTCTACACTTATTACATCCAAGGGCTCAGATTAAACTGTTGAGCACCTTTTATTAACTCTACCTATCTACTTATCTGCCAAGATTAAACTGTTTCGTCAGATATTTATTCTCTATTCTACAACATGAAATTGAAACATGAATGAGTCAAGTTTAAACAGTTTGACTCTTCATAAATTTTGGAAAAAGTTTGACAAGCTGCACACAATTGCTTTATTACAAAAATGAAATAGTAGTGGCATTTGGATTTGCACACTTTCCTTGGTCTATTTTTTGCTTGGGGTTCATTTCTTTCATTTTCTTGACCAATTTATTTTTCTTACCCTTTGATTTTTCTTTTGGGGTATACCCTCTTTTACATTTTTTAAATTTTTTGATTTTTTTGGTTTTTCAAGAATATGGAACACCTTTGCTCAAGAAAAAGGTTTGAACATATTCCATAGTTCAATCAAGACAATCATGAAAAATGACACCTATTGGTATAGGAGTCTAACAAGCGCAAGGAGTCACTCCTTGACTACAAAAATAGTAAGCCTTAAACATCGTAGCTCATTTCAAATTTAAAGGTTTTGATTGGTGGGATGGATTCTCCAAGAGTTTGAAATTATTTTTTATTCTTTAATACTTTCATGCATATGGAAAATTGTGGCAAGTATAAATTGTATGGTTAAATTGGTAGTGTAGGGAGCAGAGTGTAAGAAATGAGAGGAGATGGATATTTGGTACTTACTCTAGGAAATATTCATATCCTAAATCAACCACACAGCTATAATGATGGCTCTTTACACAAACTCTATTTTATGTAAAGTAAACAAAATTCAGAAAGTAGAGTTCATGTAGAAATTATTTCATAAATATTTCATGAAATATTCACTAACATGTTCTACACAACATATATATGATTTTCAGAAAGATGAAAAGAAAATAATTTACTATTAGATCCTCTAACATTTTCTTACTCACACCTTGCTATCTACTGTAACTCATAAATCAGAAGAAATAAACAATGAGAGAAACACATCATACATTAGATAGTCCTTGAATCAAAAAATCCTCCAGAATGAAGTGAAAAAAATAATTTTTCTTTATTATATTAAGTATTCAAGTAGACCAATATCCAACCTTGAAATGGTATTTACAAATGGTATATATAGAAAGAGAGGCACCAAATCCATCTCTCCTAAAAAGAAGGAAAAACAATTCCTAACATTACATAGGTTTTATAGGACATTAAAGCCATATCCCATCGAAATCTAACTGAAAGGACAAGTGTAGATGAAATAAGAGAAGAGAATTTTGGCTAAACTACTAAGTATGCTGACATGTTGTCCCTTTTTCTGTTGATTTGTCTCCTCATGTATTTGGTTCTTAAAAACCCATGCGTCCTCATTAAATATGACCTTCAACAACTTCATAACCACTTATCACCATCAATTTTTATATCCATTTCATTATGAGTCCTTATCTTTCCTGAACTGGCTCAGAAATTTTGTTGGCAATTGTAAAAAATCATTTAAAACAGGCACTACTGAAAATTCTGATAAAAACCCGTAGTTGCGCAAAAACTGTAATGTTGTCGTAATTTTCGGTAGCGATCTATTTCTTTTTCAAAAATTCACATCCAACACTTGAAAAATCTGTGCAAACTTATACATTTTGAAATTTGAGCTGTTGTTCAAAACTTCACTTGATAATCAAAAAGGTTTTTTATCAGGAAACCTTTTTACCTTTCTTCCATATGGGTTGCAGTTTCATCAAATTTTAGAGAGAAAAATGAAAAAGCTACCTTTTCAACTCATATTTTCAACCTATATCCTTATGATTTTACTCAAATTTCAAGCAGGAGCACTCGTTGGATGTGTAATTTAATTATTCATCCAAGGAGTACACAAATTGCATACTTTCGATGGACCCTACTACACGAAAAATGAGAAATACATGAAATAATATTATCGCAATCACGTTTCCATGTATTTTTTATTTTTCATGTAGTAGAGTCCATTGAAAGTATGCAACATGGGTACTCCTTGGAAGATCAATTAAATTTTTCATCCAATGAGTGCACCCACTCAAAATTTGAGTAAAATCGTAGGGAGATAAGTTGGAAATACAAGTTGAAAAACTAGTTTTTTTATTTTTTTATTTTTCATATTTTTACCTTTTTACTCCAAAAATGATGACACGTCCCCCATGGTTGAAAAATCATCTTGAATCCTATTGGTTCTTATAAATTTGATTTTGGTTGTACATTTTTATTTTGAGCCCCCTTTTAGACCTCAAAATTTCTCCAATGTCCTCTTACTCCTAAGGAATTCAAATGCATATTCAAGTTACCAGAACTGAATATGTGCTTAAAGTTGTTGGAAGAAAAAATATTTCTAGAGTCATAAGCATGGGACATGGACATTATTCTAGAATTCATTTAGCCCAATTATCTAGTTCCTTCTGATCCTTTTTTCTAGATATTTCTTCGTTTAGGCTGCAATTTAGAGACTTCTATTGGATATGTGCCCATTTTATAGGGCAATAAACTAAAATGAATTTCCCATAATCCATTATCTATATACCCTATTACTCATATAAAAAATATTTTCTATTTGAATAGGCTAAACTTATTTCAAATTAATTATCTTTTCAATTAGTCAATTTGTCCAAAACTGATTTATTCTTTACAATGGAATACCTGATAATAGCCCTTGTCTCAAGCAATGTCTTTCATGACTTACCCCATAAACCTAAATTCAATTATAAGGAAGAACTGATGCAATTTTGGTATCCCATATTGTGGAAGGAGCAAGGTCCTTTAAATTTGGTTCTAATCCAACTTGTCTTTGTAAATAAAATAATTTACATAATAATTGGACAAGAGTCCATCGAATATCTCTCCAAGCCCAATTTTTCATGTGGGGAAAAGGGGTCATGAACAAAGAGAAAATAATATGGTTATTCAAATTTATGGGTTTAAAGTTAAACCACCATTGTTTCCAAGAATTGTTATAGATAGGTATTTTGTTGTCGAATTTTGCAGATAATACCATGATTTTCTAGTTAATTATTTCTTTTCCATTTACTGTTGGAAAATTCACTATGAATAATGTGGCTCATGTTGCAAAGCTTGCCTATTCTTTGCATTGTTTTAACTTAAGAGAAATTGAAGCTCATAGAGGCTTTAATCCAGAATGTGTTGGGGTCATATGTTTTGATAGATTGGCTTACCAAAAGACAAGGCAACATTAGAACCAATATTTAGAGTTCCAGGATCTAGCCCTCCTATTCTAAGAGAGGGATCTCTCAAATTATTTGTTTGCAAAGATTTATCTTGTTTGATTTTAAGTATTGATTTTAGACTAGTTATTAAGTGCAAGTGTTTTTTTTGTTTGTTTGGTTGAATTGGCACAACAGAATATGAAAGGTCTAGGTAGTATAGATAGAAAGAAGAAGTGTTGGATTCATTGGGCAATGGAATCAAGAAGAGGTTTATGAAAAACTCATCAATGGATATGGGACATCAAAGGGAAAATCTAGCTTGGCCACAAGATCCTTTAGTTTTGTGAATGAGATGGACATTAATGATTTGGAAAGAGAAATTGAATTCTCAACAAAGGGAACTTGAAAACATAATTTGAACAATAAAGAGGTATTTGATAGACAGGGCTAACCATGAATTCTACAAACCAAACTTTAAGCAAATGATGACTTCAAGACAACTTTTAAAATGAAATCTAGGATTCTAGAGCACATCCTATTTCCTCAAATATTTTATTTCAAATGACTTAGAAAACATAAAAGATTCACTAATAATTGCAGTCATAGAAGAGGGAACACCTAACACATATATGATCACAACTATAAAGACCTTTAAAACAATTGTTCAAGTAGGGACAAAGGGTATGATCAAAACATACCTCCTTGGCTAACTGTAAACAATGGTACTTCAAAGGGAGACTTAAAGAACAGCTTTCAAGTGGCAACAGGAAAGCAGGGAAAACCATAAATCATGCTAGAACCAACTATTTGAACTATTAGAGAAATAAAGAAGCATGAGGACAAAAGAGAAAGATTAAAGACTCTAAAATACCTCAGCAGAAGAAAACATCAAACAGTGAAGGATAAACAGGTCTAAGGTGCTTCCAGGAGTCATTTCATAGCCTAAACTTTTCATCCTATTGTAGTAAGTGTTAGGGTCTCATGATTTGGCTAATTGGCAAGCCAAATGACAGTGTAACATCAAACCAATCTTTGGAGCCCAAGGACCTAGCCTTCCTGGACTCAGAAAGGGCTCTCTCTATTTGTGTAAGGGATATCTATGTGTTTGCTTATTGTGTTCTGATTTTACGCTAGTTATGAAGTAGGTTATTTGGTTTTGGTTTTTAGGTTGTGAGGGATGAAACTGATCAAAGATACAAGATAGGTAAAAATATGCCAGATCAACTGGGCTATGGGGTTGAAAAGGTCAAGAAATCTATCAGATGGTGATACAAGGCTGTTGAAGGGCCGATTTTATTTGAAGTAGAAAGGATCTTTGGACAAAATGGAATAAAATGGACATCAAGTTTGGGAATAACAAAGGATTTCAAGCATAAATAGTTAAATAGCTGACATAAACATGGTAGGGAAAACCATTAATCATGAGAAATGTAACTATAAACTAATCAATACATATAAATAAAAATTCAAGCCATGCATAGAGATATATAACACTCTAAGCTTGGGAAATGGCTATCACACTTTGGGGAAATACACTTAAGACAGACAAACAACTCAAATCACTATGCTGGAATGCCTAAACATAGTACTTCAAGTTAGTGAGCACTCTGAAAACAAGATTGCATAGTCTTAGGCAAAGGGCAAGATCAGAACAAGACCTCCTTGGTTCAACAAATGACAATCTAATCAGTCAAAGAGAAATTTCATGGATGGAGCTATGGCTAGCCATGAGTAAGCAGGGCATATCGTAAATCATACTTATCATGCATAAAACCATGAATGAAACAAGCAACAAAATCCTTAAGTTATTAAAGAGAAATCAATAATTATTTAATGTGACTAAGAATGAAGAAAACATGGAAGCTATGAAGAAACAGGAAATTTGAGGTGCCTCCAAGGGCATGTCTCAAATTTTTTCTTTACAGTTCTATAGCAAGCAAGAAACATGGATTTATGAATGAAAAATAGGAAACAAAACAAAGAGAGAAACACTATACCATTCTACCAAGTCATGGAATCCAACAACAATCCTCTTTCATCATCTAAGAACATCCAAGAGACTATTCAAAAGCATGAGACAAGTATTTCTTCCAAAGCTTATATGACCATATATTTCTTCTATCATCAAGTTCAGCCCTGTTTACAATGAAATCCTTTGGAATATATAGGCCCAAGTGAGGAAAACCTCTTAGTTCAATTTGCAATCTCATTGGCCTATCCAAAATATCTAATCTTGTCCCTGAGGCTTTGCAAAACCCAAGGCACAAAATATCTCATAAAATATCTAAAAAATACTAAAAGAGGGAAATAAATTGACTTTTCATAACTTCTCATGTGCAAAAATAGCTAAACGCACATGAGGAAAAAGCAGTTTTTTAAAGGTTCAATTTTTACAAAAATACTCAAAAAATACATCAGCAAAAGGTCCCCTGATTTGCTGGCAACTTTTGGCAGCCTTCCCGATGTCAAAACAAGGCTCATGATAGCTCGTTGGAAATCTTTGAGTGTCTAATTTCTGGAGAAACTATAATTTTCCCAATATGATGCCTAGAATTCCTCCAAAAATAGGCCTGTGTGTAAAAACCCAAAAAATAAGGTTTTCTGATAGACCGGGCAGAGTGTAGACAAAGCGAGCATTTTTTGCCATTTCAGGGATAGAAAATGATCTTCAAATGTCCTGAAAATCGCTGAGTATGGGATCCTAAAATTATGGAATCCAATGATACCATTCTCATCCTTTGATGATCCCCCAAACTGAAATGGAGAAGCCCATGAGTTTTGGCCAAAAACACAAAAATGACAAAAAACCAAAATATGTCGAAATTTGCCCAAAATTGGTGAGCATGACCCTCAAGGGTTCTCAGCAACATGTTGTGAAGCAGAGGACAAAATATAAAGTAATGATGTGTCTTTCCTCACTTTCTATGCCGTGCACTTCCCTTTAGCCTCCTTGAGATTTTCCTGAGCGGCCTTCAACTTGCGCCGGGAAAACTGGTTTAACTTTTTATAATGCCCCGTCATTCTCCTTTGAAGGTCTAAATTCCTTTTTTCCTTCTCCAGTTTCTTCTCCAAGTGGTTATTTATTCTCTCAGGCCATGCCTCCTTATTGGTCTCTATCTCTTGTTCGAACAATGCAGTGAGAGGGGTAGATTGGAGAAGGGATTTTTCCTCTTCTTTTTTCCCCATGGTTCTTGGCCTCTTTCGCCTAAGCTGATCTTCACCTTCACTTTCATCGAAATTTCCCATGATTTCTTCCAACATCGCTTGGGCTTTGGAGGCCTCCTTCTTGTACTTGGTCATCTGTGTCTCATAAACAGCCATATGGACACTCATTTGCCTATTTTGGATTTGCAGAAATTGATTGAAATTCCTAGCTCTATGAAGATCATCCTTCAATGCATCAATTTGGCTTTCTCTATGGATCAAGAGGCTTTCTAGAATCCGGGCCTCATTATCACTATCATTGCTTTGGATTTGGATGATGTCGAATGCACTCTCTTGTTCATGACTTCCTTCTTCCTTACCCTTCCCTTTTCTTTGGGTGGCTATTCTAGTGCTCTTCCTCCTAGGAAAATCAATCATGGGCTTCTTTGGCAATTTTCCTTTACTTCAAAGGGCCCTTGTCACATTTGGAGTGACAACTCTAGGCACTCTTTTCTTTGCTATCCAGGGCTTGGCCTTTTTAGGAGAAGAGGGCATGGTCCCTTTACCTTTGTCACCTTGCCCTTTTTCTTCTTGAGGTTGTTCCTCTTGAAGAGGCTACTGTTCTTTAGGAGGCTGTTGTGTATCATCTTTTGGCTGCCCTTGCTCATCACTATCATGCTGCTCCTATTCGGCACTATCATGCTGCCCCTATTCAGTCTCTTTTGGTTGCCCCTGTTCATCATGATGTAGCTGTTGTGTGTCCTCTTTTGACTTTCCTTGCTCATCACTTTCATGCTGTCCTTGCTATTGTTCATCATCACTATGATGATGTTGTGTGTCATCATAAGGCTGCTATTCACCCTCATCATGAGTTTGCTATTCACCCTCATCATGATTCTGTTGTTCTTCATCACTGTCATGCTGCTGTTCAACACTTTCTTCCTCCTCCCCTTGCTGCTGTTCATCATCACTGTCATGCTGTTGTTCAACACTTTCTTCTTTCTGCTCATGTCCTTCTTCCTCTTGTTGGTCACTTTCTTCTCCTTCTTCATGTTCCTTTGTTTGTTATGTATTAAACTTGAGCTTTTTAGGAATAGGTCTGCTAGAAGAAGGTGAGGGATGATGAGTAGGAGGTGTAGGGGATGTATGGACTGGAGGGATAGTGGAGAAATCCGGATGAGTGATGAAAACATCCCAAGAGACCTCTCTCTTTTGAAGATGATGAAGAATGATGATTTTTATGAGAGAGTGATGGAAGAGACAGGCTATTTTCTGTGAAGGAGGCTTCTTCTGAACAGTGGAGGCCATTTTCTCAATGCTCTTGTGTAAGAAGAAAGGAAGATTTAGCAATCTGGCCCTAGTGAAATGCATGAATAGTCGAATGTGATATGCATAAATTCGGGAGAATCTTCCCTCACAAGTGAAGTACTTCATGATAATCTTCATGAGAGGGGCATAACTGGCTAAAAGATATGGGAAAGGGAAAATAGAAGGACATGAATCTCTGTGCTCAGGCTTTAGAAAGGGCTTGTAGTCATCTGAGTCCAAATGGCTTTGTTTAAACCATTTCTCACCAATATAGGGAATTTTAGTGGCCTTGGAGATGGATCTTGGGGAGAACTTGAATTCAAGGCCTGCCAACTGGAAATTCTTGTCTCAAAACCTCAAAGCAAAGAGATGTGTCAAAGGAGAGAAACTCTTCACCTCTTGCACTCTTTGACAAAAATATAAACACTCAACCTCATGGAAATTGAATGAGACTGATGGGTGTGCATTCACTTCTTCGGTGGAAATAGGCTCATATCTCTTACGCAATCCACTCCTACTATCCTGCCTGGGAGGCATCTTGTTCTGGATGCTATCTACAAAACCAAACTGCCTCAAAAAGGATTTCAAGAATTTTTTCTCAAACAAAACTTTGTTTTCTTTGTCAATCATTGTTTGATCAAGGTAAATCTGCCTCAAATGCTGTGTAAAAATTTTTCTTTGATATTAGGTCCCCGCTCCTTCCAAAACACTGCTCTTCCCCTTTATATGCCAATCAATAAAAAATTTAAAAAACAAGCACACAGTCAACTAAAATGTATAGACAGTCAAAAGGTCACTGTTTTTGGGTAAGGTCAAAGGGCTCTTGGTGTTTTGGTGACAACAAGACAACCTTGTATTTTAGACAAAGGCAAAACAAAACTCCTCCCAATCAAAACACCCTCCTTGTCTTCACTATTTTCTCACACAGATTTTGACAAACACCTCCAAATGGCAATGACAGCTTTACACACTAAAGTTTTTTTTATGGAAAAATTGGCAGCACTGATTTTCTCTTCACCACACAGAGATGACCTTTGACAGTGACAAAGTAATATATGTATGATTACCGTTGTTGAAAACAGGCCCACTGTTTCATTTCTTCAAATACTGTGTTTCTGCCTTTAAGCAGTGCCTCCATCTTTTATCATTGTTTTGAGGGCAGTTTATTGGGCTTTTTAAAACAATAAAAAGCCATCATTGTTACTATGTTCACCTTGGGAAAACAACAACACAGCAATTTCGAGTTTCAAACATAAAACACATCTCTGCTTAAAAAAATCAACACTGTGATTTACACCATGAGTTTCATCCCTTTTTCCACCACTTAACAGTTTTGAATATACCAAGGAGGCACATAAATACCTTGAATATTTCAATGGCAGGCTTTGCTTGAGGGGTTTGAGCAACTTCGAGACTTGTTGGAAGGCGTTTGGACTATTAACATGTGTGCGGCACGTTGATAAAGGAAAGCGCTATCTGAAGAAGTGATGTCGGGTCACTGTCGGGCGGTCATGACCGACGCTCACAGGCGCGCCGTACAGCAGTGAAATCCTGTGTAAAAATTCCACCTGAACACACCGCGCAACTCTACAGGCACGCCGCGCAGTCAAAAACCCTTGAAATTTCGGTGAACTTGCTTGAAAACTTCCTCTTTGGTCCGGTGAATAGCTAAGAAGAGTTGTTTTTTCTTTGGAAATGCAAAATGGATCTTGGAAACGGTCCTCTTATTCTCTTTTGAATGTAAAAAGCCAAGTAGCCTTTCACACTTGTTTGGTGAGGTTTTTTGAAAACTTTGAAAATGCCTTTGGGTTTGAAACAAAAATTAAGCTTATGTCCCCTAAAACATAACTTAAGGCTCTTTTTTTAGGTGAATGTGATAGTGGTAATGACCACTTCCTTTATAAGCCTGACCCCTTTTTTGAAGTAAAACAAAATTCCTCAAGAACTTAAAACTTTCGTTGTTTCTCATTTAAGGAATGAAAAATGTTTTTCCTTTTGATGTCTGCACTATGGAAGGAAGATTTTTCTCTGAGCCACATGAAGGACTGTAGAGGTGCCTTTTGAGAGCAACTACCTTTTTACTAGGGAAGAAGCTTAACTGCAAATTTGAATATCCCTTTCCACCTCTTCTATTTGTATTGCTCATCTGTTGTCACTTTTTGATCAGTTAGAAAAAGTCTTTATGAATAGAAAGAGAAAAACCTCTGAATATCATCATCACCTATTTGTTTTTTCTTATTGAAAAAGGATTCCTATAGAGAGACCTTGTGTTATGTGAGGTTTTCTTTGACAATATGAGGGAGATAGCTTCACCCCTTTGAAACCTACATTGACCATGTCTGCTCCTGATGCTTTGGATATGGTCATGCTCATTGTGAAAACTAAAGGAGATGGCAGGTGCTATTGGAGTTTCTTTTTTGCTGTGGGTAAAAATAAAATAGGGGATGATGTACTATAGTTGAAAAGTGAATAAGGGAAGTTGCCCCTTTTTTTCTTCTATGGAGGAGGTCTGCAAGAAACCTGGGCTTCATTGTTATCTGTCCATCAAGAGGGCACTTCTTCTGAAAACTTCTTCTCTACTCAAACTGCAACAATAAGGTACCTTTGACCTATTTTTATAAGGAGAATGCATTCATTTGTAACAGTGGCCTACATTATTGGCTTTGAATGTTGTTCCAGGATCGTGAAACTCATGCCATAATCCCTTTAACATATTTGTGAGCTTGTGTGTTCAGTTGCAATGCATTTTTGGGAAAACTAAACTCAAATTGCCTTTTGTCCACTATGATGAGTAATTTTGAAAGAAAATTCTTTATGAATAGGAAGGACAGTACCCTTTGAAAATCAATCATCACTCTTAGGTTTGTAGCATGACCCACCTCTCAACTTCTTATCAACTCTATTTTGTTTAAAGGAACAGAGACTAAATGTTAAGCATGTTCATCAAGGAGATGAGTCTTTGTAACTTTTAAGGAATTTATACCCCTCAGCTAGGTTTGTTCATTTCTTGGCTTCAGACTGTCTTTGAAAGAGAATCTATAATAGGAGATGAGTCATCTTCTTTGATATTTTATAGCGCTCATGCTTTTCCTTTGTTTTTGACATGATTTCCATGTTCAGAAGCTTTCAACTATCTTCTGCTGCTCTTACCATTTGTATCTTAATCAGTCAAACCCTAAAATCAATCTCTGCTCTGGCCCTCTGCTTATAGATGAAGGAGGCCTATTTTAACAAAATGCCTGATCTCCTTTCAACTTCTGTCTGAATCAAAAGAATAATGTTTGATGAACCTACTGATAGTGGTTTCCCTTACATATGTTGGCAGAAGTTAGTTAGGGGCCAAGACTGTTGGATTCCTTTGGCCATTTGCTCAATAATATTTCTCCACTAATGATCAACTCATTAGCTTCATATTTTAACTTAATAACAATGGAGCTTATGCAAACAATCTTTGAAAAGCACCACTGCTTTGCCTCTGCCTTAGACATCATTTTTATTCAGAAACCTTTAGTTGTTGTCTCACTGTACCCAAAAAATGTCCTTAAGTCAACCCAGATTTTTAACATCAAACTTTATCGATTGGCCCTCTGCTTGTAGATGAAGGAGGCACTCTCAGTATTCAAACCCTCTGGTTATAGATGAAGGAGGTTTTTCAGTCATGTCATATCATCAGCCTTTTGATAGTGTTATTTTCCTTTCACTGTCCTTTCATGCTTTGACTGTGATCACCAGAGCTTAATGAAAAACTCTCTGCTCTGTAGCTGCATCCCAGGCTCAAAATCACATTTAGAAGAAGTTGTATTCTCATGTGGAACCAAAACCTGTCTCCTGGGAATGCTGGCCTACTTCTGTTCTTGAAAGATTCATGAAAACACTATAAAACCACCTAAAATCAGTTTGACCTATGGTACATGTATAGCTGAGACTTGAGGGTTTATTAGTGGCGCGACCTAGGGTTGTAACCAACTTTGTTCGCAGAATGGGAATGGTCTGTTATGACTGGTCTATAGCAGGTAGAGGTTCTTTGGCTTTAGAGTGGTTTTCCAAGTGAGGAATGCCTAAAGCGCCACTACCTAACTTAGGGGAAACTTTTTCAGACAGATTTGGATTGCTTCTTTGGAGCTGATGGGAAAACTAGTATGGCTGAGGCTAGATGGGGCTTAATAATGAATTTTCATCTCGTCATGGGCGGACTGAAAGGTAAGAGGGAAAAAAACATTTATGGGTGTTTTCCAGCTGGAAAATTTGACAAATTTTTAGATCAGCTGCTAGAAAACTTGACTGTTATAACTAGTCATCACCAATAAGTGAAAAATAATGATGACTAACAATGGCTCCATTTGGGGAGGACAACTCCTTTTCAGGAGGTGTCTAGAATTTCAGATCTTTGGCTTATGAAGGCCAGTGCCTTACCCATTGGCACAAATTTCATTCTTCCTTGATGCTACTTCTGAAAAATGACAACATGATTAGCATCAATGATATTTATACCTACCCCACTATCTTTCCTAACATTTTTTCTTCCTTTGGGTGCATTTGGACTAGCAACCCTTTTGACAATATATATTTTTTATTTTTGAAAAATGAACCTATCTAGTTCTACACTTATATATGTCGAGAGTTCAGATTAAACTGATGAACTCCTTCATTACTCTACCTATGCTAGATCAACTGTCAAGGTTAAGCTGTTTGACAGGATTTTGTACTCTAATCTAAAACACGAAATTGAAAAATGATCAAATCAGGTTTAGATAGTCTGATTTGTCATGTACTTGCGGCATGAAAGACAAGCTACACACAAATATTATTTTGCATAAAATGGAAACTAGGAAAAACGGGGCTAGGATGCACAATTTTTTTTATCCCCGCTTCCCTCTTTGGTTCTGTTTTGAGCATGTGGAACCAGTATCTTTTCCTAATATACTCTCTTTGATAAGTCAAGCTTACACAATGTTGACCATCTTTTTCACTCACTAACTTATCAGCAAATAAATTTAAAACATGTCTAGCTATGATTAGGCTAGATAACTGAATAAGACATTTGAGCACTAGTAGCGACATTTAGACTTGCGCGCTTTCTGAATGACTATTTTTTAGAACATGGGGCCTTTTTCTATTTTTCAACTGCCCTCTTTTCTATTCTTCTATTGTTTTTGACCTTTCTATTTTATGTATTTTTCAAACAGTGGTATATACAATGATTGAAAATGTTTTAAAGTCAGAAATCTTGGAAATGGCGAAAATTAAGCATCTTATCCTCGTAAGGATCTCCTACCATTCTTGGCCCATATAGTTCTTAAAAAGAAAAATTGGGAAAGTTTTCTCTTGTAAACATGACATAAGGATTCATGCATGAATCTCTGAACAAACTCATATCTTCCCGTTGTACCTCTTTGTACCTCTGATTTCCACTCCTTCCTTTACTGTACATCTTCTTTAAGTAATGCATATATTCTTTGTCATTTTTGAAATAAATAATGACATCATCAAGGTATGTTAAAATGCAGAAGTTCAGGACTGGAAACATGGCCTTTAGGAGCATGTTTTTGATATTTGGTGGTTTTTCAATTTTGAGTCTGAAACTAGAACTACTTCCAGCATACTGAAAAAAAATCTTTGAGCTGTCTACTTTGCAAGGGAATCATTTGGCTATAACCTGAAAGATCATCTTGCAAAGGCATATTATTAAAAGAACTTATCATCAGCATATCATGGTCTTGGGTAGGAAGGATAAAATTTCTGTTACAACGATGTGCATTAGTGTTTCTAAAATCAAAACAGACCCTATGACCAGCTATTTTATCTTTGATTATTACTGATTGGTTCAAATTTTTGTATTTTCTTTTGTCAAATTTGTTTCTTGGAGTGATGGTAGTGGCGTAGTGTTTCTCATTTTTTTCTCTACATGACGTAGTATTTTGCATGAGATTGCCAATTCTAGCAGTTCTATGTCTTTGATGGAATGACAGGATATTAGCCAGTTCAAGTAACTCAGGTATACTTGGACTACAGTTATCATGTTCGCTCATAAGGAGTTTATCAGGCATTTTTTCGTGGTTTTGAGCTGTTATGGCTACAGTCAAGGTTTCACTTGTAGTGGAAGAGTTATGTGAAGGTAAATCCTTGAGGTATGGTAAAAACATTAAGCTTCCTTGCTCCTGAGTTCCGAAAAGGTTTGTGATATGTAAGTCTTCTAATGCCTTTGTTCTGAAAAAGTTTCTTGATGTTACTGCTGATGTTTGACTAAGGTTCGAGCAATTCGCTTGATAGTACATAATGGTTTGTGCTTCTTGCTCTATTCCTATTTCAGAAGGAACATAATTACTTTCCTCAAGACATATTTGTTCATGATCATGGTAGTTTTGAGTGTCTAGTTCATCATAGAGAACTAGGGGCAGCTTATGTTGTGGGTCTAATTTTGTTTCAACTTCTTCTGACTGTTCTTCGATGTCCTCATCAGTGTGCAGAATAAAAGAGTTTAGGTTGGAATGCAAAGAATACATTGGGATGTTATCTGGCCTCTCTTGGCTACTGATGATATATTTCATGTGTGACTCTCGATAGAGTATTCTTGTTTGGTCAAACACAGGAATAGTGGCGTAGGACATATCAAGTTGAATATTTCCTTGGAGCTTGGCTCCCCAAGATCTGGATAGAAGCATTTTGTACTTGGGAGGAATGTCTGCTACCACTATGTCCATGATTAGATTTTTTGCATGTATTTGGGCCAAACTAAAACAAAGATCTTTGATCAAGCCTAGACATTTGACTCTACTAGAATCAAATGAATATAAGTCTTTGTATGGTCTTGTGATTTCTAGGCCTTATCTTTCCATTACAATCTTTGGCATAAGATTATGCGAAGTGACAGAGTCTAGCATGGCATTGTGAAGGATTTGGTCATGGATATTCAGACTGATGTAAAAGGGGAGAGTGATTCCTTCTTGGAATTTCCCTTCTATTTTCGGACCGAATAACACTTCAAGAGTGTCATCAGCTAGATTAAGTGTGTTAGCATCATTTCCTAGATTTAGGACCTTTAACACTTGGGATTTATAAGAGCCTTGGGCGATGAGCTCGGTAAGAGGCATGGTGATCTTTGTTTTGGCGATTTCACCCTCAAAACTAAAAGGTAGCTATAGTTTTGACATGTTTGTTTCAGCTTTTTCAGCCATGACTTTCTCTATGTTTGAATTTTGCTGGCTCTGTTTTGGGATTTTGTTTGCCACATCCACCTCGGGAATCTTTGTGGAAGTACTAGGAGCATCTGAGTCAGGACTAGTTTGGGTAACTCTATCTTTTTTTTGGTCATTTTTCCCGACCATGATTTTGTTGTTGTTCACTGCTTTCTTAAGGATGGTATCAAGGGTTTTAGCAGTGTCTGAGCTACCTTTCTTGGAGTTGTCTTGATTTTTTTTGCTTCTAAGGTCATATTGCCTGTGAGCTTCTATTATGGCATTCTGAAAATCTATGGCAGGATCCTCGGGATCTTCATAGTTGGTTTCATCCTGATTCAGAGAGAAGAATGCTTGGTATTCTTCCGTGAGGTACACCTCACTCTCATTATCAGACCCTATGAGGTTCAAATGATTTTCATCAATGGGTTATGTATCCCTATCATCTTATTCTACATAATTCTCATTAAATGGTGGCGTAATTTGTTGGTCATTTTCCATTGCTTTGTTTTGAGGCTGTTCCCTCCTAAAATTTTGGTTTCGGTTTCTGTTTGGAGGGTTTGGCTGGTTGTCCCTAAGAGGGGTCTTCTCACTTATCTTCTAACACATTTTGGCCATGGACCTGACTAAGTCATCTATTCTAGGATCTAAGGAAGGAGCTGAAGTGGACACCTCATCCCGGCAGGTGACTTTCCTTTCTGATCTAGTCCTAGCTCTTTTTTCTGCTAAGTTGGCTTCTGCCCTTATGGCTACTTTTTGCATTTCCTCTAAGGTAAGGGGGTCCTTGTCTCTTAACTGATAAGTGATGTCTGGGTCAAAACCCTCGGGGAACTTTGCCAAGGCTGAACCAAGTGGGGGTTTTAAGTGAGGTGGGAGGGTGTTATACACACTGTTGAACCTAGTGCAGTATCCCTGGACACTTTCCCCATTTTCCCGTTTTAGATTGTTATATTCTGACAGGATTTGAATGGGGTTCTTTCGGATTTCCCACTTGTTTATGAAGACTTGGTAGAGTTCTGGGAGGTTTTGGTTGATGTTTGGAGTTAAGCTCTTAAACCATTTTTTGGGTTCCCCGCCCAGGCTTTGGGCGAACATTTTCATTCTAATGGTATCGTCTTCTATTTCCATGTATTCAAAGGCATCACTAATCCTATCTACATGTTATTGAGTTGTGGTAGTCTCATCTCCAGTAAAGTGTGGGATTTTGGCTTGATAGTCATTTTGTAAGGGAGCCAAAGGCTGTGGCAACACCAAGGGTGTGTACCAAGCTGCCATGACAGGAGCTAATGGGTGATGTACACAATGAGGACTTGCGGGATGAGCTGAGGTGGTTTGAACAGTAGTGGTTTGGATAGGTGTGGCGGATGTACTTGGACTAGTGATCTGATTTTGAGCAGATCTGGGATGGTAGGAGCCAAAGTGATGGAGAAGATGAGAGTCAGGAGGTGTGGTAGGTGAGGCTTCTATACTAGGACTCTGTGGCAGATCTAGGGGCTAAAGATAGTCAAAGTCTATCTTACTTTGTGACTTGCTTCTAAAAAGGGTTTTTGCTGATTCTAAGTCAAAGGGGGAATCCGGTAAGGCAGTGAGATGTTTAGGTACTGCTTTTTTTTATAGATGGAACTATTGGTAGCTAAATTGAAAGTTTCAGAAGCTTGCCACAGAATCTTCTCTGGGTCATCTACTATGATAGGGGGATTTGGGTCTGGATGAGCTCTGGTGTTGATTCTTCGTGAAGCTAGATTTCGGGTCTAGAGTTTGGAGAGGATGGTATTTGTGAATGTTTTGGATGGATGGCCTCTCTAATGTTTTACTAATGTGAAGGATGGTCAAAATTAAAAGGATGAACTAGTGGAGTCGCCAGGTGGATATTTATGAGAACTATGGTCCACCACCAAAACTATCAAAGATGCTTTGGGAAACTGTTTTATAGCAAAATTTGAGATGGAAACTTGCAAATAAGAGTGATTCACTTGGTTTCAACAGTTTTCTAGGTTGTATGGACAAGCTAATGGTTCTCTTGGCAAGAAGGTTTCTGCTTATCTCCTATGTTCAGGTGAGGTTTTCTGAATCGCTAAGTTATACTTAGTTTTTCACTAATTACAAAGTTTCCACCCTAAGTTGAAATTTTTGGAAGGATGAGTTAGCAGAAAGGTATGGTTTATGAATTTTTTGGTCTTTTATGGAGTTTTTAGGCCTACTGGAGGCTAGTGGAGTCGCCAGGTGGAACTTGGTTTTTTTTGTAAAGATGTAGCTAGGGTCCACCACTAGTAACTAGGGAAAACCAATCTGGGAATGTTTTGGGGGTTTTCTGAGTTTTTATGTGCATCCTATGCTTTATTAAAGTATTCTAAACCTGTTTCATCACTTTTCTAGGGTGGTGAGAACAAAAAAAAATTACTTTAAATGATTCTATGGACTGCTTACCTGTGAGGTTTGGAAGAGTTTCCTACAACTGAATCATCATTTTGCTAAGATGGTGAAAGAGCTAGATTCTACTCTTCTAAGTTTGACTGGGATTTTGAGAGTTCCTAAGGGATACCTAGGATGTTTTGACTCAAATTCCCACCGTGATTGCCATTATGTTAGTGAGTGGTGGGATAAGTCAGCCATATAGTATTCTCAAAGGTCTCTAAATATTTAGGGAAACTAAGTTTGTTTATCACTCATAGTCCCACCATGATCGCCATTATGTTAGTGAGTGGTGGGATAAGTCAGCCAGATAGTATTCTTAAAGGTCTCTAAAAATTTAGGGAAACTAAGTTTGTTTATCACTCAGAGTTCCACTGTGATCACCATTATGTTAGGGTCCCGTGATTTGGCTAATTGGCAAGACAAATGACAGTGTAACATCAAAATATTTGGAGCCCAAGGACCTAGCCTTCCTGGACTCAGATAGGGCTCTCTCTATTTGTGTAAGGGATATCTGTGTGTTTGCTTATTGTGTTCTGATTTTAGGCTAGTTATGAAGTAGGTTTTTTGGTTTTGGTTTTTAGGTTGTGAGGGATGAAACTGATCAAAGATACAAGATAGGTAAAAATATGCCAGATCAACTGGGCTATGGGGTCGAAAAGGTCAAGAAAGCTATCAGATGGTGATACAAGGCTATTGAAGGGCCGATTTTATTCGAAGTAGAAAGGATCTTTAGGCAAAATGGAATAAAATGGATATCAAGTTTGGGAATAACAAAGGATTTCAAGCATAACTAGTTAAATAGCTGACATAAACATGGTAGGGAAAACCATTAATCATGATAAATGTAACTATAAGCTAATCAATACATAGAAATAAACATTCAAGCCATGCATAGAGATATATAACTCTCTAACTTTGGGAAATGGCTATCAGACTTTGGGGAAATACACTTAAGATAGACAAACAACTCAAATCACTATGCCGGAACACCTAAACACAGTATTTCAAGTTATTGAGCACTTTGAAAACAACATTGCATAGTCTTAGGAAAAGGGAAAGATCAGAACAAGACCTCCTTGGTTCAACAAATGACAATCTAATCAGTCAAAGAGAAATTTCATGGATGGAGCTATGACTAGCCATTAGTAAGCAGGGCATACCGTAAATCATACTTAGCATGCATAAAACCATGAATAAAACAAGCAACAAAATCCTTAATTTATTAAAGAGCAATCAAGAATTCTTTAATGTGACTAAGAATGAAGAAAACATGGAAGCTATGAAGAAACAGGAAATTTGAGGTGCCTCCAAGGGCATGTCCCAAATTTTTTCTCTACTTTTCTATAGCAAGCAAGAAACATGGATTTATGAATGAAAACTAGGAAACAAAACAAAGAGAGAGACACTATACCATTCTACCAAGTCATGGAATCCAACAACAATCCTCTTTCATCATCCAAGAACATCCAAGAGACTATTCAAAAGCATGAGACAAGTATTTCTTCCAAAGTTTATATGACCATATATTTCTTCTATCATCAAGTTCAGCCTTGTTTACAATGAAAGCCTTTGGAATATATAGGCCCAAGTAAGGAAAACCTCTTAGTTCAATTTGCAATCTCATTGGCCTATCCAAAATATATAATCTTGTCCTTGAGGCTTTGCAAAGCCCAAGGCACAAAATATCTCATAAAATATCTAAGAAATGCTAAAAGAGGGAAATAAATTGACTTTTCATAACTTCTCATGTGCAAAAATAGCTAAACGTACATGAGGAAAAAGCAGTTTCTTAAAGGTTCAATTTTTACAAAAATACTCAAAAAATACATCAGCAAAAGGTCCCCTGACTTGCCAGCAACTTTTGGCAGCCTTCCCGATGTCGAAACGAGGCTCATGATAGCTCGTTGGAAAGATCTAAGTGTCTAATTTCTGGATAAACTAGAATTTTACCAGTATGATGCCTATAAGTCCTCCAAAAATAGGCTTGTGTGTAAAAAACCAAAAAATAAGGTTTGCTGATAGACCGGGCGGAGTGTAGAAAAAGCGAGCATTTTTCACCATTTCGGGGGAGAAAATGATCTTAAAATGTCCTGAAAATTGCTGAGTATGGGATCCTAAAATTATGGCATCCAATGATACCATTCTCATCCTTTGATGATCCCCCAAATTGAAATGGCGAAGCCCATGAGTTTTGGCCAAAAACCCAAAAATGACAAAAAACCAAAATATGTCGAAATTTGCCCAAAATTGGTGAGCATGAACCTCAAGGGTTCTCAGCAACATGTTGTGAAGCAGAGGCCAAAATATGAAGTCCTGATGTGTCTTTCCTCACTTTCTGTGCCAGGCGCTTCCCTTTAGCCTCCTTGAGCTTTTCTTGAGCGGCCTTCAACTTGCGCCGGGCAAACTAATTTAACTTTTTATAATGCCCCATCATTCTCCTTTGAAGGTCTAAATCCCTGTTTGCCTTCTCCAATTTCTTCTCCAAGTGGTTATTTATTCTCTCAATCCATGCCTCCTTATTGTTCTCTATCTCTTGTTCAAACAATGCAATGAGAGGGGTAGATTGGAGAAGGGCTTTTTCCTCTTCTTTTTGTTTCTCAAGGGCCTTTTTAAGCCCTGTGGTTCTTGGCCTCTTTCGCCTAGGATGATCTTCGCCTTCACTTTCATCGAACTCGCCCATGAGATCTTCCAACCTCGCTTGGGCTTTGGAGGCCTCCTTCTTGTACTTGGTCACTCGTGTCTCATAAACAGCCATATGGACACTCATTTGCCTATTTTGGATATGAAAAAATTGATTGAAATTCCTAGCTCTATTAAGATCATCCTTCAATGCATCAATTTGGCTTTCTCTATGGATCAAGAGGCTTTCTAGAATCTGGGCCCCATTATCAATATCATCGCTTTGGATTTGGATGATGTCGAATGCACTCTCTCGTTCATGACTGCCTTCTTCCTTACCCTTCCCTTTGCTTTGGGTGGCTATTCTAGTGCTCTTCCTCCTAGCAAAATCAATCATGGGCTTCTTTGGCAATTTCCCTTTACGTCGGAGGGCCCTTGTCACATTTGGAGTGACAAATCTAGGCACTCTTTTCTTTGCTATCCGGGGCTTGGCCTTCTTAGGAGAAGAGGGCATGGCCCCTTTACCTTTGTCACCTTGCCCTTTTTCTTCTTGAGGCTGTTCCTCTTGAAGAGGCTATTGTTATTGAGGAGGCTGATGTGTATCATCTTTTGGCTGCCCTTGCTCATCACTATCATGCTTCTCTTGTTTGGCACTATCATGCTTCCCCTGTTCATCATGATGTAGCTGCTGTGTGTCCTCTTTTGACTGTCCTTGCTCATCACTCTCATTCTTCCCTTGTTGTTGTTCATCATCACTCTGATGCTACTGTGTGTCATCATAAGGCCGTTGTTCACCCTCATCATGAGTCTGTTGTTCTTCATCACTGTCATGCTGTTGTTCAGCACTTTCTTCCTCCTCCCCTTGCTGCTTTTCATCATCACTGTCATGCTTTTGTTCAGCACTTTCTTCTTTCTGCTCATGTCCTTCTTCCTCTTGCTAGTCACTTTCTTCTCCTTCTTCATGTTCCTTTGTTTGTTCTGTAGTAAACTTGAGCTTTTTAGGAATAGGTCTGCTAGAAGAAGGCGAGGGATGATGAGTAGGAGGTTTAGGGGATGTATGGACTGGAGGGACAGTGGAGAAATCCGGATGAGTGATAAAAACGTCCCAAGAGACCTCTCTCTTTTCAAGATGATAAAGAATGATGATTTTGATGAGAGAGTGATGGAAGAGACAAGCTATTTTCTGTGAAGGAGGCTTCTTCTGAACGGTGGAGGCCATTTTCTCAATGCTCTTTTGTAAGAAGAAAGGAAGATTTAGCAATCTAGCCCTAGTGAAATGCATGAGCAGTCGAATGTGATATGCATAAATTCGGGAGAATATTCCCTCACAAGTGAAGTACTTCATGATAATCTTCATGAGAGGGGCGTAACTAGCTAAAAGATATGAGAAAGGGAAAATAGAAGGACATGACTCTCTATGCTCAGGCTTTAGAAAGGGCTTGTAATCATCTGAGTCCAAATGGCTTTGTTTAAACCATTTCTCACCAATATAGGGAATTCTAGTGGCCTTGGAGATGGATCTTGGGGAGAACTTGAAGTCAAGGCCTGCCAACTAGAAATGCTTGTCTCAAAACCTCAAAGCGCAAATATGTGTCAAAGGAGACAAACTCTTCACCTCTTGCACTCTTTAACAAAAATCTAAACACCCGACCTCATGGAAATTGAACAAAATTGATGGGTGTGCATTCACTTCTTCAGTGGAAATAGGCTCATATCTCTTATGCAATCCACTCCTACTATCCTACCTGGGAGGCATCTTGTTTTGGATGCTCTCTGCAAAACCAAACTGCCTCAAAAAGGATTTCAAGAATTTTTTCTCAAACAAAACTCTGTTTTCTTTGTCAATCACTGTTTGATCAAGGTAAATCTGCCTCAAATGCTGTGTAAAATGTTTTCTTTGATATTAGGTCCCTGCTCCTTCCAAAACACTACTCTTCCCCTTTGTATGCCAATCAATAAACAATTTAAAAAACAAGCACACAGTCAACTAAAATGTATAAACAGTCAAAAGGTCACTGTTTTTGGGTAAGGTCAAAGGGCTCTTGGTGTTTTGGTGACAACAAGACAGCCTTGTATTTTAGACAAAGGAAAAACAAAACTCCTCCCAATCAAAACACCCTCCTTGTCTTCACTATTTTCTCACACAGAATTTGACAAACACCTCCAAATGGAAATGACATCTTTACACACTAAAGTTTGTTTTATGGAAAAATTGGTAGCCCTGATTTTCTCTTCACCACACAGAGATGGCCTTTGACAGTGACAAAGTAATATATGTATGATTACCATTGTTGAAAATAAGCCCACTGTTTCATTTTTTCAAATACTGTGTTTCTGCCTTTAAACAGTGCCTCCATCTTTTATCATTGTTTTGAGGGCAATTTATTGTGTTTTTTACATCAATAAAAACCCATCATTGTTACTATGTTCACCTTGGGCAAACAACAACACAACAATTTCAAGTTTCAAACATAAAACACATCTCTCCTTAAAAAACTCAACACTGTGATTTACACCATGAGTTTGATCCCTTTTTCCACCACTTAACAGTTTTGAATATACCAAGGAGGCACATAAATACCTTGAATATTTCGATGGCAGGCTTTGCTTGAGGGGTTTGAGCAACCTCGAGACTTTTTGGAAGGAATTTGGACCATTAACATGTGCGCGGCACATTGATAAGGGAAAGCGTCGTGCGAAGAAGTGTTTTCGGGTCAATATCGGGCGGTCGTGACCGGCGCTCACAGGCGCACCGCTTGCCGCTGCAGGCGTGCCACGTAGCAGTGCAATCCTGTGTAAAAATTCTGCCTGAACGCACCACACAAATCTACAGGCGTGCCGCGCAGTAAAAAACCCTTGAAATTTCAGTGAAATTTCTTGAAAACTTCCTCTTTGGTCCGGTGAACAGCTAAGAAGAGTTGTTTGTTCTTTGGAAATGAAAAATGGATCTTGGCAATGGTCCTCTTATTCTCTTTTGAACGTAAAAATCCAAGTACCCTTTCACACTTGTTTGGTGAGGTTTTTCTAAAACTTTGAAAATGCCTTTGGGTTTAAAACAGAAATGAAGCTTATGTCCCCTAAAACATAACTTAAGGCTCTTTTGTTTAGGTGAATGTCATAGTGGTAATGACCACTTCCTTTATAAGCCTGGCCCCGTTTTTGAAGTAAAAAAAACTTCCTCAAGAACTTAAAAATTTCACTGTTTCTCATTTAAGGAATGAAAAATGTTTTTCTTTTTGATGTCTGCACTATGGAAGGAAGATTCTGCTCTGAGCCACATGAAGGACTGTAGAGGTGCCTTTTGAGAGCAACTACCTTTTTACTGGGGAAGAAGCTTAACTGCAAATTTCAATATCCCTTTCCACCTCTTCTATTTGTATTGCTCATCTACTATCACTTTTTGATCTGTTGGAAAAAGTCTTTATGAATAGAAAGAGAAAAACCTCTGAATATCATCATCACCTATTTGTTTTTTCTTATTGAAAAAGGATTCCTGTAGAGAGACCTTGTGTTATGTGAGGTTTTCTTTTACAATATGAGGGAGATAGATTCACGCCTTTGAAACCTACATTGACCATGCCTGCTCTTGATTCTTTGGATATGGTCATGCTCATTGTGAAAACTAAATGAGATGGCAGGTGATGTTGGAGTTTCTTTTTTACTGTGGGTAAAAATAAAACAGGGGATGATGTACTGGAGTTGAAAAGTGAATAAGGGAATATGCCCCCTTTGTTCTTCTATGGAGGAAGTTTGCAAGAAACCTGGGCTTCACTGTTATCTGTCCATCAAGAGGGCACTTCTCTTGAAAACTTCTTCTCTACTCAAACTGCAACAGCAAGGTACCTTTGACCTATTTTTATAAGGAGAATGCCTTCATTTGTAACAGTGGCCTGCATTATTGGCTTTGAATGTTCTTCCAGGATCGTGAAACTCATGCCATAATTCCTTTCACATATTTGTGAGCTTGTGTGTTCAGTTGCAATGCATTTTTGGGAAAACTAAACTCAAATCGCCTTTTGTCCACTATGATGAGTGATTTTGAAAGAAAATTCTTTATGAATAGGAAGGACAGTACCCTTTGAAAATCAATCATCACTCTTAGGTTTGTAGCATGACCCACCTCTCAACCGCTTATCAACTCTGTTTTTTTTAAAGGAACAGAGACGAAATGTTAAGCCTGTTCATCAAGGAGATGAGTTTTTGTAACTTTTAAGGAATTTATACCCCTCAGCCAGGTTTATTCATTTCTTGGCTTCAGACTGTATTTGAAAGAGAATCTATAATAGGAGATGAGTCAGCTTCTTTGATATTTTATAGCGCTCATGCTTTTCCTTTGTTTTTGACATGATTGCCTTGTTCAGAAGCTTTCAACTGTCTTCTGCTGCTCTTACCATTTTTCTCTTAATCGGTCAAACCCTGAAATCAATCACTACTCTGGCCCTTTGCTTATAGATGAAGGAGGCCTATTTTGAAAAAATTCCTGATTTCCTTTCAGCCTCTATCTCAATCAAAAGAAATTTTTTTGATGAACCTACTGATAGTGGTTTCCCTTACATATGTTGGTAGAAGTTAGTTAGAGGCTAAGACTGTTGGATTCCTTTGGCCATCTTCTCAATAATATTTCTCCACTGATGATCAAATCATTAGCTTCATATTGTAACTTAATAACAATGGAGCTTATGCAAACAATATTTGAAAATCACCACTGCTTTGCCTCTGCCTTAGACATCATTTTTATTCAGAAACCCTTAGTTGTTGTCTCACTGTACCTAAAAAATGTCCTTAAGTCAGTGCATATTTTTAACATCAAACTTTATCCATTGGCCCTCTACTTGTAGATGAAGGAGGCGCTCTCATTCTTCAAACCCTCTGCTTATAGATGAAGGATTTTTTTCAGTCATTTCATATCATCAGCCTTTTGACAGTGTTATTTTTCCTTTCACTATCATTTCATGCTTTGACTGTGATCGCAAGAGCTTAATGAAAAACTCTCTACTCTGTAGCTGCATCCCAGGCTCAAAATCACATTTAGAGGTAGCTGTCTTCTCATGTGGAACCAAAAAATGTCTCCTAGGAACGTTGGCCTACTTCTGTTCTTGAAAGATTCATGAAAACACTATAAAACCACCTAAAATCAGTTTGACCTATGGTACATGTATAGCTGAGACTTGAGGGTTTATTAGTGGCACAACCTAGGGTTGTAACCAACTTTGTTCACAGAATGGGAATGGTCTGTTATGACTGGTCTATAGCGGGTAGAGGTTCTTTGGCTTTAGAGTGGTTTTCCAAGGGAGGAATGCCTAAAGCGCCACTACCTAACTTAGGGGAAAATTTTTCGGACAGATTTGGATTGTTTCTTTGGAGCTGATAGGAAAACTAGTATGGCTGAGACTAGATGGGGCTTGATAATGAGGTTTCATCTTGTCATGGGTGAACTGAAAGGTAACAGGGAAAAAAAATTTATGGGTGTTTTCCAGCTGGCAAATTTGACAAATTTTTAGATCAGCTACTAGAAAACTTGACTGTTATAACTAGTCATCACCAATAAGTGAAAAATACTGATGACTAACAGTGGCTCCATTTGGGGAGGGCAGCTCCTTTTCAGGAGGTGTCCAGAATTTCAGATCTTTGGCTTATGAATACCAGTGCCTTACCCATTGGTGAAAATTTCATTCTTCCTTGATGCTACTTCTAAAAAATGACAGCATGATTAGCATCAATGATATTTGTACCTACCCCACTATGAGTGAAAGGAGTGAAAATGATTGAAAATGGGGTTTTAAGCAACCTTTCTCTTGGCAAACAGCAGGTTCTTTAGGATAATGAGGGAAACATCAGTGAAGATTAACTCAAAGGGTAAAGATCTTCATAAGACTTTAAGAACTAACAATTTGGGCATGAATTGTTTCTTAAAGGCTAAAAGAGATTTAACCACCATTTTATATGGCAAATTTTATAGGTGGCTCATAGAAGGCATATTTACTGCACACTTAGGTATTGTTAGAGATGAGAAATTGTTTGCAAAAGTTACAAAGGAAATAAAGGAGAGCCACATTACTCTGCAACGATCAAGAACCAATAATGGATAATGAATAAATTGTTGAAGAAGTGAGTGTCAACATGGAAAAAAATACGATCAATGAGACGCAAATCCTATGCAACAATCTCCACCATGCACATATGGTACTAGTCTGACTTCATCATCCAGTCAAAGGAAGATAAAGGATATTTCAAGTGTAAAAATAATTCACGGTTAGCTATTAGGTGGCAGAGATGACAATGAGCCTCCAAAGACATTCATTCCTGACAAAACGCACACAGTTGAACCAACCAAATCCAAAATCCCCTCGAAAAAAAGAATCATTGAACAACCTATGAACGTGGAAATTGAGAGGGATATACTAATTGATTGGGTTAGTACTTTTTTAGCATTAAATCAAAAAATAATGGAGAAAATTTGCGAAGAAGGCACTACTTTTGGTGACTGCCCTGTCACTTTGCAAGATGAAAACTATAACAAGGGTAGTAAAAATTTGAGAATTGAAAAAGTAAAGGTCCATAATAAAAAAATTATTGATAATATAAAAATGGATGTCGATGTGTTTGGGGCTGCAGCTAGCGGACTCATGAAATTGCATCAAGCTACTAGTAATTCACTTGCAATTTTATTGGCCAATAAAAAGCAGAGAACCTGATACTGAAAGTAAGAATAAAAGAGCTAGAATATGCTCTAATTTGGGTCCTTTGTTAATGACTCCACTAGAAATATAGGCACCACCATCGGCAATTTCTACTCCTGGCACATCCCATAGACCTAATAAACCTCTCAAACTCCTTAATGCAGTCAAATCTTATATTATCACTAATATATGCCAAATATTGGAAATTATTGAACATGCATGGCAAGAAGCTTCATATATGTTGTGTTTAGCACAGGGAATTAACACATTCATTGATTTGGTTAAAATTAATGTTAAATAAGACAATATTTTTGTTGACAATGAGTTACTTACTTTTATTCAAATGCTTGGTTTATTTTCTGATCTAGACAAAAAAAAAGGGCTCCCAAATTTTAATCAAAAAAATTAGGTCAAAGTTGGATGGTCTAAAATAATCAGCACAAGAGAAAACATTATTTTTTAATGTGAAAGCATAAACATTAGAAGAGGCAATGCATTTCTCAAGGCGATACAAATGGTTCAGTATATAAATGACCCACACATCACCCATGATTCTGAATTAATTTCAAGAGATATGTTAATAACTAAATTGGAGATGGTAAAAGAGTCAAAGACAATAGAGTTTGATGATATAACTGGTTTTACTAAAAAAATAAATCAGCAAATGGTTAATTACGTGTGTTAGTATTAATGAAGAAAAGTCTATCTTCGCTGATAAAATGGAAAAATAGGTTATGAAAAATTAGAAACAGATATTCAATGAACATGTTAAGCTAGAGATCATATTCAGTCCAATGAAATATTTCAATAAATCTATGTTGGACAAATTCTTTAAGAAATCATGGATCTGAAAGACAATTGATAGTCAAAAAATCATGGTACATGCTTTCACACATTGTGAGAGTCCTTAAATCTTGGAACATTCATTTTTTTGTTTGCTAGTAGTTAATTATTTAGATTTATTAGTTGTATTATTGTGAACTAAGCTAATCATTAGATGCACAGTTTCTTACTTTCTCTTTCAGTTACATTTTTCCATATTATAATTCATAGGAGCCTAATCCCAATCCCCATTAGGAAAAATGCAATTGTTTTTATGATTGAGTAGTAGAATTTTGATGAGTGCATTAGATGCAAAACATAAATGTAGGTTCAATTACATAATCCCTTCCATATGCACATGTATTCCTTTTACCAGATATATTTTTTTTCATTACACTAAAATTTTTTCATTAGAGAAATTTTGAGGTCTAAAATGGGCCTCCTAAGAAAAATGTACAACCAAAATAAACTTTATAACCAATACAATTTTAAGACGATGATGTCAACTATGGGGGATGATTTACCATTTTCAGAGTTAAAAAATAAAAATAAAATAAAATAATAAAACTACTTTTTAAACTTGTATTTTCAACTTATCTACCTAAGGTTTTACTCAAATTTCAAGGAGTACTCATTGGATGAAAAAATTAATTCCTCATCCAAGGAGTACCCATCTTGAATACTTTTGATGTGCCCTGCTACACGAAAAATGAGAAATACATGGAAAACATGATTATTATCATGTTTTTCATGTATTTCTCATTTTTCATGTAGCATGGTCCATAGAAACTATGCAACATGGGTGCTCATTGGATGAGAAATCAAATTATGCATCCAACGAGTGTTTCCACTCGAAATTTGAGTAAGCCCATAGGGAGATTAGTTGAAAATATGAGTTGAAAAAGTAGTTTTTTTCTTTTTCCCTCTAAAATTTGATGATGTAATCTAATATTATTTTATTATTTCCACTATTATTTTATAATTTCCTTAGGAGTCTCAATTTATACCTCAAAAATCCTCTAATGACCATGGACTTTGATTCAGATCTGACTCCCCTATGAATCTTGAAGTAAAACAATACTAGGGACAAAAGGAATTTTGGGTTGCACTACTTAAAAACCATTTTTGAGCATCTATGCAGTTTTCCTAACAATTACCTGCATATGTGCAATTTTTACCATTGTGGCCTGTGCAATTTTGCGCATTGTCTTCCATTATAAATTGTACAATCCTTTTCACGCAAGTAAAATAATAATAATAATAATAAATTAATTAATTAAAAAATAAATAAAAAAATCTAGAAGCTTTGATGGAGGAATCTCATCCAAATTAGAAACTGTGAACCACTACATACATGTTATTCATCCCTTGCATCATGGAACTATTCTCCTCCTTTTAAGCATCATATCCCTTGATAAAACGAACTATGAACCTATTCCTCTTGCCTATAAATTGAGCATGGGAGTGGAGGAATAGAGGGGAATTGGATTTGTAAACTTATGCTATTGATGTTGGGTCTGAGAAGCTTGTCATCAAGGGAAGGAACGGAGACCATTGGAAGAGGCTTGAGACATCAAGGAACTACGTTGTAAGATTTGTCTCCTTTGAATTTAATACAAAGTAGTTTTTATTTCCTAATTTCCACTATTTTCATGTTGTTTGCGAGATTCCTTAATCACTCGCCTGGTTTATAACTAATTAAGTATTCAACTATATGTTGTATGTTATGTTAGAGAATTCATTTACCTTTGATTTTATACGTGAGACACTTTGATCCCTTTGAATTTTTTTTGTCTATGAAGATATATTTTGGAGCATGGTGGAGAAGTTGTGGAAAGCATTGGGAAAGACTCTAAGGCATTGAGGAAAAGTTAGTTATGGAAAGAAATGAAAGTAATTCTACAAGCACGTCTCTAATAGGTAGGTGATTCTTTGTGTACTACATGTTTCATGTTTCAGTTATAGGCTAAGGAAAGATATCAATTATTTTGATGATTGTTACTAGGTTTTGTTGGAAATCTAGGGAGATTTTTTTTTTCCACATTAGCAATTTGTCCGCATAACAAATTGGCAACTATGTTGGGGAAAAAGAGTTCTCCATTATGTCATGTTGTGACCCTTGACACATTTACACCCTTTTAAGAATTGAAATTTCTAGTTTGAGACATTTTACTTTTATTTTTTCTTAAGTTTTTATGTCTATGTGGTTTTCCTTTAGAAACATAGTACAAATTCGCACAATTTTTTGAGTTGCAGGGTGTGCATACACACTAAATTGGACTAGTGACCTTCCCAAACCTATAATTTTTTTTGAAAAATTTAGGTTTTCTCTGATTTAAATCCATATTTTTTGTTTTTATAATTTCTTAATCTTATTTTCAGTCTTATAGAGTCTCTATCAATTTTATTGGGATATTCATAATTTGATTTCCTTTGGTCATTACTCAGAGGTTTGTCTTAGATTCTTAACAAATTTTTCATGTTTTTACTTTCATTTTTGCAAAAATATTCCCCCTCAATCATCAGGGGGGTTGAAATTTGTCTGAGTGTTAATCGCCTTTGAGTGTCATCACTTTTGATCTTTGGAATTTTCACCCAATTTCCTTTACTTACACTCGATTGGTTCTTTAGTAACATTGGTGAAGGAAAATAGTCATGTTGTTTTTTCCCTTATTTGGAATCATCTTGTGTTTGTTTGGAAGAATTATCTTGCATAAATTACATTAGCATAGTTATAATTCTCATGTTCATAATATAAATGGAAATTCTGCATAGATTGCATTTGCATAGTTTTCAAGGAAATTATGCATAGATTACATTGCATGGTTTGGCACTCAGGGATTTGAATTGCATTGGAAAATTAGAAGTGGTGCATTCTAGAGTTAATATTTTAAATAATAACCTCTCTCCTTAGTTTAGCTAGAATTCATCGAAACAAAAATATCGCAATCTCATGTTTGATTGTATTACATTTTTTAGTCAAGTCATAACACCATCAGTTTCACATCCATTTACCCATTGAGTAAGTAACAGCTTTTAAAAAATAGCGCTAATTAAATTAATTAGAATTTTTATGTTTTTAGTGCTCTTTTCAACCTACATTAGATCAAGTTATATGGGTTTGTAATAGGGAAGTGATTTAAATTTCCAAAGTTGCAAACAAACACTAGAATTTTGTGATAGGGAGTAAATCCAGTTATTACATTTGTGGCTCTGGGGAGCTCCTCTTACAAGGGAGTTAAGCACGGTATCATCTCATACCTAGTAGAGTGATCAAACCCACTTCATTGCTTATAGTAGAGTGATTTACACATATTACAAATAGTGTTGAAAGGTGCTTGGGAGTCACTTGAAGGATAAACCTCATATTTACCATGTTGAGGAACCTTCAAGGGGATTTAGCTTTGTTACTCTTCCCTTGCATGTACGTATGATCTGCAATTTTCACCCCAAGTTAAATTGTTGTATTTGGTAACCTTAGAGACCATTATCTTAGGTATTTTACACAAGGTGATGATGGAGGGGAAGTCTTTGTTGTACCTGGAACATATTTTAGCTAGACTCACTTGGAACTTTTTGGAGGGTATTTTTCACTCGAGATGGCATAAGTGAAGTTACTTGCCCCAGATCATGTTCATTAAGTAGGTTTTCAACCTAGTTGGTTCCGCCCGCTCTATTTTTACTTTTCACATTGATCTATGTGACATTGTATTTCATCACCAACTAGTTATTTCACTGTGAAAAGTTTCTTTGCATTGTTTGACTCTTTATATTTACTAGCGTGTGTGATTTTCTCATTTTTTCTCGTTACATACCTTAGGTTTTGATTGTGAATATTATTGAAATTCTTAATATAATTTATTTGATTTGAATCTAATGGCAATAATTCCAGAATTTATTGATCAAGGAATCCATGTTAACGAGAATCCTATTCCTTTTCCTAACTTTGGAATTTTCAGTCCTCCTTATATGGCTACTGTTACACCAATTTTTGGTCATCTAACCTATTACTATTAGATGGACCAAAGTACACCATGTAAGATCAATTTTACCCTAAGTAAAATTGCTTTCACTATGAAAAATAACTTAGTAATCCATTATGTATTAAGTTGTTTATGGTATAAACAGGAAACCCCATGAGGAAATATCGAATAAATCCCTATTTCTTTGATTTTCCTCAAGGGATAATTAATTAAACAATAGTTTAATTAATAGCACTGGTCATATTTAACCCAAAACAGGAAAATTAATTAGATAAATCACTATTTATCTTATTATTTTTAGGAATAATTATTTAAAACATTACTTAAATAATATACCTTGTTAAATTTGACTAAATCATTTATAAATAATTGAATAAATCACTATTTATATAATTATTACTCAACCATACTCTTAAAATAATAAATAAATCATTTATTTATTTATTATTTACAAATAAAGGGATTTGACCAAATTCAAATTCTTTTTCCCTCCGACAAATATAATAAAATATTCCATAAAATTTAGATCTAGATTTGGTTAATAATATTTTAATTATGCACCAATAACTAGACCAACTCAATAGTTTGTTATAAATAGAAGGGTTTTTCGATTTATTCACTACCTTTTGTTGCCTAAATATCACTCTGGATCTATACTTTTGGTCTGACTTTGATCCTCCATCATTGTCATATTTTTCTACCTTTTTTCTTGTGAGCTCCCTTTGAGTTCCATTTTTGTCTAGGTTTTCTACACCATCAAGAGAGAGAGATCTTAGATCTGAAGCGCTGAGGACATACAAGAACCCTTCCCATTGAGGGGGACTGGTAACATCTTTCTATGTTCCCTTCCAAGGTGTCATAAATACAAAATTCTTTAAAAAATATTCTTGTCTTTTCTATTGGATGCATGGAGCAAATCTTTCTTTTATTTGATGTTTAATTTCTTTAAATGCATAGATCTGGATTTTGTAGCATTTATCTTGGTCAACTAACTGCAGATTTAGAGAAATTGGCAGCCATATTTGATGTTAGGGTTGTTTGTTATGCACAGCTAAAGTGGGTTTTTTCATACGCTTGCAATTATAATTCACACTAACAACTGGCGAGTCCACAAGGGTTTATAATTACGACCGCTATCATTCTTCATATCCTTGCATGACCAGCTGCTTCAACCCTAGGGATTTTCTTCAACTTCTTGTTTTTCTTTTCTTGATGTTGTTTTCAACCTTAAAACCCTAAAACAATAAAAATTCTAACTTCCTTGTGTTTATGGGCCTATTGCACAGGTGACAGGTATCAGTCACAGCTGAGACGACATTTTTTTCTGAAACTTTCTCCCGAGAGTGTCATAAGTGCAGGTCGCACTTTTTGGGCCAAATCCTGCAACCTCAACCTTCAGGACGCAGAAAACAACCTCAAACCTGCGACCTTTGCTGAAAATAGGTCAGAAACTATGACCTGTACTTTTTGCTGGATTTTTCTATTATTTTTTTAGGTTTTTCTGGGCTACTATTCAGGGTTTTCTGACCTCTGTCTCCACCTGTCTTAGACCTTTACTTTCTCTATTTTAATTGTCGAAGTAGGAACCTAGCTCCTTAGGGCTTCCGTACACTTCCACCTTTCTAGTAGGAGTTCAGCTGAAGTAGGTCCTCTGAGATTTCAATGTGTTCAGCCATTTTTTAGATCTAATCCTATACTATTAGATCCATTTCAGATTAGTTATTGATCCATCCAAAACACCTCTTTTCAGTTTTTTTTGGTCCTCCTCTAGGGTCCCCTTTGTTTCCCTTCAAGTTGTAGCCTTTCGCCACCTCATTTGCAGCACTTTTCCCTCTGGTTTTTTGATGTTTTTTTGCACCTATTTCCAGTATATATGACCTTTACATCCTTGTCCCTCCTGACTTTATATCCATTGGCCATTTCGTGTGTTTTGACTAGATTTTACCCACCCATAGACTAGTTTTTTGGAAACTCGCCTCCTTGGGTTTAAATTGATGCATATTTAGTTGTTTATTTTCTGTCATATTTCAGTTTACTTTGCCATTATTTTCATATTTATTTACAGTTATGCAACACCTTTTTTCTTTTTTCTCTAAACATAGCTAGGTTTAATTAAAATTAACACACTTATCACATACACACACACCCTAAGTGAAGAGCACCTGGTTTACACCACCAAGCCAAGACTATAACATTGTAATCAATTGATCCCACACCTCCTTGCCCTTGTTTCAACATTGTAATCATTTGATCCTACACCTCCTTGCTCTTGTTGGTCTCTCTTCCTTCTGTCATCTGTGTCTTTTTTTCCATCATTGCACCCCCAAGGCGTTTACCACAGAGACTTCTTGGCCTTCATCCAAATTTTCTGTTAGGAAGACTTACTCCTCCACGTAGGGTTAAATTTATTCCTCCATCTAGTCCCCATTCCGACTCTGCTTCTGGTTTAACAAGTTCCCCTTCTGGTTCTATCCCCGGTTCTCCTCCTATCACCTTAACCATGTCTGGTTCAGGACCTAATGCTGGTGGTATCCCCGGCCCTAATGCTAGAAATACTACTAGTGGGACCGCAACAGGAACTATCCTGGTTGTTCCCTTGCTCCCTTATATGGCAGCTCTCATTCTTCCCAATTTTAGCCAGTTGATCAATGACCCCATACACCATGATCCTGGTTGTCCTGCTATGCCAGCCAAGATCCCTTCCGACATCCCCAAGTTTGAAGGTATTGTTGGAGAATATCCTACAAACCATGTTCGATATTTCCACATGTGGTGTTCGTCTAACTCCATCACCAATGACTTTGTCCGTCTTCGGTTGTTCCAACATATGCTTACTAGAGAAGATTCTAAGTGGTATGTCGACCAGGCCTCCTCCTCTCATATTGCTTTTTCAAATCTTTCCAGGGCTTTTCTGTCTTACTTCTAGCTTCCCCTTCATTATGACACTGGTACTGAACTTTTGACCTATTTCTTTCAATCGTCTACGACCGGTGTATCTGATCATGTCCAAGAATGGCAGAGAACAAAGAGCCTATGTCGAGCCCCTACCTTTTAACACCATGTCTACATGGACAAGTTTCTGATATCCCTTGTGCCTGCTATTGGCAGATATGTCGCATCTCATTTCCCTCAGACCAAAGAAGTTGCCCTATAGATTGCATTGAAATATGATTTGATCTATGCATAGTCTGGTTATGTTTATACCGTATTACCTGTTCACCCTAGACCTAGTGGTGCCAATGCAATGGGGGCATCCCATGCTGCTGACAGTATCATTGGAGCCCTTTCTCATCCATACACTCATCCTCCCATGGGTTATGGTTTCCCTCAGGGAGGAGCCATCTCCTCCAGCACTTTTCCCCCTCCCAGTAGCATGTATCCAAGATACGGCATGCCTCCTCCTTTTTCCCAATGTGTTTACCACAATGTTTCCCAACCTCCTTATTATCTGTATCCATAGCCTGGTGCTCCAGCTCCTCCAGCATTAGCACGTCAGCCTCCCTTGCCTTCTCAACCCCCGCAACAACAGCCACCACCCTCCTAGGGGAAGGTACATGCACATTAAGGCACGAATAATCCTCCTACTTCCGAAAAGAAGAGGAAAGTGTTACACAGTAATTTGTCACCGTCCTTACCATTCCCCGTCCCGCACAATGGAGGACCCATTATGTGACCTGTGAACACTGTCATGCCTTGAAAACATCATCAATGCATCCCTCTGAGTATGAGCTTCATTTCCCCTTGAGACATCTCCTTGCAAAATCTATGAAAAACAACTCTTTTTGCATTGGCGCGGGTAGACAGTTCAGTGCTCGCGCCAATCAGGGAAATCCTGTAAAGAGGTCGCGCCACTTGGCGCTCTGTCATAGAGCAGCAATCGCGCCACCCATTTTAGGGATTGTTTTTTAAATATGGATGGCGGAAGTTGAGTTCAAACAAACTCACAACCATTGCCTATCTTGAGTTGGGAGGTTTGGCTGCGGGAGTTCTATGGAAGGGAAGTGGTTTCGCCACCTTCTATGGAACCTTCCTTGTTGATAGGGCCAATCCCATAATAATAGGGATCCCAACTCCCTCCTTCCCCATCTATAAAAGCTTGCTCAGATCCATGGCAAGCTAGTCTTGAAGTGCCGAAGCTTTGCATCTCCCTATTCCCAAGTGCCTTTGTGCTGTAAAGAATCCCTTCTTTCCCTTAAGGCCCATTCAAGCGAGGAGACCATTGTTACGAGACTCTGGAGAGGTTTCCCTTTCCTTGGCGAGCTTTGCGAGACGTGGACGACTGGAGACCCGTTCGAAGGAAGCTGCGACGTCAGAACTTGGTTGTAACTTCTATTCGTTTATCGTTTTAATAGATGACTATGATTATGGTTCCACTCCTTTTTCCATCATGTTAATGCGAGTAATATCTTTTCTGACCGATGTTTAGTTACGTATGCCGGTTCCTATGCATGTATCTGTTCGTTTCTTCTGTGTGCAGGTGTTCATCCACGGAGATCGTGGACGGATTGTGATCTGCCAGGGCTGAAGGACGGGGACATCTTCTTCTTCAGATCTAGCGTTGGAATCCAGGTAGGCTCTTATCCCAAGTCTTTCATTCGTAACCAGGAGCTTGCGTCATAGCATTGTTTGTTTGTTGCTAGACCCCTGCTGGGCTAGTAGGGATCGCCTCTGTCCGCAGAGGGGATTTACCTCCTCAACAAATTGGCGACTCCGCTGGGGAGCGTCCGGTTTTCCTTGTCTCGTTTATGTCGGTTCGCCTTGATCGTTTTCCTTGCTTGATGAACCTTCTGGGTTGGATTCTTTCATTATTTTAGCTGCTTGGTTTGCTTAGCTTGTATTGGTCTGCTTTCAGAGTAGCTTGTTTTTAATTTTTATTGGAGAACTCGATCGGCGCTGGTTTAACTCGAATAGCTTGCGCCACTGCGCTTTGTTGCATTTGTCTGCCTCGCGCCACCGCCCTCCTTCGCGCGCTTAAGGCTGCTGTACGCGCCCACCCGTGTGACTTTTTGAGTTTCTTCATTTTTGGCTTTCGAGCTTCGACTGCATTTTCTTCTTGATTTTCTGATTGTCAGAGTGTGTTGGAGTCTTGTTTGACTGGAATTCACCGCTATCCTTTGGTTGTTTGCCTTTGTCTATCGATTTCACGATTTGAGCCCTAGGGCATCTAGTCGCTTAGTGAATCGAGCCCTCCATTGGGAGTTTTGGTGTTCTGATTGTCCTGTCAACTTGTTGATTGATTCTCCACGCTCTCTTAACAGTCTTTGATTTGTTTTGCTGTGTCTTTTGAGTGATTTTTCATTCCTTCATTCAGAATTCGTTTGCCTTGCTTTGGACCTATATCACACGGTCCATCGGAAGTTTTTAAGTCTTTCTTTGCTTTGAGGGACTTTGGGTCGATTTAGAGATTTGGTTGCTTGCTTCGTTGAGTGAATGTTGTTTGCTTAGCTCTCTTAGACATCATTTCTCAAATTGTTCCTTTTGTTTTCAGTGCACATTAGCCATTAAACATTGAAAATCAAAAAAAAAATATATAATCTCTTTTGCTTTTGTCGAATTAGTGCAAATTGTGATCTTTTCCATATTGCTAGTGATTAGTGTTTGAATGAAAAGTGTGAAATTGCATTAGTTGCATTAGAGACATTCTTGTTTGTATTCCGTTCATTTCGTTTGTATAAAAGCTCTCAACTCTTATTTAACTAGTTTTCATCAAACGAAATGTTGCACTGTGGCATATAGCTTGCATTTAGGAGTCTTTCGAGACACTACATATGATAGGGCCTGAAATTGAAACTTAATTGAAGATCAACTGTAAAATTTATTCAATTAACCTAAGGCAACATTGGAACTTAACGAAACATATTTAGAAGGTCTAGGCTAGAGACGTGTTCCGGCGTCGTTAAACCTAGCAGCTGTCGTTCGCCTGTTGGCTTCAGACAGCGCTAGTACGGACTTGCACTCCCCGTACCGTCGCGTATATAAAGGGAGACCCCCATAGGTTTTCAATCCTTTATCCACAGGAAGCCGAGTCTGCCGCCCTATACCCGTGATACACCGAACACAGCATTCGGGGAGACTACCTGCACGTACGGAAAGTCCTTGGTCGATTTCTGTTTCATTATTGAAACCAAGGTGTATATTGCGGTTCACGGATATTTGGTACACCCTTTGTGCCTAGTTTTTCCTGAGCAGTCATTTGGTCTTTTCTGACTCCCTAAACTTGAAAAGACCGTCAAGCGCTTGTCCTTTCACGCTTGTGTCAACTCTGAAAGAGATAGAGTCATCTTTTTATCGTTTCTCGACTCTTAAAATATGAAACGGTAGAAATTCTTATTTTCCAATGTGGTAAAATTAATCGCCCACGATTTCACACCTATTTAGACATTGCTTGTTGACCGTTTGATCGTGTGTCTTAACTCGTTTTCAGCCCGTGTGTGGTTTTGAGTTTGATGGCAACTTTTTCAGAGTTTACCAACCAAGGAATCCCCTCCGAAGGGAATCCTGGTCATTTTCCTCCTTTTGGAAATGTTGGTGCTCCTTACATGGCGACGTTGTCCCTTCCTGGGTTAACTGTTGGGTTGCCTGTTTGGTTGTTCTCAACCTCTGTTGTCCCGAATGTCTCCACTACTGTTCAATCAGTTCCTCCACCTGAACAACCTCATGTTGATTCTAAGGTGGACCTCTCCCCTTCTTCGCCTGTTTCTGTGTCCTCCTCTTCTACTTCGCCTGGTGAAAGTCTGGATTCAAGTAACCAGGTGGCTAAGAAGAAGAAGAAGAAGACAAAGAAGAAGAAGTCTGATAAGCGAGAGGCTAAATGTACAGCTACTGTCCATGAGAAATCTCATCTTGATAGGCCCTTCGACCCTCCGCGGAAAGTCAAGTTCCCATGCATGTTGTGCGCGGGAGACCATTTGCTTCGAGACTGCCCTGGCATTCCCAAGGTGCTCGAAACATGGTCCGACGGCCGACCGCCGTTGCCTTTGACTTCCGGGAGCCAGGTTGGGGGCACGTATTCGTCTGGTACTGATAAGACTCCTAAGAAGCAGGGTAAGATCACCAATCCCTGTAAGTTGTGTGAAGGGCACCATGCCATTCACCTTTTTCCTTATATGGATGAAGCCAAGCAAGTCTTGGACAACCCAGCCGGTTCTACACCACGCCTTCCACCTGGTTATAATCGACTTTCTTTGAGTCCTCCGCCAGCTGATCCTATGATTGGCCAAAAGTCAACCTTGGTCGATCCCACTCCCCCAGAAATTCAAATTCACGAATCCATCCCTGACCAACCATTGGTCGTAGGATCGGTTGAGCTGGCCTCGTCCACGGTGCACCAGGTCTTTTCTGTCGAGAGTGGACCTCACACCCCCCATGTCCTTCTGATCTCTTCAGATTCTTCAGACTTGGAGAAAGATTCTCCTGTCCCTGTGCTTCAAGAAGCTCCTCCTCCGCCTCCCATGATGGAGGCTACGGAGGATATTCCTCCCGCCTTCGAGATGGAGGTCATGGGGGAGGCTTCTGCTTCCGTAACATCAGGGGAAGACCTTCGCATCTCGATGGTAGCCCCTCAGAGTAGTTTGGTCGCTTCCTTTGACTGGAATCGATTTGCAGGATTTCGCCTTCCGTCTTATGTGCCTTTCGAGATCACAGTACAGGCTCTTGGTCTGGTCATACCCAGCACCATTATAGACGAAGGTGCCTCTGTTAGTATTATGTCATCGACTACCTGGCAAGCCTTCGGTTCACCGCCGCTTGCGCCTGTTACGCAGAATCTGTTGACATTCAATAGAAGAACGAGTCAGCCGTTGGGGATCCTTCCAAGGTTACCTGTTACTTTGGGAGGCAAAACCGTCCATATGGACGTGATGGTTGTTCCAGGCCCCTTGGATTTCAATCTGCTCCTGGGGCGAGATTACACTTATGCCATGGGAGCGCTCGTCTCCTCCCTCTTTCGTGTGGCCTGTTTTCCACATGAAGGAAGGATCGTGACCATTGATCAGCTGTCATTCTTTGGTCCTAATGTGGCAACTGGTCCGCCATCACCCCCTCCTGGTTTTTATCCACCTGTTGTCTCTACCCCACCGCAGGTCAACTATGTGTCTACCTACCCCATGCCTGTGCCTAGTGATGATGCCGTCATGCATCAGGTACTGGGGGCATTGGGTCCTGACTTCCAGAATGTTTTCCTTCCATCGGGAGTGGAACTCTTGGAAGCGCCGCCTTCTTGTTCATTTTGATGTAAGCCGCTAGAGCACAGTTCCCCTGTGTCAAGCTCTTTAAAAAATGAAACCAGGTTGGCGGAGCACAGTTCATTGTCTTGTGTCAAGCTCCTTAAAAAATGAAACAAGATCTCCGGAGCATAGTTCCTCCACTTGTGTCGAGCTCCTAAAACAATGAAACAAGTTGTTTGAGGATAGTTCTTTTAAGTGTGTCAACCTCGTTAAAATAATGAAACACACGCTTGTTCAATTCGACTTTTTGTTTTGAACCTTCACTCCATTTTCAATGGACTGAAGCTTGGGGGGCATGCACCTCGAATTGAGATATCATGCTGGGGGGCATGCCCGTCTTCCCCTTTTCAAGCATAGTTTGCATATGTGTGTCTTCATGTGTGCTTTTAAGATTGCGTAAAAATGAAATGTGTGATTAGATACATTGCGTGAATACATTTCGCATTGGGTCGTTTGTTATGTAACTGATACATTAGATTACATCTGTATTAGACATTTGCATGACATATAGAAAACATCATCACATGTAAAGAAAGATCCATCCAAAATAGTCATATGTATATATATATATGTGTGTCGAAATGTTTACATAAAGTGTGTCGCATAAAACTCAAAAAATATACATAATTGTCTTAATACATCCTGAGACACTCTGTCTCTCAAAAAATAGGTGTGGCATAAATCCTAGAGACTAATCCGCATGGTGCTCATGATAGCACGTCACTGCACGCACTAGCCGCCTCAGGATTCGGTGGAGCCGGTTTGGGACTCCCACCGTATGGCGCTGGTACTCCATCGGTACATCTGACAGTCGGGCATAGTCTGGGATCCCATGGACGATCCCCTCAAGGTTCTGAACCAGTGCCTCTCCTCCGGTACCTTCCCCCTGGATCTCAGGGGCGAGTTGTGTCCTCCGGGAGATAGGAGACATCCCGGCTGGTCTCTCAGGTCCTACATCTGCATGCATATATAATTGTGTTAAGACAAGTGTGTATTAAAAAAAAAAAACATATAAACATGAAATCAAAAATATGAGGTCTTACCCAGCTCCTCGTCCCATTCGTCTCCTTCTGGTAATGGGAGATCTAGGTCCCCGGTAAAGTCAGTCCCCGAATAGGACCAATCTTCCACAATGATCAGTTGGCGCCGTAGCCACCTAAAGAACTCTGGCTTCCAGGACATCTGTTGGCCACCTCCAGATCTGGGCATCAGTTCTGCCCAACGAGCCATTCTCGGCTCTCGTGGTACCGGACTCGCCACATGGGCCTCTTGGCCCTGGAAGGTTGGTATGCGTTCCATAATGAACGATACCAAGATGGAACCATACCCAAACTGCTTCAGTTTCCCCTGTTTTCACTTTGTGAGCTGCCTTTTCATATTGATGGTCACAGCTGTTGCCCAATCATACAGTTGGGGACCCATGCATTCTGAGGCTAATAGGAGTTGAGTCTTCGTGGCCTCGTGCGGAGCCTGCGACCCAGCAGCCCGCGTAATGGTGTGGAGAACTACTCTCAGTGCTAGATCAGGGATGGTGGAGATGTATACTTTCTTACTTCCTGATCCTGTTTGTGCCCCTCGGCACACCCGCGCCATTACCTCTTCCATCTTTTCCCCTGATGGTCTGCTCCCAGTCAGTACAGGGATTGGACCTCTGCGGGACAATCCAGTAATAAAATAAATGTCGGTGACCTCCAATTCCAGCACCTGGTCTCGTATTCTGAATACTTGGTCATTTTCATCCCAGAGGTTGATTAGATATTGGAGAAGCTCGGGCTGAGCTCGTAAACATGGCGTGAGGAAGAACTTTTTCAATCCGCAGTCTCTCAGAGCGTTCATGCAAGCCTGGCTTTGCATGGCCTCTTCATCCTCGTCTCCGTGCTCTCGTTCCTTCCATTCAATTGCCATTTTGAGTGTTTATCTGCATTCACATGGTCAAAAGCCCCTGATTAGATCTTTTGTAAGCTTCAAAATTCAAGAAATTTGGTATAAATGTCAGAATTTTAGGCGAAAATTTGGGTTCCGCCGCTGGCGCGACTGTTTTGCTGACAGTCGCGCCAGGTGGCGCGGCCCCTTTAGTAAAAAGAGCTCAGTGGCGCGGGTCCGTGCCCGATACCCGCGCCACTGGGCCCGGCCCTAAAATTTTAAAAGTGCCCTTACAGAGCTGATTTATGAAGGGAAATTATTAAAAAATGTATGGAAAGAAAGAGAAAAGGAGCGCCTCTTACCTGTCACAGACGAGACGCTGAATGGTTGCCTGGATTGATCGCAATCACCGTCGGAAGATTCTGCTCCAAATGGACCACTGTTGCTCTCCACAAGGTAAATAGTAAAAAGTAATTTCATTTTTTACCAATTCGACATATTTATAACTTTTTCACGTTAATTGAGCTTTAAAAGTTATTTTTGTCAAATATTTGCATGTATTATGTCGAAAATGGATTTTACGCTTGTTGGGTATGTGCAGCGGCAGGTTTTGCGACTTAAAAGGTGGAAACGAGTTGTATTTTATACTTTTTCGGACTCGGTAAACACACGAAAAAGTCACTCTGGAGTCATCTTTCAGCTCTTTTCTGACTCTCTAAATATGAAAAGATCGCCGAGGCCCTTGTCGTTTCGATCTCGTTAAAATGGACACGAATCGACATCCACCCAGTATAAGTTTAGCCTTTTTCGGACACTTGGATGGGTGCAAGAAAAAGGAATGCCTAGCCTATCGCGACCGGAGGTTTTCTGGATATTATTTTCTACACTTTTGGATAAAAGCTATTTAAAAAGGATTTTGTGGAGTTTTCTTTTATTGTCTTTTCAAACTCTCTAAACATGAAAAGACGACGAGTTCTTCCTTTGTCAGACTCGTTAAACCCTGATGACATTGGATTCCGTCGAAATGACGTTCTCCGAGTTTCTCCTTCCTAGGACTCGTTAAATGCACTAGGATGGATTCGCCCGAAGGGCGGACTTATATCACAAGCATATGCTATCCCCTTCGAGCTTGTTATCAAAAATAATTGGGGTACTCGCCAGAAATGGTGGGGGAAAAATGGAACCATCGTCGTTGTCGTCGGCAGTATGTCGCTCTTGAACATGGCGCTTGTCTGCATTCGTGTCGGGTTGGGGACATCTCATCTCGCTGCTTCACTTTGCCTCCATGGGTTTGGGTAATCTCTTTTGACCTCTCATCTGTTCATTGCCTCGTCGCCATGACCTTTGATCCGTTGATGTCAAATACTGCCAAGTCCATTGTCGTGCCGTTTATGTGTTACATAGTAATTTGTCACCGTCCCTACCATTCCCCGTCTCGCACAATGGAGGACCCATTATGTGACCTGTGAACACTGTCATGCCTTGAAAACATCATCAATGCATCCCTCTGAGTATGAGCTTCATTTCCCCTTGAGACATCTCCTTGCAAAATCCATGAAAAACAGCTCTTTTTGCATTGGCGCGGGTAGACGGTTCATTGCTCGCGCCAATCAGGGAAATCCTGTAAAGAGGTCGCGCCACTTGGCGCTCTGTCATAGAGCAGCAATCGCGCCACCCATTTTAGGGACTGTTTTTTAAATATGGATGGCGGAAGTTGAGTTCAAACAAACTCACTGTATCTTTCTGTGCAGATTTTCCGACGGCGGGCCTTCAGTTGGACATGTTCTCGTAAAGCATTTCACCCCTCTCTCTCTCGGGCCTCATGCTTTAGGGGGCATCTGTTACACAGTAATTTGTCACCGTCCTTACCATTCCCCGTCCCGCACAATGGAAGACCCATTATGTGACCTGTGAACACTGTCATGCCTTGAAAACATCATCAATGCATCCCTCTGAGTATGAGCTTCATTTCCCCTTGAGACATCTCCTTGCAAAATCCATGAAAAATAGCTCTTTTTGCATTGGCGCGGGTAGACAGTTCAGTGCTCGCGCCAATCAGGGAAATCCTGTAAAGAGGTCGCGCCACTTGGCGCTCTGTCATAGAGCAGCAATCGCGCCACCCATTTTAGGGACTGTTTTTAAATATGGATGGCGGAAGTTGAGTTCAAACAAACTCACAAACCACTGCCTATCTTGAGTTGGGAGGTTTGGCTGCGGGAGTTCTATGGAAGGGAAGTGGTTTTGCCACCTCCCATGGAACCTTCCTTGTTGATAGGGCCAATCCCATAATAATAGGGATCTCAACTCCCTCCTTCCCCATCTATAAAAGCCTGCTCAAATCCATGGCAAGCTAGTCTTGAAGTGCTGAAGCTTTGCATCTCCCTATTCCCAAGTGCCTTTGTGCTGTAAAGAATCCATTCTTTCCCTTAAGGCCCATTCAAGCGAGGAGACCATTGTTACGAGACTCTGGAGAGGTTTCCCTTTCCTTGGCGAGCTTTGCGAGACGTGGACAACCAGAGACCCGTTCGAAGGAAGCTGCGACGTCAGAACTTGGTTGTAACTTCTATTCGTTTATCACTTTAATAGATGACTATGATTATGGTTCCACTCCTTTTTCTATCAAGTTAATGCGAGTAATATCTTTTCTGACCGATGTTTAGTTACGTATGCTGGTTCCTATGCATGTTCTGTTCATTTCTTCTGCGTGCAGGTGTTCATCCACGGAGATCGTGGAAGGATTGTGATCTGCCAGGGCTGAAGGACGGGGACATCTTCTTCTTCGGATCTAGCGTTGGAATCCAGGTAGGCTCTTATCCCAAGTCTTTCATTCGTAACTAGGAGCTTGCGTCATAGCATTGTTTGTTTGTTGCTAGACCCCTGCTGGGCTAGTAGGGATCGCCTCTGTCCGCAGAGGGGATTTACCTCCTCAACAAAATGCTAGGATAATTAGATGGTTTTACTTTTTGACAATTTGATTTGAATATTGATCAGCCTAATTGGAAAGCATTGTTGCATATTTTTTGTCCAGGTTAGTTCTCCCTGCAGGTGAAGAAGGAATGGTGGATGGCCAACTTCCAGATGAACACCTATTTCCATATGAACACTCTCACCATGGTTTGCTGATATAGCCAACTACCTGGTTGCTAGAAAACTCCCTCCAAATATTTCATTTAGGGAGAGGAGAAGAATCATAAAAAAGCACCCATTTCACATGGATTGGGGGAAATATTTTCAAGATAGGCCCTGATGAAATCCTTAGGAGATGTGTGAAGGAGGAAGAATTTTTTGATATCCTCTATGAATGTCGTTAAAACCCATGTGGAGGCCACTTTGCTGCAAAGAGAACTGCTTACAAAGTTTTGCATGCAAGATACTATTGGCCTACCCTTCACCAAGATTCTAGAAGGTACATCAGCAGGTGTGACAAGTGCCAAAGGATGGGGAAACCCACACAAAGGGATGAAATTCCTTTACACCCTCAGGTGGCTCTTGAGCCATTTGATTAGTGGGCCATGGACTTTGTTGGACCTATCGATCCACCATCCGAGCAAAAGAAGTATATAATAGTCTGCACTGATTACCTGAGAAAGTGGGTTGAAACAAAAGCAGTGAAGGTAGATACCGAGGAGAAAGTAGGAAAATTTCTGAGGGAGTGTGTTTTACAAATTTTGATAGCCCAGAGAAATAGTCATTGATCAGGGAGCGCAATTCACCTCTCACCTCACTGAGAATATTTTGAGGAAGCACAATATTAAGCATAGAACTTCTACTGCCTATCACCCTTAGGCGAATGGAAAAGTAGAGGTAACTAACAAAGCTTTAGAGAGCATCCTCACTAAGGTTGTGAGCAGTAGTAGAAAATATTGGGTAGATAAATTGGTAGAAGCTAATTGGGCCTACAACACTACTTGGAAGACAACAACGGGATTCACTCCTTATGAACTAGTCTATGGTAAGAAAGCTCTACTTTCAGTTGAGTTTGAATTCAACAATTTAAGAATGAAAGCTGAATTAAATCTAGATCTATCAAATTCTTAAAAAGAGACATTACTGCAAGTAAATTGATTAGATGAGTTTTGAATGCAAGCACTTATTTACATAGAGGTAGTTCAACTGCAAAGGAAGGTATGGCATGATGAGAACATCAAAGAAAAGACCTTCCAAGAAGGAGATTGGGCGTTGTTGTATGAATCAAGGTTTAAATATTTTAAAGGAAAGTTAATGACAATATGGTTATGACCTTACACAGTGGAAAAATGTTTTGATAATGGCATAGTTCAAATCAGAACCATAGATGAGGAAGGAATCCCCTTGCTTGTCAATGGTCACATAAAAAACTTACAAGAAGCCTTTGTCAAAGGCAAAGTTCATAAATTCAATAAGAAGAGAGGTGTATGTGATGGGAAACTCCATAGTTTCCCACACCTCCTGAAAAAAAAAAGGAAAAAAGAATAAGCTTGTGGGTTGATCACTTGCTTAAAAAAATAAGAGAGAAAAAAGATCCATGGGTAAAAACCTCTTTGAGGAACCCAAGGCAAGTTTGTGGGTTGAAAACCCCCCTGGAGGCAACCCACTTTATTTCAAAAAAAAAAGAGAGAAAAAGAACAATATATATATATATATATATATATGCATCTCTGTGTTTTTTGTGTTTGATGTTTTGCAGGTTGTTAATGGTTTTTGGAAACACAGGGAAGCATTCATCTTCTTTTCCCTTATTCTATCTTACCATCCATCCCATCAGTCACTCCATTCATCTTCATAACTTCCTCCATCACCTCCATACACCACACTCCTCCTTTCTTGAGCACAATGTAGCAAGAGAAGCAACATGCAAAAAGACTACTACAAACATGAAGAAGTTCCTTAAAAAAAACCAAAGTTGTTCGTGGACTACCAAGAAGAACAAGAAGGAAAGTTGCATAACAGACTCCAAGAGAACGAGAATGATATCCATGGAATCTCAAGCACCCCATGCAACATCCATAGAAGAGAGAAACAACAAGCAAAGATTAGCAGCTCACTTAGGAAGTTTCTCATTCAACAAGTTTCTCATTTAGAGTACATGAATATGGTGAGGAACACAACATCTAAAAGGCTTGTCTCCAACCTCTAGCTCCTACAACCACCTTGGAAACAATAGGTAAACTCAGGTATAGCTTCTCACCCCTTGATATGCATCCATAATAGCCAACAATAATTAAATTACAAACTTAGAGTTTAAGGGGAAGAAAGGTGGCCAGTTAACTCAGCCACCACCATGAGGTATGACTGGAATAAAACTAGAAGTACACGCCTCATGGGCATGCAAAAGAAAAGAATTCAAATCAGGTGGAATAGAGGAGAACAAAGGGAGGAAACACACAATCCATCATGAACTAACAACAGAAGGAAAAAATTGTCTACAACAGAACTGGAGCTGAGCCGAGTTACATAAGCACTCCAAAATTAGTTGTGCTATCTAATAAAAGGAGATTCCATCTCATCCAAATGAGTAGATTGAAAATTTTTAAAGGGAGAGAGACTGACAGAAGCATGCAGCGCTTAAAGAAGAAGAGGAAGAAGTAGAAAAAAATAAGAAGAACCAGAAGAATAATAAGAAGAACCAGCATAAACAAGAAGAACCAGAAAAAGAAGAGGAAGATACAAAGGGCCAAAGAAAAAAAGAAGAGATGGTCATAGAAGTCATAGAGATCGCAGAAAGTGGGCAAGAAAAAAACTCACAACACAACACCACATCCCCTCAATACAATAATATAGTTTCCACCATAGCTCCTCTGAGCGAAAAGAGAAAAATGCAGACCTCTAGGTATTTGAGAGTTGACAAGAATTAGAGAGAGCTAGAAAATTCTCCCATAAGCCCGATTATCATTGAAGAATCACCAAGGGGGGAGGAAAGAATAGAAGAGATAATTCTGAAGGAACAACTGCAGAAGGCACATGCATAAAATGTAGCACTAAAGGAGAAATTGCAGCAAAAATAGGAGCAAGTAGCCACCATGGTGGACTTATGCATAGAATCACTTCAGCACAAATTCCCATTTGACTCATATGTTGTGTACCTCAAATAACAATGGCTTCTATTTCAAATCAAAACTCTAGCCTCCCATTGATCACTACCTCCAATATTGTAGGAAACTCATGAATTTCTACAAGCAAGCTAACATGGTTGATCAGGAAAAGATGGAAGAATTTTATGTGCATAACTTTGTGCTAACAGATCTGGATATTTGGGACCCCAATCCTACAATGGGGGATATGCAGTTAACGGCTGTAACATCTTGGATGGTGAATGAAGACACTAGAGAAAATGAGATATGGAAGGTCATGGGAAGAAGAAATAAAGAACCCTTATATATCAGAATATGATTTTTCAGCCCAAGAGGAGTCATCCTTAACCATAGAGAGATTGAAAGGGACCCTGCACTGGTGGAAAGCTACCTTCAAACTCAGAACCAGCTGATAGGCCACTTTGATGATGTTTCTAGGCAGATAGAAGAGGAGTGGATTATGGCCAGCTAGAGGAGATGGAACAACCTCCGTCATAGCCTCAAGAATAGGGAGTACCATACTCCAGAAATACTTAGGGCTGCATTGGAAAGGGCACCATTATACAAGAGGGCTATGCAGGCCAAAAACATCCAATGGTTGGGACTAAAGCTCAACCCACCTTTGCTGTTGGGACTGACTGATGAAAAGGACACATATGCACAAGATAGAGAATGGGAGAATGCAGAAAAGAATAATTTTTTTTACCCCCTTGGGGAAAATCCCACACTTCTTCCTCAGGAAATCAGGGGGGTTGTTAGAGCCTTAAAGGAAATGCAGGAGGAGGATTAGTTTCTCAGAGGATGAGCAACCATTCAGTAGGGGAGTGATGATGAGCTCCATCATTAGACATATTTGGAGGGGTTAATAGATAACTTTTTTCCTTCTTAGATCTCTTTTTCTTGCATTTTTATTATTATTTGGTTTTATGATGCTATTATAGGTGGTGATTAAGGCAAACATACTCTGAGTGCCTAATATAAGGTTGAGTGCAGAAAATCATGAATTATTAATCATTTTTATAAGGATTTTTTCATAAAGACTCGGAGGAGACATCAAAGAGGAATTATAGGAGGATTGTCCACCCTCAAAGGCAACCAAAGGATCCTAAATATTCTCTCCAAAATTTCGAATTCCAAAAGCAGCCAAAGGATCCCCAAGGATTCTATCCAGTAATTCGAATTCCAGAGGCAACCAAGCAACTCAAAGAGGAGTGCACCCAATCCTTGTTCACTAAGAGTCAAGTGGAGTCAATCACCATTTTATATGGATTTTTTGGTAGCTTCCCTATAGAATAAATAGAGCAGAGCTAGAGCTAGGAATAATTAATCTATTCTAGTCTCGATTCCATTCAGAACTATTGTTGTGGGCTATTTAGATTTTTTTTTATTCAGTGATCAAAATTTCAGAGATGTATGATGTTATTCTTTTATGAAATGAGTAGACTGATTTCATTTTATTGATTTAAGTTTCTAAGAGCTAAGCTTGCGAGTTAGTGCCCAATCCACGTGCCTCAACCTCTCTGCTATACTTTTTCTTTGCTTTCTATCATTTCATTAGCTCCGCTTCTGATAATTTCATTTATGCTTCAAGTTGCTATTTGGTTTTTTTCTAGTAGGTTGCTGTAGTTTTCCATTTTTTTGTGAGTAGTAGAATAGAGGAGAAACTCCAAAAGCTATGGTAAAGCCTCCCCCTCTCATCTCTGTCAATAGAGTTCGAGCAGGGTAAACCTTCCCACAAACCAAAGACATTGATTTCTTCTTTTTATTTCCATCTCTGCCTTATGCCTCTAAAACTTGCTTCTACGCCTTCCTTCCCTCCTGTTTTCCACTTATTTCAAGACTGTTGCACCCACACATTTTCCCTTAGCGGCACTTAAACCCACTGACCGCCTTATTCCTTTGCTTTTCTTATTCACAATTTCCTTTACCTTGTTAATGCTAATGCTTGAAAAAAACCATCAAAACTTGTCTTCCACCTTTCCTCCTCGAAATCCCCACTACCGCACTACGCATTTTGCATTGGCGTTGCTTATGTTGTTCCCGATTAACACCTACTACTCTTCTGCTGATCATGATCTGCGATATCGGATATCACGTATAGTAACCTTTTCCCATTTCCTTTTTCCAATTCTTTTACCAATTCTTTGCATTGCAATGAAATCGCACTTTGCAACTCTTTTCCCTTTTGTTTAATCCTTACTGCTGATCGTTGCCGATTGCAATCTTGTGATATCGCATATCGCAAATTGCACCATTCCCCTATTTCCTTTACACTTACCACTTGTTCTGCCAATTGCGTTATCGGCCCTGCCTCCACATCACCACTCCATATTGCATATCGCAAATTGTGTTTCTCGTTTCTTTCCTTAATGCTTACCACTCAAATTTTGAGAAGTTGCGATTGCGATATCGAATATCGTAACTTTCGCCACCATCGCATCTCTGTCGTCACATATTTCCATTCATTTCTGCTCCAAATCCATTTCTTCCATATTATAAGGTTTTATAAGGTTTTAACCCCGCTTTCCATTTTTAAGCCCCGTTTCATGTGCTAAGCCCTCAATTTGCGACTTTAGCCCTTTTCTTCCCTCCAAGCTACAAATCAACACATTTTCAAGTAGAATTAAGTCATGGATAGTTTAGTTGAATGGATAGAAGCATGTTAGATAGAATATAGGATAAGTAGAGTGCATTTAACTAATTTTTCAAGTTAAGTGTGGTTTAGAATTAGTTTCCTTTCTACCATTTATTTTCAACAAGTTAAATTAGTTCCCTTCCTATCATGTCCTTTCTGCAAATTAAATTAGTTTCATTTCTGTCATTTCTTTTTAGTGATTTAATTTAGTTTCCTTCTGTCATTTCCTTTATGTAATTTAGTTTAGTTTTATTGAAGTGTGACAGACTTCACTGAGAACCCTTAGAAATATCACCTTTTCATAAAGAGAAAGAGGATGACATGAACATAATGCATCTGTTGTGTAAATAGAACTTTCACCTCCAAGTTTGTACGAACTCTTGGTTGATAAAGTAAAGTGGGTCAGCCCCTGGGAGTTGCAACACTCTTGGTGAAATACCAGGGCTCACTAGTAAGCATGGAAATTTTGACAACCTCTGGAAAGGCCCATATATTTTTCATTCTTTCAGGGGAAATAATGCATTTTTTCTGCAAGAGATGGATGGAATAGAGTTTCCTAGAGATCTTTTCAATGGCATTATTTTGAATCGTTACTTCTCCTACATATAGAGAAATTTCCCACTTCGTTGTAAATACCACAATTTTTGGTTCGGATCCTTTTGAAAGCTACCTTTTTGTGCTGAAAAATTAGAAAGAAAAGTTATAAAAAACACACAAGAGAAGATTCATGGAAATTATTTCAAAGAATAAGTATGCAAGGCTATTGTTCTTGATGTTCTTGACACTTCCCTAAATAGAAGTGCCATCCCTAGCTGGAGCCACTGTTAGTGTCCTGTAATTTACAGTATCACAAGGTGACTGTGTATTTCTGCTGATAGGTTAGAAAATGAGTATTTTCCAAACTGTTTAATCTTGGCTTATCAATAGATAGGTATAAAATGACATTAGTTCAACAACTTAATCTAGAACAATAGGAGGAATAATGGATAGGGCTTAGGTTAGAATTTGAAAGAAGAGAAATGGAGGAAAATGTATTCTATAAATGAGTACCCTGAAAGTTTCTTGTTTTTTACCATGATGAAGGAAGAAAAAAGGGAAAGGAATCGTTATAATCTAAGGTCTGAAAAGAGGGGTGATTCTATAAATCTTAGGAACCTTATGTTATGTTTTCAATCCTAACTCCCGAAAGTGTTCATTACTCCTTATTTTCCCCCTTCTTTCCACTCATATTTTCTTTACCCCAAGTCCTATCCAATCCCTGCTGAAACCCGATCACACATCGCAAATCGCGAAGTTTCACTCACAGCACGCAAGGGTATGTAATAAAAGCTATGAATTGCGATTTACGACAAGGGTGGGACCTGAGCACACATCGCACATCGCAAAGTTTAACCTTTCTCCTCCCGCTACACATAACAAAACCTGTGATTAGCGGACTGCGAGCGGGCCCACCTTTTCTGCGCCACATCATCCCCACTCACCGCACTTCGCATATTGCAAGATTTAACTTTCAACCTCCGCTTCTTATAAAAAAATCATCTGACCTGCGATTGAGAAATAGGATCGAGACCCCATCTTCTTGCCATGTCACCTTTTCCACCGTCGCACATTGCAAATTTTAACATTTTCATCCACCACTCATAACTAAGATATGCGATTTACGATTTGCGATGAGCAGGCGGTCCCCACCTTCTTGCCACATATGCTCCTGCCTTCTCCTTCCATCCTATCCCATTAGCCCCACCAACAGAATCGTTGCGCCATAAGGGGTTGGACGGTAATCCAACATACTTTCGCCACTTCCACTCCACCAAACCACTGTTTCAAAGCCAAAATTCGACATAACTACAGAGTTTACTCTATCTGTTATTTTCGAATTGTTGCAAGTATGGAATTCAAAGGTAGTATCAAAGAAAGTGAAAACTATTTCCGAAGATCTTGTTGTTATCAAAGAATATTTGTCATCTCTCTATGAACCGGATCACAATGATCCTTTAGATTGTTCAATCCCGGTCATGATCCCCCTCTGTCATATCCCTTCCCTAGTGCTGATCCATAGCAATTTATCTTTATTTTTTCTTCCTTCTACCATCCCTTTATTCACTGCAGGTCGATAAAGAAGATACATTGAAAAAGCATGCCTCCCAAGGAAGACAAAAAGGCATAGTGTACATATCAACATAGCCACCGATTGATGAGACGTACCAGCATCGCATTGTCTTAGTGATCCAGTAGAGGTGACCCAAAGTAAACCCAGATGTCAGAGCTACCCATAATTATCTCTTCACAACCATCTCAGTCACTTCCAAGCCACTTTTTGGATCCACGAAGAGCCGCATAAGTTTTTCATTCATGAAGAGTTGCTAAAATTAATTCTACAAGCGGTAATTTGTTAGAGATTTTCTTTGTTCGAGCCTTGCATGGCCACAAATTCCTAATTTTAGTTTGATTGTAATTAATGAATATATTTAAATTAGATTATGGCAACAGACTCAAGTTTTAGTTAAATAATACTCTAATTTTCATTATCAAGGGTTGGATATTGTTAGCCCCTTCATTGTAAGAACTACTAAATTGGAGCATCGTAATTTTGGAACTGGACGTCAATAATCGAAGACTGTTTACATGATTATTGAGCTGCGTTAAAATGGTGATGCTATTTTCTCTATTTTGATTTTTTTTTTGTTTTCCTCACTGTGCATCTGTTCATCTAATTGTAAATCAGAAAATTTTAGATTAATATTTGCTATTGGAGCACCTTATTTTGTCTCCATTTACAATCTAAATGTTTTCTGCTGAAGTCTGACTAAATAATTCTTAACTTCTCTTTAGTCACTATTGAACCTGACTATTTATTTCATATCATAATTCATACTTCTCTAGAGATCCATTTATCATAGTTATCTCTCCCTGTGATGCTCTTAAACGTTGATGTGCCAATCTAGCCTTTGACTCCATAGCCCAATGGAATAGTCCCTGTAGATCTGCTCATCCAAACAACAAAATCAATCAACAAAAGCAACCAATACCACCATCACTGTAACTATCCTAACATCAACATTTGTGATATTAAAAGACAAATTCAAATAAAAGATAGAGAGAGCCCTCTATGAGTCTAGGAAGGCTAGGTGTTGGAATCCAAAGTGGTTTGATGTTGTCCTCTATCATTTATTCTTGCCAATCTTATAAATTATTGGGCCACAATGACACATCATTGGCTGAATAAGAGGATTTATTTGGAATGAAGTGTGATACCTTTTTCAACTTGTCCACTAACCATGATGGAATCATGATCTTTAGATTCACTCGACAAACGTGTAATTAAATCCATATAAATGACCTCCCATTTCCACTCTGGAATCAAAATCGGTTGTATTAATCCACTTAGATGCTTACACTTTTCTTTCACTTGTTGAATGTCTAAGCATCTAGCCACAAGCGTTTCCACATCCTTCTTCAAATTTAGCCAATAGTAGAACTTCTTTGTCAATGTTTTCAAATATTATGGATTATGTGAATATGGATTAGTATTAAATTCCCTCAAGATAATATTCTTGATCTCACTGTTGTCTGGCACATATATTTTGTCTCTAAATCTGAATAGACCATATGATGTGAGTTGATAGTCTACATCCTGGTCACTTGTACCCTACTGTAACTTGTGCCTAAGCTACCTATACCTTTCATCCTGTAGATCTGTCTCGTATCAGATCATAGCTGCAACATCATTTACATGTACTCTTATGCTAAGAGTGTCTGCAACCTTGTTCTCTTTTTCTTTAATGTACCTGATTTCAAAGTTGAACTAACGGATTGTGGCCAACCATATAGATTTCATAGAATTTAGATTTATTTGATCAAATAAGTACCTCAACCCTCTGTGATCACTCATCAAGATGAACCGCCTACCAATAAGATAGTGCCTCCACATATTCAATGCATGAATGATCTCTACTAGCTGAAGATCAAGTGTAACAAAATTATGCTCATGCTTATTCAGTTACCTTGATTCATAGCACACTACCTGTCATTCCTAGATAAATAATCCACCAATTCCTCTCTTGCAAGCATTTATACATGCAAAAAAATCTTTATCTGAAATTGCAATATTTAGAACTAGAGAATTTTTCAATTACTTCTTCAACTGTTCAAAACTTGCTACACATTCCTTTGTCCATTCAAATTTCTTACCTTTCCTTTGCAACAATGCAATAGGATAAGAAATATGTGAGAACTTCTTGATAAACCTCCTCTAATAACTTCCTAGCCCCATAAATGTCTGTACCTCATCCACATTCCTAGGAGCTTCCCATTCCATGATAGCTTTTATCTTTTCTAGGTCCACTGCTATGCCTTCCTTGGAGACCACATGCCCCAAGTAATGTACCTTTTTCTAAAATAAACTAAATTTTTAAAGCTTGGAATACAACTGATGTTCACATAGAAACCTAAATGATGCTGCTAAATGTTCAACATGAACTTCCTATTTCACAAAATGTATCAATATATCATCAATGAATACAATAAAGAAATTTCTAGATAAGGACGCAACACATTATTTGTCAAGCTCATAAAATTAGTTGAGGCATTAGTCAAACCAAATGGAAATAAAACAAACTCATAATTCCCATACTTGGTTCGGAAAGTTTTCTTTTAAATTTACCCTTCGTTGATGGGTACTAGATGGTATCCCGATTTCAAATAAATATTTATGAACAATGTTGCTCCCTTCAACTGATTAATCAAGTCATCAATCCTTAACAATGGATACATGTTCTTGATTTTTACCTTGTTCAACTTCATATAATCAATGTATACCTTGAGAGTACCTTCCTTCTTCTTTACAAACAACATTGGTGTACCCCACGATGATACACTTGGCCTAATGTATCCCTTGTAAATAATTTCCTTCAACTTCAACTTCATCTCTACTAACTCTAGTGTGCTCTTCCTATACAGTGCCTTTGATGTTGGTGTTTCCCTTTGGTAGAAAATCAATAGAAAATTCCACTTACCTATGAGATGGAAACTATGAAACCTATCTAGGAGATACATCCTGAAACTGCTGTAAAATTGGGTACCCGGTCGATACCTCTACATCCTTAAAATTCTTACCTTTATCACTAGAAATATGCACTCTGTTGGCATTGGAATCAACACTTGGACTGCAAAATCACTTTGACCAAACACATCTGAAACTCTAAGGTAATTTTAATGTTTTGTTTTATGGGATTGGAAGATGGTATAAACTCTAATTCACTAAACAGAGATTTCGGTCAAATCCACAGTTCTACTAAAGAGGGTATTGGAATATGATGTGGTGGTAGAATGCAAGTTTGTAGTCTATGAGGAGAGGAAATTGTAAGATTAGAGAAGAATCAGTAGGTCTGTAAAAAAGAAATCTACTGATTTATTAGAATTTCACAAAAGTAGCAGTTTGAAAATATTCCATTGAGAGAAAGATATTTCTAGTATGACAAGATTCTCACTAAAATATTATGAAGAATGACTATCATGAGTGATGCTCTTCCACTATTATAACATATATTTTATCAGGAATGCTCACTATGTGAGACTAACAAGAACTGATAAAACACATAACTGCTTAGGAGACTAATAAAAACACATAACAATACGATGATTTGTGTTCGTACGAATCTTAATTCCAAGCATACGAAAAAAGACCACTTTATTTGCGCATAACAAACAGCCCTAACATCAGAAATGACTGCTAATATCTTCATATCTGTAGTTAGGTGATCAAGATAAATGCTGCAAAAATCTAGATCTATGCATTATAAGACATTAAACAGTAGAAAAAACAAGATTTACTCCATGTATCAAATGGACAAGACAAGAATATATTAAATGAATTTTGTATTAATGGAACTTGGGAGGAAAAAACAAGAGGGTGTTCCCTGTTCTCCTCAATGGGATGGGTTCTTGTAAGTCCTCAGCACTTCAGATCTAGAATTCCTCTCTCTTGATGGTGTAGAAAACCCAGGAAAAAATGGAAAAATATGGCTATGATGGTGGATCAATAGCCAGAACAAAAGTTGAGATCCAGAGTGATCTTTAGGCAACAAAAGGTGACAAATGAATGGAAAAACCCTTCTATTTATAACAAAATATTGAGTTAGTCTAGATATTGGTGCACAATTAAAATATTATTAACCAAATCAAGATCCAACTTTTATGGAATATTTTATTATATTTGTTGGAGGGAAAAGGAATTTGACTTGGGTCAAATCCCTTTATTTGTAAATAATAAATAAATAAATGACTTATTTATCATTTTAAGGATGTGGTTGAGTAATAATAAAATAAATAATTATTTTTTTAATTATTTAAGGGTGATTTAGCCATATTTAACAAAGAATATTATTTAAATAAGGTTTAAATAATTATTCTTAGAAAATAATAAGATAAATAATGATTTATCTAATTAATTTCCTTGTTTTGGGTTAAATATAACCAGGGATATTAATTAAACTGTTGTTTAACTAATTATTCCTTGAGGAAAATCAAACAAATATAGATTTATTTAATATTTCCTCATGGGGTTTCCTGTTTAGACCTAAACAACTTAATAAAGTTGGTTTACTAAGTTATTTTTCATAGTGAATGCGATTTTACTTAAGGTAAAATTGGTCTTACATGGTGTACTTGGGTGCATCTAATAATAATGGGTTATATGACCAAAAAATGGTGTAACAGATTGCCCCCCAGCGTACGAGCATTAGGAGCTAATCGTATGACCGAAGTACGTTGTAATAACTTAAGCACTAGACGTCGAAGGGGAAGTCAAAGAGAGAGGAGTATAAGGTAGAAAAAAGTGCTGAAATAACTAGACCCTGAGGAGGCAAGACTTATAGGTGCGACAAGTCTCTTTGATGAGTGAGTACCTATGCTATAGGCAGTAGGGGAGGCATACCTATGCTCGCTGAGGCAAAGTACAAACAATGAGGCATCTGGAAAACCATAGGATGAAATAATAAAGCATATGCTGGCATAAACATGAGCGAGATGAATAACATGATAATGAATCCCACATACATATTGTGTCTGGGATAATAGCCAGGACTTGTACAATAATATCTGAGTACATGAGATACAAATACAACCCAGATGCCCCTGTAAATGGGAAAGGGCTCTAAAAATATGACTGATATATGCAATCAAGAAGGTGTTGCAAGCGGCTGAGTCCAACATCATAAAATCTGTGGAGCTGCATCGAAGGCTGAAGTGAAGAAGTCATCAGGGTATGTGGGGGGCTACCTGTAGGGCCACTCCCTCATGAGAGTTGGGACATCTCACACATACTCGGGAATCACCGATATCAGCTGCAGCATCACTGAACCATCAAGTATATGGATCTTGATCATGCTAAAAGGAGATGGAGCTGAGAAAAAATCAAGTCAAAGGGAAATATGGAGTCCCTTTGCCTGATCCGGGGCACCGAACAAGAGTGGAAGCTGGAACCAAGGTACACCGCCCTCTAGACCTTTCTTCTGGAATGAATGGGTTGACGTCAACAGAAGGAGGTCCGACATAGGTGAGGCAACAAGGGATCCTCAACTAAGGCTTGAGAGAAAATATTAAATAAACTGACAGACTGATAACAATGATGATGATGAAATGGGGGGTACTAAGTAGTGAACGGACGAATTCCCTTGTTAGAGAATAAAGGGCATGGATGACCTGCCACTGACTGACACAACATCATGAGGGATAGGGGATAGTGGGACTGAAGGCCATAATGTGTGACATGAGAGAGGGACCAAGCAATGAAGGATGGAGGACTATAGCAGGATGCAAAGGGACTCGGGATAAACTCCATAAATGCAATGATGACTCAACGCAGATGCTCTAAACAAGGGTGACTCGATGGTGCTGCCACACAGAAAAAGGTTCCAATGGGGACCATGAAAGCATGATTACAATATGGTAACTCATGATGAAAGTTGAAACGAGCATGGACAAGTATGGTGGCAAAGTGGTGCCCCCAGTACGAGTGTTGCAAGTGAAGAAATTCTATTTTGAGGAGGGGTGAAGTGGCGCTTTTTGGGAAAAATGTGTCTCAATGAAGTATCAAATCACTAAAAACTAACAGATACCCATTTTAAGGCTTGATGAGAGCTTTCCAATGGTAAGGATGATTTGGTAAACTCAGCTACGGTTGGGTCGCAACAGGCGAAAGAAAAAATAGGGGTTTCTCTTTTAATTAGGCATCTTCCCTCCAAATTCACTCATTTGCATGTGGAGTTGTGGTGAATGTAGAGAGGAGAGAAGGCCCTAAATCTTGTGGCAATCGTAGCAGACAAATCGACCATTGGAGTTGAGATCCGTTAGTTGCAGGTAAGAGGCCTAACCCTACTCTTTCTTTTCAGTGGATTGAAAGTTCAGATTAGGTCCCTAGGGCTCAGGAACAGACCCCTACTCCTCTTCATGGCTGGGTCACACTCTTTGGGGAAAAAAATGCAACTTGGGTAGCAATTTTTGGGCAAAAAAGTGTGACCTATCCTAGGTTTGGGCCTGAAAAGTGTGACCTGTCAAGGAGGGGTTTTTCTGTGCTGTTTTTTGGCTGAGCAATAGGTTTTTGTGATGAGAAACAGTCTTTCCTATCTGTTTGTTGACAAATATGATGGTTTTGTGCAGATATGGCAAAATTACAGATCAAATGGAGAGAGAGAAACTTGGGTGCATTACGGTTGGAGATCTGGGAGGATCAAGGTGTCCACAGTGCTTTGGCTAGGTTTGGGGTTCTGAAGTTTGTGGAGAACCCTTTGATGAGAGCTGGAGAGCCCTTATTGGCCCAGATTGTCAGCTATTGGGACCCGGACCATGAGGTCTTTAAAGTGCAGGGGCACTGGATCGAGTTGACAGCCCAGGATATATATTTCTTGACTGGTCTCCCACCACTTGGGATGGTAGGGAATACTCATCCAATATTACCATGTGGGCGGAATATCATAGAGTTTGTAGAGCACCATTGTCGACCAGGTCTCCAAGTCAAGGGGACCCGGATACCCATTGGGGATTTGGAGAGGTTAGAGACCCATGCTGTGGCCACAGCGGTGCTATGGATCCTGGGAAACCAGGCACTCCATCACATCACTGGGGGGGAAATTATTCTTGTGGAGAGTGTTTTGAGTGGTACCTACTATGGGTGGGCCCACATGATTCTGTCATAATTGAGACGACAGTTGTCACTATGCAAGCGGAAAGTGAACCATGACTGTGCATATGGTATAGTTTTGTGCTCTTTATTCTTAAAGAAGATCCTGACACTTCGACCTCGCATGCAGCTCCAAGATGGGGGCCCGAGAGAGCCTAGGATGCGCTAGTGGGGGTGACTACTGTGCCGAGGAGGAGGTGGAGTAGTTGGACGGGTGTTTCATCCTGATTTCTTTGTTCATTGGGATCAGATGCCACTGTATATAGACGATTAACCCTATAGTGGGATGAGTTATTATGGGGACCCAGATCTACCACTGCCGCCAAGTCGAATATGGGGACCTAATGGTGAGTGACAAATTGCTAATATTTTATGTGCATGTAAATTTTCTAGAATATTGTATGTGGTACTGATTCTTTTACTTTTGGTATGCAGATACAACACCAGTAAAACTGGCTGAGTACATGAGACGACCTGCAGTGTCGGGGGCCGCAGGATCTAGAGGAGAAAGGGTGCAAAAAAATGAGGATGTAGCAACCCTTTTGGAGGACATCCATCATAGATGTGAGAGGCTTCTGACCGGTGTTTCAGAGTGTGGTTGGCAAGACTTAGATGACTAGTACATAGATCCATGTATTGGTTTACCCTCTAAGTGGCGAGGGGTCATGCGGCGCATGGCGATGGCCGGACAGGGTATGCGTGATCTACAAGCTGCGGGGGCAGAGCCATTGGCTCAGGATCCTCCAGATAGTGACTAGTTTGTAGGGGCAGGTGGTGCCCCCAGTTTTGAGTTTTTGTAACATGCTATGGGCATTTCATATGTATCAAAGTTGGTGGACTCTAAAACATTTTATATGACACATATTATGGATATGCATCTTTTTGATATTGTTATGTTATTGTCTTGTGTTAAATGCGTGTGCTAAATGCCAATCCAGAATATGGTTTGCAATGCTATCTACATAGTGATTTTGTGCTCTAGGTACATGTCTAAAAGTAATGATTTCAAATTCACGCATCAAAAGCTTCACTCGTAAATATCTTCTGAAAAGTATAGGATTATGCACACTATAGACACCATTCAATTGCATGACAAGAAGCAGGGAATCTAAACGAACATGAAGGTGGAGAATGCGATGTGAAAGGGAATCAGCTAATAAACCTTGTACTGCATCATATTCGGCCTGATTATTGGTAGCAGTACCAATGCATACACTGTTCGAGAGAACAAGCAAATGCAAGGGGGTAAAAATGGCCCAACCCGCCGAGGCTAGATTCCAGGAGTAGCGACTTGCACCATCGGAAAAACCAGTATAAGGTGTGGATGGGGGGTCCCTCTGAAAGGTGCCACAAGACAATAAATGGGAGGATGAAGAACAATGCTGGCAACCTGAGTGCAAAGTAGAAATCAAACGCACTTTATGGAAGGGAGTGATCTGGGTAGGATGTCTACTACCCACATGTCGCCGATGAGGGAAAGTGTGGGAGCTACTGGATGCATAGCTTGAGCTCAGGCTACGTAAGTCACCAAAGGTATGGATGATGGCATCCTGTTTATAGGTGGGAAAGATGAAGTCAGGGGTGGACATGGCTTCCATGATGTATTCATCACAAAAGAAGGCGAAATGACGCGAGGAAGAGAGACCAAGTGACGCGGCGAAGCTACCTGACTCATCATCTTGAGAAGCAATGCTCACATGTGCATCGTCATGGGGGATGACATAAGAACAAGGAAATAAAGGATCCACTGATGTTGAGCCCAGGGTGATCGTTGAAAGGAGGTCAAGCAAAACAATAGGAGAAGATTCAGAGGGAGCTTCTGCTGAGGGTCTCAAGGACGATGAAAGGTAGAGGATGGTGGCCGCATGCTCCGTCATTTCGACATCAGGAGGGGGAATGTCAATAGGAGTGGGTAAATCCTCAATCTGGCCTACAACATACTATGCAAGTATAGGAGAAGTGGATTGGTTTTGCCCAATATCATACTCTCGAACTACCTCTAAAGAGGCAGGTAATGCGTAAGGCAGGGACAATGATGCGAGTAATTGCCATGGAGATCACACAAAGCACAAGGTTGATTGGTGTGAATAGTCTTGGTGTTCTTGGCTGCAATCGATGAAGAAGCAGGGGTTTCAGGGAACGTGACTTTAACCATGGGCTTGATGCGGGGCAACTAGGGACAGGTATGGGTGGCATGACTAATTACATCACACAAAGCACAGGGCTTTGGAGGCGGAGGAGGTGCAAGGTTAGTCGGGGCGGCCCTTGACCTTTGATGCACTTTTGCGAGCTTTGATTTTTTTACCCGAAGCAGTTGCAATAGGAGGTGGTTCCTGTTGAGGTGGCTGAGGCACTGTGACAACGAGAGAAGTTAGGGGGACCGGTTGAACCGGGGTCAAAGCAAGATAATGTTTAGGGGTTACCTAGCGGGGTAGCGACTAGAGGATCAAGGTACCATATGGGAATCCCAAGGGTCAAGTTAGGGAGAGAGAGGGTGGGCATAACAAGTTCCGTATAGACTCCTGGTGGGGGAGCTAGGAATGATATCTAATTGAAGGGGTAATGACCAGGTGGGTCAACTCCTAAATGGTTAAGGCCCGGAGGAACCGTTCTAGGAGGGTAAGGAGGCTCATGAGTACCAGCTGAAAGGCCAAAAGGAGGAGGTCTAGAAGGTTGAATCGAAGGGCTAGGAGAAGGATGAGGAGGATGAGGAGGCTACTGACTAGATGAGGCGGGCCGCTTGAGGGTAGCCCGAGACGAGTGCATAATGCAAACATTCGATGAGTTGGGATCAGAGACAAGAGGAGGAAGACTAGGGAATGTACCAAGTAAGGAGGAATATTTGTAGACTCTGGGTGAGACACTGGTCAAAGGATCGATGGTTTGCTTATTGGCCATCAAGGAGATAGTGGACTCAGGGGAGGTCTGAGACTTCAGTTCGTAATACGTCAACTGGTCAATGGTGACTATCTTTCCGTCATGAGGGAAGGACATCTTGCGGTGAACCATGAAAGGGACAATAGACATCGCATAAGTGTAGCTACGACCCAATATAATGTTGTATTCTATGGGGGCATATATGAATTATATGTCAATGCCCCCTTCTTTCAGTCCTCATTCAATTCTTGTCCTGAAGATGGATCCCAATTGGGATTCAAAACATCGACAATCGTTTTATGATACTGTGGATAATCTGGATTCTGTAATCAATAAAAACCACAAAAGCTTGAAAACCATTCCTAACAAACTTGCGATAATACCCTGTTAACCCTTTAAATATTCGCAACTGATTTATGGTTGTGGGGACTTTCCATTCCTTAATGGCTTTAATTTTGTGAGGGTCTACCTTAGCACCCTCCTGACATACAATATGATCCAGATATTCCACCTCTTGTACTCCAAAGAAACATATGGATGTTTTTGCATATAATTGTTTCTCCTCAAATAGTTTGAACACCCTATCAACATGTTGAACATGATCCTTCCAAGTCCTGTTGTAGATTAATATATGATCAAAAAATACTAGCACAAATTTTCTAAGGAAGGGTTTGAAAATGGAATTCATCAACCCTTGAAATGTAGAAGGTGTATTGGTAAGGCTAAAGGGCATGAAAGAAATTCATAATGACCCTCATGAGTTCGAAATGTTGTTTTCGGAATATCTTTAGTCTTCATTCTATTTTGATGATATCCTGAACGAAGATCCAACTTGGTAAAATAAATTGCTCCATGTAATTCATCCAATAATTCATGAATCACAGGGATGGGAAATTTATCTTTAATAGTGACCTTATTGAGCTCCCTATAATCTAGACACATGCACCATGATCCATATTTCTTGTGCACCAATACTACTGGAGTAGAGAAAGAACTTTGACTACGTTGAATTATACCAGCCTCTAACATTTCTGCAATCATACGTTCAATTTCTCTCTTTTTTACATAAGGATATCTATAAGGCCTGATGTTTGGGGGAACACTTCCTGGAATCAAATGAATAGCATGATCATGATCATAAATAGGTGGGAGTCCTTTGGGAGTTTCAAACACCTTGGAATGATTGTCCAAGACTTATTGGAGATCTAAAGAAAAAGATGATTTTGATGTTGGAACTTCTAGTGATCATAATTCTGCAATTATGTCTCGTTGTTCTTTCTTCAGAAGATTTGTCATGAAATTAGAGCTTATTATCTTTTCTGGCTTCCCTGTGATACCCCGTAATTCAACTTCCTTTCCTTCCAAAAAAAAATTCAAGAAACGTTCTTGAAAATTAAAAGCTATCGTCCCCAAATATTGTAACCATTGTAATCCTAGTACAACATCAACACCTCCCATTGGAATGGAAAGAATTGGACTATTCAAAACATATTCCCCCATGGTTAGCATGATATTATGGAATTTTCCAGAGAAATTTATAGTTCCTCCATTTGCAGCCATCACTTGACATTCCAGTGCTCGGTATAGGAAACAATTTAATTCCTTGGCTACCTTATAATGAATAAAATTATGGGTACTACTCGAATCAATAAACACTATTAACTTTTTCTTCTTGATATGTCCTTCTATCTTGAGATTTTGAGGAGTGTTAATTCCTGCCAATGCATTACACGATATGGTCAAACTAATTTCTTCTTCTTCTATGGTTGGTTCCCTTGTATATCCTCTTCTTTTGAAGTTTCTTGTTCATTTTCTTCCTCCTCTTCACAATCTATGTATATTAATTTCTTCTCAACACACTTATGACCTTTAGTGTATATTCTATCACAAATGTAGCAAAGACCTTTTGCTCCTTTTTCTTCCAATTTTTGTGGTGTCAACCTTATAGGTTGTGGAAGTCTAGGAGTAGCAACACTTCCATCTTTATAGATTGAGTGGTAGGCTTCCTTGTCACCATAATTTTACATTCAATTTTTCTTGCCAACCTGGATGCCTTCTCTAGTGAATCAGGTTCCCAAACTTGAACCTTATGTTGGATGTTATCCTCTAAAGTACCTATGAAGACATCAATCCTGTGTTCCTCTATAATATCAGTTACCCTTGTATTCAATTTTTGGAAGTCCTCAATGTGCTCCACCAATGAACCCTTTTGTTTGAGATTTATCAATTGGCTAAAAAAGGTGTTTCTCTTTGTATCCTCATAATGTGCTATCATTTCCTCCATAAAAATTTACCAAGTGAATTTTTTTTTATGGGAGCAAAGCCATCGATAACATACAAATGTATTTTGTTCTAAATATAAAGTTTCAATGCATACCTTTTGTGTGTTTTTCACATTATCGAGATCAAAATATTTCTCCATATGTAGTATCCATGTTACGGGATCCTTGCCATCAAACTTCCTCATATCGATCTTTGGAATATGGTGGGTCTTCCATCCAATATTAGAGTTTTTGAAATAACAATTAACATTTATTTTTTTCTCATCATGAGTTCTCTATTATCTTTTTGCCATTAGGAAACATTTCATGTATCAACTTTGTCAAACCTTCCATGTTTGCTTTTAGATCATTCTTCATGTTTTCCATTTTTTCTTCCATGTCATCCATCTTAGATTCCATGCTAGCTTCCATGCCATCCATATTAGCTTCCATGCTATTCTTCAAACCATCCATATTAGCTTCCACGCCTTTCTTCAAACCATCCATATTAGCTTATATGCCTTTCTTCAAAACTTCCATTTCATTTTTTGTTGCTCTTTGAGAGAGTGAAATTTGGTGCACTTGCTCTTGTAATTTTGATATGTCATGTTTCACTTATTTGTCTTCATGAGTCATAGTAGAAACTTATGAAGGATTAATGTGTGTTGAATTATTTTCAGGAGGCATTTTAGAACCCAATACTGATATATATTCTACAATATACCCTTGAAATCAATTCAAACTAATTCTTCAAACAAGACTTATGCAATTCGAAAAAAAATACACACCTTTTTCTTGCTTTTAAGGAGCTCGATATTGAAACTAAATTATCTATGTGATTTCATATCTTCAATATCTAAAATGAGGTTTTGTAGTAGCCCTTTGAATCTTCTTTCGAATGCCACAAGTCTGACCTGATTTGGATTCTTCAAGGAAACGTTATGCCCAATCTCTCATAATGACCTAATTATGCACTCGTTCAGTAGAGAAAATTTGTACGGCATGCCACATGTCACTGTTTCCTCCTTTGGTTTTGAAATTGATACATAAGAAACTAAAGTCTGTGTAATTCTGAACACTTTTTATAGAATTCCAATCTGATGCTTAGAGAGAGTGTTATGACGATTTCCCTGGTCACCTCTTTGAGATGAAATTCGAGAGCCTGAAAAAACCCTAACTTCCAAAGATCATATCTCCAAAAATATTATGAACCAAGATCTAAAATTTTTACATGTCGTTTCTTAGGATTATCAACTTCGCATGATAAAATTTGTATCTTTTGAACCTTCGTAGAAAAATAGTTATAGAAAAAATTCCACGATGACCTGTTTGGAGAAGCAAAACCCTAGAATCCACAGCTCTGACACTAAATGTTATGAAACCAACTCCAAAAATAGAAGAAAAGAGAGATTAACACCTTATAAATAAGCCACTTAGAGGGGGAAAACTCCTTTACATTACATAAATGAACAATTTTTGGATGATACAACTAACCAAAACCTCCTTCTATATATAGGAGTCCATGGGGTCACAATATAATCCTAGCTGTTGGAATAGGGTCTCCTACAAGTTGTGAAACGAGTCTAATTTTGTATATTTTTTATTATAATTAGTCTAGCATAGGGTTTTTGGGGTGGTTCAAAGCCTCGAAAGCATTTTAATGGGTTAAAGGGTAGACTTGGGGTCCAAAAACCACAGTTTGCAGACCATAGGAAAGATTAGGAAAGATTGTTATAAATAAATGGACATTTTGGATTGTAAGGAGGAGACAATGATGAGCTCTTGAGGCGAATTGTGGTTTAGTAAATCTGTTTGGGTTTTTGGGGGAAGGAATCCTGCTGGCTGTGTGCGCGGAGATCTAGAGTCCTGCTGTGTGCACACCCTGCTACTATGTGCGCAGGTCGGGATGGGTATTGTAAGAAAGAATTGATGGATTGATGAATAAGAAAGGATGTTTGAGAACTGAATCTATGTGTACTATTTATGCGAATCGTTGTTAATTTCTGTATTATGTGTATTTTGTATTCATCTATGAAATTTCTGTGTAAGTATTTTTACTACATCTGGATCTGTTCTGTTCTATTTTATGCAATAATGTGCTATTGTCTTAGAAGTATATAATTATCGAGCACCGTAGTATAGTTGACCTTGCACACGTGGATGCGAAAAGAGACCTATAGATCCTGCTTTGAAAGAGGTGATATGGACATCACAAGTTCAGACGCAGCTCTGCTTGCCTTACCTATCCTTTCTCAAGGTGCGGAAACCTGGTTCCAGCACCCACCCATACTACTTCAGGTGAGACTTTGACCTGCGCAAGTAGGTCACTGCCGAAAGGGCCAGTAGTATAGGGGTTTGTTGGCAAACCTTAACTATGAACCTAGGTTAGGACCCCTCGAGCCAAAAAATGGTTCCATTGCTAGGACAGGGAGCATGTTAAGAAGGGGATCGGGTAATGCCAAGAGAAGTACTAAAGGCCTGGAAAGGAAGATGAGAAGGTACGATTGAATAATTTCCAATCTAGACGAAAGTATAACGCGGAGCGGTAAGTACTATCGAACCAATCAAGAAGGGGATAGATCTATCTATAGCCCACTGAGAGGAGCAGATGCGCAAAGCCCCCCAGCTACACCACCTTCAGAAGCACGTAAGCGTAAAACCTCGCCCGAAACCCCGCCAAAAGAAGACATGGCATCACACTTGAAATTACCTACCATTAAAGGTGCAGGAGACGAGGAAATGGACCAATTTTGGTTTGTTACAAACTCGGTATGGACTACGCAAGGTGTGGTGAGTGATATTGTGAAAAGGGAGCAGTTGTCCCTGGCCTTTGAAGAGAGAGCGCTGGACTGGTACATGTGATACATATCTCAAAACGGAAGCACATCTATTCAAGATATTAATGACGCTCTGAAACAACAATTTCGAAAGCCTAAATCTTATTCACATATCATAGCATATGTGAAAGATTTCAAGCAAGGAATGACTGAGTTTGTGTGGGAATCTGATCAACACCTAAAGAAAGCTATCAGAGAAGGAGAATTTAAGTATGACGATAGACATCATACGGAGTGGTTCATCGCTATACTACTACCTCACCTTTGCATACCTATGGGTCACCAGAATTTCGAATCATAGGACAAAGCTTTGGAAGCCGCTATGAAACTAGAAGCTCTGCCCAAGGAAGATGATTCGTTAGGAGTACAACAAATCCAGGAGAAACTCGGGAAAATTCACATGGAGATTCAGGACCTACGAAAGGAACAAGGAAGGGAAGGTGGCATAGATCTATGGTGCCTACAATGTCGAGTATCAAGACATACAAAGGATCTGTGCCCAGACAACTTGCAAACAAAAGGACCTAGCCTGATGCACCCTGGATCAAGCGAGGGACCTAGCCCAGTACGATTGGGCCCAAGCGGACCTGCGTTATGGTGTGAGGATTGCCATGTAATCGAGTTGCATGATACCAAACACTGCCCCCGTCTGGGCGCATACATCCCCAAGCGGAAGCAAAAATGGTCTCAGTTCTGTCGATCAGTAGGGCATGATGAGTAGAAATGTTTGACTTATGATCTAGTGATAGATCGGGGGAACTTGTATAGGGTACAGTCAGACCCCGCCTTGCCAAAAACACCCGCAAGCATGAGTGTCTCCCCCTCCGGAAGCAAGGGAGGAGGTCGAAGTGGAAGCGCAGGTCGGAGTCGGGGGAAATTGATCTGCTATAACTGTGGATACACAGGGCACTTTGCAAGGGATTGCCCGAACCCTACAAGACAGTCCTGTAGGTATTGCACACAGTTGGACCATATGCTTCAAGGTTGTCGAGTCTTGATAGCCAAAATATGGGAGAAGCATCTACCACCTACACAGAATGTGAAAAGGATTAAGACTGAGCTGCGGGATAAGGATCCAAGCGTAAATGTAGCTATGCACAATGGATTGGCTACTAGAGGGATTGAGGAGAAGGTTGAAACTGAAACGCTGATCCGCAAGGCAGTTAGCAAACAAGAAGGGCTAGACCTGGAAAAAGCAAGAGAAACGTTTATAGCAGCTTGAAGGGACTTCATCGGGACCAAGGCATCTACGTCCCTATCCCCTACGAATCTTAAGGTAGATGAGGAGGTCAAACCCTTCTTGCAGGCATGTATGAAGTTGCTACATAACCCAAAGGTAGTGCAAAATCTGCAGGCATTAATATATAGCTGCGCAACGTGCTCTATCGTGTCCTTCGATATTAAGGATGTGCACAAATTATACAGATATCAGAAACACACTTGGAGGGATATGTGGTTGATGGCCCAGATCTACGATTACAAGATGAACTGGGTTATTTTAGACCTTGAATTGGATGCCAATGTATTACCTAAAAAAACTTGGCAACGAATGGGCGAACCAAATATGGAATGGTCCACTATCCAGCTACGCATGGCTAATCAACAGAAGATTGTACCTTTAGGGAGGCTATCGGGGATTATGGTAGATATCGCAGGGGTTAAGGTCCAGGCTGACTTTGAAGTCATTCAGATTGTCGAGGATGCAGACCCCTACCCTGTGCTACTAGGATTGGATTGGGCCATCGACATGGGCGATATCATTAACTTAAAAAAAAGAAGCATGGTGTTTGAAAACAACGACATAAGGGTGATAGTACCATTAGACCCTGCGGAAGGTAAACGCTACACTGAGCTCGTATCCAAGGAGGAATATGTGGACTATATCTATAAGTTAACTTCGCGGGATGCAGAAAACCCAACAGGGGGCAAAGTAATTTGCTGGGAGGAGGATACTGAATGCTTATCTGATCTCAATGAGGAAATAGAAAATTGGTAGAACTGGTTACATAATGTCTCTGCGCTACGTTGTCTTTGGGTCACAAAAAAATTCCATTGTGTTTCCTCAGAGGTAAGGTACTTGAAGGGACTAGGAATAATTGACTACTGCATCCCAACCCCATAAAAAGGTCAGGTTGACCCGCGAGAAAGTAGCATTAAAACGCACTCTACACTAGCCATAGGTATAGAAAGAAGAGCTCTCATCTATCCGGCCGCCTCTATAACAAAAAAAACATCTGTGTTTAATCCTTGGCCATGCAGATTATTACAGGAGGTTCATTCGAGAATATGCTCTCACTACAGCCTCTCTTAAAACCTCAATTACACGGACGGTAAGGTTCTCTTGGGATAACGAATGTCAGGAGACTTTGTCATTGATCATAAGTTGCCTAGGAAGCAAGCCTGTGTTGGGGGAGGACACACAGATGATGCAGATGGTTGACCCTAGCGTAACAGATAGGCCAAGCCCACCGGTGATAAAAAAACTAGTCGTTGGGATAGTAAACATTGATAAAAGGAAAAAGTTACTATTGGAAGGAGTGGCCTCTGGGCATTTAACGAAGCAAATTTTGGGGATTTTTTACTGTTTCCTAGGGGACCCATCTCAGATAAAGTTTACCTTAACATTTCACACTTGGGGGCATTATAAAAGGAGTAGGATAGTTCAGCCAGAGGTTCCATATTACTTGCATAGCTTGCATTCATCATACTTCTCTTGGAAGAACTTGAGCAATCAGATTTCTTGTATCTACACTATCCCTCTCATGTCTGGTTAACCTGCTCCATCTGATAGTAGTCACCCAGGGCTGGGATTCATTTTTCACGCAAGGATGCCGGTCACTAACCCTACCGAACCTTTGGCCCCAACAAGGCCTAACGTTGAGGAAATAATGGAAGTTGAGTCTGAACTAGAAGAAGTTCCCTCTACGCCGGTCACAAGGAAAGGAAAAGGGAAATCACAAGGCTCAGGAAAATCCCTGAAAGCTGCGAGATGGGCTACCGGGAAGCCTAGGAATTCTCCAAGGCACGCCAGGTCCCCGCCGACATACCCCCTAGATCAAGATGCGTAGGAAGGTGCTCTACCTTCTAATCCGATCAATTGGTTACCTCCCTTCATTCACCCATATAGACTATCTATGCGAATGCCAAAAAACTTGGATGGCTTGGTCACCTATCTGCAAACCCCCCTAACTTCAGGAGAAGTCCCTATCATCAGTGATCCTTGTGGACAACTCCATGAGGTCAATTTTGATGATCATGACTTGGAAAACTTTGAAACCCTCCCTGAATTGGCCCCCGCATTGTACTTCGATACAATCCATGAAAATGATGGAGTCATGGTAGTGCCTTAGCGCTGGGTATGTGGTTTGGCCAGGTCTGGACTCTTGAATCTGCTTCGGATGCCCCATTTTTTCCATTACAATGTCACAGATTAGTTGGCTCACTAGTTGCTCGCCCTAATTCATGATGGCTTCTTATGGATTTGAGACAGAGTCCCTATTGATGCTGCGTTGATCCACAAGATTAAAAGCCTTCCTATGCAAGGGATGCACCCTTTGGAGTGAGTAGGCAAGAATTACGAAGCAGCTACCGCTACATTTTTGTGGAAGACCTACAAGGTTAATCGAAATCAGCGAGGGTTTGTGATCCAAACTATCAATGATCCTGCTACACAGATGGGTACTAGGCTCTTAGCCTGCAAGCTAATGAGGAAGTGCCAGGTTGCAACCGTCATTTAGTTGGTCGACCGGTGTGCAAAGGGCATCTCCTTAAATTTGGCTCAATATTTATGTGATGAATTTCTGGCACACGTCTGCGAATCCCAAGAGTAGGGGATGTCCTTCTTCTATTCATGTTTATTACTCCTTATAACGCTATTTTCCTAGGACACTTCTGAGGATTCGGTCCTCCCCGAGCTTCCTCCAGGGATGTGTGAAGGAGCTCGGTATGCTCATTTATGGGACTCTAAGGATGCACAACATGTTGAGGATAAAAAAAAATTTCTGGATCTTCTTCCAGAGCAGTGTGGAAGCCACCATAAATTCCTGACCCCGGCTGTCCTTGACGGTATATGAAAAGTACAAAAGTGTTGCAGCATTCCAAGTTACCATGCACCATATTTAGATCCGTAGCCTCAACAATAAGACATGGATGGCACTTCTGTATATGGTAGAAGATGAAGAGATTGACCTGATGATCATGATATGCCCCCCTGCATGGAAGAAAGGCTTCACAGACACCCGTGGGGAGACCACAGAGCCCAGCCAGATGGGCTTAGACATAGCCAAGAAAAAGGATACACAACTGCCATAGACCACGACAGCCAAGACTCAGGTAGGGTATGAAAGAGATACCACCCCTCCCCCTGGTACGAAGCGGTCAAGTGAGCCAGCACCAAGATCTCGAAAGAAACATCGCTCCCACCACACACAATATGATGCAATGGTCACACTAACTAACGGTGACCTCGAGAAAATCGCAGACGCAGTCACAATGGCTACAAAAGACAAGTGGGCATCCATAGGGGCACAACAGAAGGCCGCACTCGACAATCTCCAAGTCGAGCTCCATGCCCTTCAGTTAAAAACGGATACATTGTAGACCAGCATTGGCCAGGCAGGGACCCCTTCGGTCACTAGCAGTACAGTGCTAGTCACAGAAGAAAGTTGTCTCTGGCCTATACCTAGTGTTGCCTTGGTAGGAACTCAGCTCCAAGTAGAAACATGAATCTAGCTTGACCTGGCCAAGCTACCCCACGAAGCCTTACAAGGCCTCCACAATGTTGTATTCCAGGAGATTAGCCATCGTGAGCAACAAATACACCAACAGCTTGGTATGGCCGAGCACACCATCATGCAGCATGTTGTTGATTTGCTCCTCGCCGTTTCACAACAGGCGAAGCTCGAAACAGTGATCCACCAGCTCTGTACGGAGGTTACAGACGAGATCCCGGCTGCAGCCACACCTCGGGCTAAAGTGGAAAAATTGGTTGCAGCACTCAAATCATCTAGGATGGAAATGCACACCATCAAGACACAGCTAGAACAAAAAATCACCGACTTACATGCCAAAATGCAGCTCGAAACACCTCCAGAAGTACACACCTAGTGCACTGCACTAGTAACTGACGCGAAAAATGTTATTTCGGGGCAGATTGCCCAAGGTGGCCAGTTGCTAGAATCAGCCATGCAACTCTGGACTAAGCTCCAGTATGATCCGGTCCTCCATGAAATCAATCAGGACTTACGGCAAAAGGAAGAAGATTTTGAGTAGGTCAAAGCTATGCTGCCCACCTTGGTGCTTGCACAACGCTTGACACGTTTGAAGACCAGCAATGATCTTCAGGATGAGATTGAGAAACTCCGACATGAACAACACATCATGGAGGAACGTCTGAAGCCTTGGGCTATCACAACCCTCCAAATTTCGCAGGATGTAGATGGCACGATCAAGCGTCTAACTCAGACCCTCGAGAGTGTCATCGCGGAAACTAAAGGACCGAACTCCCAGAATCTTGTAGACATTACATAGAGTGTTGTTGCTCAGAGTTAAGAAGTGTTACCTCCACTGGTTGCAACCATCAATTCCCTACACGCGCAGGTAGAGACCGCACCACCACAGTGACTTGAGACGAGTCACAAGATTGTGTTGGGGGGCTGTTGGAATAGGGTCTCCTACAAGCTGTGAAACAGGTCTGATTTTGTATATTTTTTATTATAATTAGTCTAGTGCAGGGGTTTTTGGGTGGGACAAAGCCCTAAAATAATTGTAATGGGTTAAAGGGTAGACCTGTGGTCTGAAAACCATGGTTTGCGGACCATAGGAAAGATTAGAAAAGATTGTTATAAATAGAGGGACATTTTGGATTGTAAGGAGGAGATGATGATGAGCTCTTGAGGCAAATTGTGGTTTAGTAAATCTGTTTTGGTTTTTGGGGGAAGGACTCTTGCTAGCTATGTGCGCGGAGATCTAGAGTCCTGCTATATGTGGACCTTGCTGCTGTGTGCGCAGGTCGGGATGGGTATTGTAAGAAGGAATTTATGGATTGATGAATAAGAAAGGTTGTTTGAGAACTGAATCTATGTGTACTGTTTATGTGAATCGTTGGTAATTGCTGTATTATGCGTATTCTGTATTCAGCTGCAAAAGTTATGTGTAAGTGTTTTTATTGTATATGGATATGTTCTATTCTGTTTTATGCAATATTGTGCTACTGTCTTAGAAGTGTATAATTATTGAGCACCATAGTATAGTTGACCTTGCGCACATGGATGCGAAAAGAGACCTATAGATCCTACTCTGAAAGAGGTGATCTGGACATCACAAGGTTGGACGCAGCTCTGCTTGCCTTACCTATCCTTTCTCAAGGTGCGAAAACCTAGTTCCATCACCAACCCATACTACTTCGGGTGAGACTTTGACCTGCACAAGTAGGTCACTGCCGAAAGGGCCAATAGTATAGGGGTTTGTTGGCAAACCTTAAACTCCAAACCTAGCTCAAGACCCCTCGAGCCAACACCAGCTGACCTAACAATAATAATGTAAGGTCACAATAATAACAATATTGGGTTTACAAGTGTACAACAATAACAATAAGGGGGCTACACTAACAAAAATAAGGGACTACACTAGTAATATAGGGACCTAACGAAACATGTAAGTCAACAATCAAAATATTACAGTATATCATCATATGAGGTAGGAATTGTGAAGCGATAAAAAGGTGTCTTTGTAACTCCTAATTACCTCACATTAATTGTCAACCCAGGGACGACTTTTTATTTCAAGAGTGTACTCAGTCTGAGGCGGCTATTTACTCAAGAGTAATGTTTTGCAGTATAGTTCTTAAAATCCAAAAGTAAATGAAAGCTGGAAACAAAATCTAATTGGAACAGCAAGAAACGGAAATGTTCTAAACTAAATCATTCACTCAAACAACCATCAATCGAGGATACAGTAGCAATAACTCATTCCTCTGGATATTGATGCAATTAAAATCAAACCGGAACAAGACAATCAATCTGGGAACGAGGAAGAAATAACCAATGTTCTCTACAGTCGAGAGTCCTGCTTTAAAGCAATTGAAAGGAAGTCGAAATTGAACTAAAGCTGCTATTGAAAGTAAACTAGGAAAACTCTTTAAAAGCACTCTTTGCAATTAACCAACAAAAATGAACAATAAAGTAAATGGGCAGCAAACTGTAATTAAAGGAATCTGAACAACAAACTCTAATTAATGGAAATGAACAACAGCAAAGCCAAATTAATAGCAATCTTTACTCTAAGAATAAATCGAACAGCAAAAGGAAATAGAACAGCATTGATTAATGATAGGATATGAAACAACGCTGGAAAGCCAAATACAAATGCATAATAACTTAACACAGGCACACATTAATAGTAATCTGAGTCTGATACCGCAAGTATTAATCCTGGTTAGAAAGGGTAACGATTACAATTCATAATGGAACCACAATGTCAATTGAATAGCAATCGTATGAAGTATAAACCATAGAAAAATACAGTAATACCAGCTTAAGAAGGTTACAGCTTGATTACTCTGCAATTAAACAGCAATAGCGTTATGTAGAGAACAGCAATGTTACATTAACGACTTTAAAGGAATAGCAATACGTTAGAATGCACATTACGACTTTCTTGTTGCATAGAACGAAATATGAAATATAACAGAGCTGTAATATAAGATAACGAAACACACCAGATTACCGATTCAAGCTGATAAGCAAAACCACGCATAAACCAAAGAGATAATATACAGTAGCAGCACAATCCACCAGAGGCTGGGCCCTTAGCCGCCAGCGGATGCTGCTGGGCTACTTCAGAATGAAAAGAATGAATGGCAACCAGATTTATATTAAAATATCAAAGCAGAGTTATAGTGGATTACAACAAGAAATCGCTCCATCTCTCAACCATTATCCATTCTCTCTGCCATCCTCAATTCTGAATCTCTAATTCATCCTCAATTCCATCATTCGAATCCATCCCTGAAGTCATCCCCCCTCTCTGATCTTTGTTCTGATTTAAATACAAAGAGAGCAGAGAGTGGTTACAATAGAGATAATTACAACATGATTTTATTACAAAATTGGATTGTTTCCAACCAATTGATCAACAAGAAGATATATTTCCATCCATCTCTCAACAAGAGCAAGACGAATTTGGCTTTGCAGCTGAGATTTGGAGGACGGCCGCAACAACAAATCTGAGAAAATCGTGCTCAAAGAACCCTGCGTTTCTCTCAGTACAAGCCGAATTTGGGCAAACTGTTCTTCAATTAAGTTAATTGGGTCCGTTTTGAACAAAACCCATGTTCCGGATTTTCCAGATTCGTCTTCATTTGCTCAGAATCTCAACCGCAAAACTGTCACTCCTTATTCCAGCGCATTTCTGAGTTGGCACTTTTAATGATCAAATCTTCAATCTGGAAATTATCTTGGAGACTAAAAATGGTGAATAATGTTATAACCAACTTATTAAAACCATCATTGATAAAATAATTCATAATCATCAATTTATTAGAAATAAAGGAAGATAAATAATATTCATCCATAAGAGCATAAATCATTTATAAAATGGATTTAAATGATAAATTATAACAAATGATATAATAGAGAAGAGTAAAAATGGATGAAATAAGTGTTACAAAGTGGTTGTATTCACGGCCCAACAGGAATTCCCATACTCCGAATACCAGTAACTCTAAGTATAAGTATGGAAATGTACAAATATCCATGTCAATAAAGTGAGGCCATGGGCACTAGACATACATCGTGGATCCATGCTCGGAAGAATCAGTATGAACGTAGCCACTAGACATACATCGTGGATCTATGTTATAGTCATGAATACTCAAAACTCCACGCAACTTGGATATATTAGAAAAGATCCAAGATATTCATCTATATCTATCCATAATACAAATATATCCATGTGAATAAATGTCTTGAGGTTGAACATGGAAAAAATATATGATTACCATCCAATAATGAGAACCATTAACACATGTGATAGGAACAACCAATAATGACAATTGCCCTCAAAGTACTTTAGTACACTCTATAGAGTGTGAATAAGTGATATGAAGTTGAACACCCATAGAATCATTTTCCCGAAGGTCAATGATGTAAACATGTCATCGAAATTGAGGAGAGCTGCCATTGAGGCATGGAAATTCCAAGGTACCAAAATATTTATAGATCAACTTCCTAGATAATGTGTTAAATTCGATAGGAAGTGATCCGTCGTAGGAGGTTCTTGATGTATCCCCCATCAAACACATGAAAACATGTATCAATATTTTAAGTAGAATGAGGCAGAAGTAATTCAGGATTGGCCCAGGGATGTCCAATATGATAGAAGGAGTTAGGGACTGCAAAATTGCTTGACTCAAGTTAAACTTCTCTTGTGATTAGGTGCTCAAAATTATACTAAAAAATGAAATTTTTCAGAATGGTGTGGAACCTAAACGACTATGTAGATATCGTCGTTCTGAATCTAGTGCAAATCGTTTCATAGAAAATTGACACCGTATGCTCCCATAAATGAATTTTTTCCACTTTGTCAAACAAGAAAATTTTTGAAAAAAAGAGAGCATGGATAACCCAGTCAACAGTTTGTATTGCTAACTGGGCATGCCCATGTGGCAGGTTGACTGGTCAACAAGATTTACTCCTGAGAATTATGTTGTGGAAAGTGGCACGTTTTTGTTGGTCTTAAATGGCAGGTTATGATTGGCTGGGAATGTGGCCAACCACATGCTGTCACGTGGCCCGACCGGAGGCCACCACGTTGTAGCATGGGAGGCCACAAAATTTTGTTTAATTTTCAAACTGCATTGCATCGGGGTTGACACTGTGACCTCTACCACAACAACGTCAAGCATTACCAATATGCCATCGCTTTGTTCCTTGATATGTAATAGTTACAATTAATATTTAAGGTTTAAAAGGTTGGTGTTTGGGGGTGAGGGCCAGGGTATAGGCCCAACCCTGGTCACCGTGCCTGGGGGCAGGACCATGGGCAGGAGGCAAGCCCCGCCCCCCCCCCCCCCCCCCCCGCCTAACTGTTCCATAACAGTAACAAAAAACTGTCGGTAGATATGTGAATGCAATAGAATACTGCCACTGTCACCGTCGGAGCACTAGGATTGCCACCTAAATCGCCATTCTATTTGCCAATGTGACCACTACATTGCTAACCGTCGATGGTTAGTTAACCGCCCAACATTTTTTAATATAAAAAAATGAAATGCGCCAAAACTGTATAGTTGGAAATTTAGACTTAAGGTGTCATTGGGAATTTTAATTGTCTGACAATTTCGCCCAGAATTTTGGGAAATTGTTGCCCAATTAGCGGAAAAAAAGGGGTGAAATTGTAGGATAAGTTTGGATTTTGGGGAAATTGTGGATTGGTTAGTGCCAAAACTTGGGGAAGCCATAAATTAATCAATTTTTGGCCAAATTCGAGGCAAAAAGAGGCTAGACATGAATTTTTGGGCATTCTAGAGCCATTGAAGTAGGTTTCAAAGTTGTTTGAGCATTGAAAATGTATGTAATCACACTTTTGAGCATAAAAGAAGAGGGCCAAGCCATTGGAAGCTGGACCAAGGATATGTAGCCCAGGAGGGGTGAACTCCTTCATCATGTGTTTTTGTGTTACTGTTTATGATGATGTTCATATATGTTATATGCTACTGTTCAGTGTTTTTTTTTAAGTGAATTTGCTCAAGACATTCACATAAAAACACATAAAAAATCATGGTTATCTTGCCATTTACCTCATAATAGTCAAGCACTTTGTTTATATTATGAATTGGAATTTAGCACAACAAACACTAATTTTCCCATTCATATCAAGTTGGTATCATAGCACTAGGTTTAATTGTTCAAGGAGGATTTATTTTTTTTGCAAGTGTTTAAATTCTTACAAGGTTGAAGCTCAAGAGAGGAGAAGGTAAGCTTATGGGCGTAGGTTGAAGAAACATTTACCGGAGAATATTAACTAATTACTGAGAGGAATAATTAAACATAACCAACAACAAATCATAAACATAAACACAGATGTTTAACTAGGAAAAACCCCAAACTCCGGGGAAAACCCATCCTAATGAAATTTCATTAAGCATTGGCCAAAACCTTGGCCAATCCAACCAAGTGAGCCTTCACCGCTCACCTCCAGGTCTACCTTACAATGAAGTCTTCCCAGCCTTTTATAGGCTCCATTACATGCAATATTGTGGTTGCACAATACCATGTGCCCCAAAACCACTACTCTTTACCCTAGTCAACATTGACTCTATCCCGAGTCAAGTTTACCTAAAAATTTCCCCCTTAAACTTGACTTGGGGTTTATTGACTAAATCCAGCCAAAAATGCTAAGTGAGACAACCCCGCTCACTCTAGCCCTTCCCCCCTCAAATTTTTACCTAGGGTAATTGTTAACATGACATCCCCCTATCACCTAGGTCTAACCCAGACTTTACCAGTGATTACCCAGGGGTACGCATGCCATACCATGTCTTACAATAGTATGCCCATTTACATGCAATAAATTAACTCCATGATAATACACACACACACACACATATTTCATTGTTGCTATTCTTTATATGACCATTCTCTACATTCATGATGTCCTCTCCAAAAAGGACATCACAGTTGTACATGAATCTGCCCTTACATCAATTGTTGTGGCACAGATCTGAACATTTTAGTCCTCCATCTCAACTCTCGGTCAATTCTAGGTGTAACGATCAGATGGATAAAAAATTTCAGGAATATAATAAGCTACGCCACTTTTCACTTGGAGATCTACTTTTTGGTAGCGAGAGAACCCATATTAGCTCAACCAATCTAATCCTTGGATGAGCGTCACGACTGCTTCCTTAGGGATATCTTTATTGGTGTCTTGAAACTGTTGACAGAGAGGGTGGTCCTATCCATCATAGCCATAGTTTTCACCGCCCACATCGAAGCATCCACCACCATGATCACCGAAACCTCGACCGTTTCCCCATCGACATCCTATGCCATGACTCTAACCTTCACTTGCAGCAACATTGTTGTCTTCACCGTTTTTTTGACTCCATCCTTGATCACTGGTGTCCTCTTCATGACCAGTTGTCTTTTATCCATAACATATAGTGTCGTGTAACTTCACAACTGTTATTTAGCATCACTCCTGCTACTTATCAGATGCTTCTCAAGTGCTACACCATTAATCTCATCACCTTCATGAGAGTGCAGTGGTATTGTTGTTCTCAATGGAAGTCCTAAGATGAATTTTGACTTCATCGAATCTTCCCACCATGAGAAGACCTGGGATGTGATATAGATCCATGATCCTAGAAACCAAATAGTCACAATGATCTCTCTCACCAGGTTGAGTTTCTGGCAGCTAGACCTTTTGGGGGTTTCTGGGCTTAAAAATTCTATCAGTCGAATCACAAAATCTAGCTCGACCCTCAAACATAGCATCCCACATGTCGCTGTGGCTTCCTAGTCACCTTCATTTGCACAACTTATTTCTGTGGATCAATTCCAGCAATCTTTCGCCCAGATGCTTCTGAACGATTTCGATCATGGGAATCACCTCCACGGCTCTACTGGAAGCGGCCCACAGTGCCCACCATCATTCTGCGTAAGCTTCTCGATAAGTCGATTGAGGCCAGAGCCCATGAAATAATGAGTCAGATTGGCGGGCAAACGCCTCAACCCTATTCTAAATCCATTGTCAAAATAAACCTCGATACTCCCATTTGAATTACTACCCAGCCCTCGAATAATAATCATCGGATTGAAGGGCATTCTCTCACGCCCATACCTGATACTCCTCCTTCACACAGATATATTTTTTCTTTAGGAAGATTTATCCACCATCGAACTTTACACAGAAGTAGTGAAACAATAATATTATTACACTACCTCTAGAATTTACTGCATAAATAATAAATAATTTACAGAGAGGAATAAAAATTAGCCATCAAAAAATCATATCTCTATTTACAGGTCAATAAAACCCTTGGAAACAAAAGCACCCCTCTGAAGCCAACATTTGGATTTGATACCATTTGTTAGAACTTACAACAGAAATAATAAATAATTTACTGAATATTTGAAGACCCAACTGTTCTCCAAATTCGACATGAAGGATCTTGGTGCTGCAAACTATATTTTGGGCATGGAAATTAAGAGAGATCAGGCAAAGAGGAAGCTCTGGTTAAACCAGAGGAAGTATGTCGAGACTATATTGCAGAGGTTCAATACGAAAGATAGTAAAATGTTGAATGTTCTGATTCCTGTAGGTGTAAAGCTATCTACTGAACAGTGTCCCAAGTCACAAGATCAAGAGGAGGATATGTCTTGTGTTCCATATGCAAGTGTAGTGGGTAGCCTAATGTATGCAATGGTTTGTACTAGACCAGACATTGCACATGAAGTGGGAGTATTGAGCAGGTTTATGTCAAACCCAGGGAAGGAGAATTGGACAACAGTGAAGCAGGTTTTCATATATTTGTGTGGCACTAGTGATTATGGCTTATGCTACTAGGGAAGACTAGGATTGGAAAGAGTGCTGGAAATTCGTGGTTTTTTTTATGCAGACTGGGCTGGAGATCTGGACCAAAGAAGATCTACAAGTGGGTATGTGTTTAGCCTATTTGGAGGTACAGTCAGTTGGATGAGTAAAAGATAGTCTGTAGTGGCTCTTTCAACTATAGAGGAAGAATACATGGTAGCCACTCATGCAAGCAAGGAAGCAGTTTGATTGCGGAGATTGTGTTCATGTATGGGGTTGGTGCAACAAGCTATAAGAATAGACTGTGTTAGCCAAAGTGAAATTTTCTTGGCTAAGAACCCTGCTTATCATTCAAAGACAAAACACATTGATGTTCAATATCACTTTGTGAGATATATTGTTGAGGCTAAAAGGGTGTTGCTAGTAAAGGTGGACACGTTGAAGAATGTTGCAGATGCATTGATGAAGTCTGTGAGCACTCAGAAGATCTCTTGGTGTAGATAAACAATGGGTGTTGCAAAGCTAGGCTAATGACTCAGCTCTCCTGTGGCCCCCTGCAGAAAGAAAACAACAAGTGGGAGAATGTTGGGTATGTGTTATATTATTTCCATGACTAGTCATGTGCGGGGGGGTCATAGGGGGGGAGACAACCCTCCCTATATGTTGCGGTGGGTGTAGTAGGGGGGGCGGTAGCCCCCCATGTTTGGGGTCCGGGGTAGCGCCCCAGGAAAAAAAATTTGGTCCGTATTTTTCGGTGGGAAGATCTGCCCATGGTTTTGTGCATGGGTTTGCACATGATTTTGGGGCATGATGGTTTTTGGCCGCTGGTATTTTGTAGATCAGGTCAAGGGAACTACGGTTATGTTCTAATCCAGGGTTAATGGATTGGGGTTTATGTATGCTTCAACATGTATATATATTTGTTGTAATACTAAAAGGAATATAATGAAAAATCAAGATGGTCGTCTCGATTTGGGATCCAGGGGAAAATCTCTGTGTATATCTATTTTATGTTTTATGCTCTTGCTATTGTTTATTTTCTGTTTTTAAGATTCATTTGCAGATAATTTCTGTACAGGGTTAAAACCTACATAGGCTCTCAAGTTGTGAGTGTGTGCGGATCTAGCTCCACTTGGTAGTTCAAATATCCTCCCACCCTGCTGACCATGAGGAAAAAATCATAAGGTATCAACCCAAGAACTAGCACGAGGTCTCGGTTGAAATATTATAAGCTAAAGAACGCTCGCTATAAGGAAAATAAATCGTATATGAATAGATGGAAACTAACTCATTTCCATGAAGTGGTGAATCATATAATAAGGATATGATGGAATATCACTCCTACAATGACTCAAAATTATTGATTGAATATGATAAATTATGATATTTCATAATTACATATATAATAGCAAAGGAGAAGGAGGGCATAGTTGCCACAATCTCCACCACAAGATTCACCTCCTGTTGTACCCAAGGCTTTGGTAAGAATTTATCATGAAGGAGGAAATGATAACATGATAGAGGATTAGAAGGATTTTGGGAACGCTTTCTTTGACATGATAAAGATGGTGAAAGTCCTCTATTAAGAGAAGAATATAAGATTGCTGGGTGAAAGCTCCAAGCCTCCAATAGGACAGGGTTGTCTAGGAGGAGGATGTAATGGAAATGGTGATAAGCCACCATCTACTCCACCATCATCCTCACCACCATCTTCACCTTCATCTTCGTCCTCTTCCACTACTACAACCCTTACTCATACTCATCAAAATACCTCAAAAGGAATCGGTAAAACACCCATGTTAAAACTTGATATTAAATTTGAGCTGCCTATGTATAATGGTGAAGTGAATGCATATAATATTGACAATTGGGTTCATTAGTTGGAGGTCTACTACATGATTCAAAACCTTCAAGATGATGATACAAATATTCATCTAGATTCCTTGAGACTAGAGGGTGCAACACTAGTATGGTGGGAAGCCAAGACACAAGATGAGATAAAAAGACATGGTAAGATCTCAATTTCTTGGTATAATTTCATTGTTGCAATTAAAAGACAATTTTACCCTCTAGCATATATGAAAAAAACCATCATGAATTGGCAGAACTTTAGACAACTTAAAGGTCAAAATGTGAAAGATTACAACCAAGAATTTAGAAGAAGATCTCTTCCGTTAGGTGTTGATTTGCAATCACAAGACACGTCACTAAAGTATATAGGGGGTTTACATAGCTACCTAAGGCATACTATCCTTATGTTAAATCCCACTAGTCTAGATGAGGTTTGTGTGCAAGCCACCCACCTTGAGGCAAGAGGGAAAAATATTACAGAATAGGGTAAAAAGAATCCATTTAAGGATGGATAGAAAGGAAAGGGTTTCAAAGGAAAAGGGAAGAAAAATACATTTGTTAAAAAGGAAGGAGAGAAAACAACATGCAAACATATTTCCAAAGAGGGTCACGATGATGACCATTGTTGGAAGCTCCATCCAGAGTTGAGGCCTAAGAAATTCAACAACAAGGGGAAACAGAAAACAGATGCAACAACTCAACAGGATTTGGGATCTGATTCAGGCGATGAAACTAAAATTACAGCCATGGGTATGAAAGGAAAAGAATCCATTGCTAGCACTAATTCATCAAATGGTCACACTAGGACTCCAAATGAAGAAACAAGGATTGAATTATTTCATGTGAGGGTTATTGCAAAACATACAAAAATCGATACATTATTTGATAGTGGGTCTCAAGCCAATTTGATATCTCAAGACTTAGTCAAGAAAATTAATCTCGAAAACATTCCACATCACAAATCATATCCATTGGGTTGGATATGCAAGAACAAAAATTTATAGGTTACAAGAAAGTGTATTCTTCGGTTTGCAATCACAACAAACCTCATTGATGAAGTTGAATTAGATGTTGTACCGCTTGATATTTTAGGAATTGTTTTGGGTAGTCCTTACCTCTATGATAGAAAATCCATCTTCTATCACCATGAAAAAAAGTATCACTTGTTCAAATATGGTGTGGAGTATATTGTGAGAGCTCATCACAAGAAACTAAATCTTTCATTAGTTAATGCAGGACAAATGAAAAGACTAGTGAATTCAAGAAAGAATTTTGTGATTCTAATGATTAAACCAAAGAATGATGTTGATTATGAATAATTTAAAGGTTGTGATCCAAATTTGAAATTTGATTCGATTGAAGTGGTTAATAAAAATAATGAGATGTTTCAGGAACCAAAGGGATTACCTCCCAAGAGGGGAATCCAACATGAAATACATTTGTAGCGAGATTGTCCTCTTCCTAACACTAGGATGTATAGGATGTTGGTGGTGGAGAGTGCTGAAATAAAAAATAAAATTCAAGAGTTTTTGGACAAAGGGATCATCCGACCAAGTACTTTGCCATGCGGGTCACCTATTGTGTTGATGCCAAAGAAGGATGTAACATGGCGCATGCATGTGGATTTTCGTGCATTGAAAAAAATTACGGTAAAGAACCGTTATCCACTTCCTAGAATAGATGATTTACTTGATCGATTGAAAGATGCCAAGTATTTTACTAATTTTGACTTAAGGAGTGGCTACTGTAAAATTAAAATTACTGAAGGTGACATTTGGAAGACAACATTCAAGACAAAACAAGATTTTTTGAATGGCTAGTTATGCCTTTTGGTTTATGTAATCTTCCTGCTACCTTCATGTGTGCGATGAATGATGTGTTGAGGCCATTTCTTGACGAGTTTGTTATAGTATACTTATATGATATCTTGATTTTCATTAAATCATGTGACGAACATGTCATGCATGTAGGAAAAGTACTTGATGTCTTAAGGAAAGAACAATTTTTTTTTAAGATGTCAAAATATGAATTTGGTAAAACTTATTTGGTGTACTCAAGGCATATGTTTGGAGGAGGTGAGATGAATATAGACCCCTCTAAGGTTGAGGTCATTGTGAATTAGCCAATTCCTAAGACAATCACTGAGGTAAGAAGATTTTTGGAAGCAACCCAATATTGGAGGAAGTTTATTGGTAACTTCTCTTCTAACGTAGCTCCATTGCATGCATTGACTAGTGTGAAAAGGGTCTTCCAGTGGGGAGGAAACCATAAAAAATCATTCAATTATTTGAAATAGAAGATCAGTTCAGCCCCAATTCTTTCACTGCCAGACTTGAGACAACCCTTTGAGATTTGAACTGATGCAAGCGACTATTCCATGAGTGAAATCCTTATGCATCATGGAAATCCCATCTCATTTCATTCAGAAAATTTCAATGGTGCAATTATTAAATATCCTAATTATGAAAAGGAGCTTTATGCGTTGGTTCAAAGTGTGAAAAAGTGGAAACACTACTTGATGGGAAAGGAAAGCATGTTAGACACCGACCACCAACCATTGCAATACTTGCAATCACAAACTATGGTTCAACAATCAAGGCACTTTTGATGGATTGGTGTCCTACAAAAATTCCACTCGTTAATGATCAGGTATAAGAAAGGTATATAAAACAAGGTTGTTGATATGCTTTCTAGGCCTATTGTTAGTGCAACTACTTTAATCAAGCGTAATTTTTTTTCCATGAAAGTTATGTTGAGCAATATGGATTTGATAATGACTTTCAAGATGTTTATGCAAACTTCAGTCAAGGAACCAAGTAGATGAATTGGATTAACATGTACAAAATAACTTGTTGTATCATTTTGGCAAGCTTTGTATTCCACAAGGAAAGAGAGTGAATGTCATAAGGGAATCACACACTTCTCTTATTGCTAGAAATTTTGGTGTGAGAAAAACAGTGTCACATGTTCAAAGGTATTGTTATTGGCCTTGTATGCTTGAAAGTGTGTCACGTTTCATTAAAGGTTGTTCATTTTTTGTAGTGAGTAAGCCTAGCAATAGGAAGTTAGGTTTTTACACACCACTTCCCATACCCTCACGTCCATGGGAGAGTGTTTCTATGGATTTTGTAGGAGGTCTTACATTGTCAAAAATAGGTCATGATTATTTGTATGTAGTTGTGGATAGGTTCAACAAGATGTGTATATTAATGCCATGTAAAAAGAAAATCACAACTGAACAAAAAACTCAACTATTCTTTCAGCATGTTTAGGTTCATTTTAGGTTGCCCATATCCATTGTTAGTGATCGAGATTCTTGATTTGTTGGTAATTTTTGGTCAAGTTTGTGAGATTTGATGGACCAAGTTGAAAAAGAGTACAACCTTTCATCCACAAATAGATGGTCAAACCACAGTGGTCAATCGAACAATCATACATCTTCTTCGAGGATACTGTAACAAGCATCCTAAATTGTGGGATGAAAAATTGCACTACATTCAACATGCTTATAGTTGTGCAGAACACTCATCTACACAAAACATCGCCATTTGAGGCATGTCTTGGATACATGCCTAGATCGCCATTGGATTTAATTTTTGGGAAGGATGTTGCTATTTATGGTCATATCAACATAGACAAAGCCAAGAAGTTCATAGAAAAAATCTAATTGATACATCAACAGTTCAAGTTCAGCTTGAAAAGAGCCAAGACAAGTACAAAGCAAGGCATGACAAGCATCATGTATATCACAAGTTCCAAGTTGGTGATGAAGTTTGGCTTCACATTACCAAAGAGAGTCTCAAGGGAAGGTAAAAAACTGAAACCAATTCATTATGGTAATTTCAGAATTTTGGAAAATATTGGTGACAATTCCTTGAAGTTAGATTTTCCTTCATACATGAAAATTTACTCTATTGTTAATGTTGAGAAATTAAGGTTGTATGAGCCTCTGTTGATTGAAGATCAATGATAAATTTTTCATATTCCATATATCGAATAATTTTCTCCAGAATACCTTGATGAGCTTCAACAAGACACCATTCTTGACAGAAGAACAATGACATCAAAAGGAGGGAGTGTAGACTACCTTTGCGTGGAGCTCAAAGGTGAAAATCCAAGAAATTATAAATGGATCAAGAATGGAAAGGTGAGGGAATTGTACCCTCATCTGTTGAAAAACTGAAAATTATCTTTTGGGGTCCAAAAGCTTCCAGTGGGGAGGAGTGATCAGGTGCTCAAAATTATGCTAAAAAATGAAAGTTGTCGGAATAGTGTGGAACCTGAATTACTGCGTAGATCTCATCATTTTGAATCCAACATAACTCGTTTCGTAGAAAACCAACACTCTATGCTCCTAGAAATGCGTTTTGTACACTTTGTAAAACAAGCAATTTTTTTGAAAAAAAAAGTGTAGGGACAACCGAGAGAGTAGTTCGTACTGCTAACTGGCATGCCCATGTGGCATGTTTACTGGTCAATAGGATTTCCTCTGGTGAATTATGTTGTGCCAAGTGGTAGGTTTTGTTGACCTAAAATGGAAGGTTATGATTGGTTGGGAATGTGGCCAACCACATGCTACCATGTGGCCCAAACAGAGGCCACCATGTGGCAACACGAGAGGCCACAATGTAATATCACAAAAGGGGGAAAATCTACAATGTTAGGAATATCTTATAATATTCCCAAATTGGAGATCCATCAATATGTAAACACAATAATGAAAGAGCAGTGTTGCATCAACTTCAGAAAATGTAAGAAGGACTCATAGCCATCTTATTAATGTTATAGCAGTAGAATGTGTACAAGATCTTGAGGAAATGATCACTCAAGCTTAGGCAAACCAACCTCAAAGGAACATGTACAAGAAATATGAAATACATTGCTACATATGGAAAGCCAAGGCTATGACAACGCAGTTTATAAGAGGCATTGCTACATAATGAATGTCAATATATAGATTTAGAAATGTATGGCTCAAATAAGGTGGAGAGTAAAGATCTAAACCCCTGAAAAACAATGTCATGTCAATCCTAGAAGGATTGGCTGAAATATACACAATGGCCAAAATGTCGGAGTTGTAGTCTCAAAAACTGAGTAGCAGCTGTAACTCAAGAAATGGATGAAGATAACTAAAGATGCTGCATATGATGAATGTATATCATCCAATGGATCTCTCAGGTGAAAGGCTGATCCAATCCCTGAAGATCTCACCCTCCAAAATAGTGGTGCAAATCCCCACTGCAAATATACTCAGAAATAACGTAGTCAAGGAGATGGACTGCGCTGTAGGAGATGGGAAGTGCTTGTCCTGATGCCAAAGATGTGCAATTAGCTCCTGAATCTTCCTCACTGACCTCCCAGAGGAATATAATCTCCCTCCTCTGAAAGATAAGCTCTAGAAGTGGTGTTGTGAAACCCTCCACTGCAACACCCTACAACACAATGTTTCCTGCTATAGGAATAACATTGTAGCTGAAGAAGGTGGCCTTGCCTTGAGCCTGAATGTGGAGAAATGAAGTAAAATCCCTCAAGAGGCCTATCAAGAAGGGAGAAGGATTCCTAAATAGGAAATCCTTGTGCTAAGCAGCACAACAATCTCAGTTAAACAACTAAAGAGAGAAAATAGTCATGCAGACCAAAATCTATACTCAATAACATTTCCTTCTATGGCTGCCTTTTCCTCCCTTTATAAAAATGAAAGCCTTCTTACCTTGGCCCCCACACATTAGGGTTTCCTCCACCAAATCATCTCTCCCCCATTCATACTACACTATCTTTCAAAGTGATCCACTCCCTCCATGGCAGCGTTGTTGACTTGGTCAAACTTGACCTTGTCCTCATGCATTTTCCCCTTTTCATACCTGAGGGTGAAAAATATAGCTACTCGGATGATCCCTTTCACACTATGAGGGATTTTATTCCTACTCATGGGCCTCCTTACCCATTTATTCACCTCCTAGATGATATAAGAAAAATCAATGTTCCAATTATCTTCATGCTAATTTTGGGAACATTACACACAATTTTTTTTTAAGTTTCAAACTACACTACATTTGGGTTGACATCGTGACCTATACCACAACAACGTTGAGCATTACCAATGCTTCATCACTTTTTTCCTTGATATGTAATAGTTACAATTAATGTTTATGGTTTAAAAGGTTGGTGTTTGGGGGTGGGGGTCGGGATGTCGCCCTGGCCCTGGTCACCACACCTGGGGGAGGGACTATGGGCGGGAGGCTAGCCCTGTGCCCCCCCCCCCAAATTTTCCATAACCATAACATAAAATTTTCAGCAGATATGTGAACGCAACATAATACCACCATTGTAACCGTCGAAGCGCAAGGACCGCCACGATATCCACCAATGTGACCACTATAGTGCTAACCGTCGGTTGTTAGTTAACCTGCATCCAACATTTTTTAATAAAAAAATATGAAATGCATCAAAACTGTATAGTTGGAAATTCGAACATAAGGCATCATTGGGTGTTTTAAATTTTTGACAATTTCACCTAGAATTCCAGGAAATTGTCGCCCAGTTAGCGGAAAAAAGGGCGAAATGGTTGGACCAGTCCAGATTTTGGGGAAATTGTGGATCGATTAGTGTCAAAACTTGGGGAATCCATAACTTACTCATTTTTTACCAAATTCAAGGCAGAAAGAGGCTGAATAATCATTTTTGGGCATTCTAGAGCCATTGCAGCAGGTTTCAGAGTTGTTTGAGCATTGCGAATGTAAGTAATCACACTTTTGAGCCTAATAGAAGAGGGCCAAGCCATTGGAAGTTGGACCAAGGAGACGTAGACCAGGATGGGTGAAGTCATTCGTCATGTGTTGTTGTGTTACTATTTATGGTGATGTTAGGTCCCTATATTACTAGTGTAGTCCCTTATTATTGTTAGTGTAACCCCCTTATTGTTATTGTTGTACCCCTCTAACCCCCATATTGTTATTATTGTTAGGTTGGCTATGATTATATTGTGACCCCATGGACTCCTATATATAGAAAGGAGGTTTTTTCATTTGTGTCACCCAAGAATTATTCGTTTATGTAATGTAAAGGAGGTTTCCCCCTCAAAGTGGCTTATTTCTAAGGCGTTGATCTCTCTTTTCTTCTATTTTTGGAGCTGGTTTCATAACATTTGGTATCAGAGCTTTGGATTCTAGGGTTTCGTTGCTTCAAACAGGTCATCGTGGTGTTTTTGCTATAATTTTTTTTCTATGAGGGTTTAGATACTAAAAAAAACCATTTCAAATAAATCCTGAGGAACTCCATGTAAAAATTTTAGATCTTGGTTTGCAATATTTTCAGAGATATGTTCTATGGAAGTTAGGGTTTTTAATAGCTCCTAAATTTCATTTAAAATAGGTGACCTTGGTAAAATTTTCATGACTCTCTCTCTAAGCATTGGATTGGAATTCTGTAAAGAGTGGTCGAAATTAAACGGAAAATAGTTTCCTGTGTATCAATTTTAGAGCCAAAGGAAGAAACAGTGGCACACCGCAAAAGTTCACTCTACTAAACGAGTCCATAATTAGGTAATTGTGGAAGATTGGGCCTAACTTTGTCTTGAAGAATCAAACTCAGGTCAGACCTGTGGTATTCTAAAGAAGATTCAGAGGAATACTACAGGACCAAATTTCATATATTGAAGATCCGAAATCACAGAGATAAATCAGTTTCAATATCAGACTCCTCAAAAGCAAGAAAAAGGTGTGTATTTTGTTTTTCAAAATGCGTAAGTCTTGTTTGAAAAGTCAGTTTGAAGTGATTCCAAGAGAATATTGAAGCATAGATATCAATATTAGGTTCTAAAATGTGCCCTAAAAATAATTCAACACCCATTAAGCCCTAAGAATACTCTACTATGACTAATGAAGAGGAAGAAGTGCAACATGATATATCAAAATTACAAGAGAATATGACAAACAAAATTCACTCTCACAAAGAGCAACAAAAAATGAAATGGAAGTTTTGAAGAAATGCGTGGAAGCTAAGATGGATGGTTTGAAGGAAGAAATGGAAGCTAAGATGGATGGTTTGAACAATGGCATGAAAGATATGGAATACATTGAAGAAAAAATGGAAGACATGAAGAATGATATAAAATAAGACATGGAAGGTTTGAAGAAAGGTTTGACAAATTTGATACAAGAAATGATTCCTAATGGAGAAAAGATAGTAGAGGAAACTCATGATGAGAAAAAAATAAATTTTAATCATGATTTCATAAACTCTAATGTTGGATTTAAGATCCACCATATTCCAAAGATCGATATGAGGAAGTTTTATGGCAAGGATCCCGTAACATGGATACTACGGATGGAACAATATTTTGATCTCAATAATGTGCAAAAAACACAAAAGGCACGCCTTCAAACTTTATATTTAGAACAAAATACATTTGTATTGTATCGAAGGCTTTGCTTCCGTAAAATGTTTTTTACTTGGTCAATTTTTACGGAGGAAATGATAGCACATTATGAGGATACAAAGAGCAACACCTTCTTTAGCCAATTGATATATCTCAAACAAAAGGGTTCAGTGGTGGAGCACATTAAGGACTTCCAAAAATTGAATATAAGGGTAGATGATATTCCAGAGGAACACAAGATTCATGTCTTCATAGGGACTTTAAAGGATAACATCCAACATTAGGTTCGCCTTTGGGAACCTGATTCATTGGAGAAGGCGTTTAGGTTGACAAGAAAAAATGAATGTAAAATTATGGCGAAAAGGAAGCCTACCACTCACATCTATAAAGATGGAAGTATTGCTACTCCTAGACTTCCACCACCTAAAAGGTTGACACCACAACAATTGGAAGAAAAAAGAACAAAAGGGCTTTGCTATAGTTGTGATATAAAATACATTAAAGGTTGTTGGGTGTGGAGCCTGATTATTGACTAACTCCAGCCAAACTTGCTAAATGAGACAACCCTGCTCACTCTAGCTCTTCCCCCTTAAAATTTTTACCCAGGGTAATTGTTAACTTGACATCCCCCCTATCACCTAGGTCTAACCCAGACTTTACCAGTGATTATCCAGGGGTACACATGCCATACCAGGTCTTACAACAGTATGCCCATTTACATGTAATAAAAATTAACTTCATTATAATAATATTTTTTTTTGTTTCATTGTTGCTGTCTTTGTACATATGAAATCAAAGTCCATATAAAAAGAACCCATCTACCGGATTACATGGGTCACCAGCCTCTGTAACCGCCAGTCCTCTAGGAGTTCTCTTCACATACATGGTTCATGAATTAATTAATCACATGCACATATTCTCTCCCTCATAAACTCTCAACCCTTGTGAAGAAACAATTAACCACCGTATACCCAAGAAACCAATTCGGTTTCTCACATCACCGAGGGTATCCATGAATGTCATTATGCAAGTCCATGGATTTTCCATCGTTCTTCAAACCTCCGGTCTTTTCTTCTGGAGCACCATCAGCAACTTCATCTATAGCCATGTTCGCGGGATCATCAGGCTTTTCAGAGTCCTTCTCTACCTTAGGCTCTTCCTTGGTTTCCACCTTCTCAGAAATAGAAATCTCCTCCTTCTCGACCTCGACCTTGTTGTTGGCCATTGACTTTCCCTTGTTCTTCCCCTTAAGACTGGCCCGCCATTCCAAAGCAGCTTTTCTTCGACTCTTGCACTCAGAAACCAGCTGGAACACCTGTGGGTCTGAAGATGCAAGACACCAGGGTTTCTTCAAACAGACACACCTCGCCAACGTCCACAACCCAAGTGAAAACCGAAGTCCACAGCCAAGGACGAGTGTGATAAAAAAAAAACTTTGGAGCATCTGATGAAGATGATGCCAGCAATGGATCATTCCTTGGTTGACTGCGTGGATCCAATACACGCCGAGGCCTTGCATTTGAACCAGTTCACGTGCCAACTACACTTGCTTCTGCGTAGCTCACATCCAAGCATGTCAATTTTCCTTATGCGCAAGTGCCCATGCCTCTGCCTGCATTGTCTACTCCATACCATCCTCACTCGTAAGTCCAATATTGGAGGACATAGGCACCGAGCCTAGCATAGATTTTTTCCCAACTATGAATCACATTACAAGATGCAAATTCCAATTTTATTCGGGCCCAAAGCTGCTCTAAATTTAATAACTGAGGGAAGTGTTTCTGTGCTTTCTTTGAGACCCAAAATCCACATTCAACTACTCACAGTTTCAACCTATGATAGCCGCGGAGGCCCTTGATCTTCTTGACCATGCCACGAACACCAAACAAAACTTTCTTATGCCTTGGAAACTCTATGAGCTCTACCTCGGGCTGTCCCATAGCGATATCCGTCTCTCTTTTTTCTTCCTGTATGAAGACGATGTCACAACTACTACTCTACAGATGCCCCCGTCGTAGGAGATTACACCTTCGGCGTCCCTTCCGGGCATTTGGAAGTCCAGTAGTGCTGGTTATAAATACAATAGTCTGGCACCAGATTTCCATGCGACTTTTTCCACCAGGTTGGATGAATTTTATTTTAAATTGTCAGGGCCACATCACGGATCTCCACATGGATTCAGCGTTGTATATTTCAGCATGGATCGCTTTTGCACGCTCAGCCACAACTCATTTCTCAGCTACGAGGATCCAGCCATTTGGTTTGAGATCTAGATCTGTATCAGCACAATAGATCATATCTCCATTTACAGGCTAATAAAACCATGACAACAGATGCATCCCTCTGAAGTAAAAATCTTGGACCAAAGCTCTGATACCAGTTGTTAGGAATTACTACATAAATAAAATATAATTTACCGAGAGGAGTACATAAACATAACCAACAACAAATCACATAAACATAAACACAAATGTTTATCCGGGAAAAACCCCAAACTCCGGGGAAAACCCATCCTAATGAAATTTCATTAGCCTTGGCCAAAACCCTGGCCAATCTAGCCAAGTGAGCCTTCAGCGCTCACCTCCAGGACTACATTACAATGAATTATTCCCAGCCTCTTATAGGCTCCATTACATGCAATACCATGGGCCAAATCCATGGGTGCACAAAACCATGTGCCCCAAAACCACTACTATCTACCCTAGTCAACATTGACTCTACTCCAAGTCATGTTTACCTAAAAAAGGTCATAAGTGTGCTGAGAATAAATGATTTTACATAGATTGTGAAGAGGAGGAAGAAAATGAACAAGAAACTTTAAAAGAAGGGGATATACACCAGGAACCAACCCTAGAAAAAGAAGAAATGATTATGGCCATATCCTGTAATGCATTGGCAGGAATTACCAATCCTTAAACTCTTAAGATAGAAGGACATATCAAGAAGAAAAAGGAAACAGTGTTGATTGACTCGGGTAGTACCCATAATTTTATTCATTGTAAGGTAGCCAAGGAATTGAATTGCTTCCTATACCCAACACCAAAATGTAAAGTGATAGTTGCAAATGGAGGAACTATAATTGCTCTGGAAAATGCCATAATATAAAGCTAACCATGGGGGAATATGTATTGAATATTCTAATGCTTTCCATTCCAATGGGAGGTGTTGATGTTGTACTAGGAGTACAATGGTTACAATCTTTGGGGATGATAGCTTTTAATTTTCAATAACTTTTCTTGAATTTTTTTCTGGAAGGAAAGGAAGTTGAATTACGGGGTATCACAGGGAAGCCGGGAAAGATAATAAGCTCTAATTTCATGAAAAATATTCTTAAGAAGGAACAACGAGGCGTAATTTCACAATTATTCTCACTAGAAGTTCCAACATCAAAATCATCTATTTCTTTGGATCTCCAAAAATTCTTGGAAAATCATTCCAAGTTGTTTGAAACTCCCAAAGGACTCCCACCTATTCATGATCATGATAATGCTATTCATTTGATTCGAGGAAGTTTTCCTCCAAACATCAGGCCTTATAGATATCCTTACGTCCAAAAGAGCGAAATTGAACGTATGATTGCAGAAATGTTAGAGGTGGGTATAATTCAACCTAGTCAAAGTTTTTTCTCTGCTCCTGTAGTATTGGTACACAAGAAGGATGGATCATGGCACATGTGTCTGGATTATAGGGAGCTCAATAAGCTCACCATTAAAGATAAATTTCCCATTCCTGTGATTGATGAATTATTGGATGAATTACATGGAGAAATTTATTTTACCAAGTTGGATCTTCGTTCGGGATATCATCAAATTAGAATGAAGACTGAAGATATTCTGAAAACAACATTTCGAACTCATGAGGGTCATTATGAATTTTTGGTCATGCCTTTTGGCCTTACCAATGCACCTTCTACATTTCAAGGGTTGATGAATTCCATTTTCAAACCCTTCCTTGGAAAATTTGTGTAGCATTTTTTGATGATATACTAATCTACACCAGGTCTTGGAAGGATCATGTTCAAAATGTTGACAAGGTTCTCAAACTATTGGAGGAGAAACAATTATATGAAAAAACCTCCAAATGTTTCTTTTGAGTACAAGAGGTGGAATATTTAGGTCATATTGTATCTCACGAGGGTGTTAAGGTAGACCCTAACAAAATTAGAGCCATTAAGGAATGGAAAGTCTCACAACCATAAATCAGTTGCAAGGATTTCTCGGGTTAACAGGGTATTATTGCAATTTTGTTAATAATTATGGGAGAATAGAAGCACCTCTAACAATATTATTGAAGAAATATGCATTTTAAAGGAATCTTGAAGCAACTAAGGCCTTTGAACATCTTAAAGAGGCAATGTTCCTAGCACCGGTCATAGCTACGCTAGACTTCACAAAAACCTTTATTGTGGAATGTGATGCCTCAGGAAATGGAATTGGTGTTGTTTTAATGCAAGAAGGAAGACCCATTACTTTTTAAAATCTTCCAATCAAAGGAAAGTATTTACAGAAAAATATTATGAGAAGGAAATGTTGGAAATACTACATGCACTAAAGAAATGGTGACCTTACCTAATGATAAGACACTTCAAGGTAAAAATTGATCATGATAGTCTTAAATAATTTTTGGAATAAATACTATCTTCAAAAGAGAAACAAAAATGGCTCACAATGGTGTTGGGTTATGACTTTTAAATCATCTACTAAAAAGGGAAGCTAAATGTTGTTGCCAGTGCACTCTCAAGAAAGGAAGAAGAGGTGGAAGCATTACTTTTTTCCATTTCTATTATCCAACTAGATTAGATAACCGAAGCAAGGGATGAATGGAAAAAGGATGAAGAAGTGTGGACACTCATTCAAAATTTTCAGCAAGATCCTAGTACATTTGATACATTTAGTTGGAAAAATGATTTCTTATGGTACAAAGATCGCTTATATATTTGTAAGAATTCCCAACTAAAACAAAATATTCTTTTGGAAATGCACACTTCTCTCTTAGGAGGACACTCAGGATTTTAAAAAACTTACCACAGGGTGAAGTAAGATTTTTTTTGGGATGGCCTTAAATCTGATATTCAAAATTTTGTGGTGGAATGTTTGGTTTTTCTGCAAAATAAAGTTGAGACAATTAGGACCCCGGGTCTTCTACAACCTTTATCCATTCCAAGTCAACGTTGGGAGTAGATTTCAATGTATTTTATCACAGGTTTGCCTAAGTCCGAAGGAAAGAGTTTCATCATGGTGGTAGTTGATAGGCTTACCAAGTATGCACACTTTTTTGCATTATCTCATCCATTTAAATCAAGTACAATTGCTGCTGCATTTATGGAAAAAATTCAAAAGCTACACAAAACCCAAAAATTATTGTACGCGACAGAGATACCATTTTTACTGGAAATTTTTGGAAGGAATTATTTTCTTGTTTGGGTACTCAACTTGCTCATAAATCATCTTATCATACTTAATCCGAAGGGAAAACTGAGATAGTGAACAAATGTTTGGAAGGATATCTTCATTGCTTTGTATCTGATAAATAAACACAATGGGTGAATTTGTTACCTCTGGCTGAATGGTGGTATAACACTTCCTTCCATACTGCAGCAAAACGACCCCATTTATGGAACTTTATGGATATCATCCACCATCCATCACATCATATTTAAGAGAAAATTCTAAGATTCAAGCAGTGGAAGATCACATAGAGCATCAACAACAAGTTCTCCAACTCTTAAGGATAACCTAAATTTGGCAGAAAATCGAATGAAACAACGGGTAGCTCAACATCACAATGGGAGAAGTTTTGATGTAGGAGACTGGGTATTTTTATGGCTACAACCATACAAAAAAATGTCCCTCAATCAAGCTAAGAAGGATAATAAATTATCGCCAAAGTACTATGGTCCTTACAAGGTGTTGCAAAAGATTGGTACCATGGCATACAAATTGGAGCTTCCTGCTTCTTCTTGAGTGCATCCAGTTTGTAATATTCTTTTTTCAGAAATATCACAAGTCTGTGCCATAGATGGACTGTAGGGGAATTTACCGGATATGTCACCTTATATAGAGGGGTGAGATATGGAGGCTTGCTGGCCCTTTGCAGACTATGTCTACAGATATGTGAAATTTCCTAGTAGGAATGACTAGCAACTCAAGCCTGGAAAACACATTTCCCAGAAATGGAGGCAGTAGGATTTGATCCCTAGTCTAGGATCCTTTAAATATATCTGTCTAGAGCTGAAATCTTGAAGTGGACTAAAAAAAAATCCTTCTAGGAGCTTGAGACAAGCCTCCTTCACCTATTATGTTCAGAAAAGGGCCCAATGAAGAGGGCTGCAACAACACTTTGCTCAACAAAGGAAATGATAGATTTATTTCTAAGAAGCTATTTCATATGAAGATGAAATCAACCTTCAAATACATATGCAACAGAAAATGTAGACAAACTCTTGAGAAATCTATTACTCAAATCAAGTAAAGAGTCTTAACGAGACATGGGCATAGAAATGGAGAAAAACACTGCTTGCATAGTTTATTCTCAACTAAGACTGCACAGTCTATGGAGGTACTGCAGCAATAAATACATGTACATGAATGATACAGAAATTTAAGCTCAAATAAGAAAGGGGGAGAAAGGTCTCAACCCCTGAAAATACAATACAACAATCCTATAAAAGGATTGGATGAAAACTAGACAAAATGGCATTTTTACCAAAATGCCGGAGTTGCTGGGCAGCTGCTGGAACTGAATAGAAACTGGAAATAGGAGGAGCCTTGCTGAAGATGATGCAATATCTGATGTAAATCCTTGTCTTAATCTCCCAAATGAAAGGCTGATCCTTTCATTGAAGATCTCATTACTCACTGAAATGCTACAACCCTCATTGCAAATGTTCTCTAGAAATTGCGTAGTCAAGGAAGAGGGATGCTCTTCTGCTGATGGAAAATGATTGGCCTGATGCAAAATATGATAGACTGAAGATCAGAAACTCCCTCACTAATCTCACAAAGGAATGAAGACTCCCTCCTCTGAAATACAATGCTGGAAGTGATGTTGAGAAACCCTCCCCTGCAACACCCAGCAACACAACTCAACCACCAATGGAGACTGCGCTGGAGCTGAATAGAATGCTTTGGCCTCAAGCCAGAATATGGGGAATATGAAGAAAAATATCTTCCAAGATCTACTCTATGGAAGAGATGGTATTCCGCCCAGGAACACCCAGTGCTAGCAGCACTGCATCTCAACTAAACAACTAGAGAATGCTCTTGTCTAAGAAGACAAGAAAAATGATAATCAAAAGCATGAATGAGAATGGCTGCTTCATTATCATTTTCAACAAGTGAAGGGTGATTTTTCATGGGCCCCACACCTTAGGTTTTCCTCTCTAGAGTGATCTCCCTCTCATGCAAACTGCGCTGGCCCACCAAGTGATCCTTATCTTCTCAATCTGCGCAGTCAACTTGGCTTCTTCTAGAATTTTCCACCTGCAAAGTGTCTCTTTTCACACATGGGGTGTGAAATCCAGTTCTTTATTGATCCCTTTTCACATGATAAGGGTTCTTATTCAGATTTTATTATCAATGGGTTTTCTTACCCATTTATTCTCCTCCTAAAGCAAAAACAAAATTTTTTAATGTTCCATAAAATTTTGGAACATTACAGTCCTCCCCTCCCAAATGTTGCTTGTCCTCAAGAAACTTGTAAGGATAGAACTGTAGGATGTCCTCTTCCTCCAACTATAGCATCTACTTATGATTTACTCCTCATGCAGAATGAGATGATGTATCAACAAAGAGTCTCCATACTGCTCCTCCCAAGCATGCAAACTAGCCAATGTGGCTATCATCATGAACATGGAATGTACTCAAGAAGGCAATAAGGTGTTGTCCAGAGGTCTTCTTGAGGCATGGTGTCAAAATTAATTGGGAATAAAATTCCCCTCATGTGAATCCTCCATCCCCAAGCAACCATCCATATGAATTTAGTTACCTCCAGATAAGGCAACTGCTGAACATCTTCTTCCACCTTGAGCTCCAACAAAGAAGGTGGGCTAAAAATCTGAAAGTGGTAGGTATCATAGCCTACCCCACACTGTTCACTTCTCCACTCATGAAAAGTGTCGAGTGAAGGCTACTCTTGGGCTATAGAAATTTTTCCGTCGAGTGGCAAGATGAAGTTTGGATCTCCAACGATCTTCCCTCCTCCATTGTGAATCAAGCTGGCCCAATGTCTCTCCTTTGTGATGGGAAGGAGATCAACACCATCATATGACTCCCCATCACTCCCATGGCTCACCTCAAGAGGGAATAAATGCTCAACTATGGTGGCCACATCATCTCTCATGCTCTCGTTAGAGCATGCCTTTCCAAAATTATGGGGATCTTCTCCCCCAAAGGACACATCCATCCTATATGCCCTTCTTCCAATCATGTTTCCAACAATAGTGCGATCTATAGCAGCATAGAGAGCCAAAGCAAAAGTCATGATGGCTGCCATATATAGCAAGTGAGTGGGACATTGATCCCTCTTGTGCAACCAGCGCAGTTTGGAGACAAGCTGCAAGAGAGAATGACAAAAGATGTGGTTATTCAACCACCAGTTTGCTGCTACATTCTCCTCATGTATTTGGATGCAATGAATGGTGTATGAGATATGAGGAGCATGTCCTCCAAAATAAAAATCTCCCCCAAGTCCATCAAGGGGATGGCCATCAACTATGTTCTTGGCCCCAAGTAGACCAAAGAGCCTTTAACAAAGAATGCTCCTCCTTGGAGCAACATCATGCATATACATGGTTAAGGAATTAACATGTAAATCATATAAATGAACAATATCCTTACCATGTTTTCTGCTCATGCAAAGGGAGCAACTCATAGATGAATCTCTCCTCTTCCTCCCAAGGAAAAGAAGTGATTGTGCCCATTCCTCCAAAGAGTGGTGTGCATATACTGCTCCCATGCCAATTGTACAAGTGGGAAGGTTGCTGTCCCTCCCTTGATTCCCCTGCCACAGCACAGGTACTGAAAGGAGAGTGGGTAAGTATGATAGTGAGGGGATGCTACCCTTTGCTTTGGTTTTACCCAAAACCCCCAGTGCTGCAACAAGCTGTCCCAAGGCCTCCACACTACTGAAATCAGTGATTGATGCCTTACTGTCTGAAGCATCTATCCTCCTCTTCTGAACCAATGGCCTCCTTGGTGTGATGTCTCCACTCAATGAGACATTCTCATTTGAAGATGACTGTATACATGGATGAACAACCCTGTCCATGCTTCCACTGCGCAGCTCAATCACCTTCCTAGGTGTAATGACCTCCAAAAATGGATAGAGATGGGCCCTCCTCATCACATGGTGCTGGGTCTCTCCTCTATCGTCTTCCTGAATCTTCATGGTTTTACACCTCATCTTCCATGGAACATGTGAATCATGAAGTGTGCCTTGATCTCCATGCATGAGATCATGGGGACCTTCTTGCAAAGACACAAGAATCCCTCTATTTGGAGCAAAAGCTCCTTCTTCCTCTGCATGAGGTACTAGATGATCTCTAGATTTGGCAGCATTGTTGCCCTCTGTTTCCGCAATAAAGTTAGGCAACATCCCAATAATCTGATCCACCTTTGAAAAAGAGAGCTCTTTGTTTTGTTGCTCAAAGGTGTGGGATGAAAGTTTGGCCTCCAAAAAGGCTTGATGCAAGTTTTCAGCCCCTCCAATTATTTCTTGAGGTGGTTCTGCATTTATATGCAAGGGTTTTGTTTGAGTCCCTTGGTTTAACTCCAGCTTATGAGTTCAAGAATGTTCTGATAAAATATTTTCACCAATGACTTAGTGAAATTTATATAAGATGAAGCTTTAACATTCTCAAAAGAAATGGACTCAAGTTTCCACCATGCATGAGCCTTACCTCTCAAATGCAGTGCTGCAACCTTGATGACTTCCTCTTCTGAAATGTGGTGCTGCTGTTGGAAGGTGTTTGGCTCCTCCACCCAATATTTGGTTGAATATGAAGGTGCAATTCCAAAAGTAGATAGATGACATCTATCTTGCTACTCCTTCCCCTTCACCTTCCTCTTGCAAAACTCAGAAAAAGTGGGCTGATTTCTGAATCCATGAGTGTGAGACTCATTCTCCTTCAAGAAATCACTAAGGGTTTCCTCCTTAGTCACCGTTCCTCCTTCTTCCATCTCTCTCACAGGAATGCTAGGCCTTTGACTGCGTTGTTCATCATGGTGTGTGGCTGCATGCTTACCCTCACCATGTGAAAATCTAGGGCTTTCTTTAGTTTCGAACCCTCTTTGAGATTCTCCATCAATATCCCTCCTAACCTTTCTGAAATCTTCATGTGTGCCTTGCATAGATTTGGAAGAAGACTTGTGAGTATTTTCTTCTCCTTTCTTCCAAGAGATGGAGTCTCTCTCCTACTCAACTCCTTATTTTCTTTAAGATGAGAATAGGAAGTGCAGGGGTCTTCCTTTTCTGTCTACTCTTCCTCCTTGGGGAGGTTCTTCTTCTTTTCAAAAATGGATGAGATCAATCTCATCTTCTTCATCTTCTGTTCTCTTTCTTGGGCTTTGAAGGCCACAGGCTAAGCCAAGACAGACGCTCTGATACCACTGTAATATTCCTTTTTCAGAAATGTCACAAGTATGTGCCAGAGATGGATTGCAGGGGAATTTACCGGATATGTCACCTTATAGAGAAGGGTGAGATCCGAAGGCTTTCTGGCCCTTTGCAGACTCTGTCTACAGATATGTGAAATTTCATAGTAGGAATGAATAGCAACCCAAGTCTGGAAAACGCATTTCCCAGAAATGGAGGCAGCAAGATTTGATCCCTGGTCTGGGATCCTTTAAATATATCTGTCTGGAGTTGAAATCCTGAAGTGGACAAAAAAAAATTCTAGGAGCTTGAGACAAGCCTCCTTCACCTGTTATCTTTAGAAAAGGCCCCAATGAAGAGGGATGCAATGTCACTTTGCTCAAAAAAGGAAATGAAAACGTTATTTCTAAGGAGCTATGTCATATGAAGATGAAATCAACCTTCAAATACATATTCAACAGAAAATGTAGAAAAAATATTCAGAAATCTATTACTCAAATCAAGTAAAGAGTCTTAATGAGACATGTGCATAGAAATGGAGAAAAACACTGCTTGCATAGTTTATTCTCAACTAAGACTGCGCAGTATATGGAGGTACTACAGCAGTAAATACATGTACATGAATGATACAGTAATGTAAGCTCAAATAAGAAAGGGGGAGAAAGGTCTCAACCCCTGAAAATATAATACAACAATCCTCTAAAAGGATTGGATGAAAAATAGACAAAATGGCATTTTTACCAAAATGCCGGAGTTGCTGGGCAGCTGCTACAACTCAATAGAAACTGGAAATAGGAGGAACCTTGCTAAAGATTATGCAATATTTGATGCAACTCCTCTTCTTAATCTCCCAAATGAAAGGCTAATCCTTTCATTGAAGATCTCACTACTCACTGAAATGCTGCAACCCTCACTGCAAATGTTCTCTAGAAATTGCGCAGTCAAGGAAGAGGGATGCTCTTCTGCTGATGGAAAATGATTGGCGTGATGCCAAAGATGATGGAATAAAGATCAGAAACTCTCCCAAAGGAATGGAGACTCCCTCCTCTGAAATACAATGCCGGAAGTGATGTTGAGAAAACCTCCCCTGCAACACCTAGCAACACAAGTCAACCACCAATGGAGACTGCGCTGGAGCTGAATGGAATACTTTGGCCTCAAGCTATAATATGGGGAATATAAAGAAAAATCTTTTCCAAGAGCTACTCTATGGAAGAGATGGGATTCCCGCCCAGGAACACCCAGTGCTAGCAGCACTGCATCTTAGCTAAATAGCCAGAGAATGCTCTTGTCTAAGAAGACAAGCAAAATGATAATCAAAAGCATGAATGAGAATGGCTGCTTCATTCTCCTTTTAAACAAGTGAAGGGTGCTTTTTCATGGGCCCCACACCTTAGGTTTTCCTCTCTAGAGTGATCTCCCTCTCATGCAAACTGCGCTGGCTCACCAAGTGATCCTTATCTTCTCAATCTGCGCAGTCAACTTGGCTTCTTCTAGAATTATCCACCTAAAAAGTGTCTCTTTTCACACATGGGGTGTGAAATCCAGTTCTTTATTGATCCCTTTTCACATGATAAGGGTTATTATTCAGATTTTATTATCAATGGTTTTTCTTACCCATTTATTCTCCTCCTAAAGGAAAAACAAAGTTTTTAATGTTCCATAAAATTTTGGAACATTACACAGTTTTCCATGTTTCATGCTTGAAGAAGGTTATAGGTCGATAAATTCCAGTTCAAAAAATATTGCCAGAACTTGATGAGGAAGGAAAAATCATATTGGAACCTGAAGCATTCATGGAAATAAGAAATTGACAGCGACGAAATCAAACAATTACAGAGTATCTCATCAAGTGGAAGAACTTACCCACTGAAGATTCTACATGGGAGGATGAGAAATTTATACAGAAGCATCCAGAGCTACTCAAGCATTGAGGACAACACTTTTTTGAAGGATAGGGGCATGTTAGGTCCCTATATTACTAGTGTAGTCCCTTATTGTTGTTAGTATAGCCCCTTATTGTTATTGGTGTACCCATGTAACCCCCATATTTTTATTATTGTGCCCTTACATTATTATTGTTAGGTAGGCTATGATTATATTGTGACACCATGGAATCCTATATATAGAAATGCGGTTTTGTCATTTGTATCATCCAATAATTGTTCATTTATGTAATGTAAAGGAGGTTTCCCCCTCGAAGTGGCTTATTTCTAAGGTGTTGATCTCTCTTTTCTTCTATTGTTGGAGCTGGTTTCATAACATCTGATGTTAATGTCTGTTATATGTTGTTGTTTAGTGTTTTGTTTATCTTAATTTTATCAAGAAATTCACATAAAAGACATAATAACTCATGGTTAACTTGCAATTTACCTCATAATCCTCAAGTAATGTGTTTATATTCTGAATTGGAATTTAACACAAAAAACACTAATTTTCCCATTCATATCATCTTGATCATATTGACGACATGAAAATGACTTAGAATCACTTGACTCAAAATGGGACCAAAGACCAATATGAATACTTTCAATGGGGTATGATCAACAGAGAGACAAGTGGATTTCCTAACCCTAACATGGAAAGTGACATAGTGTCATGTTATAGAGTGACTTGTTTCCATTTCAAATACATAATTTATATGTATCTTTCCCAAATCCCCCCACCATTTCTAGAAAGTACCTCTTTATTTTTAAATAAGCTTGAGGAGGATAACATATGCTTGAAGTATAAGTTGATCCTTCAGATGAGTCCTTTGGAGTATTTTTCACGAACCCTAGAAAGGGGTGGATTGGTCTCATCATGATGAAGGTTTCCTACATTGTTTACGTTTTACAATTCCAATGAAGGAAAAAATCGACTTATTTTTCATGTTTAGAGTTTAAAAAAGAAATAAAAAGGAAACTTTGTAATGTTCATTTTCGTAAATTTAGTCTCTCAAGGCCAGAAAAAGGGTAAAAAAATACAAGGGAGAACTCTTTTAATCATGGTTGACTAAAGTTTTTCCTTTTTCATAATTAGTCTACTTATTTAGGAAAAGGGTTGAACTTATACTAGGTAGAAATTCTTCCAAACACTTTTTCAACTGTGAAAGAAATAAGTTCGCTCGACTATATTTTCATGTGTTAGAGAGTCTGAAAAGAGCTTAAAGATAACTCAAGGGGGGTTCCTTTTTCTTATAGTTTTAATGAGATCATAAAAAATATAAAAGTATACTCACAAAGAAATATTATGTTTCATAGTTTAACCTGTGATCTGCACATTTAGATAAAAATTCATCATATTTTCCCAAAAATTTATATAAAAAAAGGATTAATTGTTGAAATTTAGGTAAAAATGATAAAAATGATAATAATAAATGTCTTTAATTCCTATAAAAGGATGAAAAGTAATTTTATTTTACCATTTGTTTTTTACCAAATTCCAGAGCCAAAAAACCCTCTTTTACCCTTGATTTTCAGAAGATGATTTTGGGAAAACTAGTGGATGATTTTAGACGATGTTTCTTCCACATAAGATTCTTCTGCCTCATCTCCATTTCTACATTTTTTATTTTCAATTTTAATGGTTAATTTTCTGTTTTTGGGCTTCCTATAGGAAGTAAAATGCACCCTCAAACCATCACAAACGTGCAATATTGGGATCTATGTAAATGCGAGATTGACACAGATGCCAAAAGTCATGGTTGTAATTAAATCACACTATCTATAAAATATAGTTGCATCATCCGCAAAGGGTACAAAAAAATTTAAATTTTTCTTGGAAATGTGTCAATTTGCTTTATGTTTGTTATCTAACATATTTTCCTCTTATTGTTAACAAGTTTTTCATCCGTGAAAATGTTGGAATGAAAGGAAAAAGAGGATGAGGAACAAGATATTATTGCAGCAAATGATGCCAACAACATATTTTCACTCTGAGAGTGCAAATTTGTGAAATTCTTCATGATCCCGAGAATGAGAGCTCAATTAGAAATTCTAGTCTATTTAGTGAGAGCATGGAATGTGAAAGAGAAATTTTTTTAGATTAGTACCCACACTCTCACCATTGAGGTAGAGGATATTTATTTCTTAACTAGGCTATCATGGAGGGGAATTACAATTTCATTGGCCAACCATAGAGTTGGTGGCAAACCTCCTGACTATTACATCATATAATATTGTAATTGAGGTTCACGAAATACTACCAGTGGAAAGATTAAAATCAAGGATATAAGATATCTTCGACTGAAGACTATCATTTTTATTATTACCCATGTTGTTGGGAGTGCAACTCAACATTTGGCCACAAAGGCTTGGATTCATTATTCTTTAGATAGCATGGAGCCAACAATGCTCAACTGGTGTGATGGGATCTTAATTAACATGAAAGAAAAACTTACTGGATGCAGGGTTGGTTGACTGAAACATTTTGGTTACGACTCGATTTTGGTGTCATTTTTCCTTGAGAGGGTACCATTATTTCATCCTCATAGGATAATAGTGGAGAGGCCTGGGACCAACCAGCCTTACATGATGATATGAGTAGATCTAATGGCATGCCATGGTGGTAACCAAATGATGACTTTAACTCATATATTCTTCATGTGGTTGCGGGAGAAAATCATTATGATTGAAGAATATCCATACATAGGAATGGATTTTAGAGGAGATCCAAACTTAGCACTTCCTGAGGGCATGAAGCGGGATGAATTAGGTAAAAATGCTTCTTTTTGGTTTTTTAAAATATTGTTTGTTTTTTATGTATTTTTGGTTTTGTGTCAAGACTAACATAAAATTATCATGCAGATGTAGGACTAGTACGTCCAACGCCAATGACAAGTTGAGATAGGTGCACATAACCCTAAAACAACTAAGGCACTTGGAGAGATTAAGCAGAACCTTGAGAGGTTTACCTGATTCATAGATTGAGGATGTCCCTCTTCGTTATTAGAGGCATATTATAGGAGTAAGTGAGTGGATAAATTGATTTTCTTTGGCGAGTAGCCTAAGAATTAGTTTTTTATCATGAGCATCATGCCTAGGGTTTAGGCATTTAGGGTTGATTTTTTTTTTTGATACTATTGGCATATATGGGATAAATAAAGGTTGGAATCCTCGTGTGTCTTGAACACTTTTTTTTGTTATGTAAAAGTATTTGCAAAAACTATCTATGGAGACTGTTTCTATTTGAGCTATTTATGTTGTATAATGTATGCATGTTATGGTTTTCTTTTTCAAATTCTACAAAAATTTTTATAGTACATAATTTTCTAATGTATAAGTTAATGTATTTATACTTCTCAGAAAGTTGTGATATTCTATGTAATCAAACTCTCTTTCCAAGATACGAACCCTTAAAAAATTATTAAAAGAGAAGGACTTCTGACATAATATATGCTACTTAGTTGTAGTATTATGAATTGAGAATCTAGTCTGCAACCACAAAAAGAATGTCAAAATAAATGGCATTAGATAATAGTTCAATCACTGCAAGATATTTCACAATGTTTTTAGTTATATGAACTAGACATATCCCATGTAGATTCACTAACTCATCAATAGGTGTATAGATTTCCCATCCAACATCAGAAATATTTTGAGTACTACAACTAGCACCATCAACAAATCCAACATAAGGTAAAGGGAACGTCGACATCTGCAAACCATGTATAGCATGAGATAAGTCAGAAAGACAAAAAAAAAATTTTAAAAGAAACAATTATAACACACCAAAACTATGGTACAACAATGAATAAAGTACCTATGTAGAAAACCTAAGCATAGCACATTTTAAGATAAATCCCATTTTTGGGCTAAGCTAATAAATTCCATCGTAATCCACTAACTCATAGGCACCTTTTTCAACTACAAGTTTGACAATGTAAGGTCTATGCCACATAGGATCAAATTTACCAGCTCCTAGCTTATCGTGCTCTTGATCATATAAAAGGACCAAGTCACCTCCAGAAAAAACTCAAGGATTAATTTTTTTGCCAAAGTGATCTTTAATACATTCTTGGTGGGCCTTGTTAGCTAGAGTGGCATCATGACAAGTCTTGTCTAAATGTTCTAAATATAAAATACATTCTTCCTCGACAGAAGTAGCAGGGAGTAATTCGATGACTAGTTTTAAAGATGGAATTTCACATTCAATTGGTATGACAACTTCCAAATATTATAAAAGTTGAAAATTTGCAAATACGGTAGCTTATTTCATTAAGGCATGATTGATCTATAAACTACCATGGATATTCCACTGGGTATTTTTTCACAACAGATCTAGTAATGTTATATTAAAAATATGAGATTATACACTATTATAGTTTTATTCAACTTTATGATATGTAGATTTAATTGTAATTAGTGCATGCATGCGAATATAAATTATGAAAAATAGTAGAGAATGAAAAAATAAGCTCACACACACATACGACAAAATATATGCTCTCTGGGAAACCATTTTGGGATAAAACCCAACTGGAAGGTGAGGTTCCCTTGCTCTCTTTCACTGTCTAGAAATATGGCTACATGTACAAAGAAGTAATGTTTGTGGCCAGTGGGATGCTACAATTCACAAATCCTATTTTTGTGCTCTACCTTCTATCTCTCATTTCTTTCTTTGCTCATCTATGGAAAAAAATTCTCTCAAAAGAATGGAATGCCTCTTCCTCCTAGTGGCCTGGTTATAACACAACAAGATAGCCTACTAGTGGTAAATTTTGACTACATAAACTCTTAAATAAAGTTACAAAATATATTATTATATATTATTTTACATCAAAACACATGGCTAGACCATTTTCCATGAATAATGGGGGCTAACACAGCATCCTCCCAAACTATAGGTGTGAAAACAGGAAGGTCAACTTCTGAGTGGCATAACTTTTCCATACGGACTCTGATTGACACAATTCTTTCATCAATGGAAATCTCTTTGTGTTTATAATAGAATGAAAATGTGTGCCATAAAGGGGAAAAATTTTATCCCCAAAAAACGTTGTTTTAAGTGTCAAAATTCTCTTGGAAGGTTTCAGACCTCATTTTTCCAAACTGTGCCCCGCCAGTAAAAATGGTCCCATGAATTGATTCCTCCACTTATTCCACTCCAAATGCATCGAGATGGATGAAAAATAATATAATGATACAATATGGATCAACGATATTCCCATAATTCCAAAAAAAAATTGATGAATCATATCATTCGTTGACGCATGCTAGTCAAAATTTTGTTTGCAACTTCTAGTTGGCCATTGTTCTGCAGATAATAAGAAGTTGAGCAATTATGATGAAAAAAAACTTGGTAGTTAGATTTGAAATCATAAAAAATTTAAAATGGGTGCCATGGTCAGTGATAGTGGCTTAAGGGACGCTAAATCTAGCGATTACATGGTTTTTTACAAATAAAGTTGCAGTTTTTTCATTGTTATTGAATGTAGGCATTGCCTTGACCCATTTGGTAAAACAATCGACTACAACAATAATATACCCATTCCCCCCAACCAAGTGAGGGTTACATGTCATGAAATGAATGCCCCATTTTAAAAAATGGTTGACCATAACTATAGGGTGGAGTGTAGTAGGAGGCGCCAAGGGAAATTTTGAAGATGGACGTTTATTTTAAAGTTTAAAAACTTGGCGAATCTTAGTAGTCCCCAATATGTGAATTGTAAATTTTTTAATGTTATTTTTTGTAAAAATGTTTAGTTTTGTAATCATTTGTATTAGTATATATAAATTTTTAGCGATTTTTAGGGTAAAATATTTTTATACTATAAAATTTGGGCGAATAAATTTAAAAAAAAAAAAAAGGGAATTGGCAAATATTTTTTTTGGAAAAAGCATGGAAAATTAGCCCACCTGCGAATATTAGCCCCTAAAATTTTCCATGGGAGGCGCACACATTTTACGATTATATATCTGACAAGTATGAAATTCTTGGATTGAAAAAAATGCAATAATTGAAGAGAGAAGGCCAAAAATATTTAACATGCAAAATCTTTTGGGTAGTGGCATACGCGAACATATGACCACCACACGGTCCAGCATGAAAATCATTGATTTTTTTTAGCTTCTTTGTGTCTTAAACAATGTTGAAAAACTAGATCGACACCATGATGATAAAGGTATCATCAACAATAACATATTGTTTGGTTTGGTATCATATCCGACAACATTCAGTATGAGATAATTCAGGTCGAAAGTTTTGAGTTTGGAGATAAACAATAATATGTTCATACAATGGATTTGAGGAGCTGATTAAAAAAAGATTCGTTAGGGATAGAATGTTTTACCACCAGTTCTGTATCAGTGTAGGGAAGGTCACATATTAGTTCAACAAAAATCAAATATTTCCTATATTTGGATTTTATGAATTACAAATAAAATTCTTGAAGAATTAGAACCCATTTTGAATATTCCCCCCAAGTAATTGTTGAGCAAGAATATATTCATGGGGTTACAATCAGAAATCACTGCGGTTTTTCATAATAAAATGTAGTTATGGAAACATTGTAAAACGTGAACAGTTTCCAAGGCTAATTTTTCCACATGTGAATAATTTATTTCAGAGGTGGTAAGTTTCCTAATAAGAAAGTAGATCACATGTTCATCATTCGAATTTTCCTCCTGGAAATGTAGCATGTAACTAGATACAGGAAGTAGTCCTAATGATAATTAAGGGGACATAACATAAGAGAGTTAGTCAACACATCCCTCAAAGCATCAAAGGCCTTCTAGGAAATGTCATCCCATATAAAGGGAACCCTTTTTTTTTAATAGTCGAAACCCTTGGTAATCTCATCATAGTTAGGAACGAAACGACGTACTTTTTTACCTTCCCTTGCAAAATTTGGAGTTAGCATAGATTGGAAGGAGGAGGAAAATTAAAAATAGCCTCTACTTTCAATGCATCGACTCAGATCTCTTTCTTAGAAATTATAAATCCTTGTATACGACCAAATTCCACACAAAAAAAAAAATTTATGTGGACTCATACAAACATTGTAATGCCTACATCATAAAAGTATAACTCATAAATGTATAGTATGATCTTGAAATCTCATGGAATGTGCATGTAAATCATCAAGATACAGTTGTAAAATATGTTTGATATCATGAAACATGTTAAACATGTCTCTCTAAAAAATTGCACCAACATTCTTGAATCCAAATGGAAGTTTTCAATAAGCGAAGGTTCCCCAAGGGAAAATGAGAGCATGTTTATGTTGATATGATGGGAGTATATTGATTCGATTATAACCAGAAAATTCATCCATGAAAGAGAAGAATTCATTTCCTGTCGGTCACTCGATATGTAGAGATTCATAGGGAGGTGGAATTGATGTGGAAGGTTGATTTGGAACACTTCCATTTGGAGGATTTGGAGGATTTTAGTCCTTGGTTCTTATAGTCACCAAAATTATCTCTTGACACATCATTATATCAGGAGAGTTATAAGAAGAGTATGACTGATTTTGCGTAACCATTTTTGTCTCCTGAGTGGGAAAAGGGTTTGTCAAAACATCAGGTGTGTTTTAATTGCCTTTAATAAATCGATTAATTTCAGCATGATGAAAAGATTCTTAGGTATAATATTCCTCATTACAAATGAGACAAGGATACTACGGTTTATGTTTTCATCAGGAGATTAGGTTTTTCTTTTTTCTTTTTTAGGGGAATCTTGTTTAGCTTTTCCTTTGTCCTTATACTTACCTCTAGGTTGTTGAGATTTACGAGTTGACAAAGATTTAACTTTGTTAATCTTGAAAGTATTAACAAGAGAAATAGTAACAGGAGGAGTGTTTTGAACAAAAATAGTATGAGTATGCTTAGGATTAGTGTGATCGGATATTTTACTCACAAAATATTGATTAATAGGACCAATCACACCATAAACAAAGATGAGATTTTGTTGAAGCTAGTGTAATAGTATTCGATGGACGAGGAGAATTAGGAATCTTATTGTACAATGTGCCAGATTGCACATAAAAAAGGTATAAATATTGAGCATGAGCAATAAAATTCTCCTCAGGAACAACTCCACCCTTGCAACATCTTCAGTAATGACAGGAAGTAATGGCTTAACAAACCATTCCTCTAGTAACTGATATGGGATATAAGCTTTAACTAAATGATGATGATGTCTCCATTCATGTATATAATCATAAATATGTGTGGATTATGACTATTGTAATGAAATCAAAAGTTCAGTATAAATTTCATATCAAATTGGTAATTCAAAATAAGTCAAAAAAATTGTTTCTAAGGAGTTGAAGTTACCAAAGGATGCTTGTGGTAATTCAATATACCAATTAGCTACAGGATTTCTAAGAGTACATTGGAAAATACATAGTCGAATAGAATCATCAATTAGGGATGGAAAAACACAATAAATGATAAGTCATTTCCAAAGATATCACTTGGTAGTTTCGCAGCAATAGCCAGGCATAAAGGATGATGGTAAGTTGGATAATTTGTAAGTCAGGACAATTTTGGTAGTTCTAATGTAGCAATGAAAGGTAACTTCCTATTGAAACTAGGTTGTGGATACTGGTAACCAACCACAGGGCCGTAAGGACTAGTTGTCCGAGGAGGATACCTAGAATATCATAGAATAGGTTGTGTCGCAGGCATATGCATACCACCAAGATAAGTCGGAGGAGGAAATATAGGGTAACCTAGAGAAGGTTGAGTTGTGGGTGGAAATCCTTGGAAAGGTTGACATGTTGGAATTTTAGGATATCCTTGGTAGGGCCTCTGAGGTATACCTTAAACAGGTTTCTCAATAGGTATTTGAGGTGTACCTTGATTACGTTGACCAAAAGGGATCTGAGGTACACCTTGAATAGGTTTACTAGAAGGAACTTGAGGCATACTCTGAACAGGTTGATTAAAGGGGATCTGAGGCATGCTACCTTAATAAATGTTCCAAGAAGTACCAGTCATTCCTAGGAATGAGGCACCAATAAGAGGTTGAATTATGAGAGGTTGTGTTAAACGTACCTGAGGTATTTAACCAGAGGGTGGATAAGATCCAACAACAAATCCCCCCCAACTGGAGGATATTTTCCTATAATAGGTTCCCCCCCATGGGAATACGGACCATAGGGATATTCCCCCCTAGCAGGATAAGATCCTAATGGGGGTTGTTGTGGAAATAATACCCCACTAGATAATAAATTAAGTTGTTGATCGAATACTGGATGCACCCCAAGTACGAGAGTTTATGGAGAAGTTTGGGAAGTTTGTCCCATACTTTCTAGAGATGGAATAGATAGAATTCTAGAAGACCAAGTGAGAAATTGAGAAAATGAAGGAACAAATGCATCTCCTGAAAAGGTTCTGCTGAGTGAATGATATCCAATAGGTACAGAAGGTGCACCATAAATGTAAGAGTTAGTAAGTCCATTAAACATGGAAGTCATACTTGATTCAATAGGTCCACTCACAAGAGCAGATGAAGTTTTAATTTCAAGTGTAGGTTTAGTCATGGTTGGACTAGGTACAGAAAATCAAGAAGTGCACAATATTGGAATTCTACCAGGTGGACTAATTGCTCTTGGAGAGTTAAGAAGAGATAGATACCAAGGGTTTTGTTGTAAGGGAGATGCAAGTTGAACAAGATATAGTCTTGTAACCTCGGTAATGGAAGGATTGGAAGGACCAATTTCATCAGTGATATCTAAAATATTCAACAGACTGGGTGGAAGATATTATACTTCGTCACTTAAAGACACATGTTCTTGAGATATAGATGATAAAGGGGTAAATATTAGACCTAATTAAGGAGATAAATATGTTTTTGAAGTTACTAGCTCAATAATTTTTGGTTCCTTGAGTAAAATTACCTCTGGTTCCAAATATTCAGTTTCAATTAATTCAGGTTTTGAAATCTCAGGTTCAATTATCTCAGGTTGTAAATTTTCAACCATTTCAATTCCTACCACTTTATTTTTCAATGTTTAATATTTTTTGACCTCAATTTATATAACAACATGTATTGATATTTCAGGTTGTGTAACCTATGATGTTCCAGGTTCTATAGTCTTTGATTTTTTTGGTTTTGTAATCTTTAATTTTCCATGTGTTAATTCAGGGGGTAAACCCTGCATTCTATGAGAACAATGAGGTAAACATGTCACAGTGATTTTTTATTAAGAATTTTAAAAATATTAACAATTCAAGTTCACACTTATGGTCTTGCTAAAAATTAAAACAAAGTAACACACACTAGTAAATTTGAGGAAGAAAACCACACAAACAACCTTTTCACAGTAACTACACTACTTGGTGATGGAATCCAACATCACAAAGATCAATATGAAAAGTTCCTAGAGAGTGGGTAGAACTAGTTATGTTGGCAATCTATTTAACAACCCAATCTTGGTGCAAGTAACTTCACATATAGTGAAGTACCCTCCAAGAAGTCTCAAGTGAGTCTAGCCAATGTATGTCCCAAGTACATTAAGGATTCCCCCTTCACTATCACCTTGTGTAATAGCCCTAGTATTATGGTCACTAAGGTCACCACCTACAACAACCTTGCTTGGGGGGATAGTTGATAGTCAGATATACACACAAGGGCAGGGTAGCAAAGCCCGAAATCCCCTTGAAAGATCCCTCAAAATGAGGTAGTCAATTAAAGTGACCCCTAAGTGAATTTAGATGCCATTTTAATTTGTCCAAATCAATGACATCGTTACCAATGAAGCTGGATATATTACTTCATTGGGTCTGATGTGACCTCGTGCTTGACTCTTGTGTAAGAGGAAATTCCTAAAGGCAAGATGTGGTAAATGGATTTCACTCCCTATAAAAATATTCTGTATTTTTTTGTAGCCTCGGTTTGTTAACTTTCAAAACCTAATCCAAATCCCTACACTTAAACTAATGTAGGTATAGCTACGATAGAAATATCAAAATTTCTGATTGATTTTATTAATCGTTGTTTTTACAGTATTTGTTTACTCAATAGGTGAATGGAAATGAAACAAATGGTATAATTACTTAACTCAAATATTAATGCAGTGAATATGAATATGTAATATTTTTTAATTAAATTAACTTCTAATTATAGAAAGGAGAATATTTTCAATTCCCAAGATGCAAAAAGTCCTACTTTTATCAAATTCCTTAAACCAAAAGAAAATACCAACAAATACTTCTTTCAAAACATAACAATATACCCTCTAAATTTCAAGAATATATTCTTTTTGTTTTTACAAATAGAATGAAACACATAATAAAGCAATGAATTCAATCTAATAAACAAAAAAATTCAAGCAAATATTTTTCTTTTCGTGAAAAAAATTATTTTTATGCAAAGCAATGAAAGCTCTTTACAAAAATATAAACAAACAAAAACTATGAAAATGATCATTGAAATAAAGAAAGAAAGACTCTAAAGTCCTAAACATGTAAAATTAGAGAGTATCATTATTTCAATAAATCAATAAAACAATCAAATCAAAGTAATGTGAAATGATATTTTTTCACAAGAAGATAGCCGAACAAAACCAAAATTTAAAATCTTGACCTAAAACAGACTGAGAATAGACTCAAAAACCATAGTATTCAATAGATAAAATATCACACATGGGAAACCCTAGGAAAAGTTTAATTTTTCTATGATTGACGCAAGTATTCAATACATATTAGTGCAATGAATAGGGAGTGTCACAGTTTATCGAACAATGTAGTGCAATTTCGACACACTGTTTCCCACAACAGAGTGTGACGAGCGTAAAACTCAAGAAAAATTAAAATAATTTCAAAATATCTAAAATATTTGGGGTTTTGGAATCAAATAGGGTTCTACAGAGACTCAAGAAAGGTTTTTTGAGATTCAACAAGAAGATCCTAGTGAAAATTAAGCACCTAAACAAGGATTGAGCCTCAGGCTATTTTTAGGTGGATGTCTATTTATAGATGCATGAGAAAAATATATTTATAGATGCATTTCTATTTATAGATGTATGTGAAAGCTCTATTTATAGATTGCATGTCTATTTATAGATGCATGTTGACTATTATTATCCCTTAATATTAGTTGGACAATAAACAATAACCTATTCTCAATGAGCATTTGGAAATAGTTAACTGAAGTGGAAAATCAGTTAGCTAAAGGAATTTAGATTTAAGAGGTTGGTTGGTGGGACATGCAAGTGGACTTAGTTGTAACTGAGTGATTCAAAGTTGTAACAGAGTTGGAAGTGCAGTTATGAAAGTTGTAAATTAGTTAAACTCAGTTGTGCTAGTTGTAACTGAAGATACACTAGTAAGAGATAAAGTGAGTTAATTATTAATTAATTCACAATCAGTGGTATTACATGCAACCGAAGATTTACTATTATTAACTGCATGCATGTCAGATCCAGTGGAGACCCAATTGAGTTATAGGTGAAAGGGAAGTAAAATATCAGTTGTGACATTATCTAGTTGCACACATGCAACCACACACACATTGGATGTGCCCATGATGATTTCACAGTAAAGGCAAGCATGATTGCACTAATTTAGGGATTTCTATCAGCTTGAATTGCGTAGTGGAGGCAGGCTACTTGGAGTCAGTAAATTAGCTAAGGAACTTGCCAATTTTTGCATGACAATGTGAGACAATTAGCTCATGTACTGAGAGCTCTTGGATTGGAGCTTTGTTTGTAATTGTTTCATGATCCATGATATAATGCATAATAGAAGATAGTGGGATTTTAGCTATAATATTTCCCCGGGTAAATTATCCGTGTTATGTGTGATTGATATTTATTCATGATATTGTGATTGGCGATTGTGTTTTAAATTCCGCAAATATTTGTAGAAGTGATTCTGTATTTAAAAATAACACATTGTTAGATCAGGAGTATCCAGGATATACATGTATTTTGTATTAAATTTCTACATGGTATCAGAGCACAAGAGATTACAGTAGTGAAGAAGGAGCTAAGTTTTTTGGTGGAAAGAATTCGAATTTGCAGAAAAACTTTCTTGGTGCTACAACAGATTCAAGATCGAAATGGATTTCAATGGCTTGAGGTTAGAGTATGCACTCGAGGGCAACTCGAACTAAATTTCTTGGAAGTACAAGATGGAGGCAGTGCTCCAAGACAATGGCTTGAAGGAATTCATTGACAATGATGTCCTTAAGCCTTCTTCGTCAGATGTTGCCAATCTTGATGCATGGAAAAATAAAGTGGAAAAGGCGAGGAGGATTATGTTGGAGGGAGTACGAGACCACATTTTCTCAAGCCTCCATGGGAAATCCAAAGCAACAACGACCATAGGAAATTTTCGCTCAAAGATAAACTCAGGAAGATCAAGATGGAAAAGGGCAACAACATTCCAAAGTATCTCACAAAGTTTGTCCAATGTCAAGATGGCTAGGGAGTGTGGGAATAATGGTTGCTGATGATGATTTGGTGAGCTTGACTCTCTTGGGACTTTCTAAGAGTTGGCACAATAAATAAAGACTCTGTCAACGGACAGGAAAATTTTCCAGAATGGGAGCGACTGTGGTCGGAATCTGGTGCAGGAGGAGTTCAGTCGAAACACCAAAGATGGCTCTTCATCAAATCATGATGATGAATAGGATTGTGCTTTGGCTACGAAGGCGAAGAAGGTGAAGGGGAAGAAATTCCATTCTAAATCTAAGTCTAAAGGCAAGAATCTAGATATGACCAAGGTGAAGTTTTTTCACTATCACGACATGGGCATCTTGCTACTAACTGTCCGCAAAAGAAGAAGAACAAGAAGGTTGTTGGAGTTGCAGCTAGTGAGGCCCTTGAATCGCAATTTGAGCTTGACTTCTCTTTGATTGCGTGCATGGTGTCAAGTGCACTGGGATCAGCATGGTATTTGGATTCTGGCACTTCCTTGCACATGATGGGAGATAAGGAACTTTTCAGTGACTTGGAGGAAAAATATCTCCAAATGCATATAGAGATGGGTGACAACGGACGATACAGTGCTACCGAGATTGGCATCATTACCTTTCAGAGGGAGTTCAATAAACCATTTCAATTGAAATATGTTATGCATGTTCCAGGTTTGAAGAAAAATTTGGTCTCAGTCGCAATGTTGGAGGACAAAGGCTATGACATTGTTTTTAGTGATGGAAAAGCTTTCCTGTGACATAAAACAATGGGTCAAGCCAAGAGGATAGGGATTCGAGTGAAGAATCTCTACAAGCTAGAGGTAGATAAATGCGCTACCATGATGGGTGTTGTATCTCAAGAGACAATCCCTTGGCTGTGGTAAGGAATTAGTGCTTAAGTCATTTTACAAATGTATGTCACAATTACAATATCAAATTGATTTTGTTTAACACCTTTGGAATTTAATCACTTAATACCCTCAATAATCTGAGATAATGAAATCCTTCCTAATGCCATAAACTACTGATATTTGAATGAAATGAAAATAATAACTTTAAGGGAAACTCAAAATGATATGCTAAAAACACAGAATCTACCACTTTTAAGTTTTAGAGGAAATTCATGGAGAGAGAGGAAACTCGAAATAATATGACGTAAACACAAAATCTATTACTTTAAAGTTTCATCAGGAGTTTTCTAAGAGAGGGGAAACTCAAAATAATATGTTGTAAACACAAAATCTATTACTTTTAAGTTTCAGGGAGAATTTGTGGAGGGAGACGAGATGAAGTGAAGGAGCGCAAATTAAGGTTGTTTAACTCTTACTCACAGATGTGATTAAGATACCAGCTGCTACATTACTTAGCTTCATTCAAAGAGGAATAAACATAGAGCGAAACTGGAAAGACATATCAACATCAACATGTGTAGGAATCTTGATCTTCTTTCATTTTCTTCTCAGAATCAAATTAACAGTCATCCAGAGATCCAAAACTTGGAACCTATTCTCTTTATTTCTACCTACTTAAATACATCAAAGTAGTTCGTAACTGTTGAACTTCTTGAAACTACTCGACTACATAAAATGTTGAGATTACTTATAAAATCATACCAAGAAAAAAAATTAGTTCGTTTTACCAAATCTGATGTTGCTGATGCGTCCTCTCGAAGTGTCAAGGTGTTCTTTTAGGTTATGACACATTAGCTGCACATTTATGTAACAACGCCTCAGTGCCTGATTTGAACTAGTTGTTGTGCTTCTCAAAGTTCCATTATATGTTGTTGTGCCTGACTCTGCCTATGCATTTTTCATTTCGAACATTGTCATCATGTCACCTGCTACTCGACTCTGCCTCTTCTGCGCGTGCTTGCTGTGTGTAGTCTTCTCTTCTCCTTGGCTCTGGGTTAGGTCACTTACCCGATTCTCTCTGCCATATTTTTCCTATTTCTTCATAAAATGGTGCACAAACATCATAAGCCCAGAATTGAAATCCTTTAGATTTCATATTGGATCCACATCACATCTGTGCCAACATCGCAATTCGCATTTCACTATCTTTAACTTTCCCTTAGCACTTATCTTTTAAAACTTACGATGTGCGCTATGTGATCATGTCCCACCTGGCATCGCACATCATACTTTGGAAACCTTATCACTTACCTCCCGTAGTTATCCTTTAAAACTTGTGATTTGAGATTTGCAATTAGGCCCCACCGCATCGCACATCGCACTTCGATGATTATAACTCTTACCTCTAAACTTATTCGTTAAAACTTATGGTTTGTGATTTGCAATCAGGGCCCACTGCATCACATATCGCACTTCGATGATTATAACTCAAACCCTTTTCACTTAAATTTTAAAACTTGTGATGTGCGGTATGTGGGCCAGGGCCACATCATTGAATATCGCACTTAGGTGAATTTAACATTTACCTCTACACTTATTCTTTAAAACTCGCGATTTGCGATCTACGATTTAATATTCTTTGTCCATCTCTTTGTTTTAATTTCACGCTTTGATCCTAATCGTATTTTTTTCCCTTTGCACCTCCTCCAAAACTCTTATATGTCTAAGGGAAATACGCCATTTCTCTACCTTCTCTGATTTGAAAGTAAAGGGCGTGGGCTCCAACTATCACCATGTAATGTCTTCTTTGAAACTTGAAACCACTTGCGGGGGACCTTCAGCAGTTTTTGGAATTTGAAGAGAGTGTTCCTGCAGTTTATGTCCACCTTCGATTTGGAGGTGAGTGGATTTAACGAGACCGATTGTGGGTGCACTACTTAGTGTAAATCTTGTGCAATTTGTGCTCCTGGGTTGCCGTTGGATCTAGGTGAAATTTGTACTATTCTACACGTGAACGAGCCCGACTCAACCCACCTTCACATCTCATCATGTAATGTTAATGTACCAACATATAAATCAAAATTCCTTTAAGACACATAAAATTTTACATTTTCTATCATATATGCTTTTTTGGTGTTTTGAAAAATATTTCAAATGTAAATGCAAATGAGCCACAACATCTGGCTCCACCTAGGGATAGTGATTTCTTCCACAGAAGCGCTAAGAATTGCAGATTAGTGCCTTATCCATTTGGCATGGAGTCAAATATTGCTTGGTGACATATGAAAAATAAGCAAACTGGTATTTACAATGGTGGAATGCTGACTTTTAATGCTAGAAATAGTGCTTCAGATATTACCTGTTCACAGGCAGCTGTACTAACTCTCCATCTAGATCTTCCAAAATGAATGTGTTATTTGACCTTGCCTCAGAGATTCTGTATGGACCATACTAGAGAGGGTCAAATTTACCATGCTTCCCATTTTCTTCTCGTCTGGTTTCCCATCTCAGTACCAAATCTCCTTCTTAAGAGAACTTCTTTTGCTTTTTTGTCAAATATAGATTTCATCTTTTCCTGATAAGTAATCAAGTTATACCTGACTTTGTTTCTATTTTTATTTGATTCAATTATTTTGTTCAATCTTCTTACTAGAGCATTAGGTTCTTCCTCAGCTTCTTGAAGGAAATAAATCACTGGTTTGGCCAGCTGAGTAAGAAATAGTACTTGAGTTCCATAAACCAGTTCATAGGGAGACTTCCCAGTAGATATCCTAGTAGTGACTGGAACTGCCCAGAGGGAAAAATTAAACTTCATATCCCAATGGTTTTGATTCTCAGTGATTGCCTTCTTCAAGATTCTGACCAATGTCTTATTTGAGGACTCCGCCAATCCATTCCCTTGGGGATGATATATTGTGGAATGTGATAAAATTACATTATATGTTTGAATTATTTTTTTTTGAAACGAGAAGAGTTAAATACCTGAGCATTATCAGTCACAATTTTGATTGGACATCTGAATCTGCTAAAGATGTTTTCCTCCAGAAACTTCATCACTACTTGGTCATTTTCCTTCTTCATGGGTATTGCTTCAACCCATTTTGTAAAATAATCAGTGGCAATCATAATCCACTTGAACTGTCCACTTGATGGTGGATTTATCTCTCCAATAAAATCCTATCCCCATTGCTTGAAAGGTTCTTCAATAAATACTGGTATGAGAGGTAATGGAGAAAGTTTTTTCTTTTCCGCAAACAACTAACACTTTTGACAACTTCTGACCAGTATATAAACATCTGCAAACAAGGTTGGCCAATAGAAGCATGACTTGAGAATTTAATGAGCAATGACCTTCCAGCTATAATGTCCTCCACACAGACTTTCACGATATTGTTTAGTGACCTGAATAGATTCTCCTTCGGTCAAACATAATAGAAAAATGCCAGCAGGATCTTTCCAGTATTGCTTTGCTTCTATGATTTCATATGGCTAAGAGTTGATCTTGAGAGCTCTATTTTATTCTATTTATTGAATTTGGACAAGAAAATAAACACAGGTAATGCAAAATATCTTTATACCAATCAGAGCACAAAATTTTTTATTGGATACATGTCTTGGACTTGCTTTGACCTTATTCATTAAAAACTCCATCCACTGGTGCCAACAGATTAACTCCCAAGGCTTTCATATTTGTCTCTGTCAGCAACTTTGCTAACCCCTGTCCCTTGCCTAGCTTGGTGTGTTTGATTTCCAAATCATACTCTTGGATTTTTGCTATCCACTTCCCACTTTTTCCTTCAACATCACTCTGGACCAGCATGTCTTTCACAACATAATTAGGAACATAAGAAGTTATTTAGGACTGTAACACATAATTCCTAAAGGCTTTTAGTGCTTTGACCAAAGCATATACTTGTTTCTGTAGAATATTGTATTTGAGCTCAACATATCTAAGAACTTTACAGAAAAATGCAACTGACTGCTCCTTACTATCTTCATTTTTCTACAACAACACAACAACAATAGTAGTGGGGGATGTAGATGAGAATACCTTAAAGGCTTTTTGATAGTCTGGACTAATCAAAACTGGAGCTTCCTGCAGTGCTTCCTTTATTCTAGAAAATGCATCTCTTGCTTCCTTATCCCATTTCACTTATGTATTTTTCTTCAACATATCTATTATACTTCTCACGATCATAGCATAATTGGGCACAAATCTCCTCAAAAAGTTTATTTTTCCTAGGAATCTCTGGATATCTTTCTTGCTTCTGGGTACAAGTATCGTCTGAATGGCTTCCACCCTTGCTGGGTCAATCTTTACTCCTTGTTTAGAAACTATGTGACCCAATAATTTACCTTATTCTAAGGAAAATAAATATTTATTGGGATTCAATGACATACCAAAATTTTTGCACCCTTGAAATTTTTTTTGCAAATGCTCCAAGTGTTCATCATCTAACCCTGAGAAAACAGTTACATCATCTAGATATATAAATACAAACCTATCACCAATGAAGGCTATGTCCATGGACCTTTGAAATGTTGCACCTACATTCATAATTACAAATGGCATCCTTGCATACATGAAGGTGCCCCAGGGCATCGTGAAAGCAATCTTCTTTTGATCTTCTTTTTCTACTGCTACCTGATTATACCCAAAAAATCAGTCAACCATAGACAACCTGTGAGCTGCGGTCACCTTCTGTAAGACATAATCCATTTTTGGCAAAAGGTAATTATCTTTTAGAGATGCTCAGTTAAAATTACCAAATTTGTTAGGTCCCTATATCACTAGTATAGTCCCTTATTATTTTTAGTGTAACCCCCTTATTGTTATTATTGTACCCTTGTAACCCCCATTTTATTATTATTGTGCCCTTAAATTATTATTGTTAGGTCGGCTAGGATTACATTGTGGCCCACTAGGGTTACATTATGGCCCCATGGACTCCTATATATAGAAAGGAGGTTTTGTGAATTGTATCATCCAAGAATTGTTCATTTATGTAATGTATTGGAGGTTGCCCCCTCGAAGTGGCTCATTTCTAAGGCGTTTATATCTCTTTTCTTCTCTTTTTGATTTGGTTACACAACATTTGGTATCAGAGCTTTGGGATTCTAGGGTTTCGCTGCTCCAAACAGGTCATCGTGGCATTTTCGCTATAACTTTTTTTCTACGAAGCTTCAGAAGCTGAAATTTTTAGGGTGCGAAGCTGAAATCGTGAGGAAGGTTTTCTAAAAATTTCAGATCTTGGTTCGCAATATTTGAGGAAATATCATCTGTGGAAGTTAGGTATTTTTTCAGGCTCATAAACAGGTCATCGTGGCATTTGCGCTATAAATTTTTTTGTACGAAGGGTCAGAGTCTGAAATTCATATGGTGCGAAGCTGAAATCCTAAGGAAATTCGTCAAAAAATTTCAGAACTTGGTTCGCAATATTTTTGGAGATATGATCTGTGGAAGGTAGTGCTTTTTCAGGCTCCTGAATTTCATCTCAAAGAGGTGATCGTGGGAAAAGTTCAATAACTCTCTCTCTGGGCATTGGATTGGAGTGCCGTAGAAATTTGTCGCAAGTACACAGACTGTAGTTTATTGGCTATCAATTTCAGAGACAAAGGATGAAATAGTGACACGTGGCAAGTCGTACAAGTTCGCTCTACTGAACCAGTCCATAATTAGGTCATTGTGGGAGATTGGACACAACTTTGTCTTGGAGAATCAAAATTAGATCAGACCTACGGAATTTGAAAGAAGATTCAGAGGGCTACTATAGGGCTAAATTTCAGATATTAAATATTTTCAATTACAGAGATAATTCAATTTCAATATCGAGCTCCTCAAAGCAAGTAAAAGGTGTGTATTTTTTTTCCCAAATTGCATAAGTCGTGTTTGAAGAATCAAGTTGAACTGATTCCAAGGGAATATTTTAGAATAGGTATCGATATTGGATTCTAAAATGGCCCCTAAAATAATTCAACACCCATTAAGCCTTCAGAAAGCTCTACCATGACTCATGAAGACGAAGAATGGCAACATGACATATCAAAATTACAAGAGCAAGTGCAACAAATTTCGCTCTCGCAAAGAGCAACAAAAAATGAAATGGAAGTTTTGAAGAAAGGCATGGAAACTAATATGGATGGTTTGAAGAAAGGCGTGGAATCTAAGATAGATGGCATGGAATCTAAGATAGATGGCATGGAAGCTGGCATGGAAGCTAAGATGGATGACATGAAAGACAACATGGAAAACAACATGAAAAACATGAAGAATGATCTAAAAGCAGACATCGAATATTTGACCAAGTTGATACAAGAAATGTTTCCTAATGGTGAAAAGATGGTAGAAGAACCTCATGATGAGAACAAAATAAATGTTAATCGTGATTTCATAAACTCTAATGTTGGCGGGAAAAACCACCATATTCCAAAAATGGATATAAGGAAGTTTGATGGAAAGGATCATGTAACATGGATACTACAGATGGAGCAATATTTTGATCTCCATAATGTGCAAAACACATAAAAGGTACGCATTACAACTTTACATTTAGAACAAAT